>JANRMT010027041.1:16464808-16476085 GCA_026402145.1 Polypterus bichir lapradei | reverse complement strand
TATCAAAGATGCAACTGCAAGGAAGATGTGAGGCTATTTTAATATCCGTACTATGATGTCTAATTTAGAGTTAAAGATGCTAAGATTTGCATTGGGTGTGATGAGGAGAGTCTAAATACTTTGGATCAACAGTACAGAGTAATGGGGAATCTGGAAGAGGGGTGAAAAAAAGTGTGTAGGCAGGGTGAAGTGAATGGAGAAGAGTGTCAGGAGTGATTTGTGACAGACGGGTGTCATCAAGGGTGAAAGGGAAGGTCTACAGGATGGTAGTGAGACCAGCTGTGTTATATGGGCTGGAGACGGTGGCACTGACCAGAAAGGAGGAGACAGAGCTGGAGGTGGCAGAGTTAAAGATGTTAAGATTTGCATTGGGTGTGATGAAGATGGACAGGATTAGAAATGAGGACATTAGAGGGTCAGCTCAAGTTGGACGGTTGGGAGATGAAGTCAGAGAGGCAAGATTGTGTTGGTTTGGACAGAGGAGGAGTGGAGAGATGCTGAGTATATTGGGAGAAGGGTGCTAAGGATAGAGCTGTCAGGTAAGAGGACCAGAGGAAGGCCTAAGAGGAGGTTTATGGATGTGGTGAGAGAGGAAATGCAGGTGATGGGGGTAACAGAACAAGATGACGAGGACAGGAAGATATGGAAGAAGATGAGCCGCTGTGGTGACCCCTAACGGGAGCAGCCGAAAGAAGAAGAAAACGACTATGATGTCCAATAAATTAACAAATTCAAGATATGAATTAAGTGCCCTCAAAATCACATATTGGAAAAAAAAAAAACTATTGTAGGGGAAGAGTATTTTAAAGCTAGTCATTCATTTTAGGCACTAAGGAAATCAGATATTAAACATTTGAAAGCTTGTGTCTTTGGAGAAGAATGGAGAGGATAAGTTCGAGAGAAGGTGTGAGTTATGAGAAGGTACTTTGTAGAGTAGGGAGGGTAAAGAGCATTGACAAGGACAATAGACATAAGACAGAGAAGGTGTTAGGAATTTGACGAGCTGGTAAGAGTTATAATTGATATAATTGATTTGTGAGGAAGACAGAGAATAATGCTACAGGACATTACTAAAGAGAACGAAACATACCAGTATCTGAAAATGAAGGGGCGTGGCAGGAAATATTGGAACACACATTCCCTAACCAGAACCTACCTAGAGGCAAAGCAATAAATGACTTGCTAAAATGTAATCACAATTCTTTATTGTAAACCAATGACTCCTACATTAAATGAAACCAAGCCCACAAATCTCAGTGACATTGATTACCAGCTATTTATCACTTTTGGACACAGCATGTATTCCCCACGTTCATCACACTGTCACACATTCATTCATTCTTACAGAACAAGGAAGAGTCCCCCAAAGAGGAAGAACAAGACGTGAACCATGAAGCACTCAAGTTCCCCACCTTACACCAGCTGAAGAATCAGTCAGGTACTGCAGGGATGCTTATTTGAAACTGTTATGAAAGGTGCTTTACGAAATGCATTGTTTATATTTAAAACTTTGTGTGTTTTTCTTTTTGATGTGATTTTGTTTTTCAGAATTTATCCCCGTGCTTAAAAATACAATTCTGGTTGTATTCCTGGTGAAGGAGACAGTAGAAAAAGGGAGGTGGGTTATTTACCTCTAAAGCCTTGTAAAGAAAAGCACAAACACATCATAAAAGGTTGGGGCACCACTAGGTAATCCCTGTATTTATTTTTGACAAAAGCAACAAAGCGCTTTAACAAATAGAAGTGAGAAAGTCTTTTATATGTAAATCCAAAAGTTTGACTGCTCAAAGAATTGGCAGTGGAGCTGATTATGAGGCTGGTTTGGCTGACCAGAAACCAGAAGTGACATCAGTCATCATCCCGGTGTGAGCCATCAGATCTGCTGACAGAATAAGAAGAGAGGCATTAGGTGTCAGTGCCAACTCTTGATTCGGGGTGAGATTACCAGTTGACAAGCCCTGATGTTATTGCCCAAGTGTATGTGTGTGACACCTTAATGCTCTACTTGTAGATGCCCAGTTATTCACTCATTGAGTGACAATGTGATATTAAGTCACATGCTTGCTGGTGTAAAATGAATCTGAAATTTTTGTGACTGGCAGCTCAAAGACCATCATCTCTGCCACAGAGAGAGTTGTATAGTCACAGGGAATTGAAAGCAATCGTGCTATGGCTTTGTTTTGTGCCTTGAGATGATGTTCTACAGAAAGGAATTGAATAGAGCAAAGTGTTCAGGTTTGGACTGGGAGCTACACAGATGACCGAAACCAAGAGGTACATCTTCATGGAAACAATTGTGGTAATCTAGATAGATAGATAGATAGATACTTCATTAATCCCAAGGGGAAATTCAGATAGATAGATAGATAGATAGATAGATAGATAGATACTTTATTAATCCCAAGGGGAAATTCACATACTCCAGCAGCAGCATACTGATATTAAATTAAGGAGTAATAAAAAATGCAGGTATAACAGAAAAAGTAGTAAAAAATGTCCAGGGAATGAGTCCACATAAAAGAAAGTGGTAGGCATGTTATCTCATAATCAGTAATGAAGAGTTTGTGACTAAGTCTCCAAAAAAGCCAAAATCGTTTCTCTTCAGTTTGACATATTATCTAACTATTTTTTTGCTCTCACTCGTGAATGTTACTTGGTCGTACAGACTAACACTTAACTGCAGTGTGCCCACTGGCCACTTACCTTGCTTGTGTCATATCATACAGTCCTCCATATGACTATACAACACTCAATGTGGCAGAGATGTTGGTCTTTGAGCTACCAGTCACAAAAAATTCAGATTTGCTTCACACCTTTATTAAATCTACTTCTTGGCAGTCTTGTCACATGGAATAACTTTTATTCTGAAAAAAAACAGACTGACATGACTCTTGACAAAGCTGCTTAATTTTTGCCATTCTTGAATCCAGAACTGTACTTTAGGATTGCCAGTACCTTGCCATCCAAGTGAATAGCATAACAGATTTAAGCGGTGCTAATTCAATTACGGGTGGCACGGTGGCACAGTGGGTATCGCTGCTGCCTCGCAGTTAGGAGACCCGGGTTTGCTTCCCGGGTCCTCACTGCGTGGAGTTTGCATGTTCTCCCCGTGTCTGTGTGGGCTTCCTCCGGGTAATCTGGTTTCCTCCCACAGTCCAAAGACATTCAGGTTAGGTGCATTGGCGATTCTAAATTGCCCCTAGTGGGTGTGTGTGTGCGTTACCTGCCCAGGGTTTGTTTCCTGCTTTGCGCACTGTCTTGGCTGGGATTGGCTCCAGCAGACCACTGTGACCCTGTAGTTAGTATATAGTGGACTGGATAATGGATGGATGGATAATTCAATTACAAAGGTTTCCTTAGCATTTAAAATGACTAATTAAGGATAAGCACAGGGAGTTTACTATTAGGACACTGAAGGAATGGTTGCTGACAATGGGGCTTTACTGACTATGGGGCTTCTTCTTCTTCTTCCGGCTGCTCCCGTTAGGGGTTTCCACAATGGATCATCTTTTTCCATATCTTTCTGTCCTCTGCACCTTGCTCTGTAAGGGGGGTGGGGAGGGGGCTTTGCAGTTATATGTGAATAATAAGTTGAACGTCAATCATTTCAAGAAGTTCCCATTAAAAACACTTTGTGAGTGTGTCCAAACATGTGACTGGTACCCTATATGGGCACATGTGTTATGCAAATCCCTGGCCAACTGACAAGACCTGTAAGGCAATTTTTTCTCACTCTACATGTTGTGAACATTCAGGCCAACTACAGACAGACACTGGGACACATGGCAGTCCAAACACACGTTTTTATTTGATTTCTCTTGCTCTGTTAGGGTGGTGGGGGGTTTGGGGGTTGGGGATTTGCAGTTATATGTGAATAATAAATTGAAAAGCAATCATTTCAAGCAGTTCCCATTAAAAACACTTTGTGAGTGTGTCCAAACATTTGACTGGTACTGTATATGGTCACGTGTGTTATCCAAAGCTCTTCTAACTGGGATGAGGTGGTGACCTTCATACTAAGTGCCTCATGTAGTATTAGTTTTGTTAAAATGAACCTCATGGCTCAAGAATGTCCCACTATCTTCCATGCTGCTTATATGTATTGTTTTTGTTATTTGGTACACTGTATTAATCTCTGGGGGGCAAATGTATTCATTTGAAACCTTATAATTCGGGTGAAGTGGTGAGCTCTGCACAAACTGCCTCATGTACAGTTAGCTTCTTTAAAATAAATCTTTTCTTTTTATATATTATGATCCTACAACTTGAGAGTGTCCCCTATGTTCCAACACAAGTTGTGTATGTTATCCATATGAAGGCTTACATGATTCTTTTTGTTACCCAAAGTTGTTCTAACTAGGATGAGGTGGTGACCTTCACACTAAGTGCCTCATGTAGTATTAGTTTTGTTAAAATGAACCTCATGGCTCAAGAATGTCCCACTATCTTCAATGCTAAGTATATGTATTGTTTTTGTTCTTTGGTACACTGTATTAATCTCTGGGGGGCAAATGTATTCATTTGAAATCTTATAATTTGGGCGAAGTGGTGAGCTCCACACAAACTGCCTCATGTATAGTTAGTTCCATTAAAATAAATCTTTTATTTTTGCATATTATGACCCTACAACTTGAGAGTGCCCCCTATTTTCCACATAAGTTGTGTATGTTATCCATATGAAGGCTTAAATGATTTGTTTTGTTACCCAGGGATGAGGTGGTGACCTTCACACTAAGTGCCTTATGTGTTGTTACTTTTGTTAAAATGAACCTCATGGCTCAAGAATTTATCTTGACTTTCAGAAAGCATTTGATGAGGTGCCACATGAGAGGTTGAGCATCAAATTAAAAAAGTGGGAGTTCAGGGTGATGTTTTTAGGTGGGTGCAGAATTGGCTCAGACACAGAAATCAGAGGGTGACGGTGCGAAGAACCTCATCAGAATTGGGTGACATTAAGTGTGGTATTCCACAGGGGTCAGTGCTGGGGCCGCTGTTATTTTTTAATAAACATAAGATAGATAGATAGATAGATAGATAGATAGATAGATAGATAGATAGATAGATACTTTATTATTCCCAAGGGGAAATTCACAAATGATTTAGATAGGAACAAGATTGCGAATACAAGTGGCTGAAATGAGTTTCCTCCGCAGGGTGTCTGAGCTTTCCCTTAAAGATAAGGTGAGAAGCTCAGTCATCCGGGAGGAGCTCATAGTAGAGCTGCTGCTCCTCCGCATCGAGAGGAGTCAGATGAGGTGGCTCGGGCATCTGATCAGGATACCTCCCGGACGCATCCCTGGCGAGGTGTTCTGGGCACGCCCAACTGGGAGGAGGCCCCGGGAAAGACCCAGGACACACTGGAGGGACTATGTCTCCCGGCTGGCTTGGGAATGTCTCGGGATTCCCCCAGAAAAGCTAGTAGAAGTGGCCAAGGAGAGGGAAGTCTGGGCATCTCTGCTCAAGCTGCTGCCCCCGCGACCCGACCTCGGATAAGCGGAAGAGGATGGATGAATGGATGGATTTAGATAGGAATATAAGTAACAAGCTGGTTAAGTTTGCAGATGATACCAAGATAGGTGGGTTAGCAGATAATTTCGAATCTGTTATATCATCATAGAAGGACTTGGACAGCAGACAGGCTTGGACAGACTTGTGGCAGATTAAATTTAATGTCAGTAAATGTAAAGAATTACACATAGGAAGTCAAAATATGAGGTGTGAATATACAATGGGAGGTCTGAAAATCGAGAGTACACCTTATGAGAAGGATTTAGGAGTCGTGGTGGACTCTACGCTATCGACTTCCCGACAGTGTTCAGAAGCCATTAAGGAGGCTAACAGAATGTCAGGTTATATAGCGCCTTGATGTGTGCAGTACAAGTCACAGGAGGTTCGGCTCAGTCTTTATAACACACTGGAGAGGCCTCATATGGAGTACTGGATGCAGTTTTGGTCTCCAGACTACAAAAAGGACATAACAGCACTAGAAAAGGTCCATAGAAGAGTGACTAGGCTGATTAGAGGGGATATGAGGAATGAGTTATTTGGAAAGATTAAAAGAGCTGAGCCTTTACAGTTTAAACAAAAGAAGACTAAGAGGAGACCTGATTGAAGTGTTTAAAATGATGATGTGAATTAGTACAGTGGATTGAGATTGTTATTTTAAAATGATCTCATCAAGAATATGGGGACACAGAAACTTGTTAAGGGGAAATTTCGCACAAACATTAGGAAGTTTTTCTTTACACAAAGAACGACAGACACTTGGAATAAGCGACCAAGTAGTATGATAGACAGTAGGACTTTAGGGACTTTCAAAACTCGACTTGATGTTTTTTGGAAGAAATAAGTGGACAGGACTGGCGAGCTTTGTTGGGCTGCATGGCCTGTTCTCATCTAGAGTCTTTTAATGTTCTAATGTCCCACTATCTTCCATGCTGGTTATATGTATTATTTTTGTTATTTGGCACACTGTATTAATCCCTGTGGGCAAATGTATTCATTTGAAACCTTATAATTCAGGTGAAGTGGTGAGCTCCACATAAACTGCCTAATGTACAGTTAGTTTCATTAAAATAAATCTTTTATTTTTGTATATTATGACCCTACAACTTGAGAGTGCCCCCTATCTTCCACACAAGTTGTTATCCATATGAAGGCTTATATGATTCTTTTTGTTACCCCAAGTTGTTCTAACTGCCTTATGCATTGTTAGTTTTGCTAAAATAAACCTCTTGGTTGAAGGGCGCCCCTTATCTTCCATAATGGCTTATGCGTTATCCATATGAAGGCTTATACGGTTACATGTTTTGTACAAAAGCTGTTCCAGTTGGGATAAATTAGTGTCCTTTGCACTAACTGTCTCATGTATTTATCTCTTTTTATACAGCTGGATATCAAAGTCAGCCGACTTCTAGGTGCAGTTTAGGGGCATACGATGGCTGACATCAGATGATTTGGTTGTGCAATCTGGAGGAGCATCTGCAAGATGACATGTGGTGTTCTATCAATGACAGCATGAACAATGCCAGCACTTCATCTGCCAAAAGGAAATCCCACCACAACATTGATGTAATCAACATAAACTCCAAATCAGGGGTTCAACGGTTAATGTTTAAAAGTCAATGAAGTTTAAAATTTGACAACACTGACAACATGCTACTTCCATACCTCAGCGTTCCCTTATTTATATGGGAGTGTGAACCAGAGGCTCATGGTCTTGGACTGAGTTACTTATAAGTCTTTCCAGTTGGCTCAATGTTCTGCCTAATAAATTCTGCCATCTGCTGCCCAGTCCTTTCTTGCTGGAGGGTTGGGGGTCACTAACATGGGGTGAACATATACAGAGAGAAACTAAAGACAACGTTAACTAAAACACTCGTGTCACAGCTGAGCTCCTTAAAGTTCTACTTGGCTGCATATTCATGTGCTGCGGGATTGAAAGTACAGCCATATTAGCCATCCCATCAGTATAGTGACCAGTGGGGATTCGGAGTGCAAGGGCATCTTCTTTTGACAGCGTGGAAATCCCTCAAATGTCCTCAGCAATACAAAGTCTATAACTACAGTTGTGGCAAAAAGTTTTGAGAATGACCCAAGTGTTGGTTTTCACCAAGTCTGCTGCTTCAGTGTTTTTAGATCTTTTTGTCAGATGATTCTATGGTGTACTGAAGTAGAAGTATTTCAGAAGTTTCAAAGGCTTTCATTGACAATGACATGAAGTTTATGCACAGAGTCCATATTTGCAGTGTTGGCCCTTCTTACTTTTTCAAGACCTCTGCAATTCACCCCTGGCAGGCTGTCTGGCAATCGACTTTTGGGCCCAATCCTGACTGATGGCAACTGCCCGTTCTTTCATAATCAATGCTTGGTGTTTGTCAGAATTGGTGGGTTTTTGTTTGTCCACCCGCCTCTTGAGGTATGACCACAACTTCTCAATGGGGAGATTCCTGGCCACGGACATCAAATTTGGATTCCTCTTAGTTCTCACTTTTGCCTTCTGGCCCGATGCTCCGTCATGCTAGATTGTTCATTGCTGGTCACCAAACTGTTCTTGGATGGTTGGGAGAAGTTGCTCTCGGAGGATGATTGGGTCCCATTCTTTATTCCTGGCTGTGTTCTTAGGCCAAATTGTGAGTGAGCCCACTGCCTTGGCTGAGAAGCAACCCCACATGACATGAATGGTCTCAGAAAGCTTTATAGTTGTCATGACACAGGACTGATGGTAGCGCCGCTCACTTTTTCTTCTTTCTGGATGCCCCAAACAATCAGAAAGGAGATTAATCAGAGAAATGACTTTCCCCCAGCAGTCCAATCCCTGTCCCTTTTGCAGATTATCAGTCTTTCCCTGATGTTTTTCTTGGCTTCTTGTTTCTCACTCTACATCAGCGTTTCTCAACCTTTAAGTATTTGTGACCCGAGTTTTCATAACATTTTTAATCGTTCCCCCCTAACGTTTTTTTGAAAGGAGCCCACTAATACCAATTTGTTCTTTTTTTAATTAATGATATATCATAGATGCATTTTTTATTGTACCTACTTAACTTTTATCGACATTTATCTAACTCTATATTTATTTTTCTAGTATCAGAATGTAGTTTAAGTTAATTTGTTTTGGTTTTAATAGATGTATTTTTCATATTTTTGATTCTTGTTTTCTTTTCTTCACATCTTCGTGCCCCCCTTTTTGTTACTTCGCGTCCCCCTCACATATTTAGCATAAATATACAAAATATATGAAGTAACTATACAGAGTGATGTGATACAAAGTGCATCTCTCAGTCTTCACTAATAACTCTCCAAAGTCCAACCTTTCTAACAGTTGTGTAAGATGGCGCCAGTGCTTGTGGTCAACCAATCAGCACAATTTATCACCTTAGCCCCACCCACAATAGTTTCTCATTGAATCAAAAACACATACCCTGGAGTGCCTCACAATAAGGATTCCCGGGTTCACTTCTCAGGTCCTCCCTGCGTGGAGTTTGCATGTTCTCCCCGTGTCTGCGTGGGTTTCCTCCGGGTGCTCCAGTTTCCTTCCACAGTCCAAAGACATGCAGGTTAGGTGCATTGCTGATCTGAAATTGTCCCTAGTGTGTGCTTGGTGTGTGGGTGTGTGTGCCCTGTGGTGGGCTGGCGCCCTGCCTGGGGTTCGTTTCCTGCCTTGCGCCCCTGTGTTGGCAGGGATTGACTCCAGCAGACCACTGTGACCCTGTAGTTTGGATATAGCAGGTTGGATAATGGATGGATGGATACCCTGGAGTAGGAGCTTAAAAAAAACATGCCACAAACTACAAAGGGCCTGAGATGGGAATGCTACAAAGCTCCAGAGTTTCTAAAAAGTCCCTGGTTCCTGAAAGAAGTTCATTTGGTGAGAAAGTGTGTTAAATCTTTAGCGTCTTGGCAATCTGACACATGGATTAACTTTTATTCTGCAAAAAACAACAGACTGACATGATTCTTGACAAAGCTGCTTCATTTTTGCCATTCTTGAATCCAGAAATCAACAGACTGACATGATTCTTGACAAAGCTGCTTCATTTTTGCCATTCTTGAATCCAGAAATGTACTTTAGGAATGCCAGTACGTTGCCATCCAAGTGAACAGAATAACAGATTTAAGCTGTGCTTAAACGGGACCAAAACATCCTCCGAGAGCAACTTCTCCCAACCATCCAAGAACAGTTTGGTGACCAACAATGAACAATCCAGCATGATGGAGCACCAGGCCAGAAGGCAAAAGTGAAAGCTAAGTGTCATTGAAATTTGATGTCCGTGGCCAGGAATCTCCCCATTGAGAAGTTGTGGTCATACCTCAAGAGGCGGGTGGACAAACAAAAACCCATCAATTCTGACAAACACCAAGCATTGATTATGCAAGAATATGCAGCTGCCATCAGTCAGGATTTGGCCCAGAAGTTGATTGCCAGCCTGCCAGGGCGTTATTGCAGAGGTCTTGAAAAAGAAAGAAGGGCCAACACTGCAGATATGGTCTCATTTGCATAAACTTCATTTAATTGTCAATAAAAGCCCTTGAAACTTCTGAACTGCTTGTCATTCTACTTCAGTATACCAGAGAAACATCTGACAAAAAGATCTAAAAACACTGCAGCAGCAAACTTGGTGAAAAGAGACGCCTCAACACTTGGGTCATTCTCAACACTTTTGGCCACAACTGTAGAAAGACTCACAGAGACAACAGATTTCTGCAACGTGGTCTGAATGAAATACGACTGTAAATCCTACAATAACTGTACATGAATGGGAGGCACACCTTGGAAAGCCGGCCCCACCTGCACTCCGTGTTATGTGATGGTTGTCCTCTTCCTCCAGCACATGGAACGCCTCACAGTGCAGTCTGTCTCATTACTCAGCAGCCAGTTGGTACCACGTTGCCGCAGAAGACAAAAGTTGACAAGAAGCATTTCCTGCTGCACCCAAATGGCTGTCCAGAAGTCCTTTTTTTAAATTATTTCTTTGTTTTCGCTCAGCCATAACGGGTAAAAACGTAGTTTGCTTACCACAGCATTTTTTCATCAAAAAATGGACCCCCTTTGAGAATTGGAGCAGCTCCAGTGGCCCTAGAAAAATTCTCCACAATTTAAATGCTTTTTCCAGTCCTGATGTGAAAGAGAAGGTAGGCTGTTGTACAGTAGCTTTTATTTTTTATTCCATCACATTGTTTAAGGTCATATTCTTTTAGGTTGTACATTTTTTGACAAAAGGGGCTTTTTGATTTTGTTTATGTGTTTGCCAAGTAGCTCCCAAAATGGCTGAATAATGTGGCCTTTTGAGCAAATAATCATTAAAATGTCATTAGTGTTTTGTGACGGTGCTCGGTTTGAAAGGCACCATCTAAAGAAGGCTTGACAGCACATGGACTGTCAATTTAATTCCTTCCTGGGCCGCCTGCTCTTCTTGAAGCCTTCATATCAGGGTCTAAATGAAGGTGCTACTCTCCAAATTTGCTTTGGTGCACTGCACTGGTCATTGAACTGGGATGTCCTCCCCATTGCTGTCAGGTTGACAATACTCTGTCCTGCTATGGCACTGCTATAATGGTGATGAGTGGTCTGAGAAGTGAAGGTGTGAAGTGTCTGTGCTCATTTCATAGTGAAGCTCGGACCACCAGTACTTTTGGTGTGCTCTGCTGCTGGAGGGTCCAAAGTTTTGGGCTGTTAGTGCAAATCAGGTTTCTAACTCTCACAAATGGAATACAGAAAATGGCCAGTTGGACTGTAATGAGTTACATGGGTGACATCCTGCAGTGAGCTGACCTCTG
>JANRMT010027041.1:16447591-16463227 GCA_026402145.1 Polypterus bichir lapradei | reverse complement strand
GGTAGATTGGTGGGTAGGTGGGTAGGTTTGGGTGGGTGGGTAGGTAGGTAGGTAGGTGGGTAGGTAGGTGGGTAGGTGGGTAGGTTTGGGTGAGTGGGTAGTAGGGTGGGTAGGTAGGTAGGTAGGTAGGTAGGTAGGTAGGTAGGTGGGTAGGTTTGGGTGGGTGGGTATACTGTATAGGTAGGTAGGTAGGTAGGTAATGAATGAATGAACGAAACTCTAACTTGTCCCAAAAAGGAAACCAGGTTTTTTACAGAAGCGCAATAAACAACTACATAAATAAATGCATACTTTGCACCCTTGTAATCCCATTTAATTATACAAAAAGAAAAAGGCAAAAAGAGGTTCTTCAATGCCAAACTAAAAAGACACTGACTTGAGGTCAGTCTTGTAGGCTTTCCCTCTCCCTGCTTTCACTTTATGGTATGCATCTCTGGCTCTTAGTGGACTCAGATCCAGGTCTACTTAAATTACACCACCTTTCTGTGCCATCTGTTTATATTGCAGATCAGCCATAAGGGCCAGGAGTTGGTCTGGAAGTCACGGTCGGGTGGGAGCGCCCTCTCTGGGCTGTGAAGAAAGGACAGGATAGCATTAGTGACAGCGCCCTCGCTCATCCCAGAGTGGTATTGTCTACCCCAGTCAAACTTGTCTGAGGACTCCTGGGTGCACATACGTGACAATACATAAATAAGACAGCAAGCAAATACACACAAGAATAATTAAAAGAAAACCTCTGACCTAGCTAAAGATAAAAAGAGCAGCCGTAATCATTGTGAGGCTCTCTAACGGTGTTTGTGTGAAGGAGCTCCAGCAGCATTTCTTGACACGTATTCTGAATAACTAACTCATTGCCTGAAAGTCAGAATCAGAATCACTTTTATTCTCCAATACTTAATGTATAAGAATTTAACTTGGTAGATTTTGAGTTGCTTATAATAGAAGACAACATCACATACACATTACATAAATAGCATACGTTAAAAAGAAAAACTTCATACAAAATTGCAAAATAGCGTGATTATAAAAGAGATGTGCAAGTGAAAGTGTGAGTGTGTGGTGTGTATGCACGTGCACACACATACTTGTACATACAGTACATGACAGAACGCATGAATATATAAAGATGACAGGCTAGGTTATGGTTTGAGGGGGCTATGGCTCTGGAAAGAAACTACTGAGGCGTCTGTTAGTTTTAGCTCAGTTTTGTTTAAACTCTCTCCTCCAGTACCACCTCCAGGCAGTGGCATAGCTCGGGTTTGTGCCGCTCGGGACAGGGAGGGGTGGGGTGGGGCTTCAATTTGCTGCCCTCCAACATATCTGAATATGTTAACCTATTTAAATAGAAAATTAAAATGATGTATAGAGAAAACTTTAACATCAATTTTGCACAGATTTATTCATATATAGAGAAACAGCAATCATTTTTCACAAGCATCAACTAGACAAGAATATAGTATAGACGCACTGATAAGCCGTGTTCTAATTATTAGTTTATTATAATTACGCTGCAAAAAGCAGAACCACCAGTGTAGAGTTTTCTGCGCAGAGCAGAATTGCAGAATCAGATTGCTAACGAAATGAAATTATAAATTATAAATTACGGTAGTTTTTTATCTTCCTAGAAATTATTATTGGTGTAATGTTTGTTTATTTTTGTTATTGCCTCATAAATTTCAATTGCTGTGTCTGATGCCGTCACAGAAGGACAGTCTGAAAATAATTTTTGAAGCATATGTGGATAAAAATCAGAGAATTTTACTTTTATCATTCAAGTCAAGTCAAGTTGGGGAGCATGCTCTGGTACAGCGTGTTGCCACACCCTCCACACGACGAAACAACTCAGGATCCCGGGTTGGCAATCCCCCCACGCAGACACGCGGTCCAGTCTCACCCTATGGAAATGACCCTCTATGTGCCACAGCCAGCAGTTACATGGGTGACACTTTGGCCTGGTCCAACCACTCGGGTCCCTAACAATAAGGATCTTACGAGCCGGATCACCCTTGGGTAAACGCGCCACATGGCCGTAGTGCCATAACTGACGCTCCCTCACAATGCAGGTAATGTGCCTCATTCGGGACTCCATGAGCGACACAAAGTCAAACCAATGGTACCCAAGGATTCTCCGGAGAGACACACATGAAGGAGTTCAGTCTTCATCTCAGGTCACTGGATAGCGGCCATGTCTCGCAACCACATAGCAAGACAGGAAACACCAGCACTCTAAAGGCTTGGACCTTCGTCCTTTTGCAGAGATGTCAGGAGCACCACACACCCCATTCCAGTGACCTCATGACCCCCCATGCTCACCCAATTCGTCTACTGACTTCACAGGAAGAGTCACCAGAGACATGAATGTCACTGCCTGGGTAAGTAAACCTCTCGACGAGGTTGACACTCTCTCTGCAGACAGACACACTGCTGATGATGGCTGTGCCTAAGAGGTCATTAAATGCCTGGCTCTTGGTTTTCATCAGGACCCTCGCAAGCCCAGACACTCAGACCCCTCACTCAGTCTCTCAAGCGCCCCGAGTCCATTGATTCTGTGAACATCACAGTATCATTAACAAAGTCAATATCCGTGAATCTTTCTTCACCAACAGATGCCCCACAGCTGCTGGACCCTACGACCTTGCCCATCACCCAGTCCATACAAGCACTGAACAGAGTAGGAGCAGAAACAGACCGCTGACGAACCCCAAAATCAACTGGGAAAAAACGCAGAGTCATTCATGAGTGATATTTTTCCAAACCCTGCGGCTTACACACGAATTGTACTGAGCCTTTTGGCCAATAATGGTGTCCCCTCCTAGCTACGCCACAGGGTCCATTGTGCCTCCCACATCTAAGCTTGTCTTCTTCATCGGGTTCTTAATTTGGTGGGCCTCTCTTGAAGTGATGTCGCTGGCCCAGCATACTGCAGCATTAAAACTTTTCCTGACCATCATAACCCTGTAGCGGTCTGCTAAAATTCAAACCATCAATAGGACGGTGATTTATTTATTTTTTTGGTGGAGATTCCAGGAACACACCCAGCCTTGGCCCGACCCGCTCACACTCACAGGCAGAGACACAAAAGCAACAAATGAATAACTAATATATTAAATGGAAAACCCAATACAAACAACAACAATCAGACAAACCTCCCCTTTCCCCTACGGCAATACAATTTTAACACAACAATGAACCACAACAATAAACACTTACGATAATGTCCTTATATAGTCAGTCCAACACAGCAAAAGCAGATGAAATGGTTTGGTGTGAAGATGACAATCCCAGGAATAGCTTCTGTAATAAATGAATGAAACAGTCCTACCAGTAGTCCTGAGTGGCGAGGGGTGAGGTTAGATAGATAGATAGATGGTAGGTAGGTAATTAGGTAGGTAGGTTAGGTTAGGTTAGGTAGGTTAGGCAGGTTGGTAGGTAGGTAGGTACTTTATTAATCCCAAGATAGAAATGCAGTTAAAACAGACAATAACGTTGTATAATGTTAACGTTTACCCCCCTGGGTGGAACTGAAGAGTCGCATAGTGTGGGGTCTCCTCAGTCTGTCAGTGGAGCAGGACGGTGACAGCAGTCTGTCGCTGAAGCTGCTCCTCTGTCTGGAGATGATCCTGTTCAGTGGATGCAGTGGATTCTCCATGATTGACAGGAGCCTGCTCAGCGCCCGTCGCTCTGCCACGGATGTCAAACTGTCCACCTCCATGCCTACAGTAGAGCCTGCTTTCCTCACCAGTTTGTCCAGGCGTGAGGCATCCCTCTTCTTTTTGCTGCCTCCCCAGCACACCACCGTGTAGAAGAGGGTGCTCGCCACAACTGTCTGATAGAACATCTGCAGCACCTTATTGCAGATGTTGAAGGACGCCAGCCTGATTTGCAGGAGTGCTCATCTTGAAGACGCACAACAACTAATCCACCACTATACACACGACAGGCAGGCACGAGACAGTCCGTCCATCCTAACGGGAAACGATCCAGGGCACGAATGACTTTTCAGTAGACACGTCAGACAGGATACACAAAAACACAGACCACTCGTTGCTCCGACTCAACTTTTTTGCTCCGACTCAACTTTTTGCTCAACTTTCCTGCTGGCCTTTCTCGTCCCCAGCAGCCCCTGCTCCCGCTTCAGTCATCTAATGAGGGTAATCTCCTTTGGGGCTGCTGGGAAATGGAGTTCTTCCCGTGGTAGCACTGCTACATTATTTAATGAACTGATAACTGTAATATTTAAACAAGGCCCCAGCAAAATTTTTACTAAAAAAACAGAAAAAGCAAAAACCAAAACTCACCATAAACAAAACAGGCAGGGATTTGAAATATTATATTTTTTAAAGGTGAACTCTGAACTATTAGCAATCCAAAGTATAAATTAGTTTAATCAAAATCAGAAACATCTAATCACGACAAAGTTAAAGTTGCAGAGTTAAAGATTATGAAGGGAATTAGTACAGTGTATTAAGACAATGAAAACGGGGACACAGTTGGAAATATGCCTTCTCATGTGGCATAGTTGGCACACTCCTGTATTTAATGAATGGGATGCACTGTGATGTTTGAATGGCACTGTAAAGGGTTAAAAAGTGTTTGGCCAAACCAATTGTGCACTTTAAGCATCACAGTAAATCCCATGCATTAGATATAGGAGTGTGCCAACTTTGCCAGGTACCCACATTGGGCCAGACAAAACTCAACTGAAACGTAACAAAGGGCATCTGTCTTTTCTGAAAAATGTCACAATGCAGGGTGGCCCAACACTTTTTAACCCTTTACAGTGCCATTCAAACACCACAGTGCTTCTCATTCATTAGATATATAGGAGAGTGCCAACTTCGCCAGCCATTTTGGCCCAGGTACCCACATTGGGCCAGGCAGAACTCAACTGAAACGTAACAAAGGTGTCTGTCTTTTTTGTTTTTAACAAAAGTGTGACAATTGGGGTGACATAATGCTTTTTTAACCCTTTACAGTGCCCTTTAAACAGCTCACTAAATCTCATTCATTAGATTGGGAGTGTGCCAGCTTTGCCTATCCTTTTGACCCAGGTACCCATGTTGGGCCATGGTAAAGCTCAACTGCAGCGTGACAAAATTTGCACAAAGTATCAGAATTAGCTTTCTGGAGCTGAGTATGGAGCTATGAATAAGTAGCCGTCTTCAGCCTCGCCAGTTAAACTTCGTCTGAACTAATCTCTCTTTTTGTATACGAAAGCCGCTTGTGTGGTGCTTTCCCACTATTCAGCCAATCACCAATGATTAAGCAGGAGAGCCTGAGTGTCCTCCACGCTCAAACACTAAAAGCACTTCATATGTCGACTAACGTTAGCAGCCTTTAACAACGTGTCAAAGTTCCATATGTCAGTTAGGTACTGTAACATCAGATAATGTCTTTTTAACACTCGATATCAAACCTATTACACATACCGCTGCTCGATTGTCACTCTAGTAAACCTCTTGCTTTAGTGTTGTAACTGTTGATGTGACATCATCTAGCTTACTAGAAGTTGAACAATTTCAGATTTCTAAAACACGACTGCAAGTGCAGCACAGCCTACTTCTTCATGCTTTCGTTTTTCTCTTTTCTGTGCTCCTGACTGGTGTTGCATTGAAGCCGTCTCTCTCTCGTTAATGGACATTGATCACAATAGGTGTCTGTCAACGACGTTGTTTTAGTGATTTATTTTTTTATTTTTACTTTATATTTTGTATTAATCATTTTTTATGAATATTTTCGGGTTGTAGAACAAATCATCTGAGTTTCCATTATTTCTTATGGGGAAATTCACTTTGATACACAAGTGCTTTGGATTACAAACACGTTTCCAAAACAAATTATGCTTGCACCACTGTATTTCTAAACTTCTGAATGTTCCAGTGAGCACTGTTTGGGCCGTAATCTGTCTACAAGTCGAAAGAACATCATTTCACCATACTGTAAACCGGCCATGACCAGCTGTTCCTCGCAAGATTTCTCTCATATTATATAAAGAAATCTTGGGTCGAGACGTGACCTTCTCGGAAAGACACTTTGACGTCCCGCGAGAACAACCAATTTAAAACAAGATCACAGACATCTAACCTCTTAGTGGTTGGAATGCTTTTGGCAGACACACTCTGAGCTCTTAAACATTTTAAACATTCTAGATGGTACGTCAACGACTAAGCAAAGAGGAAGGAGGAGCGCGTCGAAAAGAGACCCGAAAGCGTTGGAGAGAAAAGAAAGCAAAAAAGAACAATAGTAATCTAGGTGCAAATTCTGAAAATAAGGAAAGTAATAATCAGCCCGGACCAAGCGGAATTGAAAAGCTCGTAGGTCCAATCAGGGTCAGAAATAAAAGACTTCATGAAAACGTTCAAAAACGTTGGCGCGATACAGATGCAGAGCAGGTTAGAGATTATGAAAGTAGTAAAATTCAAAAGGCTCAAAAAAAAGTACATAAAGATCATATTAGCACAAACAAACGGAAATTATTACTCGGTGAAATAACGGAACAGCAAAAAGAGATTGAATATATGGACATAGGTGATATGTCAGAAGTATGTAGATATTGTAAGGCTTTAAAGTTTAAGTCAGAGACTTGTAAATCGTCACGTTCATGTTGCCATCAGGGAAAAGTAGCGTTGCCTCCCAAAGAAGAGACGTATCCATGAGAATTAAGAAATTTGTTGTTTGGTGAAAGTGAAATCCACAAACACTACAGGCAAAATATCTATAATAATCTTTTCGCGTTCGCATCGTTCAGTGCTCAAAACGTAGATTTACACAATAATGGACCATACGCTATGAGAATCTGTGGTCCCGCAACAATTAAAGCTACGACAAGTTTAATTTTGAAGAAACCACAATTCGGTCAGGTTTATATTTATGACCACGGAGAGTGAAGCGAGCAGGGGGCGGAGCAAATAACCAAACCTGGTGGTGGGCGAGTGAAACGAGCAGGGGGCGGAGCAAATAACCAAACCTCGGGGTGGGCGAGTGAAGCGAGCAGGTGGCGGACCAAATAACCAAACGTAGGGGTGGGCGAGTGAAGCGAGCAGGGGGTGGAGCAAATAACTAAACCTGGGGGTGGGCGAGTGAAGCGAGCAGGGGGCGGAGCAAATAACCAAACCTGGGGGTGGGCGAGTGAAGCGAGCAAGGGGCGGAGCAAATAACTAAATCTGGGGGTGGGCGAGTGAAGCGAGCAAGGGGCGGAGCAAATAACCAAACCTGGTGGTGGGCGAGTGAAACGAGCAGGGGGCGGAGCAAATAACCAAACTTGGGGGTGGGCGAGTGAAGTGAGCAGGTGGCTGAGCAAATAACCAAACGTAGGGGTGGGCGAGTGAAGCCAGCAGGGGGCAGAGACCCCTAGTCTGACAAAAGAATAATCAGAAGAGTTGTCCAAGAGCCAAGGACCACTGGCCGAGATCTTCAGAAAGACCTGGAATTAGCAGGTCCAGTTGTTTCAAAGAAAACAAGAAGGAATGCACTCAACCAACATGGACTCTATGCACACTCACCACACAAGAAAAAGCACGTTGAAGCTTGTGTTAAACATTTGGACAAGACAATGAAATACTAGGAGAATAGAGTCTGGTCAGATGAGACCAAAATTGAACTCTTTGGATGTCATTGCATGATGGGAGGAAGAATGGCGCTGTACGTCACCCCCGAAACACCCCAAAATACTGGCAGACGTCATAGAATTGAAGGCAGGATGAGCCACGGTGGCGCAGTGGGTAGCAGTGCTGCCTCGCAGTAAGGAGACCTGGATTCACTTCCCAGGTCCTCCCTGCGTGGAGTTTGCATGTTCTCCCTGTGTCTGCGTGGGTTTCCTCCCACAGTCCAAAGACACGCAGGTTAGGTGCACTGGTGATCCTAAATTGTCCCTAGTGTGTGTGTGTGCGCCCTGTGGTGGGCTGGTGCCCTGCCTGGTGTTTGTTTCCTGTTGGCTGGGATTGGCTCCAGCACACCCTAGTGACCCTATAGTTAGGATATAGCAGGTAGTATAATGGATGGATGGATGGAGAAATATACCGGGACATTCTTGATAAGAATCTGCTGCCATCTTCCAGGACGCTGAAGAAGATGAAACGAGGGGGGACATTTCAGCAAGACACACAGCCAAAGAAATAGGTTTCAGAGAATAAAGAAAAATGAAGCTGCTAGAATGGTGAGTCAATCATCCAACTTGAGTCCAATCAAAAATCTATCAAAGAACTGAAGATCAGAGTTCATAGAAGAGCCCAAGGACCTTCAAGAATTGAAGACACTATATGTGGAAAACGGGCCAAAATCACACGTGCATGCGACTCGTTTCTCCATACAGAAAGCTGTCATTACTAACAAAGGCTTTTCTACTAAGTATTCAATACATTTCAGTACACGTGTTCAATACTTATTTTCTCCGTGTCATTCCACTTTATCACACATAACTTCATTTATGGACTTATTTGTTTTGATGTCTTTGTATGTGTGGATTATTTGGGTTGTTACCGACATATCGTGTAAATTTCATGTCAGTAGCCCCATTAGAAATCTATTTACTGAGAAAACGTTGACGTGTTCAATCCTTACTTTCCCCGGTGTATGTATAGGAAGGGGTGGCTGCGCTCCTAATGGTGGTGTTGTGTCCAACTCAATGCAAAGGCCACCAGGATAGCACCCTGTGAGTCTGAAATGTTTAAAAAAATGGAGTGAAGGATATTAGCTAAGGGGGTACTTTTTCAAGAACATCAAAGACCACCATACATTGCTGTGTCTTGGCTTAGGCCCGGCCTTTTGTACTCCCCTCTGGATAAAACTGAAGGAATAGTTATCCATGCCAACATCATCCAGATTTTGTAGCTTCCCCTTGTTTTTAATTTTCCTATGGTTATATACAAGGCTATCCATTTCTTTCTCTAATTATTGTGCTATTTTTTATTTCACTTTAAGGCACATTTCTGAAAAGCTCATGGCTGAAGCTGAGGGGGATTTGAAAGGGTGGATATAAAGCACCAACCAGCCATCTGCCAGAGTGCTGTGTCCCCACGGAGGCTGCTCCTACACACCGGTTCAGGGGTCCTACTGACGTTCTTACCTTTCTTTCTCCATGGGTCAGCTCAGACTCTTCAAATTCTTACTTTCAGAAGGTACGTATTCAAAATAATTACTGGAAGTGGTAACCTTTAGTAGATGAGCCATCGTGGTCAGCATCACTGTTTTCATAATACTTGTGTTTTTAGGGGTCTTTGTATCTGTATGGTCAAGAGAAGTGATGAGTAAAACAAGTAAGTTTCAATTTGCAAACATTCATGAAACTGACACTCAAATTAGCAAAACTCTAAGATGAGGTTTTTTTGAGGTTTGGAGGTTCAGTCAAGGAAGGGGACAGGGGGTTCAGCCTTAGAATATCAATTAGGGGGCAATATCCTTTGCTTGCCATCCCAAACGACATTTTGCAGATTTTCATGTTTTGCAGTTTTACGTACAAATTCACACTTACCGAAATTGTGGCCAATATGGGGCATTGCAGCACCCCATACCCCAAACACAGCCACAAATGGCCACAAGTCCCAAAATAAATAAAGTGATTTATTCTACAATAACACCTTACTCAAAAGGTTTCTTATATGTTGTTCAACTACAAATACTCTTCTCTCTCTTTTATTTCCCCCACTCCTCCCAGACGAGTGTTGCCCAGCTCCCCTACACTCCCAACTCCGACTTCCCTTATCAAAAACCTGAGAGCACATTTGGTGCCAGGGCATTGTCGCCCACCAGAAGCACTTCTGGATCATGCAGAAGTCCCAAAAAGTAGGGAGTGTAACTCCCTACAGCACCCTCTGGCCCCACTGGACTACAGTTCCCAGCATTCCCCGCGGGTGTCTGAATGTGTACTGAAGTCCAAGGATGTTGTCAACTAGCAGATCAGGGAAACATAGAGCCTCCCTTGATCTTTATCTATCTATCGATCTATCTATCATATAGTGCCTTTCACATCTATCTATCTGTAATATACAGTGGTGCTTGAAAGTTTGTGAACCCTTTAGAATTTTCTATATTTCTGCATAAATATGACCTAAAACATCATCAGATTTTCACTCAAGTCCTAAAAGTAGATAAAGAGAAACCAATTAAACAAACGAGACAAAAATATTATACTTGGTCATTTATTTATTGAGGAATATGATCGAATATTACATATTTGTGAGTGGCAGAAGTATGTGAATCTTTGCTTTCAGTATCTGGTGTGACCCCAATAACTGCAACTAAACGTCTCTGGTAACTTCTGATCATTCCTGCACACCATCTTGGAGGAATTTTATCTCATTCCTCCGTACAGAACAGCTTCAACTCTGCGATGTTGGTGGCTTTCCTCACATGAACTGCTCGCTTCAGGTCCTTCCACAACATTTCGATTGGATTAAGGTCAGGACTTTGACTTGGCCATTCCAAAACATTCACTTTATTCTTCTTTAACCATTCTTTGGTAGAACGACTTGTGTGCTTAGGGTCGTTGTCTTGCTGCATGACCCACCTTCTCTTGAGATTCAGTTCGTGGACAGATGTCCTGACATTTTCCTTTAGAATTCTCTGATATAATTCACAATTCATTGTTCCATCAATGAAGGAAAGCCGTCCTGGCCCAGATGCAGCTAAACAGGCCCAAACCATGATACTACCACCACCATGTTTCACAGATGGGATAAGGTTCTTATGCTGGAATGCAGTGTTTTCCTTTCTCCAAACATAACGCTTTTCATTTAAACCCAAAAGTTCTATTTTGGTCTCATCCGTCCACAACACATTCTTCCAATAGCCTTCTGTTCTGTCCACGTGATCTTTAGCAAACTGCAGACGAGCAGCAATGTTTTTTTTGGAGAGCAGTGGCTTTCTTTTTTCCTTGCAACCCTGCCATGCACACCATTGTTGTTCAGTGTTCTCCTGATGGTGGACTCATGAACATGAACATTAGCCAATGTGAGAGAGGCCTTCAGTTGCTTAGAAGTTACCCTGTGGTCCTTTGTGACCTCGCCGACTATTACACGCCTTGCTCTTGGAGTGATCTTTGTTGGTCGACCACTCCTGGGGAGGGTAACAATGGTCTTGAATTTCCTCCATTTGTACTCAATCTGTCTGACTGTGGATTGGTGGAGTCCAAACTCTTTAGAGATGGTTTTGTAACCTTTTCCAGCCTGATGAGTATCAACAGCTCTTTTTGTGAGGTCCTCAGAAATCTCCTTTGTTCGTGCCATGATACACTTCCACAAACATGAAGAGCAGACTTTGATAGATCCTGTTCTTTAAATAACACAGGGTGCCCACTCACACCTGATTGGCATCCCATTGATTGAAAACACCGGACTCGAATTTTACCTTCAAACTCACTGATCATCCTAGAGGTTCACATACTTTTGCCACTCACAAATATGTAATATTCGATCATTTTCCTCAATAAATAAATGACCAAGTATAATATTTTTGTCTCATTTGTTTAACTGGTTTCTCTTTATCTACTTTTAGGACTTGAGTGAAAATCTGATGATGTTTTAGGTCATATTTATGCAGAAATATAGAAAATTCTAAAGGGTTCACAAACTTTCAAGCACAACTGTTTGAGGATTGTTTGCATCTCTCGGACTGACACAGACCACCTGACTACAGACCCACATTGTACTGAAAACCTCATTAGAAACATCCAAAGACTTTGTTGGACAGTCATCTTATCTAAAGATCTTGACTATACATTGTTCTCCTCTCTTGCATATTTATGCAGAAATACAGAAAATTCTAAAGGGTTCACAAACTTTCGAGCACAACTGTACTGCCTTTCACATCTATCTATCTATCTATCCATCTATTATATAGTGCCTTTCATATCTATCTATCTATCTGTCATACAGTGACTTTTATATCTATCTTTTTATTTTTAAATACTATACTATTGAAAATCATCAGTCATCTATTCACAGACTTAGACAGCTTATTATAAATACACTCTCAGACTAAATGTCGACTGACAGGGACATGTCTCCTCCTCCTTCTCCCAACAGGATGAAATAGCTTCAGAAAAGAGAGACTGGCATGGATGTGTCAATACGAACTGCTAGAGGTATGTGAACGTGTGACTAAACACACAGATTTTAAAGAAAAAAATATTTTAAATTATTCAAGAATAAAAAAAGGTTTGCACTGTGTGACAGGATGCCTGTTACAGTAAGACAGTTTTACGAAACACCGCTGGTAAGTAGTGTCAGTCACAAACAGCTGTCATGGTATTTGTCTGATTACTTTTTTAAAGTGTTGTTGCGTTAAGGCGTTAAGACCCTGAATGATTTTGTTGTGTTGAGGGTCTGAGGTGTGTGCAGAAAAGCTGGCTGGAATTTTCTTGCTTTATGTTTTATTCTCCTGGCGTACCTCCGCTCTGCTCAAATGAAACAACTGATTAATGGGATGATGGCGCTAAGGTTTGCAGGGGGTCTTCTCAAGGAATGGCATCCCAAGATCATACGTGGATCCCTAAACAGGCCCATCGGGCAAAGGCCCAGGATTGTACTGGTGAGGTTGGATCAGTGTGCTGTTTCAAAGCAGACAGATGGGAGATTTAATGGCAGGAGCACTGCTGCCTGACAGTAAGGAGATCACAGGTTCCTGTTGTGGGTTCTCCCTGTGTGGAAGTGCTTTAAAAATGAAAGGAATTATTATTATCATTAAGTGACCAGAAGATAAGTGCAGGCATTGTGTGAAACCAGAAATCTTTCTAAAATCTTTCATTAAAATCAAGCCACTGTCCCCTGAATCCATCCCATCTTCTCAACCGGTTTTATCCTGAGGAAGGCTATGGAGCAGCTTGAGCCTATCCCAGCATGCATAGGGTGTAAGGCAGGAATAATCCAAGGATAGGACCATCCTATCGCAGGGTGCACGCACACACACACACACATTGAAACACACACACTTGGACCAATTTAGCAAAGCCTGTCTTTGAACTGTGGGGGCAAATCTTAAAGATAAGGAGCTGTTGACACGACACTAGTTACCTCTTTCAGTTCCTCTCAAAGTCTTTTATTACTTCTGGAGGCGCATAAAGAGGAAGAAGAACTTTTCTTCTTCGTCAACACATTCTTTGTAATTCCAGCATTAAAAAATACAGCGCGACGTGGATCATATCGCTGATATAGCTTTGCCAAGTTGAGGTCTTCAAAGAAATCCAAAGGATATAACAGCATATGGTTGGTGACTCTGAGTATTTGACGATCCTCTCCATTGTTGCCATGCATCTCTGTCTCTGGGGTATTTTTACAGTGAGTATCCTGGACTTTGCCTTGCATGCTTATGAGTGCAATTTGCTTGATGTCCAGCAGATGTCAATGCTCTTATTCTTCTTTTCTGCCAGTGTGGTTTTGCGATCAGTTTGCTGTAAAACCATAACCACGGGTCACTTTGCTCTCTGTTATTTCTGTGTAACAAAGTTTGATGTCTGATGATCAAATCTACACTTACACTTGATGAATTCTGTCCTGGGAGAATATCAAGAGATGGGGTCTGAGGGCACCGTTCATTTGTTACAGTAAAATATTTCACCAAACAGTAAACTGGGCACTAGGTTGCCATGACCAAAGAATTTTCAGAACATTTCATGATCTTTTCAAGATTGCTTCTTGCTTGTCTGCGTGTCTCCACATCTTGCCTGCGTTTTCTTTTTTGGCCTTCATCACTTAATCACCTTCTGTGATGTGTTTGACGTACAGTGGCTCATGCAATTTGCTTAATGTTCAGCAGATGTCTCTCCTCTTGATTTTTTTTTCTGTCATTTCACTCTCTTAATCAGTATGCTGTAGGAAGCACATGACAGCTCAAATTCTTTGGATTTCCAGAGTGTACAAGGCCATAAGCTTTTGATTAAGACCAAGCTAAAGGTTCTAGCTCCCTGTAGTTCGTGTATTTGTGTAACTATAACAAAGGACTACAGTATCTAGATAGATACAGTGCATCCGGAAAGTATTCACAGCGCATCACTTTTTCCACATTTTCTTATGTTACAGCCTTATTCCAAAATTGATTAAATTCATTTTTTCCTCAGAATTCTACACACAACACCCCATAATGACAATGTGAAAAAAGTTTACTTGAGATTTTTGCAAATTTATTAAAAATAAAAAAATTAAGAAAGCACATGTACATAAGTATTCACAGCCTTTGCCATGAAGCTCAATGGGCTCAGAGCATCCTGTTTCCCCTGATCATCCTTGAGATGTTTCTGCAGCTTCATTGGAGTCCACCTGTGGTCAATTCAGTTGACTGGACATGATTTGGAAAGGCACACACCTGTCTATAGAAGGTCCCACAGCTGACAGTTCATGTCAGAGCACAAACCAAGCATGAAGTCAAAGGAATTGTCTGTAGACCTCCGAGACAGGATTGTCTCGAGGCACAAATCTGGGGAAGGTTACAGAAAAAGTTCTGCTGCTTTGAAGGTCCCAATGAGCACAGTGGCCTCCATCATCCGTAAGTGGAAGAAGTTCGAAACCACCAGGACTCTTCCTAGAGCTGGCCGGCCATCTAAACTGAGCGATCGGGGGAGAAGGGCCTTAGTCAGGGAGGTGACCAAGAACCCGATGGTCACTCTGTCAGAGCTCCAGAGGTCCTCTGTGAAGAGAGGAGAACCTTCCAGAAGGACAACCATCTCTGCAGCAATCCACCAATCAGGCCTGTATGGTAGAGTGGCCAGACGGAAGCCACTCCTTAGTAAAAGGTACATTGCAGCCCACCTGGAGTTTGCCAAAAGGCACCTGAAGGACTCTCAGACCATGAGAAACAAAATTCTCTGGTCTGATGAGACAAAGATTGAACTCTTTGGTGTGAATGCCAGGCGTCACGTTTGGAGGAAACCAGGCACCGCTCATCACCAGGCCAATACCATCTCTACAGTGAAGCATGGTGGTGGCAGCATCAGGCTGTGGGGATGTTTTTCAGCGGCAGGAACTGGGAGACTAGTCAGGATAAAGGGAAAGATGACTGCAGCAATGTACAGAGACATCCTGGATGAAAACCTGCTCCAGAGCGCTCTTGACCTCAGACTGGGGCGACGGTTCATCTTTCAGCAGGACAACGACCCTAAGCACACAGCCAAGATATCAAAGGAGTGGCTTCAGGACAACTCTGTGAATGTCCTTGAGTGGCCCAGCCAGAGCCCAGACTTGAATCCGATTGAACATCTCTAGAGAGATCTTAAAATGGCTGTGCACCGACGCTTCCCATCCAACCTGATGGAGCTTGAGAGGTGCTGCAAAGAGGAATGGGCGAAACTGGCCAAGGATAGGTGTGCCAAGCGTGTGGCATCATATTCAAAAAGACTTGAGGCTGTAATTGCTGCCAAAGGTGCATCGACAAAGTATTGAGCAAAGGCTGTGAATACTTATGTACATGGGATTTCTCAGTTTTTTTATTTTTAATAAATTCGCAAAAACCTCAAGTAAACTTTTTTCATGTTGTCATTATGGGGTGTTGTGTGTAGAATTCTGAGGAAAAAAATGAATTTAATCCATTTTGGAATAAGGCTGTAACATAACAAGATGTGGAAAAAGTGATGCGCTGTGAATACTTTCCGAATGCACTGTAGATAGATAGATAGATAGATAGATAGATAGATAGATAGATAGATAGATA
>JANRMT010027041.1:16325878-16335908 GCA_026402145.1 Polypterus bichir lapradei | reverse complement strand
TTTCATATCTATCTATCTATCATATAGTGCCTTTCATATCTATCTATCTATCTATCTATATAGTGCCTTTCATATCTATCTATCTATTTATCTATCCACTATATAGTGCCTTTCATATCTATCTATCTATCTATCTATCTATCTATCTATCTATCTATCTATCTATCTATCTATCTATCTATCTATCTATCTATCTAATTTTATAATTTTATTTCAACAAAGTAACATAATAAACAACAAACAAAAATAATGCAGAACTACTACAAGTAACTACAAAACCTAATAAAGCAGGAATTCAACCCCCACTTGCGATTCCTGGAAGCCTTTACTGTGACACCTCTAATTGTGTTCAGGAGCCTCCTGTTTGCTTTATCTCTCCTTCAGGTGTTCCCAGAACTTGACTTGAGTCCAACGGTGGTTAACCGAATCGACAGGTCCCTCAAGTAACACTGCATGGCCGGACAAAAACCAGGTTGTGAAGTCCAAGGAACTCTCTGTGGACCTCTGATATCAAATTATGGTGAGGCACAGATTAGGGAAAGCGGGTTCCAAACCATTTCTAAAGCTTTGAGTGTTCCCAGGAGCTCAGTGGCCTCAAGAATTGTGAAATGGAAGAAGTTTGGAACCACCGGGACACTTCCTAGAGTAACTGGGCAGGAAGGAACCTAGTCAGGGAGGTGACCAAGAACCCAGTGGTCACTAATAGAGCTTCACAAGACCTCTTCTGAGATGGGAGAACCTGTTGGAAGGATGACCATCTCATTGGCACTCCTTTGATCAGGCGTTTAGGGTAGAGTTTCTCATAAAAGGCGTATGACAGTTTGAAGGACTCTCTGGTCTGATGAGACAAAAACTGAACTGTTTGGGTAGAACTGCAAGCACAATGTGACTGGTGAAGACCAGGCACTGCTCACCACCTGCATAACACCATCCCCGCAGTAAAGCATGGCGGTGGCAGAATCACGTTATAGGTATGTGAAAAACAAACCAACAGCCTTAAAACGAGTGATGTTCAAAAAGTTTTTTTTAACTCTATTTATTAAGAATTTCAAAAATATTGAGCATTGAGTGTAGATTGATGGGCCCTAAAAGCAACTTACAAATAAAACAGTCCAACATGTGAATTTCATGCATATGGCATCACGATAGGAGAATACTAAGAATATCAACACGAGACAATGGAGTTTTTGAAGACATGTTCTAAAGGAAATTGAAAATGTCAATCTTGATCTGCATAGAAAACAATGCAATAGTCTATTTATCCGCAAAAAAAAAAAAAAAATAAAAAAAATAAAGTAAAATAAAGCTCATCCATCAGTCACTTAAGGACTGATGACTCATTCAAAAAGTTTCACGTTTGAGTTTAAGGTTTTAAAATGCATCAGACTGTCTGTTTATTTATGAAGAAGGGCTTTGTGAAGCTGCTGATGTAAATGTTTCAGTAATTCAAAGAAAGAAAGAAAGAAAAAGAAACCTTTAAAATATAAATAGCAACAGCCAGTGGCGAAAGAAAATCCTAGCAGCTGCCTGACAGAATAACTGGGGAAAGAAAGCAAGACCACTAGCTGATCCAGAATCTTGGGTTTGTATTTACTGCTGTCATCAATCATATTGGCATGCATGCATATCTGAGGGTCTCCTCACTGGCTCATTCGAGGTATGTGATAAGCCCCCGGAGCGAGAGGGGGCGCCGTCACTAACCGTTTCTTCTCATTTTCTCCCTGCAGCTCTGAGAAACCGCCCAGTGAGGGCACTTAGCCCCGCCCCTTCTGGCCCACATAACATAAGAAGGCTGGCCGCCCAGAAGGAGGCGTCTTTTACAAGCTGGGCAGAAAGCTGAACGGAGCTCCTGTGGAGGACCCTATTTGGTGATGGCATACGAGCCTATTGAGATACATTTGTTTTGCCCCTAGAGGGCTGTATAATTGCACCAGAAAGGCACTTATTTAAGTTAGAGACTTTTACTAAACGGTACGACCTGGTTGGTGTTCCAAATGTTCCCCTTTGTTGTGACCTTTCATTACTGCTGCCAGCCAGAATATTTAATTTTCATCTATCCATCCATTTTCCAACCCGCTATATCCCAACTACAGGGTCATGGGGGTCTGCTGATTTAATTTTCAATGTCGCTTATTCTCGTTAAGCCCACATTGAATAAACAGATCTATTGGACCCTGGAGGGGATGCAGCATCAACACAAGACCCAGTATTGCCCCATCAGACCCTGTCACTGTTTTCACGTTTTGTTCCGTGGCATTCTTATGCTAAAATCATTTCCATTCATTTTTCTCCCTCATCAAGCAACACTCAATACCACAGAATGACAAGGTCAAAATAGGATTTTAGAAATTTTTGCAAATATTCAGACTCTTTGCTTTGGCTCAGGTGTATCTCCATTCTATCGGTCATCGTCGAGATGTTCCTACAGCTCGTTTTGGAGTCCACCAATTGCTCAGAGTGATTAGCAAAGGTGAACCACTCTCTATAGGGGTGTGTGTGGCCCTCAGGGGGACCTCACAGTTGACCAAAAAACAATCCATGAGGTGGAAGGTTTTCCCTGCTGAGCTTAGTGACAGGATTATATGGAGACACAGATCTGGGGAATGCTATTTCCACAGCACTGAAGGTTCCAAAGACCACTTAAATGGAAAACGTTTGTACCAACTATGACTCTTCCTAAAGTTGGCCACACTGTGCTATCAAACCTAGAAAGGCCGAGATAAGAGAGGTGACTGAGAACCCAATGGTCACACAGGCGGAGCTCCACAGAACCTGTGTGGAGATGGGAGGAAACTTCCAGAGTTGCAATCACCGCTGAAACATTCCATGGATTTATGACAGAAGGCCCAGACAGGAGCCTTGTCTTGGTAACAGACATATAGTAGCCCACTTGGAGTTTGTAAAATAGCACCCTGAAGGATTTGGAGACTGTCTGGATAGATGAAACAAAGATTAGTGTCATGTCTGGAGGAGTCTCTGCAATTCCATTCCATCAGTGAAGCATGATGATGGCAACACCATGGAATGGGGTTGTTTGGCAGGGCCAAAAAGACAAGACAGGGCTGTGGGAAAGCTGAACAGAACAAAGTATGGAGATATCCTTACTGAAAACCTGCACCGGAGCAGTCTGGACCTCGCAATGAGCCACAGGACCACCTTCTAACAGCAGAAAGCAAAGAACAACACAACAGTGGTCTCCATAGTCCTTAAATGGAAGATGTTCAGAACAACCACAGATCAAGATCTGACTACCCAGCCAACCTGAGCAATCGAGGGAGAAGGGGCAGGAAAAGAGAGGCGACGAAGAACCTAGCGGTCACTCTGGATGTGCACCAGAGAACCAATGTAGTGATGACAGAAATGTCTAGAAGGACAACCACTACTGCAACATTTCATTGACCTGCCCAGACTGGAGCCTCTTATTTAGTAAAACAAATATGGAATTTGCAAAAAAGGCACCTGAAGGATTTAAAGTCTGTGAGAAATATGATTTCCCCTGGTCTGAGGACACCAAGATTAGCACCATGGAAAACCAGGAAGCCCTCAACACTGGAGCAGTAGCATTTCAGATGATGAAACAAGGTGCCAGCAGCATCAGGGGCTGGGAGACTAGTCGGGGTTGACGGAAAGCTGAATGGAGCAAAGTACAGAGAGATCCTTCATGAACACCTGCTCAAGGTGGCTCTGGAACCTTGACTGGGCTGAAGGTTCACCTTCCAACACCACAAAGCAAAGACAACACACGAGTGGGTCAGAGACAACCCTGATGATGTCCTTGAGTCACGGGCGTCTTACCAGCATCATAGACCCCCAGGCAAAGTAATGTGCTGGGGCCCCTGTTTTGACAGCAGAACAGAAACATACATAGGCATCAGAACCATCATGAGCCTCTGTGCTCCTGGGGCCCCTGGCCAGTACCCATTGTGCCCATATGTTAAGACAGGTGGTCCAGGCAGAGCCTTCACTTGAGCCCAGTATTGTTCACTAATGGCAAACACGAACATACCAGACCAGGATTGACTCCACGTGTCATTTATCATGAACTTACTGAGTGAGGATTAACAGAGCTGGGGTGTCCAACCTGGTGGGCCGCAGTGGTTGCAGGTTTTCATTCTCACCCTTTTCATAATCAGTGACCACTTTTCACTGCTAATTAACTCCTTTTCCCTTCATTTTAATAGCCCTGTTTTTAAGGATTTGGTACTCTGAATTGATTTGTTTCTTCATTAAATGGTAGCCAAACAGAAATGAGATGTGAAATGAGCCAACAGATGAGCAGCTAAGTTGGGGCTTCAGACTCCAACCAATTTCACTCCAACCAGTTTCTTAATGAGCAGCTGATTCTCGCTGTTAATTCAAGCCATTATTTAATAACATGGCTTGTCACTGCTCTCATTCTGTCACGGCAGAAGTCATTTCTGGTATGCTTCACATACTAGCTATAAAGAGATTTTAATTCTGATGGTGTGAGGAACCCAATCAGATGTTAAGAGTGGTGTCCAGCAAAGGTCAGTGCTGACGCCACTATTATTCTTAATATATATAAAAGATTTGGATGGGAATATAAAGAACAAGCTGGTTCAGTTTGCAGACGATACCAAGATAGATGGATTGGCAGATAAGCAGGAATCTATTGAATCATCATAGAGGGACATTTTCTAAGACCACCGTCAATATGTTTTGGTGACCTGAGCAGACCAACATGACCGAGTCCTTCACCTTTCTTTATTTTCAGTTGAGCTGGTCATGTGGCGGCATGTTTTGTATCTCATTCTTGTTTGGTTGAACATTAAAGAAAAAGAAACAACTGCACAGGTGTCAAACTCCAGGCTTGGTGGGTCGCAGTGGCTGCAGGTTTTCATTCCCATCCTTTTCCTAATCTGTGACCAGTTTTCACTGCTAATTAACTCCTTTTCCCTTCATATTAATAGCCCTGTTTTTAAGGATTCGGTCCTCTGAATTGATTTGTTTCTTCATTACATGGCAGCCAAACAGAAATGAGATGTGAAACAAGCCAACAGGTGACCAGCTAAGTTGGAACATCAAACTCTAACCAGTTTCACTCCAACCAGTTTCTTAATAAGAAGCCAATTCTCGCAGTTAATTAAAAGCCGTTATTGAATATCAGGGCTTGTTGCTGTTCTCATTCTGCCACAGCCGACTGTTGATTGTCTGTTTTTTCTAAGACCACCGTCAAGATGTTTTGGTGACCTGAGCAAATCATCCTTACCAAGACCTTCACCTTTCTTTATTTTCAGATATTGTGTGATGAGCACAGGTGAGCTGTTCATGTGGCGGCTTGTTTTGTGTCTCATTATTGTTTGGCTGCTAATTAAGGAAAAAGAAACAACTAATGGGCCTGAGTGAAGTTAATTAAAATGAAGGATAAAAAAGTCAATTACCAGCCAAAAATGGTCACTAATTAAGAAGATAGTTAGAATGAAAACCTGCATCCACTGCGGCCCCCCAGGACCAGAGTTGGACACCCCAGAACTAAGGGGGTCTGAGTCACACCGATTCAAACAAAGGCAAAAGTTAATTAGCAGCTTAAACTGGTCACTAATTAAGAAGATGGTTAGAATGAAAACCTGCAGCCACTGTGGCCCTCCAAGACCTGCGTTTGACACCCCAGAACTAAGGGGTCTGAGTCATGTCAATTAAAACGAAGGCAAAACAAGTGAAAAAGCAGCAAAAATGGCTCACTAATTAAGAAGATGGTTGGAATGAAAACCTGCAGCCACTGCAGCCCACCAGGTCGGGAGCTGGACACCCCTGGCTTATAGCAATCAGTCAAGGGAGTGGTCTTGATCATTTTAGGTCTTAATCATCCATGTTCTCAGTTTTCAAAATGTGCCTAAAGCTGAAGCGAAGCAGCAGGTGTGCCTGGTACCCCAAATACAACCTGGATGAGTAGCGTCATTTCTTGTCAAAGACTAGTCACCCAATGTGCCTAGCGCTCAGGTGGAGGGTCTTCATGCTTTATGCAGTGAGCTGGTCAGTCTTTCTGTTAGGGCACATATCATCAATTTGCACCCCAAACCCCCACCCTACCAGCAAATATTTCTGGGCTAATGGGGCATCAAAATGCAGAGGCTGACTCCCTTCCAATGATGGCTTCTGGCCTCACAAGCAGTCCCATCCTGATTCTACCTTTCTCCTCAGTTCTTCTACTAGTCGATGTTTTACCCATGATAACAGTCTCACAGGACGTACCTCGTGCTTTTACATCTTCAGCCCACGCTGACCTCAAACACCCCTCTTTACCAGTTCTAGCCAGTCAGGCGGCAAGCCAAGCAGCTCAGTCCATCTCCAAACTGAGTAACTCATAGACTAAGCACATTTAACCCTAAACTTTCCAGTGTTTTTTAAGTGTGTACATGTATTACTGTTGCATTATGTGTCTGATCAATACATGCATAAGATATGCAGTCGAGAACACACACGATATAATTATTCATAGTTCATCCCCATATCACCCTGCTAGTTAGTCACTAATTAATAAACTGACTTAACTTAACATCCATCCATTATCCAGCCCGCTATACCCTAACTACAGGGTCACGGGGGTCTGCTGGAGCCAATCCCAGCCAACAGGGGGCTGCCATTTAATGAAGAAACAGAGGACTGAATCCTTAAAAACAGGGCTACTAAAATGAAGGGAAAAGGAGTTAATTAGCAGTGAAAACTGGCCACTGATTAGGAAAAGGATGAGAATGAAAACCTGCAGCCACTGCGGCCCACCAGGCCTGTACAGTTGTTTCTTTTTCCTTAATGATCAGCCAAACAAGAATGAGACACAAAATAAGCCGCCACATGGCCAGCTCACCTGAAAATAAAGAAAGGTGAAGGTCTCGGTCATGTTGGTCTGCTCAGGTCACCAAACATATTGACGGTGGTCTTGGGAAATATCCCTCTATGATGATTTAATAGATTCCTGCTTATCTGCCAATCCACCTATCTTGGTATCGTCTGCAAACTGAACCAGCTTGTTCTTTATAATCCTATATAATAGGCATGAAACAAACCCCGAGCAGGGCACACACCAAGCACAATTTAGGATGGTCAATGCACCTAACTTGCATGTCTTTGGACTGTGGAAGGAAATCCACACAGGGAGAACATGCAAACTCCACGCAGGGAGGACCTGGGAAGTGAACCCGGGTCTCCTAACTGCGAGGCAGCGGCGCTACCCACTGCACCACCGTGCTGCCTAACTTAACATCCACCTTAGAAAAAGTTTAAGTGTCTGTGTGTCTTCCCAGTTCCTATGTCTCTGGCAGTCCAACTGATGGTGCATCACAAACATTTGTAGCAATAAATTGCATTGCTTGTCATTCCAACAGATGGCTCATCACAAATGTTTGTAATACCAAAATGGACTGCATTTACCATTCAAACAATTGGTGCATTACAAACATTGACATTGCTTTCATGAATCCCTTACCAAATGGCATATAACAGAGACATGTGCATTGCATTTGTCATTTCAGCAGATGGTGCATCATAAACATTAATAGAAATGCATTTTATTACTACAAATGTTTGAGATGTGCCATTGGCATGTGTACACACACACACACACACACACTCACCCACACAAAGAAAACATGCAAACACCACACAGATACTGATTTGAACCAAAATGGCATATAACAGACACATATGCATTGCATTTGTCATTCCAACAGATGGTGCATCATAAACATTTGTAGAAATGCATTTTATTACTACAAATGTTTGAGATGTGCCATTGCCATGTGTACACACACTAAGAAAACATGCAAATGCCACACGGATGCTGATTTGAACCCAGGATTCTGGAGCTGGGAGGCTGCAGCACTAACCCCTGTGCCACCCCGTTCATTTATTTTGAAATGATGCCCTTCATACCGATTCAAGCACCACAAGGGCACCCTTGCAGTACATATAACATTTATCACTTTGGTCCTGTGGCATCGTCTTCTGGGGAAGTGAAGCAGGGTGACATTTTTCCATTTTGTTCTTACAGCTTCATTTTAAACCTGCCAATCGTTAACAAATCGTCATCTGTCTCGCCAGGCTTCTCAGGTGAAAGTCTGCTATTGTCAGGCTGAAAATAAAAATAATGATGAATAAAATACAAATTAGGCAGCAAAGCAGGAGCCGTCATCTATGTAGTGAGTCTTGACGATGCTAGCCACGGGTGTCAATCAGGCAGGTGAAGGACTCCAAGATTTGGGACAGTTTTGTGTGTTCACTCCCCCCACCCACCCCCCCTTCGTTTTTTCTTCCCTTTTGGAACTAAACAAACGTTCGAAACATTGCTAAATTTAGAAATGACATAAGTATGACAGTTGAATTTATCAGTGTGAATCTCTGTCGATTGGTGTCCTAGCAACCGGTGCCGGGCAACACACGTGTCAACAGCAATTACAAGCGTGTTCAATAGAGGCCTCTAATTGGGAGGCGCTTTTTTTTTTAACACTTTGAAGTGGATCCAACACAAAAAGAGACGTGTGTGCCCAACAGAGCGCCACCCCTTCTAAAGAATCAGAGCTGGCAGAGGCTCAGATATGATGTGGGCTTGGCAGCAGGAGGGCATTTGCCTGAGACAACCTTGAGAAGCTGGATCCAGAAATGACTAAAAAAATGTAGGCTGGTAGAAAAACAAGGAGATTTAAAAAGAGATTGTCTCTATCATCATCTTCATCATCATCATGAGAGATGAAGCTTTAAAAAGAGACATGGGGGCAAGCTTCATCATTATTATCAACGTTATCATCACCAGACAAGAGGCTTTAAACAGAGTTGGGTGCTCGTCATGAGACATGAGGCTTTATAAAGCGATGTAGGGGACCCCATCCTCATCATCCTCATCATTATTATCAGATATGAAGCTTTATAAAGAGATGGGAGCATTAACATCATTACCATCATCATTATCAGAAGATATGAGGCTTTAAAGAGAGATGTGGAGGTCATCATCATCCTCCTCACTATGAGATATGAAGCATTAAAATGAGATGTGAGCTTCATCACCACCACCATCATTATCATCATCATCATTAATGATTAAGCTTAAAAAAAAAGATCATGAGGCCTTCAAAATTAGAGATAAAGCTTAAAAAAGAGATGTGGTCAACCTTCATTATCATCATCATCATCATCATCAAGAGGCATGAGGCTTTAAACAGAGATAGAGGATTATCATCATCATCATCATCATCCTCATCATCAGTTATGAGGTATGTGGCATTAAAATGAGATGGGAGCTTCATCATCAACCCTATCATTATCATCATCATCATTGATGATTAAGTTTAACAAAAAAAGATAAGGAGGCCTTCAATATTAGAGATAAAGCTTAAAAAACAGATTTGGTCAGCATTCATTGTCATCATCATCATCATCATCTGGAGGCATGAGGCTTCAAACAGAGATAGAGGATTATCATCATCATCATCATCATCATCAGTCATGAAGCTTTAAATTGAGATCGGGCTGCATCAAGAGACACAAAGCTTTAAAGAGAGATGTGGGTGACCCCATCATTATCATCCTCATCATTTTTATTAGACGTGAACCTTTAGAAGGAGATGGGAGCTTCATCATCATCATCATCATCATCATTATCCTCAGGAGATGTAAAGCTTTAAAGAGAGTAGTGGGGGTCATCATCATCATCATCATCATCATGAGATAAGAAGGTTTAAAAAGAGATGGGAGCTTCATAATCTTCATCATCATCAACAGACACAAAGCTTTAAAAAGAGATGCAGATAAGCTTCATCATCATCATCATCACCACCACCATCATCATCATCATCATTCTTAAGAGATATTATGCTTTAAAAAGAGATGAGGGGCTTTATCATCATCATCAGGAGACATGAAGCTTTAAAAAGATATGGGAGCTTCATCATCACCATCATCATCATTTTGGTTATCATCATTATCATCAGAGACAAAGCCTTAAAAAGAGATGTGGGCAAGTTTAATCACTTTCATCATCATCATCATCATCATCATCATCATCATCATCATCATCATC
>JANRMT010027041.1:16291488-16319464 GCA_026402145.1 Polypterus bichir lapradei | reverse complement strand
CTGTGGGACCTGATGTAGAAGATCTGCAGTATGTCCAGGGGAGAATACCAGAGGAACAGTGGGGATTGCACCCATTTATAAGGAGAAGGGCGATATTCAGAATTGAGGAAACTATAGAGGGGTAAAGCTGATGTCACACACACAATGAAATTTTGGAAAAGGGTTACAGAGAAAGGGCTTAAGGAAAAGACCACCATAGGGGAGGAGCAACTGATGCAGTCTTTGAATTGAGAAGTGCATAGAGAAACATCAGGAAAAACAGGAAAGTTTGCACATAGTGTTTATTGATTTGGAGAAGGTGCCATGTCAAATGGTCTAGAGGTGCATGAGAAAGAAAGGAGGACCAGAGAAGTGTGTGAGGGTTGTCCAGGATATGTTTGAGGGAGTGAGGACTCGGGTTGAAAGCAGTGTTGGGGTAACAGACAAGACCAGGGGTCTTCTTAAAGTCCTCCCCTCTTTGATCTGCTTATGGATGTGTTGAGTCATGAGAAAAAAGACCAAATCCCCCAGTGCAGGCTTTGTGCTGATGACATTGTGTTGTGTAGCACCTGAAGAGAGGAAGTGTAGAGGAAGTTGGAAAACTAGAGATAGGCTTTGGAAGATAGAGAGTTGAAGATTCATAGGAAGAGGAAGACAACATATGTGAGGTTTAATGATGATCACTATTGAGGGGGAGCTACTGAAAATAGTGGATAAATTTAAACATCTAGGATCAGTGGTAGCCCAAGATGGAGAATTAGAGAGAGAGAGAGATAACTAAGAGAGTAGAGTGTGGATGGAACAATTGGAAGAAGGCATCAGGAGTGTTGTGTGATAGAAGAATTAAGGGGAAGCTTAAAGGTCAGGAACTTAAGACAGTAATAAGACCAGCAACAAGGTTTGGAGCTGAGGCAGTAAAGGGGAGAGCAGGAGAAGGAGATGGATGTGGCAGACACGAGAATGTTGAGATGGTGTGAAACATTGAACTTTGTGGGCTGGAATGTCAAAGGTTTCAATCACGAATTAAAGAGGAAGAAAGTGTTCTTTCACCTAACAGGTCTAAACGCCAAGATTGTATTATTTAAGGAGACTCACTTAATCAGCAAGGATCAGTTTTGGATGCACCCAGATTGGACTGGGCAAATATTCCACTCCAGCTATACAAAGAAAACTAGAGGTGTGGGAATCTTAATTCATAAAACAATTCCACTTATAGTATCAGATGTAGTATCCAATCCTGAAGGGCGATATGTGATGGTTATGGGTAATTTATTTATTTGTAAAGTGATTTTGATAAATATCTACACACTCAATATGGACGATAGAGACTTCATTAAAAACATTCCTAACTTGAACACTCTTAAAATTATAATGGCCGGGGACTTTAATTGTGTTTTAAATCCAGACCTGGATAGGTCTTCAACTACAGGGGTGATAACATGTAACACTGCAAAAATAATCACAGTTTTTAATTGATCATAACTTATCAGACCAATGGAGATTTCTAAATCCATATTTAACAGTTTATTCCTTCTTCTCACCAGTACATCAATTTTACTCAAGAATTGATTATTTTTTATAACAATTTCTTGCCCATGATCAAATCTTGAAAGTATGACACCATTGTTATCTCTGACCATGCCCCTGATCATGGAGCTCAAATCACTCTGCCCCATATAATCATCTCGCAGCTGGCATCTTAACCCCCTCAACAGGTTTCACACCCTCTGCCTAAAGAAATCTCACTACGGCACATTATTCAAGCGTGCATATTCATTTGACCTTGGCTTCAACTAGACTAACAGCAGTATGCTGCGCTGCATGTTTTCAGACTAACCATAAACCACTGCAGACAGGTTGTATTGCATCAGCTTCTGTTTGTTGCAGTTACCACGTAATTTTCAAATTGCCTTTACTTTTGATTTACCCTCATATAATGTTAAACTAATTGTTAATGTTCCTTTGTACCTTCAACAAATTAGTCACACAAAATTAAACCTCATTAACATGTGAATTTAATTTCTAATAATTATTTTCTTTCAAGTTTACCTTAATGTGCACTATTTTACGGGTCATTGACAGCACCCATTATGCGTCACTCACTGGTTTTCTTCAGGATCATACAGAATCTTAACCCGAGATCTAGTCTCATGATTCTTGTTGATTTGAGTCGCAAACTGAATTATTAATCAAGAACTAGTCTCACGATTTTCCTTCATTTGATTTGCACACTGAATAATTACTAGAGAATGACTCTCACGATTTGCCTTCATTTTATCGCAAACTGAGTCGTGCCCTAGAACGAATCTCACAATACTCGCTCATTTGATTTTCATTCTCATCCCCACTGTTCCTCTGGTATTCTCCCCTGGACATTCTTCTACATCAGGTCCCATAGCACATCTACTCTCTCTTCTCCTAAACTCTTCCAGACGTCTGCTGGTAGTTCATCCAGTCCTGTTGACTTTCCACTTTTCATTCTTTTCAGTGTGTCCTTTACTTCCTCCCTCCTTATTCTTGGTCCTAGCCCTTCATTTCTGACTCCATCACTAAGTTAGGACCGTCTTAATGAGTCTTTATGCAAGAATGAGTCTCACAATTCACCTACATTTGATTCATACACGTAATCATTACCCAAGAATGAGCAACACAAATTTGTGTTCATCCATCCATCCATTATCCAACCTGCTACATCCTAACTACAGGGTCAATCCCAGACAGCACAGGGCGCAAGGCAGGAAACAAACCCCGGGCAGGGCGCCAGCCCACGCAGGGCTCACACACACACCCACAAACTAGGGACAATTTAGAATCGCCAATGCACCTAACCTGCATGTCCTTGGACTGTGGGAGGAAACCGGAGCACCTGGGAAGAACATTCAAACTCCACGCAGGGAGGACCCAGGAAGCGAACCTGGGTCTCCTAACTGCAAGGTAGCACCTCTACCCACTGCGCCACCCCTATTCTTGTTCATTTGATTCTCAAATGAAATCTTTATCTGAGAATGAGTCTAATGATGTGCCTTCATTTGAATCACAAAATTGAATCTTTACCCAAGAACGAGTCTCATGATTTGGCTTTATTTGATTTACAAACTGAATCATTACTCAAACACGAGTTTCACGATTCTTGTTCATTTGATTCACAAACTAAATCATCACCCGAAAATGAGTCGCACAAATTCTTTTTCATTTTATTCTCAAATGATATTTTTTCCTGAGAAAGATTCTCATGATTTGCCTTAATTTGATTTGCACATTGAATCTTTACCTGAGAACGAGTCTCGTGATTTCCCCTTATTTGATTTGCACATTGAATCTTTACCTGAGAACGAGTCTCATGATTTCCCCTTATTTGATTTGCACATTGAATCTTTGCACGAGAATGAGTTTCACAATTATTGCTCATTTGATTGATAAACTGAATCTTTACCTAAGAACAAGTTTCACGATTTGCCTTCATTTGATTTGCAAAACTGAATCATTACCCGAGAATGATTCTTATGATGTGTGTTTATTTGATTTGTGAACCAAATCATTACTCAAGAACAAGCTACCCAGTTCCCTTACATTTATAATTGCCTACCATATTGTCTTATTTTAATTATAATTTTTAACTGTGTTGCCATGCTTGTGTACTGAAACAGGGCAAAGTCATATGAGTCATCAGCATGTTAAATACTATATAATTTATTATAAATAATAATGAATAAATTATTAAATTATACATTTGCAAAGTGATCAAGCCCTTACTTTCAGACTTCCTTAAATCGTATTGGTGAATCAAACGAATCAAATAAATCAAAAAAATGATTTGCTTAAACTGGTAGTTCCAATGAATAGAATCAGGAAAGCAAATTGATTAGCCCAATACTAGTTGTGATGCATAGCTGACCTTTCAACTTACTAAATTTTATAAAATAAAAAAACACAACCTGGTCAGCCAGAAATGCATTTGTTTGGTCAAATTGCATTTGGAGTGAAGTGTATGCCCATCGAGTATCTTTAATTTGCTCTTGTCATGCGTGTGCACATAGGGGACAGCTTAAAGCAGGCACGTCAAACACGCGGCCCACAACAGAAATCTGTGCGGCCTGCATGACAGAGCCTAGTTAGCACTAAACTTGTACAAAATGACTACTATCGTTTGTGATTGAATCATTCTGCATCATTGGCGTAACTTTTTGACTTTTCTTACTTCCGCCTTCTGACAAAAGCATGTTTTCCCATGGCATTACGGTCATCTACTAGTATAGTTGTAGCTGCGGTGTCAACTCCTTGATACCCTAGGCATGATACTTTCTCTCTCTTTCTTTCCTAGGTCACGAAGCGGAAGCGGAAGTACAAGCACACAATGGCCGATAGTGAGACGAATCGTGTTGCCGTCATCGTCGAAGAACTCCAGGCACTCGACAAGCAGATCCAGAAACTCCTGTCCAGAAGAAGGTACCTCAGAGGTTTGAAGGCTCGGCTGCAGGATAAGCCATCCTCGACATCTGATGTCGACACAACATTAACCCCACCTCGTGCCGCCCAATTTCAAGGACAAGTATGCTTCACCCCCGCGCCTCGAAGGAGCGACGACGACGCCGATGAAGACCTTGGCGTATTTCAGACATGCAGGCGGGGGTTCAAGGCTAGAACACCTCCATCGGCACAGGCGAGCATCCCAATCCAGAACCGGTTCAACCCTCTCCGCGTCCCCAGTTTGCCTTCAACCCCGGGTGATATAATCGTGGTAGGTGATTCGATAGTACGAAACCTTAATATCACATGCCCTAATCAAAAATCTTTTGTTTCTTGTTTTCCCGGTGCTCGAGTCCGAGACGTGATGAGACGGGCGCCGACCATCTTCGAGAAACACAAGAGAGCAGTTGGATCCATCATTTTACACGCCGGCATAAATGACATAAGACACCGACAGTCTGAGATTCTCAAGGATGACTTCGCAGCACTAATTAAAGACACGAAGGAGAGGACCCCATCGGCAAAAATTTTCATCTCGGGTCCACTACCTCTCGTCAGACGATCAAATGAATACTATAGTCGTCTGCTGGGATTAAACAACTGGCTGAAAGGCTTCTGCGAGTCTCAAGACATCGGGTTCATCGATAATTGGGACCTTTTTTGGGAAAGACCGCGTTTGTTCAAATGGGATGGCTTGCACCCGAATAGATTCGGCGCCCGGGTCCTCTCCGAAAACATCGCTAAGGTAATTTGTCTATCTTGACTGTCTGGTTCTACTTTAAACTCCCTCCGTAACACTACAGCTTTGCTAGGACAGAATGGCTTAATAAAGTCTTCGGTAAAAGTACACAACATTAATACTTTAATAACCAGTCTTAATGCACGTAAAACGTCTAGGCAGTGCGGCGTAAACACCAATAATTTAGTTGCAATTACTACTTTAGATCAACAGTACATTAAAACTATAAAAACAGATTGTAGATTACATAAAAAATACACTCAGAGCGGCGCTAACAAAAATAATTTAGTTTCTGTTCCAATAACTAGTAACGCGCATAGAATTCAGCTCTGCCCCCCCGAATCATTAAATATGGCGCTATTAAATGTTAGAGCTTTAACTAACAAGACGTTTTTTATCAATGATCTTATTAGTGATAGAAACATTGATTTTATTGCACTAAGTGAAACGTGGCTCAGCTCAGACGGCGCAGCTGTTTTAATCGAATCTGCGCCTGCGGATTACAGTTTTACTCGTGCAGACCGCCAGGGAAAAAAGGGGGGCGGATTGGCAAACATTTACTCGAGCCGGTTAAAATGTAAAGATGTTAGTTTTGGTAAATTTAAGTCCTTTGAGTATCTCGCCGTTGTTATTCATGGAGTTTCTCACGTTCTAGTTTTATCCGTGTATAGACCTCCTAAATTTAACGCGTCTTTCATTGAGGAATTCTCAGACCTAATGTCAATTTTAATTACGAATTATGACACACTCTTAATTGTAGGCGACTTTAACTTTCATATCGATAATCAGTGTGACCTAAAAGTAAAGGAATTTATGAACCTCCTAGACTCTTTTGATTTGAGACAGCTCGTTAATCAGCCTACACATAAAGCAGGTCATACGTTAGACTTAATTATCACCAAAGGACTAACAGTTGATGTGAAGCAGATCGTTGATATTGGTCTTTCAGACCACTTTCTTCTACTATTCAGTATAGAAATAATGATAGAAAACAAACATGAGAAGCATATTCTTAAAAAACGCTTCTTTGACTCCTCAGCAGCTGTAAAACTTACAAACATTCTAAGCAATCAGTCCGGTTATAGTGCCAGCTACAATAGCAAGGATGATGTTAATAGTAAGGTGGAAAACTTTAATTCTAAAGTGAGAGCTGCTGTTGACATAGTTGCACCTGAAAAGACAATTAAAAAATCTTCTAGCATTATTATACCTTGGAAGACCCAAAGAGTGTCTGACTTAAAAAGAATATGTCGTAGAGCTGAGCGTAAATGGAGGAAAACTAAACTTACTATCCATTATGAGATATTGAAGGTTAAAATAACAGAATACAATAACGCAGTCCGTCTTGAGAGGCGCTGCTATTTCTCTAATATTATAAATAAAAATGCTAGTAATCCCAGAGTCCTATTTTCTACAATTGATCGTCTGCTAAACCCAGGTAACACAAAGGAATGCCCCCATAATACTTCCAGCGAAACCTGTGAGAACATTGCTATATTTTTCAATCAAAAAATTAATGATATTAGAAATAATATAGTATATCTCCCCAACACTGTGGAACCTCCTAAGCCCCAGTACTCCGTTATAAACAAATTCAATTCTTTCACCAGGATAGATTTACCTGATTTACATAGAATAATCTCTCAAATGAAACCCTCCACCTGCGTCCTTGACCCAATACCAACAAGGTTTTTCAAGGAAGTATCAGACGCGCTTATTGATAATATCCTTGACATAGTAAACTCGTCATTAGATTCGGGGGTTTTCCCAGACTGTCTTAAGACTGCTGTAGTTAAACCCATACTCAAGAAAAATAATCTTGACCCCTCTGCTTTTGAAAATTTTAGACCCATCTCTAACCTGCCCTTTTTAAGTAAAATTCTAGAGAAGGCAGTAATTATGCAGTTAAACGACCACTTAAGTAAACATGCTATTCTAGATAAATTTCAGTCAGGTTTTAGAACTAATCACAGTACAGAAACTGCACTCGTTAAAGTAGTAAATGACTTGCGATTGAATGCAGACAGAGGCCATTTATCTGTTCTCATCCTCCTCGATCTGAGTGCCGCGTTTGATACCATTGATCACAATATTCTTAGAAATCGCCTTAGTCAATAGGTGGGCCTCTCTGGCAGTGTCTTAAATTGGTTTGAATCCTACCTGGCAGGGAGAAAATTCTTTGTTAGTTGTGGTAATCACATCTCAAAGACGCATGATATTCTATATGGGGTTCCACAAGGCTCTATCCTGGGTCCGCTTCTTTTCTCAATCTATATGCTTCCGTTAGGTCAGATTATCTCAAGTTACAACGTGAGCTACCACAGCTATGCTGATGACACACAGCTGTACTTATCAGTAGCACCTGATGACACCGACTCTCTCGAATCAATAACACAATGTCTTACTGGTATTTCTGAATGGATGAATAGTAATTTTCTCAAGTTAAATAAAGAGAAAACTGAAATTGTATTGATTGGCAAAAACGGATTAAGTGAGGTTATCAAAAATAATCTTGACGCATTAGGATTAGAAGTTAAGACCGAAGTAAAAAACTTAGGGGTAACCGTTGACTGTAACCTGAATTTTAAATCACATATTCTTCAGACCACTAGGACAGCATTTTTTCACTTAAGAAATATAGCAAAAGTTAGACCTCTTATATCATTGAAAGATGCTGAGAAATTAATTCACGCTTTTGTTTTTAGTCGATTAGATTACTGTAACGCACTCCTCTCAGGACTACCCAAAAAAGACATAAATCATTTGCAACGAGTGCAGAATGCAGCTGCTAGAATCCTAACTAGGAAAAGAAAATCCGAACACATCTCTCCAGTCTTAATGTCACTACACTGGTTACCTGTGTCTTTCAGAATTGACTTTAAAATTCTGCTTATAGTTTACAAAGCCTTAAGTAATCTCGCTCCATCTTATATATCGGAATGTCTGACACCCTATATTCCAAATCGTAATCTTAGATCATCAAATGAGTGTCTCCTTACAATTCCAAAAGCTAAACTTAAAAGAAGTGGTGAGGCGGCCTTCTGCTGCTATGCACCTAAAATCTGGAATAGCCTGCCAATAGGAATTCGCCAGGCTGATACAGTGGAGCACTTTAAAACTCTGCTGAAAACACATTACTTTAACATGGCCTTTTCATAACTTCACTTTATCTTAATCCTGATACTCTGTATGTTCAATTCATCATAATAACTATTCATGGTGGCTCTAAACTCCGTACTGACCCCTACTCTCTCTTCTGTTTCTTTTTCCGTTTTTTCTGTGGTGGCGGCCTGCGCCACCACCAACTTACTCAAAGCACCATGATGTCCCAGCATTGATGGACTAAAAGCCAGAAGTCCACGTGATCATCATCAAGTTCTTCCGTGAAAACCATAAATACAAAGAGGACTGTTTCATTTATGTTAGGTAGATTGCCCAGAGGGGACTGGGCGGTCTCATGGCCTGGAATCCCTGCAGATTTTATTTTTTTTCTCCGGCCGTCTGGAGTTTTTTTTTTTGTTTTTTCTGTCCCCCCTGGCCATTGGACCTTACACTTATTCTATGTTAATTAATGTTGACTTATTTTATTTTCTTAATGTGTCTCTTATTTTTCTATTCTTCATTATGTAAAGCACTTTGAGCTACATTTTTTTGTATGAAAATGTGCTATATAAATAAATGTTGTTGTTGTTGTTGACACTGCCCCCCCCGCAAGCAAGCCTTGACCAAAGTTAATGAGCTGCGACGTCACGACTGAAGTGCTTGGCTGCAGCAGCCTGGCAGGCTACACTACTGGCTGGGCTGTGAGACTGGCCACTGGGCAGAACTGACCATCATGAGTAGTAATCGCTCGCATATTTTCACGCTTTTTTCTTCTAGTTTTATGTAATTTTGTGCTAGTATTGTAACGAACAGTTAGTGCAGACTAAAGCTGAAAGATCTGAAGTGGACGCGAGAAGTTGGTGAGTCGTTTATTAACAAAATTTTTGTGATTTTGAGTTTGTAAAAGTAGTGTAGGTCAGGGGGCTTTTTGCATATCAGCTTATTTTATTAAGCAAACTTAGTAAAGTAAAATTAGATTTTTTGGAGGATTTGTTTTCCAACTTGAGTTACTGACCAATGAATTCGGTGAGCGTTTTCGTGATTTCAGTTCACACGCTGTTTACGTCACCACGCTCTTACAACGTTGAGAATGCGCCTGAGAATATCCAACTGGAATCGATTGAACTGCAGTCCGATTCTGTTCTGAAGGCAAAATACAACAAAGTTGGTGTGCCAGCCTTGTATGCTTACCTGCCGCCCTCGTGTGTGCAGATCCGTAAGTTGGCATCGAGTGCACTGTCTATGTTCAGAAGCACTTATCTTTGTGAGAAACTGTTTTCGTTAATGAAAGTTACCAAAACCCCACATCGCTCAAGACTTACTGTCGAGCACCTTTCATCCCTCATAAAAGTTGCACAAGATTTCAAGCCTGATATTGACGAACAGGTTATGAACAAGAGATGCCAAGTGTCGGGACAAAAGAAATAGATCTCAGACTGTAAGGACCTAGCTAAGAGGCTAAGACGGAGATTGTATGGAAATAAATTGTTTTTCTTTAAACTTTAAGTGTTACATTTTTTAAAGTTTTCAGTATTGGAAAGAAAGCCACAGTAACTTTGTATAATAGTATAACGGTATTTGTTACAGTGCAGCCCGCTGACACACGTATGGTAGAAGAAGTGGCCCACCAATGGTAGTGAGCTTGACGTGCCCGGCTTAAAGGATCTGGGGATTGTAATTACCCGCCGCTCCAGGGGTTGGCGCTGTGTTCTAATGCCTGTTCTCTTCCTCCCTCTGCAGACCAGATGATTGACAGCTATAACATCTCTGACGTCACTTCTGGTGGCTGTCTGCCTGAGCCTGCCTTTTTTCTGCCGGAAAGACATATAACTGGAAATTCGGGCCATTTTGAGGTCAGTTCAAACTGTGAAACTCCGGTCTGTAAAAAACATGCTTTGCAATTGTTGCTCATTTTTCTGCTTTTCAATTATACGGGGTCACCGGGTGGTGCACCAACTCTTTGTCAAGGTTTCTTACACACTTTCTTTAGGTTTCTTAAAAAAATGCAGATTATCCTGAATTGCTATTTTTTTTTTTTGCAGCCCACCACACCAACTGTAATAAGAATGTAAGTTTAATTTCACTGTGTTGTGTACAAGAAATTATTTTATAAACCCATTGACATGTACAGGCCAGGCCAAAACGGGGCTCTCAGCATTTAGAAGTGCTTAGCCAAGCATAGGACAAGATGGACGGAGACAGCTTGAGGAATGTGTAGTTAGCCTAAAGACAGGCGTATGCTATTTTTTCCTCTGTTGGAAGTGAGCACAGGATCTTCTTTCCTTGTTTGGAAATGGACTATTTGCCACCGTGAGGGCCTGCACGTGGAGGAACCAGTATAAAAGGCTTGGACAGCAGCCAAACACTTCGAAGCCAACTGACGGACGGATGGAAGATTACGTCATCCGTCCTGAAAATCCTTTCAGCGCAGCGACGGAAAATGGCAGACTGTATAGATCAAGATCCCACCTTGGTATTGTCATGCTATTTGGCTTCCTCGTCTGTAATGCCACGTAAATCGCCAGTAAAGAAAGCCAAGTTATTTTCTCTTATGTGATTTTTACTGCCGTATCACTATGGGAGAGGCATCGCCTTTTAATATCATATCTATATATACTCAGCAAAAAAAGAAACGCCCCTTTTTCAGGACTGTGTATTTCAACAATAATGTTTTAAAAATCCAAATAACTTTACAGATCTTCATTGTAAATTGTTTAAACAATGTTTTCCATGCATGTTCAATTAACCATAATCAATTAATTAACATGCACCTGTGGAATGGTCGTTAAGACCTTAACAGCTTACAGAAAGTAAGCATTTAAGGTCACAGTTCTAAAAACGCAGGACACTAAAGAGACTTGTCTACCGACTGTGAAAAACACCCAAAGAAAGATGCCCAGGGTCCCTGCTCATCTGCGTGAACGTGCATTAGGCATGCTGCAGGGAGGCATGAGGACTGCTGATGTGGCTAGGGCAATAAATTGCCATGTCCACACTGTGAGACGCCTAAGACAGCGCTACAGGGAGACAGGAAGGACAGCTGATCATCCTCGCAGTGGAAGACCACGTGTAACAACACCTGCACAGGATCGGTACATCCGAATATCACACCTGCGTGACAGGTACAGGATGGCCACAACAACTGCCCGAGTCACACCAGGAACACACAATCCCTCCATCAGTGCTCAGACTGTCCGCAATAGGCTGAGAGAGGCTGGACTGAGGGCTTGCAGGCCTGTTGTAAGGCAGGTCCTTACCAGACATCACCAGCAACAACGCCGCCTATGGGCACAAACCCACCTTCGCTGGACCAGACAGGAGTGGCAAAAAGTGCGTGAGTTTCTGCATGACAGCAATGTCAGTGTTCTGCCATGGCCAGCGAAGAGCCCAGATCTCAATCCCATTGAGCACGTCTGGGACCTGTTGGATCGCAGGGTGAGGGCTAGGGCCATTCCCCCCAGAAATGTCCAGGAACTTGCAGGTGCCTTGGTGGAAGAGTGGGGTAACATCTCACAGCAAGAACTGACAAATCTGGTCCAGTCCATGAGGAGGAGATGCACTGCAGTACTTCAAGCAGCTGGTGGCCACACCAGATACTGACTGGTACTTTTGATTTTGAGCCTCCCTTCATTCAGGGACACATTGTGAAACATTTTTAGTTTATGTCTTATGGTGTTGACTCTTTTAGTGTTCATACAAATATTTACACATTAAGTTTACTGAAAGTAAAAACAGTTGAAAGTCAGAGGACATTTCTTTTTTTGCTGAGTATAGTTTTCGGTTACTTAAAACGCCACATTTACAAAAGAACTTATTCCAACTAGGGAGCTATATCGCCCCCTACTGGTACAACAACCTCCCATTTCTTGGAAAAGTCCAACCAGAAACTCACATGAACACACTGACCTGTGAAGCTGAAACGTCTCAACTGGTGGGTCCTAATAGTCTGAGAGCATGTGAACACATCATTACTCCTCCTGGGTAACCAAGAATGTTTCAGTTCTGGCATCTTCATGGTTTATGCTTGAAGCGACAATGAATTCTGTTTGACATTTGTGTACTTCTTGTTTTCATTTATGGCTGTTTAAATACCATAAACGTAACAAGGTTGTATCAGCACATTCATGAAAGCATTTGATGCAAACCTTGGTGCAGCTGCTGTTCTTTCTGGGCCTGCCGGTGTGCGGTAACCGTCCCTCTCAGAGGGTGTGACTCATTTACAGATGATCAGAGCTGAGGCCGACTTTAGTTGAGCTCAGTCCTCCTGACTGTGGAACATCACAACCCCACCTTATCTCTTTTCGTGATCAAGTGAATGGGAATCGTAGTGCAAGCAAAAATACCACCCCCCCTTACTTGGGCATGTCTGACACTGCCCATCTCGGAAAGTGACATTTAGTGGGCCTCTAGGACTAAAAAATTGGTTTAGTGCCTCATTCCTAAAGCATGGTACTCGGACCCCCGGGGTATGTAAAGACTCAGAGAGGGGTGTGCAAAATAATGTAAATTTTACCATATAGCATCTGTTCTCTCTGTTCAGCCACATGTTCAGGTTTCACGCTTGTATATGCAGTATGTGATTTAAATAACAATCGTTTAAAAAACTGTGGTCTTCATTCAAATGTTTCCAATGAGGAAAACGAGTGCAACCGCTTACAATTTGTAAATGTGATGCCCCGTGCCTGCAGTCATGGGCGCCTTTGTTACGGCCTAAGAAAAGGCCTAGGGGTATATAAATAGGCTGCACACCAGTGAGAACGAGAGGGAGACAAAAACACAAACAAACTAAACCAGCAAAATAAAAACAGATCCATTTCTCTCTATTATAAGAAAGAAATCTTGGAAGGAGACGAGACACTTATACGTCCCACGAGAATGTTGGCACAGTATTATAATAAAAAAATCCGGGGACGAGATCAGAATTTTTAGCCTGCGACGAGTCATGACTTTTTCAGAGAGACACTTTCACATCCCGCTAGACGAGTCTTTGTACCAAGAGATTTAACCACGCCCAGGGCCGGAAATAAAAGACAAAGAGTAGATGACAAAGTAGAACGTCGTAAAGAATTCAAAAACATTTGCACGATACACATGCAGAACAGGTTAGAGATAATGAAGGTATGGAAAATCGAAAGTCTCAAAAAAAGTATAGTAAAGATCGCATTAGCGCAAACAAACGGAAATTATTACTCGGTGAAATAACGGAACAGCAAAAAGAGATCTAATATATTGTTCAGATTTAAACTTTAAGTTGGAGACTTGTAGATCGTCTAATTCGTGTTGCCATCAGGGGAAAAAAAAGTAGTGTTGCCTCCCAATGAAGAGGCGTATCCGCGAGAATTAAAAGATTTGTTGCTTGGCGTATGTTTTTACTAAAGTGTTACAGTAAAAGTGTACGTTTAAAAAGTATTTGCGTATTAATTTCGAAGCCAAACAGAACAAAAACGTTTAACTCAACGAATACCTCTAACTCAACATGAAACATAATTTTCTTTCAATTGATTACGTTTTGCTCATTTTTACTATGGTTAATTACTCACTGTATTGTAAAAAGTCGGTTTATTTATTAGAGAGAAAGAAATGATATTCACTCACGGGCAGTTATACATTGCGTTGTCACGATGAAAGTCCAAACATGGAATCAAAATTCAATACGATATTGACGGAAAGGTAAAAGCGAAAAGAGATCAATATATGGACATAGGTGATATGACAGAAGTATGTAGATATTGTTTGGGTTTAAACTTTAAGTCAGAGACTCGTAGATTGTCTAATTCGTGTTGCCATCACGGAGAAGTAGAGTTTCTTCCCAATGAAGAGGCGTATCTGCGAGAATTAAAAGATTTGTTGTTTGGTGAAAGTGAAATCCCGCAAGAGAAAATTTCAAGCCCCGTGAGACAAGAGCTTGAGACCTGCCCACATAACCACGCACACGGTTCAATCATTTCTCATTTATGTGAATGCTATTGTCAGACACAGTTTGTGTAGAGAGAAAGAAACAATATTCACTCATGGGCAGTGTCACATACGTGCGCTTAGGAGACAGCCAACAAACCCACAGGTGAGTGATTTATCGACAGATGGGGGGTTGTTTTATGGTACTGATGCCTCTCTTTCTAATATTATAGATCCAAAGAAGACCAATTAACCAAACATACCTGCAATAACTCACAACTCAGAAAATGGCAACTTCACTTCCTCAATTCAGACGTCACTTCAGGCTTCGGTTGATGACGTCACTTCCGGTCCAACTCTGATGACATTACTTCCGGCCTCCGATGATGACGCCACTTCCGGTCCCCTGCTGATGACATCACTTCCGGCCTCCAAAGATGAAGTCACTTCTGGTCCAACAATGATGACATCACTTCCGGTCCATGATGATGACGTCACTTCCGATCCAGCCTTGATGACGTCACTTCCACCTTAATTCTATCTAGCAGCCATTTTCTTATAAATACTCACTTAACATCCTCTGCAGTTGTCAAATGTTTTGAATTTTTTCAACGGTTGACCAATCTTTTGCTGCAAGCAATATACGGGGCAATTCCCCAAATCTTTATATTTGTTTATATACGTTAATTTCATCACAGCAGTTATACATTGCGTTGTCATGATGTAATTCCAAACACGGAATCAAAATTCAATGGGATATTGATGAAAAGGTAAAAGCGAAAAGAGATTGAATATATGAACATAGATGATATGACAGAAGTGTGCAGATATTGTTTGGATTGAAACTTTAAGTCGGAGACTTGTAGATTGTCTAATTTGTGTTGCCATCACGGAGAAGTGGTGTTTCTGCCCAATGAACTGTTTGGTGAAAGTGAAATCCACATACGTGAGTGGCAGAGACACGAAGTTGCTGCCGCGTGGCACAGGCTAGGGGGTTGGCGAGTGAATCCCCCTAGTATATATTGTGGAAGTATTTGGACCTGGACACAAACAGGCAGACACAGAATGTCCCAAAACACATGTTAATTTGCACAGTGCACAAAAATACCATAATAAAGGTCCTTTCTCACTCTCTCTTCTGCCGCCTCCAACTCCTCCCTCACAAATTTCGTCCTCTTCCAACCGACTCCGGCTCAGCAGCCTCTTTTATACAGCACCCGGAAGTGCTCCAGGTGATCCCCAATTAACATCCAGGAGGACTTCCGGGTGTGGCGGAAGTGCTGCGGACCACTGTTCCGGAACTGTCCAGGCACTTCCTGGTGGTGGCCATGTCCCTCCATAGGGTTGAACTTCCAAGCTCTGTAACCCCCATGTAATCCCGGGAGGTCGCCCCCTTGTGGTTCAGGGAAGATACTGCCCTTTTCCCGGTCCTTCCCGTCATGCGGCGTCCCAGTGGGGCAAGGTCCCTGGACATCTGTCACAATATATATATACACAGTAGAGGAAACAAGAACAGACATAAAGGATTGAGACATCATCAAGCATATACTGCAGAACAGAATAACAAGCCTGATTTAACGGATAACACAAGGAACGTCTTCACAGAAGTGAGGCTAACAGAGTAGTGCATGATGGCGGTGGTGCTGGTTATGAAGGTGGAAGGGGTGAGTCCAGGAGCCCCAGAACTGGAAGTGATGGCACATGCCCTCAAATTCTTGGATTGCAGATCTGTAGGGGGGACAGAGAGGAGAAGCATTATAAGGTAGCACCATTCATGGTTGGGGTGGAAATACAAGTCAACAAGCCCTGAAATTGTTTCCCAGACACTCACATGTGATATTATATATTTAAAAAATGCATAACAATTTTGAAAGTCAGTACTCACTAGAGCCCACCTTCTCAACTTTCCCAGTTGAAACTAATAGTTCTCACTTCAAGGTGTGAAGATACAAAAGACAACAAGGCATAAATGAAGGGTTGGGGAAGCTTCCCCATATAATGTCCAGGATAACAAGTTGTCAAAAAGGACTAGTATAGGTCATTTTATAGAGAATACATTCGACAGGTAAGAACAATACAACAGATCTTTTATGTCATGGTGGCAGGAAGGAAATCAGGAGGAAGTGGAAATGACATCATCAGAGGGAGCCGGAAGTAATGTCATCAGAGGGAGCTGGAAGTGATGTCATCAGAACAGGTCCAGAAGTGATGTCATCAAAGGGAGCTAGAAGTGATGTTATTGGATAAGGGGAGTTGGAAGTGATGTCATCAGAACAGGTCCAGAAGTGATGTCATCAAAGGGAGCTGGAAGTGATGTCATCAGAGGGAGCTGGAAGTGATGTCATTAGAATGGGTACAGAACATGACATCAGAGGGTGTTGGAAGTGATGTTATTGGATAAGGGGAGTTGGAAGTGATGTCATTAGAACAGGTCCAGAAGTGATGTCATCAAAGGGAGCTGGAAGTGATGTCATCAGAGGGAGCTGGAAGTGATGTCATCAGAACGGGTCCAGAACTGATGACATCAGAGGGGGTTGGAAGTGATGTTATTGGAAAGGGGAGTTGGAAGTGATCTCATCAGAACGGGTCCAGAAGTGATGTCATCAGTGGGAGCCAGAAGTGATGTCGTCAGAGAGGGTTGGAAATGATGTTATTGGAAAGGGACTGGAGTAGAAAATTGTGGTTATCCTTCTACTGGTCTGTTGGAAGAGGGAGAAAGGCATTATTACTCAATTCCAGCCCCCCGTCTCTTGATATTTCACTTATAATTGGGCCCTTTGACTGCCTCCTAAGCGCATGTGTGTTAACATGACTTATTTCAATTTGTGTGCAGTATCACCGAAAAAGTAATCAAGGAAATAATTATGTAAATTGCTCAAGAAATAAGCAACCAACAACATATTCCATGACATATTCAACTATTTAAGCTCCCATATCATTTTGTTATTTTTTATTTATTGTCACATTACATGATGCATTAACGTATTCCACCGTAGCAGGAGACATGAGCAAGTGTGCTAGAGATGTGACTTTCATGTCTGTGTCCCTTGGGGTCTTTGACTAACTTGTACTGGGGGTTCGTTTTACCATCAGGAGTGACCATCGGATGAGTAAAACAGGGAACTCTACCCATTATTTTAGTTGAACTAACCATTCTAAAGGTAAAGTTTAAACAGGAAACTAACATCTAACTGAATGTTTCTGTGTGTTATGAAAGACGAGTTCGCCAGAGTTTTTCAATGGCAGGATTTTTTTTTTTTTATTAATTTTATTGCAATCCATACAAAGCAATCTAGTTTTTACAAAAAGAAAAATTGAGTTAAGAACAGATCGATCCCTACCCTTGAGAGAGAGAGCAAGCCAAACGGCGTAAAAATTTTACAGCTTTTAAACATACCTAAATTAATAAATTCTCTGTGCTTCATGAACTTATTTTAAAATATTACTGATTAGATCCTGCCATGTTTTGAAAAAAGTCTGTACGGATCCTTTAACTGAGTATTTGATTTTTTCCAATTTCAAATAATATAACACATCGGTTTCCCACTGACTTAAAAGAGGAGAGTTTAGGTTCTTCCAGTTTATCAGAATAAGTCTGCGAATGGCAGGTTTTTGACGTTTCCAAATATTATACAACACGCTCTACTCAGGATCTCTCAACGAAAAACAAACTTTCTTGACAAATTCCCTTAAAGAGTAAGCAGGCCACATTTCATGGAAATCGCTTCCCCAGGGAGCCAAGCTGTTTCATGCCTCTCATATTTATAAGGAGACAGAGTGACTGGCTCAGGGTTCAAATGAAGGCCACTGGAGCCGAGAGGCAGTAGCAGCAACGATTACTCTGCCACTCTGAAAGAGCCCACGGCTTCTCCAGTTTTAAAGATAAGCGTTTTTCACCCATCCATTAAAATGATTAACTAATAGGACTGGCATCATTATAAATACAGAATGTCGCCTCTGTTTTACAAAGTCTTTGCAGAGTGGCCACACTGGAGTGACAAAGACAAACACACAGCATATTGGGTGATTTATCATCTATTGCAATCTACCATTTCTAAATGTAGTGCAATTCTTTTTTTTTTTTTTTATCTTATATTGCAAAATCGTTATTTGCCTCTATTCTCTACATAAAATAAAGATTGATTGATATATGGAATGACATGCGGTGAGCGGTGTGCACATCCAACAGATGAGAGCGGAGGCTCTAATGCATATCAATGATCAATTTTTATATGGTGAGCCGAGGCCCATAAAACAAGAGAACAACCTTTTAGAAATACATCATGGGACAGGCACCCAGAAATGTCGGGATTATATAACGGCCTTCAGTCGCTCCCTTGAGGGAGTTTAGCTGCATCCCTTCTGCTCAATAGCTCTACACCAGAGGTTCCCAAACACAATCCTGGGGACCCCCTTTGTTCCAACCGGATTTACAAGCGGTGATAATAATAATCGATAACAACTGATCTCATTTAATTAGCTGGTATTATTATTCTGCATTCAGAAAAGCACAACAGTATGTCCTTTATATTTATAAGACATTTAGAAATATTTCTATTTTTTTCTAAAGCTAAAGGGCTTGAGTGAAGGGCAATTCCGAATCAGACCGGGATGTGGCAGAGGGCACTGATTCTTTTTCTTGCTTTCCTGCAGACCATTCATGTGAGATTCCACCTGGCCCTCTTTTGACGTCACTTCCGGGTCCGAGCCTATGGAAGAAGACCATGCCGGCTCCGGCCCCTTTGATGTCACGTCCGGGCTCGAGCCTATGGCTGAAGACCCTTACAATCCCGGCCCCTTTGATGTTGCTTCCTGTCCTAACCTTTAAAAGCCTCCACCTTTTCCTTATTCCCCCATTTCTGTTTTGGACTCCATTTTGTGCACATCAGTGCTGTCATTTATTTCCAAACCAAATATACGGGTGGCTGTCCCAAACCTTGCTATGGCTCTTTGTGGAGTTTGTGACACTTTAAATGCTTAACTCTCTTTTGTTCTTTTCCTATTATTTTCCCCTTTTCCTGTGTAATTTGCTCCCTTCATTTGACCCTAAAGGCTGGTTTATAATTCATGCTCAGAACGCTCATGCATCATGGCTGCCACTCGTCCCCTGTGTTCATTTGACGCGTCCTCTGAGCAGGTCCTCAAAAATTAACACAACGTGTGTGCAAGTTGCGGTACCAGCAAAATGTTGGGGGGCGCAGTGTGATAAAAGTTGGAATGTGATGTCAGAGTCTCCGTTTACTATCTACATGTGACATAAAGCGGCTATGCGGATCCTACGAGATCGATGTGCGTGCTTCGATGTTCGATGAATGCTTTGATGTGGCCAAGCAAAATGTCGACATACAGATGAATTTGTGGTGCTTTTATATTCAAACGTCACATATTCCCCAACATAATGACACGACACATTTTAAAAGTCTCTCATGCCATCTTCTGATCACCTTCATAATAGCCTCAGAATGTCAATCAGTCAGTCAATCATCGTCCAACCCGCTATATCCTAACTACAGGGTCATGGGGTTCTGCTGGAGCCAATCCCAGCCAACACAGGGTGCAAGGCAGGAAACAAATCCCTGGGCAGGGCGCCAGCCCACCGCAGGACACACACACCAAGCACACACTAGGGACAATTTAGGATCGCCAATGCACCTAACCTTCATGTCTTTGGACTGGCAAGCAACAGGTGGTACTGAGCTGTATTTGAGCCACAGAGACAAAAAAATAAGGACACAGTGGAAAGGTCTATTATGTGAGTAAAGTGGCTTTAATCTCGAAATGTCCACTTTAACCTCGTACTTTATTTTATCATTAAAGTAGACCGTCGTAAACATCATCTTTAAACCGACCCAGTTGTTAATGGCTACCTGCTTCTGGGGCTTCGTCCTGACCTGAGAGCAGCAATCGCCACACAGAACACATTACATTTATGATCTTCTTCTTCTTCTTTCAGCTGCTCCCATTAAGGGTCGCCACAGCGGATCATCTTCTTCCATATCTTTCTGTCCTCCTCATCTTGTTCTGTTACACTCATCACCTTCATGTCCCCTCTCACCACATCCATAAATCTTCTCTTAGGTCTTCATCTGTTCCTCTTCCCTGTCAGCACCCTTCTCCCAATATACCCAGCATCTCTCCTCTGCACATGTCCAAACCAACACAATCTCGCCTCTCTGACTTTGTCTCCCAACCGTCCCACCTGAGCTGACCCTCTAATGTCCTCATTTCTAGTCCTGTCCATCCTTGTCGCACCCAATGCAAATCTTAGCATCTTTAACTCTGCCATCTCCAGCTCTGTCTCCTGTGCCACCGTCTCCAGCCCATATAACACAGCTGGTCTCACTACCGTCCTGTAGACCTTCATTGTCACTCTTGCTGATACCCGTCTGTCACAAATCACTCCTGTCACTCTTCTCCACTCACTCCTCCCTGTCTGCACTCTCTACTTCACTTCTCTTCCACAATCCCCGTTACTCTGTACTGTTGATCCCAAGTATTTAAACTCGTCCACCTTCACCAACTCTACTCCCTTCGTCCTCACCACTCCACTGACCTCCCTCTCATTCAAACACATGTATTCTGTCTTGGTGGTCCTACTGAACTTCATTCTTCTCCTCTCATATCTCCACCTCTCCAGGGTCTCCTCAACCTGCTCCCTACTATTGCTACAGATCACAATGTCATCAGCAAACCTCACAGTCCATGGAGTCTCCTGTTTAAGCTCGTCTGTTAAGCTGTCCATCACCATTGCAAATAAGAAAGGGGCTCAGAGCTGATCCATGATGTAATCCCACCTCTGTCACTCCTACCGCAGACCTCACCACAGTCACACTCCCCTCGTACATATCCTGTACAACTCTTACGTACTTCTCTGCCACTCCTGACTTCCTCATACACTACCACAGCTCCTCTCTTATCACCCTGTCATATGCTTTCTCCAGGTCCACAAAGACGCAATGCAACTCCTTCTGGCCTTCTCTAAACTTCTCCATCAACATCCTCAGAGAAAACATTGCATCTTATGATATCCCAGCTAAATTTAGAATTCTTAGATTTATACCTGATAATGAATTTCATGATGAAATGCATTAAAGTATGTATGTTACATTTTACAGATAAGTCGTTAACCTTGTTTAAATAATGAATACTGTTAATAATTACACATGGGGGTGACACACTGGCAGAGCGGTAGCACTGCTGTCTCGCAGGGAGTCACGTCTATGGTATTCCCTGATGGGTTTCCACACTGTGCTCCGGTTTCCTTCCAAACATATGCAGATCTGGTGACAGTAAAATGATGCCAGTGTATGTGAGTCTGCTTGTATTCACCATGCGATGCGCTGATGCCCCATCCAGTGATTGTTTCAGCCTCATGCCTAATGTTAGCTGGAATGGGCACATTCCTGGATTGATGGATTGAATCATTACACATCCTTTTCAGAGATATTGCGGTAAGGTGTCCTCAGAATTTAATGGATGTTTCAGGCAATTCACAACACAGTAAAGCCGAACGTTTTCTCACCGTGATAATATCTTGCACTGCCGCCTGGTGGAATCTTCCAGATTTACGTAAAGTAAGCACACAAGTATGGACAGTAAAACGCTTGCGTAGCAGTAGCTTCTGCTGGAGCATGTGTCTTATCGCGTGAAGTATAAACCTGGCCTAAGAGTGACAATTAACACCCAGCACAGCAGACACCCGGGATGACGAAAGCAACGACGACTTCAGTGTCAGACTCGCTAATTAGTAAAGAATCAATTAAAGAACCAGAACACCTGGAAAAGCAGAAGGAAAATTAGGTTGAAAATACTGTTAAGGACTTAAAAATAAGTAGATAAGAATCCAATGAAAAACTGGAAGATGGTCGGAACAAAAACCTGCAGCCACATGGGGTCCCCAGGATCGAGTTTGTGATCCACTGCTCTATACAGTAAAAGCCAAACGTGGAGGCTGTTTATCCAGAATGAACAATAAAGAAAGATAAATGAAGACCTAGCTGAGTTCCCCATGCAGTTTCCTCTGTTTGGGACCAAACAAGTTTAATTCTCAGAGACTGTCACAGTACGACTAGTCTTACTGAAGTCAGATATCCTCATTTGAGAATCACGTCTGGCCCCACAAGACCACAGCAGGACGTGTCCTCAAGCTCTGAGATGCACTTGCTTGCTCTCCTCTGCACAGCCTCAAGTGCTGCTATGTCTTTCTGGTGGCGTGGTGACCAGCATCACACTCAGTACTCCAGATGAGGCCTCACTAGTGCGTCATATCTTCTAAGAATAATGTTCCTTGACTTTGATTCACCAGTTTTTATGATATAACCTAACATTTTATTTTTCGGTGTTGATGACGCGTGGGCACTCCAGCTCCCCAAACGCCCAACAAAACCACAGAAACCCAAGTTCTCCAAAGTAGAATGGATTTTATTGTGGTTAACTCTTACAAAGTAATACAATATAATTCTCACTTTCTTCAGTGTTGCCTGACTTCACTCCTGGCTTTGACTTGCCTGGATGTGGCAGGGTGGCTCCTTTCATCTTGGACGCGGGCGTACTTCTGCTGCCAGGGCATAGCGAGATGGAAGCACTTCTGGGTCAATCGGAAGTCTTGTAAAAATAGGGATTACCAATCCCAACATGGACTACAATTCCCATTATGCCCTGAGAATATCCATATGGGAATCCTGGCCTGGGTGTGCTGCCATCTAGCATATTAGGGAAGCCACTGCTCTGAATATGTAAGGAACAATGTCTCTCCTTGTTAATTAATTACATTGTCCTCCCAGTCACGTATTGAATCATGCCATGTCCTGGTCAGGATGCCAGCCCACACCCAGTATCATTTACACCTAGAAACCATAAGAAATTCATTAATTAAGAACATTTATGTTAGGTAGAATCTCCAGTGGGGGCTGGCTAGGTGGTCTTTTAGCCTTGGAAACACTGCAGATTTGGTTTCTTTTTTCTTCTCCCGCTTAGCAAGTGTTTTTTTTTTTTCTGCTCACATGACCTGGGGCCTCATGTATGAACGGTGCGTACGCACAGAAATGTTGCGTAAGAACTTTTCCATGTTCAAATCGCGATGTATAAAACCTACACTTGGCGTAAAGCCACGCACTTTTCCACGGTACCTCATACCCTGTCGTACGCAAGTTCTCCGCTCGGTTTTGCAGACTGGCGGCACCCAGCGTCAAAGCAGTGCTACTGTTCCTGTGTGGTTACTCCTTATTTTCCTGACGAGGCTTTATAAATAGACTGAAACTAACCGCATATTGTTTATTAGTGTAATGCATCTGATTGTAATTAACTTGTAACAATATAATGGCCCAGGGAATAGCCATAGTATTACAAATACCATAACTGCTTTAGTGTTGTTACTCTCACTTCTCCTTCTTCTTCTTCTTCTTTCAGCTGCTCCCGTTAGGAGTTGCCACAGCGGATCATCTTTTTCCATATTACTCTCACTGCACCACTCGGAGTATTTATATCACTGTATCTGAGTGTGAATCCCAGCAGCAGCTGATCAGAAAGAGAATTATCGGTATACGGCTTCAAGGACACGCTACTTCAGCCACGGCAAAACGTTTTAAAGCATTTCCTGTAAAGACCTCGCGGTTCAGAAACAGTTTCATCCCAAGAACTTTAAACGCACTCAATCAATTGCTCCTTGTAGAACTGTTTGTACTTATTAGTACAGTCACCCCACTGTAAACTTGCACTACAGTTATAATATCGCACAACCTGCGCCACTTTATAAAGTGTGTATTTACATATGATGACGATATCATTTTTAAGGTGAAATGCAGCAAAATATGTTTATTAAATTATACAGATAAAACTTTAACTTCATTTAAATAATCTATATTCTTCACTGGGAGTGTCGTGAAGGATAGAATAATTAAACATGTACTACGAAGATATTTCAATGTTCCTTAAACGTTTTGAAGAATTGGCGCTAAGCTTACAGATGGCTTAACTTCTATTACAGAGCTGATTGCGTGGCGATCGGTTACTTGGGGAAAGAAAAGCAAGGACTGCAGTGGCGGCTACGCCAATATATATTGAATATAAAACAGAAAGAGAAAATAACAACACAGCTAAAAACGCAGCGACAAATTTCGGCAAAAGTTAAATGCTTGTGTCATGAGCACGAGCCGGCTATGCAGTGTCTGCAACGGACGTGGCCATGCACCGTGCATAAGATACCTTACTGACATTGGCGGGCGAAGGGGCCACCGATTTTTCCTTTGCCCAGTGCCACCACAAGCCTAGAGCCGCCCCTGAGTACTGCTGCAATAAATTATTTCATCGAAGTGAAACACATGTTTAATAACGTGCTTTAACTCCTATCATCATAAAAATGATATCACGTATACATCTCAGTATTTTAGTTATTCAGAGAGCTGTAATATCACGAATGTAATGGATTCTGTGTCCAATTGGAGGAAGAGAGCCGGTTTAAGAAGCACGTAGTGATTCACACACATAGAACACATAGAAGATCAAATACAAAACAAAGCATTTAACGTGCTACTTTAATTACGATGTGATTTGAGAAACTGGTTAATTAAACGATTTTAAGATGAAGTTTATGATTTTCTACTTTAATGACAAAATAAACTGCGTGATTAAAGTGGAAATGTCGAGATTGAAGTTGACATTTCGTGCTTTTTCCCCATTGTGTGCCTTTCTTTCTCTGTACCCTAATAAGCTGTAATATGACACTCAGACAGTGGGTTACAACTCGCCTTTTCACGGCGACTTTGATATGTGACTTCTTTTTTATTTCCGGCACTGTGCGATTTTGTGAACGTGAGCTTTCAAGTTTCTCCAACAGGCTATGTCACTCGATCAACTTCCTTTTGTTGATTATACCACGGTTTATTTGAACAAATAGTATGTTTTTCCTTTGCCTCCACTTGGTATTCGCTGAAATTCTTATATTTTACCCCGTGCTTTTCACATTGTCTTTTCACAGAAGGCAGAGCTTAAGGGTGATTTATATTCATTTGCATATTCAAAGAGGCGTAATTCTGGGAGGAGTTGGGGCGTTACATAAAGCGCGTGCACGAGCGTTACTTTTCACGCTGATCGAGATTTATGTAGCGGAAGAACGTGGAAGTTGGAGTACGCACAGATTCCTGCATCTGGATTTTTCTGTGCGTAAGCACATTTCGGCTTTTGTGCTTACGCCATGTTATAGTGCGAGTTCTACGCACGGCGTTATACATGAGGTCCCCTGATCACCAGACTCATCTTTAGAGACCTGTATATCAGAACACACTACTTTTCTCTCTATTATAAAAAAGAATCCTGTGGAATGAATGACTAGTAGATGATACGTGATCTTCACGTTAAGATCACGAAAGACAAATAAAAGAACCGCGAGACGAAATGGGCAAAAAAAAAAACAAAAAAAAAAACAGTAGGGTAAAGGGAAGCAGCACACACAGATACAGGTGTCTCAGTGCACATCATTCAATGCACAAAACGTAGATTTACACAATAATGGGACATACACTATGAGAATCTGTGGACCTGCAACAGTTAAAGCAACGACAAGTTTAATTTCAAAGAAAACACAATTCGTTTAGGTGTATATTTATGATCACGGAGAAGAGATCACAATGCGAGCAGCAGAGACACAAAGTAGCAAAAAGGAGAGCGGCTGTACAGGCTTTAAAAAGATCGAAGGACAGCGCAACAGCAGACCCCCCTCCACCACCACACGTGAGCAGCGTTATACGTCCTGAAAGAAAGAATTAACCACGCCCGGGGCTGGAATTAAAGGACAAATATTGTTTTTACAATGTCACGCGAGACCAAGCAGTGAGCCATCATTTAAAACAAGTCCACAGACATCTAACCCTAGCAGTTGTTGGACTGCATCTGTCAGACGAGCATCATGTGCTCCCAGCTCTTAAAACAACGACAAGAGACAAACAAAACGTGCAGCTCGCCAGCAGCAGGAAGACCGCAGATGATGCGACGGCATATCCTTAGCGTGTGTTCAGCCGCCCCTCCCCTTCACAACGCGAGCAGCGTTATACATCTAGCGAGAAAGTGATGCGACCATGCATGGGGCCGAAAATAAAGGACAAGTATTGTTTTTACAAAAGTTTTTAAAGTAAAAATGAAAATAATGCATATGTAACAATTCCTTTAAATCTCTTTAAATTGTATTTTGCCTGCCTAAGGTAAAGTCAATCCCTGATGGTGGATCGCAGGAATCATGGGAAAGAGGGGTCCTTTCATCGGATTAGCGCTATTTCAGCTGTGGAATGGCCAAATGGGAGAGGCAGCTTGATGGATGAGGTCTCCTGAACTCTAAACAAATCCAAATCATATTATGTGATATCATCTACTGTTAAATTCTGCTCCGTACTTCTAGAATTTTTATTTTTATACTGTACTAGCCATGTGCGCCCAACTAAGTTGCGTGTGTTAAAGTTGTCTGTGAAGGGCTCCCTGTTTAAACGTGGCTGCCAGTTGTGAACTGGGCCCTTCGTCGCACAGCATTATGATTTTTTTATAAGGGAAACAAAATTACAAAAGAAAACCCTTGGATATTGATTCAATAGGATCGGCCTACTCGGAATCACTGTCCAAATCGTAATTATGTGGTGGTGTAGGAGCATTTCTGCTTCTGTCCGTTCACAGTCCGTCTCGTTTTCACGCCGCTGTCGTTTCCTCTCACGATCTCTTCTCAACCTTTCTCCAATCTCGCAGGTTGCTTTGTGGTAATCCAAAGAGTAAGGCAATATACACGGAGCAATGGTTATAAAAGGGGGACACATAGGTATCCAGGCTGTTTAAAGCATAAATAGGGATCACTTCACTGACATGTGAGCAAGGCACGGTACAACTGCGCAGCACTCGCCGGCTACAACGTAACAATAATAACTTCCTGAACGTGTTGTTACGTTGCCATTCATTTTACCCACTGTCTTTCTTTCATTCATATGTTACGTAGGCACGTACCTTTTATCTTCGGCAATCTCATTCTCTAACCAGGCCTCAGGAGCTAACCAGCGTAACACTGTCCACCACCCTTTTCATTATTCCAGCACATTGTTGACATCCGTGAGTAACAACAACGTACTAAACTGGAAGGTGGTCTACGCATGCGTGGAATTCACGGACAAACAAAGATCAAGATCTAAATGAAGATATCTTTAGTTAATTTAAAGCACAACAATTTGTTTAGTTTGAATGTCTGTGTTTTGAGGTGTGACTGGAGTGCTACAGTCTTCAGTAGTATAAGCCTGGAGGAGATTCTTAATGCAATGCCTATGTTTTAGCTGTCTCTCTACTGCCATAGTGCTTCTTCTTCTAATTCATTCGCGGACAAACAAAGATCAAGATCCAAATGAAGATTATATATAGAGATTGAGGATTTTTTCTGTTCTGTGTATTGTATTGTATTGTATTGTATTGAGCCCCTTCTTTTTGATACCCACTGCACGCCCAACCTACCTGGACAGGGGTCTCTCTTTAAACTGCCTTTCCCAAGATTTCTTCGATTTTTTCCCTACAAGGGTTTTTTTTGGGAGTTTTTTTTAGTCTTCTTCGAGCGTCAGGGCTGGGGGGCTGTCAAAAGGCAGGGCCTGTTAAAGCCCATTGCGGCACTCCTTGTGTGATTTTGGGCTGTACAAAAAATAAATTGTATTGTATTGTATATCCGGTAAACCAAACACGGGGTGAGCAAGCGGAGCGAGCAGGGGGCAGAGCCCCCTAGTCTACTTTATGTTTATCTGTATTTTAAGATCTTATACTTTAATACTATTGCTTAATCCT
>JANRMT010027041.1:16255834-16291478 GCA_026402145.1 Polypterus bichir lapradei | reverse complement strand
GGCTGAGGAAAATGCCTGAGTACTTGTGTCAGTATGATAGTTCAGTTTTTAGTTTTAAATAAATTTGCAGAGATTCCTAAAGTCCTCTTATCATTTTGTTGTTCCAGGGAATTCAGTGTTGTTAAACACTTTTGGGCATTTTCTGCTATTTCAATTGAACTGGCTATAGCTTTATCATCCATCACTCAATATTCATGTTCTTCAACAAGGTCAGACATTTCTCTTTCAGAATATTCGGAGAGGGATAATTCATTTCGTTTTACACACAAGTTACCACAGATAATGTTGCAAAGTTCAGTAGGGTTAATTTTTTACCAAACAATGAACTTTGAATGTCCTTCGTATTTCCATAGGTATTGGAATAAGCTACCAAACGTCATAAATGTGACAGAAACAGTCACAAAAAATGTTATGAAATATCACCTGGCCCTCAGTGCCAGCTTCCTTGTGAAGACAAATCATTATACAGGCCTCATGGTCAGGCAAGAGAGTGGGGTCTTAGTGGGGATGTCTGTCCAACCATAATATGATAGCTAGGAACGACATTAGATAACACATAGATTAGTCCCATCCTAGAGGCTTAGGGCACAGGGTTTGAACCCAAGATGCCAATCTATTTCTTGGCACACCCTTGACTGTCATCTCTCATCAGAGGACATTTAGAGTAGCAGGTCAACCTAACTTGAATGCCTTTGAGATTGTGAGTGGCAAACTGGAAAACTTGGCAAAACTCATTACGGCCTGTAGGGGGAGCAGGTGAGTCATTTCATAATACAAAAAAACTACAAAACAAATAAAATATCATCACTGGGTTTTATTAATAAAACAACAAGAATAGATAGATAGATAGATAGATAGATAGATAGATAGATAGATAGATAGACAGATAGATAGATAGATAGACAGATAATTTATTAATCCCAAAGGGAAATTCACATACTCCAGCAGCAGCATACTGATAAAAAACAATATTAAATTAAAGAATAATAACAATGCAGGTATAACAGACAATAACTTTGTATAATGTTAACGTTTACCCCCCCGGGTGGAATTGAAGAGTCGCATAGTGTGGGGTCTCCTCAGTCTGTCAGCGGAGTAGGATGGTGACAGCAGTCTGTGGCTGAAGCTGCTCCTCTGTCTGGAGATGATCCTGTTCAGTGGATGCAGTGGATTCTCCATGATTGACAGGAGCCTGCTCAGCGCCCGTCGCTCTGCCACAGATGTCAAACTGTCCAGCTCCATGCCTACAATAGAGCCTGCCTTCCTCACCAGTTTGTCCAGGTGTGAGGCGTCCCTCTTCTTTATGCTGCCTCCCCAGCACACCACCGCGTAGAAGAGGGTGCTCACCACAACCGTCTGATAGAACATCTGCAGCATCTTATTGCAGATGTTGAAGGATGCCAGCCTTCTAAGGAAGTATAGTCAGCGCTGTCCTCTCTTGCACAGAGCATCAGTATTGGCAGTCCAGTCCAATTTATGATCCAGCTGCACTCCCAGGTATTTATAGGTCTGTACCTGTTGTGATATACTGTAAGATTTTGCGTATAACTTGATAAATGTTTTGTATGTCTCTATTTATAATTTAGGCAAAGCAATGTAATTTAGTGTTACTTTGGTGAGAGGCATTTGTGTTTGCCCCCCCCCTTTACGACTAAGTCTCTTTGTAATTTTATGACAGGATTTGGGGGATGTGTCTTAAACCAGTTTGGCAAGTGTTTCTTTGCTAAAGTCTTTCTACCCCCGCAAGTAGGCTATGGTGTACCTTAACATATGGTTTGGGGGGTGGCAGGTGTTAAGATGTTCTATTTCCCCCATTGGTCTGAGTTATGGCTGTTTGGAAATGTCTAAGAGGCCTTTAAGTAGCATGATGTCCTATTGGCTGTAGGGGTTGGACAGAAAACCCATAAACATGCTTGCTTTGCTAACCTGTGATAATGAAGACAACACAATGAAGAGCACAGCTCAGCAGACATATTGAACAGACATGTGGCTGAAAGCTGAGCACCAGTGATGCCTTAACTAGAGACGTTTTAAGTAACTACAAGTCTGTGTGCCACTTGAACTACACATCACCATTTAATCAGGTTGTATGGTTGCCAATATTCAAATGTACTTTGCCTATTGTTATTATTTATGAATATTATCAATAATACATCATTTTATGTGTAACTTAACTCTTGTTTGTCTTTTTACTACAACTAATTGCCTGAGGTTATAGATATAGAAGGGAAGGTGGGGATAAGTTATATATAGTGGTAAGCCTGTGAGATTAGGCATTCTAAGGCTACATATTAATAATACAATAGGGGAAAGTAGAGCAATATATATATTACTCTACCAAGATAAAACAATTGGTGTAGTCGGCAGGATTTTGGGGTAACCATGTTTTGCACCCTGTTTGCAAATACTGTTTTGGTGTATGTGTTTGTTTATGTATGTGAATTTTAGTGCACCCAGTGTACAAATGCGGTGGAAGTAAAACATTGTTTGGTTGCTGAAAGGAATATAACAAACAAAGTGTAGAGACTTCACGTGTGTCACAAGGACACCCGCATTTTTGTTAGTGCTAGTGGTAGTGAGTCCCTAATTAAAGTGCTAGAGAGTGGTGAAAGATGCATGCGTCATTCATACGGCATTTAAGTGGTTAAAGTGCTAGGGAGTGATGGGACATGCATTCGTCATTCATACGGTACTTATTCGTTTAGGATCTTTGTGTATGTATGTGTATGTTTGCTTACAGGGGCAAAGGTAGGCCAACCCATAACGAATTTGGCAAATTTTATTAGAGTAGCATTGTGGACTCAGAAATGCCTAAATTTATTTTAAAGTCAGCCATCTTCCAGTGGAGTGGCAGAGGCAAGCAGGCTAAAGCTAGGAAACATGTAGTGCAGGTAGAGAAAGCAGAAGCTGAGCTGAGTGTGCCACAAAATGGAAGGGGGCTGGAAAGATTAAAAGCAAGAAAACAGAGATCAGGTTTAAAGAAGGCAGCTGCTGTTATAAGAGGTTTATTAGCTTGTATTGGTAATAAGGAAGATCATGATGAGGAAGAAAATAGCAAAGTGAATGAAAGTGAAAATGGAATGTTGTGTGAGAGTTTTGAAAGATGTAACTGTTGGTGTGATAATTGTGAAGTGTTAGCATGTAGAACACACACTGCTAAAGTACAAAGCAGTGAAAACAGGGGAAACAAGGAGAGAAAACCACCCATGGTGAAAGTTAGGGCAATAGTAACCCGATTGGACTGGAACCCATAAAACATAGGTGAGTGACTTACATGAGACAGATGAGTGCTCAGATAAAGAGTGGGAATGTGAGTGTGAGGAAAAGGAGAGAGATGAAAGGAAGGGAAAACAGCAAGGACGTTTTCTTTCATCATTCTCCACTGCACCACCATCTCCAGGTGATTTTGAGGTCTGCCCAGTATTTAAAGAACATGCTACACCCAGAGATATTTCGCCACTGTTAGGAAAGGTAACCAGTGCTGCATTGAAATTTGATTTAGGACAAAGAGATCAGATAGAAGGCAAAGAAGCTGGTGAGTGTGAATGGCAATTATTGACTAGAGGGCATGAAATGGATAATGGCTTAAGGATACTGAATAAAGAAAGTGTGGAATTAAAACAAAGAACAATGGAATTTGTGTGTGAAAGGTCTGAAAGTGCTAATGGAAGGATGGCGGAGTTGGAAAGAAAGTGCACCAGTTTAGGAGTTGGTTTGAATGAAAAAGGACAAGTCAAAGAACAAAGGATGGGGGACGGTGCAGCAGGAAGGTTTACAAGCTCAGCCAGCAAGTCAGGAATACACAGGGGTGTGAGGGTCCTAACAGCTGTGCTAGGGCCAGCAGTAATTAAAAAAGCACACACACTTAGGTTCAGTAATTCGAAACCTGACTGACCAGTTGTTTAAAAAGACAGCCTATGAATCTCCATGCAATAAAATGGAGAAAAATGAGCTGGTCTTTAGTAAAGAGCACAGGTCAGTTTTAGGAGAGATGCTGGATCTGGCACTTGGATTCTGGAGAGGTTTTAGCTCACACTTTCAGGTAGCAGTTACCATACAATAAAAAAAGGACACACAGGCAATGAAAAAAAAAAAAAAATAGAAGGGTAGCGCAGGAAGATAGGAAAGGGAAAATAGTTATTTTTGTTTCAGTTTTCTGGCCTTTTGCAATAGTGCTACTTCTATTGTAAGGTTTTATGGACTTTGGGTTGGTGCAGGTAATAAATAGTGAAGGCAATTAGCAGAGTAAGATCCATGCAGGAGATCGGGTTACCGCTAGCACATTGGAGTGGCATGGCACTAGCGGCTAAGCTGTTCCATTGAATGCCTAGAAGCAAAGTTTGAGTGTTGGCATGAGGTCGACAACCAAGAAAATGAGTTGGACAGAAACTGCTTTGTCACCTTCCATTTTGCAGACCTGCCAAAATATCAGAATGAAGAAAAGACAACATGCAAAGACTAAAGACAAAGACACAGACATGAAGAAGAACTGAAGAGACAGCAAGAAAAAGACACTTACTGGGGTTTAAGTGAGTAACAAGTCCACAAGTCATGCAATAATAGGACTAGTCACAATAGCTATAGTTTAAAAGGAAAGGTTTGTTCATTCCTGCAGCAAATGTATATTCCAAGGGGTGGAAACCTGAACAAACCAGTTAGGAATGCCAAAATAAGGGGATTAATTTTGGGTTCATATAGTATTACAGTGATCCCTCGCTATATCACGCTTTGACTTTCGCGGCTTCACTCTATCGCGATTTTTTCTCATACATGCTTACGTCACTACGCATGCGCTTTCTGAGAACTTTTATCTAAGCCCCACGATGGCTCATAAACGTGCTGCTTTTTCTAAGCCTTCTGACAATAAAACTAAGTGCCGGAGGAAGATGCTTGCTATCCAGGAGAAGGTGAAACTCTTGGATATGATCAAAGATGGCAATACCCTACAAAAGCCTCCTCACGCATATGAAAAGACAGCGCCAGCAACTGCCTATCAAGATGTTCTTGAGCCGCACACCCAGATACCCACTGCCTACTCTTAGTACTCCTTCAGCGGAAGAAGACAACGACGTACCTGCTGAAGATGCTGCACCACCTGAAGACTCTCCTACTGAGGTTGTGCCTTCATAGGTTAGTGGTTGTGTGTAAGAACTGTGTGTGTGAAATTAAATGTACAGTACAATAATCTACTATATAAAAGCGGTCGGGATTGCAAAGCGTAGCGGTATTCCACTTATCACAGACTTACTACTTGCGGCTTGCGGTACGAAGCGACGCGATGTGAGCAGAGTTCTGGTGCTCTCATCGTTCCCTTGCTTTTGTGCGCGATGCACTGGAAAAATAGACAAAATTATGTCTCTGGAAATAATTAATGTTGATGGAGTACAAATGCCTCACCGCGTAGTAAATATCAGGGGAGATGGTGCTGGCTTATTCTCATCTATAGCTTACTTAGTGCATGAAACTCCGTCTTTAGCGGTACAGATTCGGGCTGACATTGTACGACTTTGGACAGGCACTCGAGGGGATAAAAAAACTTAGGTTTTTGGGAGATGTTATGAATGGGCACTTTAATGTTCTCATTCCCTACCCTTATATGCCTGATGTACACATGGAGCGCACACAAATTGAGGATAAAAGTCGGTCGCCTTAAAAGGCGGGTGAGCCTAGTAATAATATATTTGTAACATCTAATATGTCTTATTTTCTCTTATTTTGTCTAATATATTGGGTAATACGAGTGTAATGGTGACTAAAGTGTGTTATTTCATGTCTAGAGGGCTCTAATAATGTTAAAAAACGTATTTAGAAGGTCGTAAACAGGTTTTCTATACTCTAACTGCAAAAATATTCGATTTATAAATAAAGAATCCTACTTCACGAAAATTCATTTATCACGGTAGAGTCTGGAACGGATTAACCGTGATAAACGAGGGTTCACTGTAATTAATTAAATGGGATAATTAACCTAAATAATACTATTATTAAAGAAAGTTATACTGAGCAAATTAGTGAACTTTTCAGGAAAGCAGGTACAGCTGGTACATTTGCAAGTCATATGGGATCTGATGTTTAGGTATAGTCTAATTGGGAAAATACGGAAGCCCTGCTGAGATTGTCAGCTGTGATACAAGCAGAGGACCAGTGGGCCAATTCTGAACCGAAGAGTTTAGCACAACGAGTACGCATATGGTGAGCAAACAACTCTAGGGGTGGCCTACGGGGGGGAACGATGAGAGTTGCATAGCTGTGATGTCTCATGGTGGTGATGCCAGCCTATACTGGTAAAGGCTGATGGCAGTCAAGAGTTGCACCATGGGTAGAAAAGCATAAGAGGCAACTAAGTCGACCACAAATGTGTGAAGAGGGGTCACAAAAGTTGGTTTGTGAACAGTTTATGCAGTGGCACATGTGCTCTCACTTGGGCAGAAGTGGTTGTACTGGCACCTGTGGCATGTTACCTTTCAAATTTTGAATGTTAATTGTACAGCTGCATATGCTTAAACAGATAGTTTGGGACAGGGGTCTAATTAGCAGTTAGACACAAAACCAGTACAGATTAAGAATTCACACAACAGACTTAAATTTCAGTGGGCTAGTTTAGTGGAAGGTGTGGACTTGTCTCATTTTGAACCACCATATTTGATGACATATGAAGACTGCACAAAGCTAAAGAAACAGTTGAAGCAAGCTGGAGCAGAAGCAAGTCATCAGAAGCGCATCCAAGTTCTTCGCATTATCTTTGAAATAAAGAAGATATGCAATGGACAAATGGTCACGGACAACTTTTAACACTGGGAGAGCATATACTGCAAATCAAAGCACGAGTTATTCAACAGACTCTTTAAATAATTAAGACTGTTTATAAAGATATTGTACAAAATATTAATCGGGGTGGAATGTTGTGATGTAAGATTTTGCATATACTGTAACTTGATAAATGTTTTGTATGTCTTTATTTGCACTGTTTATTATGCACTGTTTCAGCTGTGGAATGGCCAAATGGGGGTGGCAGCTCGATGGATGAGGTCTCCAGGACTCTAAACAAATTCAAATCATATTATGTGATGTCATCCATTGTTAAATTCTGCTACGCACTTCTAAAATTTTTATTTTTATACTATATTGAGATTTTGTTTTGTTCTGTCCTGTGTATTGTATTGTACTGACCCCCTTCTTTTTGACACCCACTGCACGCCCAACCTACCTGGAAAGAGATCTCTCTTTGAACTGCCTTTCCCAAGGTTTCTTCAATTTTTTCCCTACTGGGGTTTTTTTTGGAGTTTTTCCTTGTCTTCTTAGAGAGTCAAGGCTGGGGGGCTGTCAAGAGGCAGGGCCTGTTAAAGCCCATTGTGGCACTTCCTGTGTGATTTTCGGCTGTACAAAAATAAATTGTATTGTATTGTATTGTATTTATAATTTAGGCAAAGCAATGTAATTTAGTGTTACTTTGGTGAGAGGCATTTGTGTTTGCTCCCCCCCCCCCCCCCCCTTTACGACTAAGTCTCTTTGTAATTTTATGACAGGATTTGGGGGATGTGTCTTAAACCAGTTTGGCGAGTGTTTCTTTGCTAAAGTCTTTCTACCCCCGCAAGTAGGCTAAGGTGTACTTCAACATATGGTTTGGGGGGTGGCAGGTGTTAAGATGTACTATTTCCCCCATTGGTCTGAGTTATGGCTGTTTGGAATTGGCTTGTCTCAAAGGTCTTTAAGTACCATGATGTCCTATTGGCTGTAGGGGTTGGACAGAAAACCCATAAATTTGCTTGCTTTATCTCACTCTCTCTTCTTACTAACATCTGAAAGAAGCATCTCTTGCTAACTGTGATGATGAAGACAACACAATGAAGAGCACAGCTCAGCAGACATATTGAACAGACATGTGGCTGAAAGCTGAGCACCAATGATGCCTTAACTAGAGACATTTTAAGTAACTACAAGTCTGTGTGCCGCCTGAAACTACACATCACCATTTAATCAGGTTGTATGGTTGCCAATATTCAAATGTACTTTGCCTATTGTTATTATTTATGAATATTATCAATAATACATTATTTTATGTGTAACTTAACTTCTGCTTGTCTTTTTACTACATCTAATTGCCTGAGGTTATAGATATAGAAGAGAAGGTGGGGATAAGTTATGTACAATAATACCTTATAAACAGTGGTAAATCTGTGAGATTAGGCATTCTAAGGCTACATATTAATAATACAATAGGGGAAAGTAGAGTCAACCCTCGTTTATCGCGGTTAATCTGTTCCAGACTCTGCCGCGATAAATGAATTTCCGCGAAGTAGGATTCTTTATTTATAAATCGAATATTTTCCAAGTTAGAGCATAGAAAACCTGTTTACGACCTTCTAAATACGTTTTCTAACATTATTAGAGCCTTCTAGACATGAAATAACACCCTTTAGTCAGAAGTTTAAACTGTGCTCCATGACAAGACAGAGATGACAGTTCCGTCTCACAATTAAAAGAATGCAAACATATCTTCTTCTTCAAAGGAGTGCGCGTCAGGAGCAGAGAATGTCAGAGAGAGAGAAAAGCAAACAAACAAAAATCAATAGGGCTTTTTGGGCTTTTAAAGCCCGAGGCACCGCCGGACAAAGCAGCTACAAGGAAGGCAGCAATGTGAAGGTAGTCTTTCAGCATTTTTCAGAAGAGCGTCCGTATCCTCTAGGCCAGTTTGTGAACAGCCCCTCTGCTCACACCCCCTCCGTTAGGAGCAGAGAATGTCAGAAAGAGAGAGAGAGACAGAGACAAGCAAACAATCAAAAATCAATACGTGCTGTTTGGGCTTTCAAGTATGCGAAGCACCGCATGGGAAGCATATCGTATATCATTGAGGAGTTTTATTTAATATGTAATACGTGCTCTGATTGGGTAGCTTCTCGGCCATCCGCCAATAGCGTCCCTTGTATGAAATCAACTGGGCAAAGCAACTGAGGAAGCATGTACCATAAATTAAAAGACCCATTGTCCGCAGAAATCCATGAACCAGCAGAAAATCCGTGATATATATTTAGATATGCTTACATTTAAAATCCGCGATGGAGTGAAGCCGCGAAAGTCGAAGCGCGATATAGCGAGGGATCACTATATATATTACTCTACCAAGATAAAACAGTACCCTTTGAGTAATTTCATAACACAAAAATACTGCAAAACAAATAAAATATCATCACTAGGTTTTATTAATAAAACAACAAGATCAGATAGATAGATAGATAGATAGATAGATAAATATGAAAGGCACTATATAACAGATAGATAGATAGATAGATAGATAGATATGAAAGGCACTATATAACAGATAGATAGATAGATAGATAGATAGATAGGAAAGGCACTATATAACATAGATAGATAGATAGATATGAAAGGCACTATATAATAGATAGATAGATAGATAGATAGATAGATATGAAAGGATAGATAGATAGATAGATAGATAGATAGATAGATAGATAGATATGAAAGGCACTATATAATAGATAGATTGATAGATAGATAGATATGAAAGGCACTATATAACATAGATAGATAGATAGATAGATAGATAGATAGATATGAAAGGCACTATATAATAGATAGATAGATAGATAGATTGATAGATAGATATGAAAGGCACTATATAACATAGATAGATAGATATGAAAGGCACTATATAATAGATAGATAGATAGAAAAAATAGATAGATAGATAGATAGATAGATAGATAGATAGATAGATAGATTGATTGATTGATTGATTGATTGATAGATAGATATGAAAGGCACTATATAACATAGATAGATAGATATGAAAGGCACTATATAATAGATAGATAGATAGAAAAAATAGATAGATAGATAGATAGATATGAAAGGCACTATATAATAGATAGATAGATAGATAGATAGTGTGACGGGTGGCCACAGCTATTACCCAGCCGGGACACCAACAGAATGGAACTTCTATTACCTCCCCTGGAACACTAGAGGGCAGCCCTCCTGGGCAGCATGGTCACCATGGACTCCTGCAGGGCATGCTGGGAGCCGGAGTTTGATGCAGCCCTGTTGGGCTCCGTGGGGTCCGCCAGGGGAAGCTGCAGAGCCTTATAGTGAATGTCTACCACACCTGGGAGTGATTCCAGGTAATCTTGATGAGCCATCTGGAACACTCCCAAGACATGAATAAAAGGATCAGCTTTGCTCCATTCAGGGTGCCAGAGTTGGGAGGAGGAGGACGACACTTGCCTGAGAGGGAGTGGAGGTGGACGGACGGAACGAGAGGGGAAGAGAAGAAAAGGAGAGTAAAGGCTGCAAATTGTAACTAGGTACTGTGCTGTGGGGAGAGAGAAGACTCACCCTAACTGTAAATAAAGCGGGTGTGTTGGACTGGAAGTGTGTCTGCCTGTCTGTGTTGGGTTAGGGCGGCTGTACACACCCCGGTGGTCCACAATAGATAGACAGATAGATATGAAGGCTCTGTATGATAGCGGAATACGGTACGCGTCATACTCAGAAACAATCAGTGCAGTGTTCTGACGCTAAGGATTTTGCTGCAGTTAATTTTTATCCTTCAATGTCTGATGTCTCATTTTTTAATCTTCTTCCACACTTCGGCTTCCTGGCTGTTTTGTTTCCCTGGTTTGGCTTGCACTTATTTTGGTGATGGCCCACCTCATGTTATGTTTTCTTGTCCTGTAAAGTTGCTTTGCATCATAAGGTACCCGGTGACAGCTGTCACTATGAAAGGCGCTATAAACAGTAGAGTCTGTTGAATGGCTTGATTCTCTATGGCGCATTAAATAAAGTTTTGGCCTGACTTTCCTTCACTGCCTTCCGCTCCGCTCCCTGTGTTAGTCTGACCGACGCTTTTTGCTGATGTTTTGTTTTTGTTAAAGAACAACAAATTAAAAGTGAAGAGCCACTCAATGGCCTGACAGATTTCATTCCGCATGAGGCTTTACTTTTGTGCTTGAAAATAACCAAATAAAAGCCCAACATCACATTTAAGCAAAAGGAGGCCCCGGTAATGTCATTAGAAGGAGAGCGGTTTGGATTTTCTGGACCAGTCGCTCGCGGCTGACGACGCTAAAGGGAGTTGTGCTATGAAAGTTTAAAGAGCGACTCTGCTTCTCCAGAGCCATGCAACTTCATTAAGGAGGCAAAACGCCCCACCGAGGGAGGCTCTCAATTGAATCAGCGGCCCCGGTCCACTCCATTCATTTTTAATTTTTCCAATGTGGGTAGACACTGAGTGTTATAAAGTCTGTTTCTGAGCACGGAGGCGGCAGCTGGCAGGCACGACACCTCGGCCAAGAGGGCCGCTTATTGCGTTGGGTGTCAAATTTTCTTTTACATTTTTAGACTGCAGACGGAGTTCCAGTGGCGCATTTTGTGCTCTTAATTGCCAGGGAAGTAATAAAAGGCTTTCCAGTCTAGACGGCAGCCCTGAGGGATGGCGCTTCTGAGTTGACACTGGGCATGTATATCAGAGTTAAACCCATCATTAGAGGAGTGGCACTTCACAGATGTTCTCCTGGCTGGCTCCTCTTCCTTTGGCACGGAAGGGGGGTCAAATGGTCACTTAAAGGGGCTGAAGGACTGAGGATGCTTCTGAGACTGTCATCCTCACTCCATGGAACAAATCTGGAAGTTGGCACAACCTGGAGAGGGCAGCCCAAAGCTGGCAAAGCCTTCAAACAGGAGCAAGGAGGACATCATGGGTGAGCCAATTTGTGTCTCCTGTTAGTCAGACTGAAGTTCTGTGCCGCACCACTTTCTGATTTCTCATGGTGTCAGAGAGTGGCAATGTGTGGCATGCTGGGCAGACGTGTAAGTGACAGTTTCACTGAACTCTGTACACGTGACAATATTAATACAATGACTGTTACTACTACTAGAGGTCCAGCCATCTCAGAAATAAAAATGGAGATGGCTACTGTCACATACGTGCGCATGGGAGGAAGCTGAATGGACCAAATGGAGGTATTTCCACGCCAGGTCAGGGGGTGGCAAGGTGTACTAAATCTTCCTCTGTTATTTCTGCAGAACAAATGTCGGAAATTTTGCCTAATTCAACCCTAACGACAGGAAACAGCCTACTCTTTACAAAGGATACACGGGGATTTTTAATGACCAGAGAGTTCAGGTCTTTGGTTTTATGTCTCATCCGAAGGACAGTGCCATTTTTACAGCAACAGTGTGCCCGTCGCTGCACTAGGATTCACATTCAGACCACAGGGTAAGCGCCTCCTGCTGGCTTCTCTAACACCTTTTCCAGCAGCAACCCAAGCTTTTTCTTAACGGTCTCCCATCCAAGTACTGGCCGGACCTGACCAGGCTTAACTTCAGGTAGATGACCTGTTCTGAAGTGCAACTCATAGCAATGCATTCAAGAGCTGCAGTCCTGTTGCTGTTTGGATCGCTTAATTTTATTTTGATGGGTCTGCGTCTTAGCTTCAGGTGGATGACCTGTCCTGAAGTTAGATAATCTTCTTTAAACAATTACAAAAAAAAAACAAAACCAAAAAAAAACTATTCAAGTAATAAAAGCTCCAAAATAGATCCAATAAACAACAAAAAGTTTAAATTATAAGAAAAAACACTTGAGCCAGAAATGAAACCCAGGCTTTTCCATAACATTTGCTCCTTCTTCTGCTTCTTCTTGTCCTTCTTTCGGCTGCTCCCATTAGGGGTTGCCACAACGGATCATAAATTTCCGTATCCTCCTGTCCTCGTCATCTTGCTCTGTCACACCCATCACCTGCATGTCCTCTCTCACCACATCCATAAACCTTCTCTTAGGCCTTCCTCTTCTCCTCTTCCCTGGCAGCTCTATCCTTAGCATCCTTCTCCCAATATACCCAGCATCTCTTTTCTGCACATGTCCAAACCAATGCAATCTCGCCTCTCTGACTTTGTCTCCCAAATCTTAGCATCTTTAACTCTGCCACCTCCAGCTTTGTCTCCTGTGCCACCATCTCCAGCCCATATAACATAGCTGGTCTCACTACCGTCCTGTAGACCTTCCCTTTAACTCTTGCTGATACCCGTCTGTCACAATTCACTCCTGACACTCTTCTCCACCCACTCCACCCTGCCTGCACTCTCTTCTTCACCTCTCTTCCACAATCCCCATTACTCTGTACTGTTGATCCCAAGTATTTAAACTCCTCCACCTTTGCCAACTCTACTCCCCTCATCCTCACCACTCCACTGACCTCCCTCTCATTCACACACATGTATTCTGTCTTGGTGGTCATGCTGACCTTCATTCCTTTCCTCTCTAGAGAAGATCTTCACCTCTTCAGGGTCTCCTCGACCTGCTCCCTATACTCTTGTTAAAGATCACAGTGTCATTAGCAAACCACTTCTAAAGCTAGAAAAGGAACTCGGAGTCAAGGGATTTTCTGTCAAAAGAGAAGATAATAAGATATTTGTGCTGACATCTGAAAAAGGGACCATACAATGATGTGAAGTGTAACGACAACTCCAACCACAGGACTGGTAACAGACGTACTGTGGTTGCTGTGCGTAACATGGCCGCGGCCTTAAAAAACCAACACAAAATGGCGGCAATCACAAGCAAACAGGAATCTAAGATGGCGCTGTGCTGACATGTTAACGAAGCAACTATTGTCTAATAACGCTAATATGCTCATTTATAACACTGTCTGGACATGATTTGCTCACTTCATGCCAAAGGAGATATCGGACTCTTGCTGTTCAGCTGCACATTTCTTGGATTCTTCTCCTTTCGGCTGCTCCCTTTAGGGGTTGACACAGAGGACCATCTGTTTCCATATCTTCCTGTCCTCCATATCTTGCTCTTTCACACCCATCACCTGCATGTCTTCTCTCACCACATCCATAAACCTTCTCTTAGGCCTTCCTCTTCTCCTCTTACCTGGCAGCTCCATCCTTAGCACACGTCTCCCAGTATACCCCTCATCTCTCCTCTGCATGTGTCCAAACCAACGCAATCTCGCCTCTCTGACTTTGTCTCCCAACCGTCCCACCTGAGCTGACCCTCTAATGTCCTCATTTCTAATCCTGTCCATCCTCGTCACACCCAATGCAAATCTTAGCATCTTTAACTCTGCCACCTCCAGCTCTGTCTTATGCTTGCTGGTCAGTGCCACCGTCTCCAGCCCATATAACATAGCTGGTCTCACTACCGTCCTGTAGACCTTCCCTTTCACTCTTGCTGATACCCGTCTGTCACAAATCACTTCAAACACTCTTCTCCGCCCACTCCACTCTGCCTGCACTCTCTTCTTCACTTCTCTTCCACAATCCCCATTACTCTGTACTGTTGATCCCAAGTATTTAAACTCCTCCACCTTCGCTAACTCTACTCTCTTCATCCTCACCCTTCCACTGACCTCCTTCTCATTCACACACATGTATTCTGTCTTGGTGGTCCTACTGACCTTCATTCCTCTCCTCTCTAGAGCAGATAGATCTCCACCTCTTCAGAGTCTCCTCAACCTGCTCCCTACAATGTCATCAGCAAACATCACAATCCACGGGGACTCCTGTCTAATCTCATCTGTCAACCTGTCCATCACCATTGCAAATAAAAAAGGGGCTCAGAGCCGATCCCTGATGTAATCCCACCTCCGTCACTCCTACCGCAGACCTCACCACGGTCACACTCCCCTCGTACATATCCTGTACCACTCTTACGTACTTCTCTGCCACTCCCGACTTCCTCATACAATACCACAGCTCCTCTCTTGTCACCCTGTCATTTGCTTTGTTCAGGTCCACAAAGACACAATGAGACTCCTTCTGGCCTTCAAAAAGAAATTTATAGATAAAAACATGAAAGTCTCACATAAACCCGTCTAGTGTCCAAACTCCTGGAGCCTCCTTCACATTTAACGTGACTGTTGCACTTTGCAGCCCCAGTCTTTCTTTATTACTTTCCCTAAAGCAGCAGTGTGAATCCTCAAAGAACAATTGTGAATATTCATTCTTTTCCATTGCCTAATGATTTACCCTCACATACAAGGCGTCATTTTTCAACTTTGCATTGCATTTGGCTGCTATATAATTAGACTGGCAATATCCTCTCAAAATAACCCTTTTTCCGTCTGTGTTGTGCAGTTCTTTTTCTTTTTTCCCTCATTACTATTTAGTTGCCTAGAGAACATTTCATTCCGTATTTTTAATTTTCTTTGATTTTATTGGCTTCAGCAGCTATGCATGAGACGTCTTTTACCTTTAATTATCCTGGGTAGATTTATTGCATTTTAGTTCAGTCATTTTCCTTTTGACCTCCTGATTTTCCTTCTACCTTCCAGTGCAACAAAGTTGGAAGAGAATATGTAGTACTTTACATTTTTCTCCTCATTTTTTAAATGTCATTCATAGGCAGGGCCAACAAATTCTAAAAAAAAAAAAATAGACGAGAGCAAGCATCTTGAAAGGTGGCTGTGATTACTGAGGCATGTCGATTCTAAATTGTCCCTAGTGTGTGCTTGGTGTGTGGGTGTGCTTGTGTGTGTCCTGCAGTGGGTTGGTGCCCTGCCCGGGATTGGTTCCTGCCTTGTGCCCTGTGTTGGCTGGGATTGGCTCCAGCAGACCTCCGTGACCCTGTGTTCGGATTCAGCAGGTTGGATAATAGATGGATAGATGTCCCAAAAATGTTTAGAGGTGCGTGTAAAATTATAAAATTGGTGTCTGTCATCGAGGCCATGCCCACAGAAGTCACATCATGTGAAGTGAGTACCTTCCTTTAGTTCTTTCCAGTTATAACAAATTCTTGGTTAGGATCTCCAAGACCATTGGCTAATTTTAGGTTTCCTTTTGACCTTCTGATTCCACCCTCCACTTTCCAGTTTTGTTGTTTTCCATTTGAACTTCTGATTCTACCTGCTACTTTCCAGTTTGACTTTGAGATTTCACCTTCTACTTTCCGGTTTGGTTGTTTTTTGGTTGATGTTCTCATTTCACCGTATACAGTGCATCCGGAAAGTATTCACAGCGCATCACTTTTTCCACATCTTGCTATGTTACAGCCTTATTCCAAAATGGATTAAATTCATTTTTTTCCTCAGAATTCTACACACGACACCCCATAATGACAACGTGAAAAAAGTTTATTTGAGATTTTTGCAAATTTATTAAAAATAAAAATATTGAGAAAGCACATGTACATAAGTATTCACAGCCTTTGCCATGAAGCTCCAGATTGAGCTCAGGTGCATCCTGTTTCCCCTGATCATCCTTGAGATGTTTAATTGGAGTCCACCTGTGGTCAATTCAGTTGACTGGACATGATTTGGAAAGGCACACACCTGTCTATAGAAGGTCCCACAGTTGACAGTTCATGTCAGAGCATAAACCAAGCATGAAGTCAAAGGAATTGTCTGTAGACCTCCGAGACAGGATTGTCTCAAGGCACAAATCTGGGGAAAGTTACAGAAAAATTTCTGCTGCTTTGAAGGTCCCAATGAGCACAGTGGCCTCCATCATCTATAAGTGGAAGAAGTTCAAAACCACCAGGACTCTTCCTAGAGCTGGCCGGCCATCTAAACTGAGCAATCGGAGGAGAAGTGCCTTAGTCAGGGAGGTGACCAAGAACCCGATGATCACTCTGTCAGCAATCCACCAATCAGGCCTGTATGGTAGAGTGGGCAGACGGAAGCCACTCCTTAGTAAAAGGCACATGGCAGCCTGCCTGGAGTTTGCCAAAAGGCACCTGAAGGACTCTCAGACCATGAGAAACAAAATTCTCTGGTCTGATGAGACAAAGATTGAACACTTTGGTGTGAATGCCAGGCGTCACGTTTGGAGGAAACCAGGCACCGCTCATCACCAGGCCAATACCATCTCTACAGTGAAGCATGGTGGTGGCAGCATCATGCTGTGGGGATGTTTTTCAGCGGCAGGAACTGGGAGACTGGTCAGGATAAAGGGAAAGATGACTGCAGCAATGTACAGAGACATCCTGGATGAAAACCCAGAGCACTCTTGACCTCAGACTGGGGCGACGGTTCATCTTTCAGCAGGACAACGACCCTAAGCACACAGCCAAGATATCAAAGGAGTGGCTTCAGGACAACTCTGTGAATGTCCTTGAGTGGCCCAGCCAGAGCCCAGACTTAAATTCGATTGAACATCTCTGGAGAGATCTTAAAATGGCTGTGCACCGACGCTTCCCATCCAACCTGAAGGAGCTTGAGAGGTACTGCAAAGAGGAATGAGCGAAACTGGCCAAGGATAGGTGTGCCAAGCTTGTGGCATCATGTTCAAAAAGACTTGAGGCTGTAATTGCTGCCAAAGGTGCATCGACAAAGTATTGAGCAAAGGCTGTGAATACTCCTGTACATGGGATTTCTCAGTTTTTTTTATTTTTAATAAATTTGTAAAAACCTCAAGTAAACTTTTTTCACGTTGTCATTATGGGGTGTTGTGTGTAGAATTCTGAGGAAAAAAATGAATTTAATCCATTTTGGAATAAGGCTGTGACATAACACAATGTGGAAAAAGTGATGCGCTGTGAATACTTTCCAGATGCAATGTATATCAGTTTGGCTAAATGGATAATTCTGCACTACCAGGGCTGGTTTCCTGCTCTAAGCCAGTGCCATGATGAGGTCAATGTCCACTGTGACTCCCCCTGCTGCCTCGGACTCGTCTTAACCATCAGATCACACTGCCAGTATCTGATCCATCAGTCATCATGGACTTTCTATGTAATACAACATTTTAATAAACAAAAAAAACCTGCCTTGATTTTACACCTCTCTGTCATGAACAACACTTTTGAGTAAAGCGTTTGGCACAGGACCAGACGCTGAGCCGCAATTAAAGTTGAAGGTCTTGGCAAAAAGGCCACCCAGCCTGCTGCACCGTTTCTTCATTGCAGCCTGCAATTCATGGTAGACCCTGTGGGCCTGAACCTGAAGGTCTAGATGGTGAGGAGGTAAGCAAAGATTGAGATGTAGCTGGCATGTCTGAGCACGTCATTTATTTCATTTTACTTGCAAAGTAAAAACTGGGGTGCGTTCAGTTGTATTACCCTGGAGATGAACTATAATGAGCCGGAGTGCTTAGGTTTGCACGCCAAGACTTGTCAGATTGGCACAAGATGATTCAGTTCTAAAAATGAAACGTGTTGTACGCATAGTCAGGCCTGCCTGATGTAATTCACAGCTGCGGGCGGGTAGAGCCAATCTGGACAGCACAAGGTGCAATGCTGGAGACAACCCTGACCAGAGCCAATTGCGGCAGTGGAGGACGTACACTTTCCTCAGCTTCGTCAAGCATCAGTGTGCAAACCACTAAACATTTACTAACCTTGTCACACACGTGTGCACCTGGGAGGCAGCTAAAGGGCATGAATGAGAGTACTGTACTGTATATACTTGAGTTTAAGTTCGTCCAGCGGATTTTACCGTATAATTTCTGGTATTTTATAATGTTGGTCGTATAAGTTGAATTCGGAAAACTCACGCTATTGGTATATGTTAACGTTCACTGGAGAGAGTAACCACGGAGCACACAGCATTTTATTTCTATGTACTGTGCCTACGTAACCACACGGTAATACCCGAACTATCCAGAAGTGACGGTTGCACTGATTTGTGTTTTTTGTATCTCCCATCCTCATACACCTTTATCGTAAGAGCATCCCTTATCTACGATGGAGCGTTCGATCAGAAGAAAATATGAAGCTGGTTTTAAATTAAACGTCGTTGAAATGGCGAAAGAAATTGGTAACTGAGCTGCTGCAACAAAATGTCGATGTGTCTGAGAAACTGATGAGAGATTGGAGGAGGTAAAAATGTAAGTCTGGGTCTCATTTTATGATCGATTTTTCGGGTTTCAAGACCCGACTTATACGCAAGTATATATGGTAGCAGGTGAAATTAGAACGTCAAACGAAAAACAATCAAACGGGAAAGTAGTGGATCGAATCTCAAGGTGAAAAGGAAAACAACCAAAGTGGAATGTATACGGTGAAATTAGACCGTCAAGCAAAAAAACAACCAAACTGGAACGTGGACGGTGAAATCTGAAGGTCAAAAGGAAAAACACCAAACTGGAAAGTGGAGGGTGGAATTAGAAGTTCAAATGGAAAACACCCAAGTTGGAATGCATACGGTGAAATGAGAAGGTCAAAAGGAAAACTAAAACCCTGGAAAGTAGAGGGTGAAATCTCAAAGTCAAACTGAAAGTGGAGGGTGACATCAGACGTTCATACAGAAAACAACAAAACTGGAATGTATACGGTGACGTTAGAACGTCAAACGAAAAACAATCAAACAGGAAAGTAGTGGATTGAATCTCAAGGCGAAAAGGAAAACAACCAAAATGGAATGTATATGGTTAAATTAGACTGTCAAACAAAAAACAACCAAACTGGAAAGTGGACGGTGAAATCTGAAGGTCAAATGGAAAACACCCAAATTGGAATGTATACGGTGAAATGAGAAGGTCAAAAGAAAAACTAAAATACTGGAAAGTAGCGGGTGAAATCTCAAAGTCAATCCAAAAGTGGAGGGTGGAATCAGACGTTCATACAGAAAACAACAAAACTGGAATGTATACGGTGACGTTAGAACGTCAAATGAAAAACAATCAAACAGGAAAGTAGTGGATTGAATCTCAAGGCGAAAAGGAAAACAACCAAAATGGAATGTATACGGTTAAATTAGACTGTCAAACAAAAAACAACCAAACTGGAAAGTATACGGTGAAATGAGAAGGTCAAAAGTAAAAACACCAAACTGGAAAGTGGAGTGTGGGATTAGAAGTTCAAATTGAAAACACCCAAATTGGAATGTATACGGTGAAATGAGAAGGTCAAAAGAAAAACTAAAATACTGGAAAGTAGCAGGGTGAAATCTCAATGTCGAACTGAAAGTGGAGGGTGGAATCAGAAGTTCATACGGAAAACAACAAAACTGGAATGTACTGTAACTGGGCTGGGACAACCAGGAAGTGCTATGCCCCATAATGATAAGGCACGGCCCAGAAAGTCTCGTCACTGCTTCTTAAGAATAGAGATGGAGTGCATCCGGGGTGGGAAACTCTTCCATTGCCCCCGAGTGTTCCAGGCAGCTCGACTGACCACAGATTTACTTTCCCCATTGATGCTGCCTCCTGAGGTTTAGTTATTCAGTTTTGATTCCTGTCTGTTTAAACAAATCTGTTAGTTAGTGAGCAAAGCCAGTCAGAAAAAATGTAATAAACATAAAAAAAACAAATAAAGAAATTTTAAGAAAGTTATGAGAAATTTTAAGAAAGAGTGATGCATGGAAGGAATGAATTACAGTAAAGAAATCATCATCTAGTTTACTATTGTGTGATAGGGTGATTGAGTGAATGAATGAGTGAGCAAGTGAATAGGTGAGGGAGTGAAGGACAGACACATTTAATTTAATGATGAATTCATTTATGGTGAGTGATGGGGTGATTGGGTGAATGAATGAGTGCACAAGTGAGTAAATGAAGGACAGAAGGAATTAATTCAATAATGGATTCATTTTAGAGAGTGACAGAGTGATTGAGAGAATAAATGAATGAATGAATAAATAAGTAAGAAAGTGAGTTAGTGAGTGAGTGAAGGACAGATATAATGAATGAAATAATTGTTGATTAATTATACTTGTGAGTGAATGAATGATTGCATGAATGAGTGATTGAGTGAAGGACAGGAGGAATGGATAAAATAATTAACTAATTAATTCATTTTAGTGAGTGATAGATCATTAATTGAAGAATGAGTGAGTGTGTAAGTGAGTGAGTGAAGGACAGAAGCATTTAATTTAATGATGAATTCATTTATAGTGAGTGATGGGGTGATTGGGTGAATAAATGAGTGCGCAAGTGAATAAATGAAGGACAGAAGGAAATAATTCAATAATGGATTAATTTTAGAGAGTGACAGAGTGATTGATTGAATAAATGAATGAATGAATGAATGAATGAATACATATGAAAGTCAGTCAGTTAGTGAGTGAGTGAGTGAAGGACAGAGATAATGAATGAATGAATTGTTAATTAATTTTATTAGTGAGTGAATGATTGTATGAATGAGTGATTGAGTGAAGGACAGGAGTGTATGGATAAAATAATTAACTAATTAGTTAATAGATAAGGAAACCGCTTCTAGTTCGTTTTTTGCACGTTTAGGCCTTGTTCACACGGGAGTTAAGTTTTTGGATAAACAAACTTGCTCTGAACGTCCTAGACGTTTATGTTGCATTTTGTGGTGGCGATCGATTGACTTCTACACCGGCGTTCGTTTGTCTCTGTCTAACGCCAGCCTGCAGCCCAAATTGTAGTTTGTGTGTTAACCTGTGGAGGCAGTGTCGGGAACTGGATATGAAAGCCCTTGTCATTTTATTTGAGGTGCTTCCTTTCAATATGGACCATTTTGCTATGTTAGATATTAATCTTCTTGTTTTAAAAATACTCTTAATACGGCGACGTAGGGAGAGAAAAAATCGCCGCCGCTACTGGGTTCATCCTCTGACTGCACAACGTCGGGTTAAAGGAAGTTTTTTTGTGCTTTATGAAGAAATGCGAAAATTTCCGCGCAAGTTTTTTAATTACTGTCAGATGTCGGTTTCCACTTTTGATTGTCTGCTGCAGCTGGTGCAATGCCACATTGCACGGCGATCAACCAATATGCGACTTGGTGTTAGCCCCGAAGAGAGACTACTTGTCACTTTGAGGTAAGGAAACAGTAGTCGAGTGTGCGCTTACACCGGTGTTATGCACTGAAATGCCCCCCCGCCATGGATTTCCCCCCCTACATAATCGTTATCAAATATTATATTAGAACATAAATTAATAGGTTCATGGTTTACAAATTACATGAGACAATAAAATAAATCATGGGATATATCCGGTCCTCCGAAGCGTAAAATAAGGCCTTGTTCACACGGGCGTTAAAATCAAGCGTTTTTTTTTTGCGTTCGTAGCGTCCGGTGAGCGCGGATCAAGCGCCGAGTGTTTTCTGCACGTAGGAGTCAATGACAGTGTTCACACTGGCTTTGGTGACGTGCGTTTGTCCGGCTGCGCGTTTATACAGCATCAAAAAAACGTTGCATGCAGCTTTTTCTTGGCGTTCAAAACCCAACGAACGCAAGGAAACCGCTTCTAGTTCGTTTTCTGCGCGTTTATTTTACGCTTCGGAGGACCAGATATATATATACAACATATATATTTTCATATACAATATATATATATTCATATTGCTTATTTTATTGTCTCATGTAATTTGTAAACCATGAACCTATTAATTTATGTTCTAATATAATATTTGATAACGATTATGTAGGGGGGGAAATCCATGGCGGGGGGGCATTTCAGTGCATAACACCGGTGTAAGCGCACACTCGACTACTGTTTCCTTACCTCAAAGTGACAAGTAGTCTCTCTTCGGGGCTAACACCAAGTCGCATATTGGTTGATCGCCGTGCAATGTGGCATTGCACCAGCTGCAGCAGACAATCAAAAGTGGAAACCGACATCTGACAGTAATTAAAAAACTTGCGCGGAAATTTTCGCATTTCTTCATAAAGCACAAAAAAACTTCCTTTAACCCGACGTTGTGCAGTCAGAGGATGAACCCAGTAGCGGCGGCGATTTTTTCTCTCCCTACGTCGCCGTATTACGAGTATTTTTAAAACAAGAAGATTAATATGTAACATAGCAAAATGGTCCATATTGAAAGGAAGCACCTCAAATAAAACGACAAGGGCTTTCATATCCAGTTCCCGACACTGCCTCCACAGGTTAACACACAAACTACAATTTGGGCTGCAGGCTGGCGTTAGACAGAGACAAACGAACGCCGGTGTAGAAGTCAATCGATCGCCACCACAAAATGCAACATAAACGTCTAGGACATTCAGAGCAAGTTCGTTTATCCAAAAACTTAACGCCCGTGTGAACAAGGCCTAAGTGAATGAGGGAACAAGTTTGGGCGGTAAGAAGGAAGGAAGGAATGAATTAATTGAAGAGTGAAGAAAGGAAGAAATGAGAGGGAATTAAAGTCTGAATGAGTGAAGTAAGGAATTTAAATATAAACTAATTAATGAGTTTTAAATCTTAAATTAATGACATTTGAAATTAATGTTTAGTGAGTGCCTGTGGGAATGAGTGAGTGAGTAAAGGAAAGATGAAAGGACCATTAAAATAAATGAAAGAGTCAGTGATTGATCAAGTGGATCAGATGACTGGACTGATTGAATAAGTGAGTGAGTGAGTGAGTGAAATGAATAAGACAGAATTAAGAAACATAAGAATGAATGAACACATAAGTGAATCAGATAGTGAACGAAGAAAGAAAAAAGTGAGTGAATAAAAGGCAAAAAAGAGAAAGAAAGAAAGAAAGAAAGAAAGAAAGAAAGAAAGAAAGAAAGAAAGAGATTAGGGAGTAAGTAAAGGACAGAAGAAAGGAATTTAAAAATACATAAACACATGACTGAAAGAATAAGTTGATGATAAAATGAATGAATGAACGAAGTTTTAGTAAGTGATTAAAGTAATGGCTGCATGGTGGCGCAGTGGTAGCGCTGCTGCCTCACAGTTAGGAGACCCGGGTTTGCTTCCCGGGTCCTCCCTGCGTGGAGTTTGCATGTTCTCCCCGTGTCTGCGTGGGTTTCCTTCCACAGTTCAAAGACGTGCAGGTTAGGTGCATTGGCGATTCTAAATTGTCCCTAATGGGTGTGTGTGTGTGCCCTACGGTGGGCTGGCGCCCTGTCCAGGGATTTGTTCCTGCATTGCGCCCTGTGTTGGCTGGGATTGGCTCCATCAGACCCCCGTGACCCTGTGTTAGGATATAGCGGGTTGAAGACTGACTGACTGACTGATTGAAGTAATGACTGAGTGACTAAGGAAAATTGTGAATTGACAGTGGAGTGAACAAAGGATGAAAGGTGAACAAGTGAATAGGTGAGTACAGAATGGGAAAAGGAATTTAAAATCGAAGGAATAAATGAATGTGTTAGTGACTGACTGGCTTATTGACTAAATAAATGAATGAATAAGAACCTTATTCTATTTCAATAATGTATTACAGATTGCCAGCCCAGGACAGAAGAGCTGCCCTCACAGGGCACCCATTCCAATTCTGTGCCAGCCTCACCGATCCCACAGAAGCTTCACCTTGTCCTAATAAAGCAGAGTTAAGCCTGGTGAGACGGGGTCTTTAGAAGGCAGGGGTATCAGACCTTTCATTTGACAAGAGTGACCTCAAATCACAACAAGCCATCTATTGTCTGAGTCGCCCACCGGCTTTGCCTGAAGATAATAACTAAATGGCAGGGCTACCCGATGTGTGTGTCCTTTGATGTTCTTGTCATGTTGTGCCTGAAGTGGCTCCCTGTCTTTTTGTTCTCGTTATTTTTGCTGGCACCATCTCCCTAAGACATAGCGGTGCTTTGCTTTTCCACCTGAAGGGAAGGTCTTTAGCCCAGCAGTAACTTCATGAATGGGCACCTTGAGCGCATTGCGCCTCGGCCCCTTCCATTATCTCAAGGACGTCGAACAAATGGAGGGCATCAGGCGTTGTCCTCCTTGATTTTATTTCACATCAGCAGCTCATTTTGGAGTCCTAGGGAGCAGGAGGCCAGAAGCAGCAGTTAAGTCTGCGGCCTGCGTAAAAGCGAAGAGCCTTCACGTTGAATAAAGCGAGCCGGCGTGCGGTGTCACCTCGCCGGCTTCGGCGCTTCATCATCTGTCTCTCTTACTCCTGAAGAAGAAGGCGTCTCACACCAACAAATTGGCGCCTGACCCGCATCTTGGCTTTTGCAAATCGCAATGAGCTTCCCAATCACTCCCACTAGTGACACTGAAGAAAATAGCTTATTTCTACATGGCAGAACAGAATAATCAGAAAGTAATGGCTGTCCCTGGGCAGTCACTACATATATTTCAAGATTGACTAGTGAGCCCGCTGGCTCGCGCTGGCCGGCTCCGGAAAAAAAAATATCACCAAAACTAATGGGTTCTGTCATAAAAAAAAATGAATTTCTTCCCAGGCAACTCATAACCGAAAAAGAGGCCTTAATGTCCAAGGCCTTCTGATGAGAAAATACATAGCGGCGGCAAGAAGGAGAAGTAAATACACATTACCGGGGCGTTGTGTGGGGAAGGCAGACAAATAATAAAAATAATAAGAGAAATCAAAACAACAAGAGCAAACATGCAGTCGACAAGCTGTCTAGGAGGCCATTAGCTTCAACTCCATAGTAGGGCTCTGAAAATCAGCCAGCCACGCCGCAGGGACAGATATAGGGACCACCAAGAACATTGGGGTCAAGTAAAGGGGTTGAAGGAGCCAGCCAATGCTATGGAAAGGAAGTGCCCGGGCAGCTCTGGTGATGTACCACCATGCTGAATACCAACTGGGTGATGGGAGGATCTAACAAGGTAGACATCATGTCAGAGATTGTACTGTCGAAAGGCTCTAACCGTCTTCAAATGGCAGAGGACTTACAGTATATCCATTGTTATTGGTCTATGCCAAGCATTGTGCCAGGGATCACCCGACAAGATGGTCACAATACTCATGTTGAAGGGCTCTAATTGTCATCTAATGTAAAAAGGCATTCAGTCCTAGTCAGGGTCCTGACTTTGACTTGCTGCAATTGATATGAGTGCCATGCATCATGCCAGCCAGGGGGGGTCATGAATTATATCCTGTGACCTGCAGATGGCGCACCTGCTCTCCAGACAGACAGACACAAATTTAGCAACACACACAGGCTTTGCTGTGGGAAACTCTTTCCTTTGGTTTCCCACCTGCACAGCCCCAGTGCAAAGCACAAGCCCAATAACAAAGCACTCTTTGTCTTCTCTTTCCTCTTGTGTCTCTCTTTCTCTCTTCTTCTGCATCCACTCCTCCTCCAGCAAGCTTTGTCCCTCTTCCTCCCGACTCTGACTCCTGGAGCAGTGGTAGCCCCCTCCTATTATTCCGTACTTCTGGTTACCCGTTAGCGAGGTCCAGAAGATGAAGTAGAAGCCCAATGAGGTAGGGCACTTGCAGCACCCCCTAGCAGCAACCATGGAACCCAACAGGGCTGTGTCAAACACAGTACCGTAGCAACTCGGGGGTTTGGGGTTGCCATCTAGCAATCCGGGGGAGACTATGCATGGTCTTTATCCCCCCAGTCCTTCCTTTAAGAAGGTGTCCTGGCCAGGTGAGGGCTGTCTGCCACAATCCATTACTATCCATTACAATTGGTATACATGCCCAATGTTGTGCCTGATGGGTTACATGATGGCTTTGAGGATCACATAACAAGATGGTTAATATGTTAAGGATACATATGTTGAAAGCTTCTTAATTGCCATCTAATGAAAGAAGCATTGGGTCCAGGGTTGGGTTGTATCTTTCACAGATTTATATTGGTAAAGGTGCCATGCACAATGCAGATGGGTTGCAGGAGGACTTCAAGGACCATCTAACAAGACAATCACCACGTCACCTGTTGAACGGCTCTGTTACCGAATGGAAGCTGGGTTCTGCATTATTTCCGTTGCTTTCAATATAAATGGCAAGCATTGTGCCAGTCAGGTGACAGGAGGGCTTTGGGGATCATCCAATAAGATCATCACAATGTTAAGGATATTTGTGTTGAAAAACTCTGTCATCTAATGTAAGTGGCATTTGGTCCAGGGCTGTGCTCTGACTTTGACTTGCTGCAATTGATGTTGGTGTCATGCATTATGCCAGCCAAGGTGGGTCCTGAATTAAATCTATTACTATCCATTACTATCTAGATAGATGTCAAGTGTTGTGCCAGTCAGATTACATGATGGCTTTGAGGATCATCAAACAAGATGGTCACAGTGTTAGGGATACTCATGTTGAAGGCTTCTTAATTGCCATCTAATAGAATAGGCATCGAGTCCAGGGTTGGGTTGTATCTTTCACTGATTTCTATTGGTAAAGGTGCCATGCACAATGTAGATGAGTTACAGGAGGACTTCAAGGACCATCTAACAAGACAATCACCAAATCAGAGATTCACCTGTTGAAAGGCCCTGACTGTTACCAAATGGAAGGGGCATTCAGTCCAGAGCTGGGTACCGCCGTGTATCCATTGCGATCAGTTTAGATGCCAAGCATTAATAATAATAATAATAATAATAATAATAAAACATATTATTTATATAACACCTTTCCCAAGCTCTAGTAGCAGAATTGGCACTCCAGCCACCTTAAAAAACTTCACACTGGTCCAGGCTGGTTCTGAGGTGCCACCCTCAGCATTCAGATCCCAATCCAGGTGGTTCATTGTGTGGTGAGTCAGTGCAGGCTCCCAACCTAACTATTTCCCAGGCTCAGTGAGCTTTTAGGCCATCCAGGCTACAGGACGGCTTTGGGGATCAACAAGTTCATCACAATGTTGAAGGTACTGAAGGTTTTATTGGTCATCTAATGGAAGACAGGGTTCTGTCTTTCACTTGTTACTACTGGCATATGTGCCATGCACTATGCCAGCCAGGTTACACGGAATTATGGGTGTCATCTAACATGGAGGTCACTATTTCAGACAGTCTTCTATTGAAATGCTCTAATTACCAAATAACAGTATAGATGTTCATACGGAGGGTTGGGCCCAGCCTTTGACATGCTGTTATCATTATACGAGATGCCATGTGCTATCTCAGCCTGGTTAGAGGTCATCACACAACAATGGTCACAATGATTGTCCTTTTGAAATCCTGCAATTGCCATCAAATGGAGGAAGTATTCAGTGCAGGGTTGGGTCCTGCCTTATATCCATTGATATCAGTATAGATGCCAGGTATTATGCCATCCAGGTTACAAGAGGACTCTGAGGATCAACCATTAAGGTGATCACAATGTTAAGGATAATTATGTTGAAAAATTGTAATTGTTGTCTAATGGAAGATACATTCAGTCGTGGGTTGGGTCCTGCATTTGGCTTGTTTCAATCGATATTGGTGCCATGAGCTACACCAGCCAAGCTACAAGAGTACTTGGAGGACTACCTTTCAAGACTCAAAATGTTTCGGATACTCATGTTGAAAGGTTCTAATTGTCATCTAATGTAAGAGACAGATGGTCCAGGATTGGGTACAGCCTTGGACATGTTGCTGTTAGTATAGGTGCCATTCATTCCAGGGTGGGTAGTCATTGCGATCGATTTTGATGGCATGCATTATGCCTCTTAGGAGGCTCAAAAGACAGTCACATGATTCTTATCTTCAAAGATTCAAATTGTCATCTAATGGAAGTGATTGTCAGTCGAGGGTTAGTTCCTGCTATCAGAAGGGATGCCAGTATGGATAGATGGCATTTGGGTTATAGGGTATAAAAAGTTGCACTTGAAGTGAATTGTTTGGAGTGCAAGATTGAACTGAACTTAGAAGGAAGTGGTCTGATATTTAAGGCTGTGAACCGGAAGTGACGTCAGTCATGGGTCACGAAAATGGAAGTGACATCAGTCTTCAGGCCCGAACTGGAAGTGACGTCAGTCATGGGTCCCAAAAACGGAAGTGACGTCAATCTTGGGTCCAAACTGGAAGTGACGTCATTCATGGGTCACGAAAATGGAAGTGACGTCAGTCTTGGGGCCCAAAGTAGAAGTGACATCAGTCTTGGGGCATGAACTGGAAGTGAGGTCAGTCATGGTGCCCGAACCGGAAGTGACGTCAGTCTTGGGGTCCGAACTGGAAGTAATGTCTTCGAGGTTGAATCAGGCAGAATTTCCCATATTTGGTCTGCAGAGATAACAGAGAAAGGTTTAGTGCATCCTGCCACCCCCTGGTCTGGCGTGGAATTACCTTCACTAGGTCCATTAAGCTTCCACCTACTGTATGCCCACGTGTGTGACAACTAGTAACTGATAACGCACTCTGAGTGGTTTGCCATCACATCCAACTGTACCCTTAATTCATCTGGGACCCCCAACACCTTCTAGTTTCAGTTGTCATCTTATTGAAAGACGTGGCATGGGGTGCGGAGGTTAGTGTGGCTGCATCACAGGTCCAGACGCCCTCATCCATACCCCTTCTTTGTGGAGACTGCTGCTTCTCCTTCCGTCCATGACAGGGTTTTTCTCCCATATTCCATAGACATGCTGTTAGGTTAATCAGTCCTGCGTGTGGGCGGATGTGTGTGTCAATGGACGGATGGCTAATGTCACGAGGGTCCCTTGTCTCTTGAGCTCTAAACTGCTCAGCAGCAAAGAATTAGCTTTCACATTTCTCCATTCTTACTTTCTCCCTTATGGGATGCCATTTGTTGCTCTCGAGAAAGCTCATTTTCTTGACAGAATGGCAGGAAATGTAGAAATTGGAAAAGTACTATTCATCATTTTGTTCACAAAATAAAAATACCATTTTCCATTTTATGGACAAAGTGCTTTGTTTTCTTTATGGACAAAATGATAAATGGTGCTTTTGTATTTTGTGCATTCTTTGTCAAAGAAAAATGAACTTACATACATCTCATCTCATCATTCATCTCGTTTCTGCTGGCGTGGGACATGGTGGCAGTGGGACAAGCAGATCAGCCCAGACTTCCCAGCCCCCAGTGGCAGATGCCAGGTCTTCCTAGGGAATTCCCAGGCATTCCCAAGCCAGCCAAGAAACAGAATCCCTCCAACATGTCCTGGAACTACTACAGGATGGGACCTGCCCGGAAAAGCTCTAAGGGGAAAAGTCAGCTGGGCAGGGCCTTGTGATAGAACTAGAAGCATCAGTGAGCCCCAAACCCCCAAACAAAATAACAAAGAGAGTCCCGGGTTCAAATGAAGGATGGCTTATTCATCAATTCCTCCACAAAGTAATATAAGCACACAGACTGGTTGTCTCTCTCCCCAAAACACAATTCCTCTCACCTCTGCACTGCCTTCCTCCAGTCAAGCATTGCTCCATGTCCTCCCAGCTCCAATACACCTGGAGAAGAGAGTGCGGTGCCTTTTATTATGGGCCTGGGAGTACTTCCGGTTCCAGGGCCACTACTTGATGGAAGTACTTCCAGGTCATATGAAACTCCCACTTATTAGGGAGCTCATCTCCTTGCAGAGCCCCCTTGAAGCACCCATGGTCCCCAAAAGGGCTGTGTTGCCAGACTACATCTCCCAGCATTCCCTGCTGGTTCCCAAATGGGCACTGATACAGAGGGCTTCTGCCATCTAGCATTCTAGGGGAATAACACCCCCCCTACAGTGTCTTCTGGTGGGCTGTCTGTTCATCAACTCCAGCCATCACTTTCGGGCCTGGCTCCTTAATTTCTCCTGATTGGGATGCCCATCTGTCTGCTTGGAGCCTCCCTTCAGGGTAAGAAACCATTCCTTGCTCTGGTCGGGATGCCCGTCCAACCCCTGTGGCACTTACAGCATCCTTACTGACATGACCAGACCAGGGCTGGGACCAGTCATGAATTGAATTGAGAATGCGTGGTTGATTGCAATTCACTTCGTGGAATTGGAATTGGAATAGCATTTAATTGAATTGGAGTTGGAATTGGAATTAAAATTGGAATGTTGGAAAGTACTGGAATTGGAATTGAATGCAACTGAAGAGAAATGGACTGTAATTGGAATTGGACTGGAATTGGAATGTTGGAATGTACTAGATTTAGAATTGGAATTGGAATTGGAATTGAATGCAAATGAAGAGACATTGACAGGAATTGAAATTGGACTGGAATTGGAACTGGAACATTGGAATGTACTGGAATTGGAATTGCGTGCAATTGGATTGGAATTGGACTGGAATTGGAATGTTGGAATGTACTGGAATTGGAATTGGAATCGCATGCAACTGAAGAGAAATGGACTGGAATTGGAATTGGACTGGAATTGGAACTGGAATGTTGGAATGTACTGGAATTTGAATTGGAATTGCATACAATCAAATTGGAATTGGACTGGAATTGTACTGGAATTGGAACTGGAATGTTGGAATGTACTTGAATTGGAATTGCATGCAATTGAATTGGAATTGGACTGGAATTGGAATGTTGGAATGTACTAGATTTACAATTGGAATTGGAATTGTATGCAAATGAAGAGAAATTGACTGGAATTGGAACTGGAATGTTGGAATGTACTGGAATTGGAATTGGAATTGCATGCAATTGAATTGGAATTGGACTGGAGTTGGAATGTTGGAATGTACTAGATTTACAATTGGAATTGGAATTGCATGCAAATGAAGAGAAATTGACTGGAATTGGAATTGGACAGGAATTGGAATTGGAATGTTGGAATGTACTGGAATTGGAATTGCATGCAGCTGAAGGGAAACAGGCTGGAATTGGAATCGAAATATCAGGAAACAAAACTGAATTTAAATAAATTCCATGAAATTCCACTCTCTAAGATAATTGGACGTGATTTGCTAAATAGCCTACAGTACAGTAAATATTATGAATCACATAAATCACAAACATATAAAAGAAATACAAGAGTAGTGTAGGCTGGGGTTCAAAGTGATATTTTTTTCTTGTTTGTTTTGTGTTATGTTATGCCATTTATTTGTATTAATGTTTATGATGTACATTTTTCTTTGTGTTGGTCTATAAGTGAATGTGGCCTTAATGATGTCCCTTGTGTTTTGTGGGTGGCTTCCCCAAGGGGCGGGGCCACCTGCTAATCACCGCCAGGAATGGTCCTCCATCTTATTTAAGGGAGAGCCTCCCACAGTTCCTTGAGGTTCATTGAAAACGCTGGGGAGTGGGGAGTATGGCGAGTATCTGTGCTTCTGTTATTGCTTTTGATTTTTTTGTTCTGGATTTCGTTTTAGGACTGTGTTATTTGATATTTTAGTTTTGAACCTCTGCTCTGTTTCAACCACTGCCTTTGGATTCTGGATTGGGACTCGGTCTGCTATGTCTGCTTTGCCTCTTCAGGCATCACCTTTGTGCTCTTTGCAGCTCTGTGCTTGCACAGCCTGCTTTGTTGAAATAAGCCTTTATTTTAACCCTTTGGGTTTCTAGTCGGGGTTTAAGATGATGTTTTTGTCCCCTAGTAGTGGGCAACTTTTTGAAAGTATTTTGTACGTGTGCTTTCAAAACTCATGAGATCACGTCAGTCTCACTCAGCACATTAACGTCACTAACGGTATTTTCTTAAATGAGATTAAAACAATGTTTCCCAGAAAGTTCACAACTTCTAAGTGTAAATGAAAGCCAATTAGGCCCCATGGTGAAGATGTGAGTTTGGAGAATTTCTGCGAATTTGATTGGATGGATTTTGATTGACACCGGACTGCTTTTTGTGTGTGATCTTGGACCGCTTTGAGGATCTAATTTGGGGCTGAACTCTAGATTGCAATATTAACACAAAGATTTGGAATCCACGTTAAAGTGGAAACGGCCGTGAAATCTGAAATTTCTGGGAAGACCTTAATGGAGGATCCTACAACTTCAGGTAACCACGAAGCATCCTGTAAGCATTGTGGATCCATCCGAGTTACATCAAACTTTAAACATCATCTTCAGGTGAGTACTTGTACTGGCTGTGGACCAGACACTTGTGAAAGCTAAAGGGCCCCAATGAGCCCCAAACCCAAACACGAGCACACAACACAACAAAGAGTGTTTCATTACACAAACAACTCATTTACACAAGCACAAAACACAAGTCGTCTCTCCTCCACTCGTCGCTCTCACCACCGCACTGCTCTCCTCCAGTCGAGTGTTGCCTTCCTTCTTTCCTCCCAGCTCCAACTCGCCTGAACATGGCATTCAGGACCCAGAATTACTTTGCCCATTGGAAGCACTTCTGGGTTTTACAGAAGTCCCAAACTAGTAGAGAGTGTATTCTTGTGGCACCCACAGGCCCTAAGCAGGGCTGCATTACAATTCCCAGCATTCTCTGCTGGTGTCTGAATGGGCACCGATATCCAGGGCTGCTGCCATCTAACATCCTGAGGGATTAAACGACCCTCAGAGACAGTTCTGTCCTTCTAACCAGGAAGGATACTGGTAAGTGTAACTGGTTGGGACGCCTGTCCATCTGCCTGGGGCATCTCTTCCAGGTAAGGGGACATCTCCCCTCCTGGTTAGGACATCCTTCCATCCACCTGGGGCGTCCTATTCAGGTACGGGAACTTCTCCCCTCCTAGTCGGGATGCCCATCCATCCACCTGGGGTGTCCTGTTCAGGTAGGGAATCTTTCTCTCTCATGGCCGGGATGCCCCATCCATCTACCTGGGGCTTCCCATCCAGATAAGGATTCTTCTCCTCTCTTAGCCGGGATGCCCTTCCATCCCGTATGGTAGTTACGCACTTTAAAAACATTTTGGACCTCCAGGGCGCATACAGCCACCCTAACCTGGACACAGACAGGCTGGAGACAGATTTTGTCACACTAAACAGGTTGATTTAGAATTGGGGAACGTTTCACCCTGCTCCCCACAGCACCATGCACCCATCACCCCAATACACAACAGTCCCTTCTTTGCCACCAGTCCATCTGCCTCCACTCCTCCTCAGGCTTTGTCCTCTTCCTCCTGACTCTGGGCCCTGAATGGTGGGGACCGGACCCCTTTTTAATAGGACTCCAGGTGCCCAACACGCTTCTTCCGGCCGCACTTCCGGGTATGGTGTGGCCAAATAAGGCCTTGGAAAGGTTCATACGCCCCCTGGCAGTGACCATGGGTTGCAACAGGGTTGAGTTCCCATGCTCATGACCCCGTGGCCCTGCTGGAAACCAAGGGGGGAGGGGGGGGGGCTGCCCAAAAATACTGTCTTCCCCAGTCCTTCCACACTCTGGGCGTCCCGGCCAGGCAAGAGTTCCAGCCGCCCACCACAACATTTACATATGAATGACACTTCTGCACAAGAGTCACATACATTGGCTTTTATCCGTTACAAATAAATGTGCAGGTCAGGTTATTTACCAATGTAAAACACAAATTGCTTCTGTGTATGTTGTTGTAGGTATAAAATTGTGAATGGGATACTGAGGGGTCTCATCCTGTCCTGTACCGCAAGGACAACCAGAACTGATCCCCCTGTTTGGCTCAAAATGCAAGACAGTATCTCACTATTCGGGCCTCATCTGATCCTGTGGTGCGTGTTTTCAGTATTGCTGGCAACATATTTAGGCCCGAGAGATGCAATCTTAGTGATGCCAAATTTCACGAAATGATGATCACTCAATGCAATGAATACGTGAAAATGAAATACATGAATGAACATGCTGTGGCACACCCGGCCGGGACGCCCCTTCAGGATATGTTCAGGGGGACCAGCCATGGACTTTGCAGTACTTCCCCTTGGACGCTAGAGGGCAGCCCCCACGGGTTGGAGCGGTGCCTCGGTTTGCCACATGACTCCATGGGAATTGGAGTTTGGTGCAGTCCTGTTGGATCCTGCAGGTACTGCCAGGGGGTGCTGCAGCTGGGACTCCTGAGCCTGCATGGGCAGTGTATTCGCCACACCCGGAAGTGCAGCCAGGTGGACTATAAAAGGGGCCAGCAGCCACCAATCAAGGAGTCAGAGTCGGGAGGAGGAGGGAGACAAACTTGATGGAGAGGAGTGGTGGTTAAAGAAGAGGAGGGGGGTGTTTTGTGTGGTACTGTTGAGACTTTGTTGTGCCTGTGGGTCATGAGGAAGTGCCCTACAGGTGACAAGAAATACAAGTTTATTTGTTTTTATATGTGCCTCCGGTGTGAGTCTGTGTTGGGTCAGGAGCCAATATAGTGCCTTTTGTTATAATTGTTTTGTGGTTTGAGGCATGTATCATGTAGCAGCATTTATCACACTGACCTGGTAATCATTTACTGGCATTAACAGTACATTCAGATACGTATGGCCTGTGTCACTCCTCATTTATCAGTTGTTAATGTCCAGATCTCAGTTTAACCCCCTAAGCATAACATTTTTTCTCCAAAAAAAAAAAAAAAACACGCAAAAAGTGTTGCATTTTTTGGCTTGAAAAATTACATTTTTATTAAATCTCATCTTTCTACTGTAATACGTGCCAAACACTAAAAGTACAAAGTCAGACGTGTAAAAAGTATAATAATGATACAAATAATAATGATGATGAATAATAACATGAAATGAATAAAAATAATAATAATGATGATACCGTACATACTGTCAAAATGTGTTTTTTGTGGGGTATGTCTTTGAATGGGAAAACTGCTTAGGTGTACGGTCATTTACCCGGCCCTGTTCGGCTTAACTGTTCATCTCAACTACAAATCTTTCAATGACGTCATTCTAGAGTGATAATTCAGTGGATCTTGGCTGTCAATGTTCACTTTTACTCCAATGTTCACAAAATCAAAACGAGGTGGTGCTTTATGTTTATTTGAAGAAGGGTCAACAGAGACCCAGACGCAAGTGAGCGTCACTTTCAGATTCATCAGACTCACTTTCAGTTTCACTGAATGAAGACAGCGAGCTTCACTTCATCATCACTGTTGATGAGAGGCTCCTCAACATCACGGCTCGTATCTGTTAAGAGCGTGAAACAAGTGGACGGCTGAAAAACATTTCTTACGAGACGCCATTATGAAGCTAGGAGAAGACGCGTCTATACCTCTGCCAGGGTAAAACTCAGGCCTGGAGCGTACGTAGATAGATAGATAGATAGATAGATAGATAGATAGATAGATAGATATGAAAGGCACTATATGATAGATAGATAGATAGATAGATAGATAGATAGATAGATAG
>JANRMT010027041.1:16159843-16175854 GCA_026402145.1 Polypterus bichir lapradei | reverse complement strand
CACTACCCAAATTGGTACTCATGAATCTAAGATGTTTAACAGGCATTCCTGGTATTAAGTTGTGGATTTGCCTGTGAATTCAGCGGCAGCCATCAACTCACATGCAGACCCATAGGTGAAGGGCTTAAGCATTTCACTCTTCTAGTGCTCCTGTGTAGTATAATTATCTCCTGTACCGTCATCAGTCCACACCTTGAACCTGTCCCAGTCATTCAATACATAAGACACAATGTTCCTCCGGATATCAAGAGTGAGCCTGATATGGCCGTGCAATATGTAACACAGAGAATGGAAAAGGCAGGTGCCATCTCCGGGCATGGAAACCACTCGGTAAGTGACAGTTCTTTGATCGATGGTGATCACCTCGATAGACATCTCACCTCCCAAATCGGTACTCGTGAATCTAAGATGTTTAACAGGCATTCCCGGTATTAACTTGTGGATTTGCCTGCGAATATTTAGCTACAGCATCTCTATGAACTTGTTGATTAGCTCGCGAGTATTTAGCGGCAGCGTCTCTATGAAGTTGTGGATTTGCCTGCGAGTATTTAGCGACAGCGCGTCTATTAACTTGTGGATTTTTCTGCAAGTATTTGGCGGCAGCGTCACGAAGATGTTTCCGTCTAGCTGCATCAGAAAATGTAGCACGACGTCTGACACGCCTCCTTTTTACTGTTTTCTCACAGCTTGGATTGCTGCTGACGGATGGCCTTATATGGGCAGGCAGTCAATTACATGGGAGGCGTGACGATGAGGGACGCAACTCCGCCTCACACGGTGACCGAGCTGCTGGCTATGGCCGTATATACAGTATGTTTGTAAGTAGGTTCCAGTTATGACTGTTACGCGTAGAATTTCGAAATGAAACCTGCCTAACTTTTGTAAGTAAGCTGTAAGGAATGAGCCTGCCAAATTTCAGCCTTCTACTTACACGGGAAGTTGGAGAATTAGTGATGAATCAGTGAGTCAGTGAGTGAGTCAGTCAGTAAGGGCTTTGCCTTTTATTAGTATAGATAAATGGATATAAATAATTGCATTTAAACAATTCGCCAAAATCCGTTCTATGTAAACGATACTGTTTTAAACGTTATTGTTTTTTCATCACAAAACCCAGTTTCCACGTCTACCTGTATCAGTTTAACAGTATGGCGGACACGCTGACGTATCGTGTTGACTGGGCAACACAGTGAATGCAGCGTCTATCTACTGTATATATGTGATACAACCGACATTATAAAATACCGGAAATGATACGGTAAAATCAAGTCCCGACTTATCCACGTGAGAACTTGAACGCGACTATATACTGTAATATAAACCCACAAGAGTAGCTTCTTCACTGACTGCAGGCTTCTTGGTAAATTTTTCATGACGCAATATCCCGTGTTAGCCCAGACATTGTCACAAGTTGAGAACAAAAGGCAGGGAAAGCAGTAAAGGCGGTTTGTTGTTGGACAGCCACACAGCCCGTCTTTTTGGGCGTAGCACTCGGTTTGTCTTTTGTCCCTGCTTTGTTTGAAGCAAACCTTCTCCGCCGTTGGTCTTCCATTATTTATCACTTCCTGTTTTGTCTGATTTTGAGAAATGTTTAAACTTAGATTTGTAATCTTCCATTTTGGCAGTCAGTTGGAACAAAACATTAAAATAAACGGAGCGCTGCAGTGCACTTGACTTTCTGATATCGCTAACTTATAGAGCGTCTGCATAGAAGAGCACCTATTGGGCTCATGTGCAACCCCTTCAGGACGGCACGGTACCGTCTGCCTCACCTTGTGCCTTTTCACTGTCCGATCAGCAAGACTAAATATGTCACACACATTCATTAAAGATATTATCCAGACTGTGGAAAGTCAGGGTGTAATAAACGTGTCTGCAAACATTATATTAACGACATACAGAGAGACAGCAACAGGCACGCGCCAATTACAGGCATCAGCCCAGTGTGTGAGGAGAGCGCAGTCAGAGTGGAGGTGAGGCTCGTCGCTGCTGCACCTCGCGTTTCTCCTGTGTATTTAAACAGGAAATGTGCCAAGTCAGCGTTTTTACTATAAAAAGGATCACAATTATTAGAATCATACAGAAAACAAATTTATAGCACAGACTAGTGGACACATTTATTTTACGTTATTTTTATTAGGTTTTTTTTTTACTTTTCATGATGACTCACCTGCCTCCCCTGACCGCACGTCCCTAAAACAAATGGAAGTTCTGGAGACATGTCTCATGAAAGTGTTAAGACTAAGGTAGACGTAAGAGACAGAGAGAAAAATCAATGGGTTGACAAAAAAATGATTGGGGGGCATACATGACTTATGAGGATAACATGTCACATGAGACAGAGAGCCAGGTGTCAGGGGATGCGTCTCATGAGATGACAATGACAAAGGAAATCAGATCTTTAGGGAAGAGAAACTGGGGAAGATGAGGAACAGAGGAAGTGTCTCACAAGTCACTCACTGAAGGAACAGGACAGGAGATGTACTTCATGAATTACAGGAGCAAACGGATATGAGACACCTACAGATCATAAAGTGGCTAAACTGTCAAATATTTCTTATATTTTGAAAACATTTATAAATGTACGAGGTGTGGCAGAAAAGTAATGAGACTGATTTTTTATTTACCAAAGTTTTTATTTTTTTCAAACATCAATGTTATCCCCTTCAAAGTAGTTCCCTTGGGCAGCTACACACCGATGGAGACGTTGTTCCCACTGTTGGTAGCAGCGCTGGAAGTCTTCAACCGGTATGGTCTTCAGCATGTCCGTTACACTCTTTTGGATGTTTTCTAAAGTCCCGAAATGACGTCCTTTGAGGACATTTTTCAGTTTAGGAAAAAGGAAAAAGTCACACGGACTGAGGTCAGGTGAATAAGGGGGCTGGGGAACCACAGGAATGCCTTTTGAGGTGAAAAATTCTGTTATGGAGAGGGCAGTGTGACACGGGGCGTTGTCATGATGGAGCATCCATTTGCCAGCAGTGTCTGGTCTCACACGAATGACCCTTTTTCTGAGCCTTTCATGGACGTCTTTATAAAAAACTTGATTGACAGTTTGTCCTGGAGGAACAAATTCTTTGTGGACGATTCCCCTTTTGTCAAAAAAACAAATCAGCATTGATTTGATCTTCGATTTGCTCATTCGAGCTTTCTTTGGTCGAGGAGAGTTTGCAGTGTGCCACTCCTGACTTTGCCTCTTGGTCTCAGGATCGTATTCAAAAATCCATGATTCATCACCTGTGATCACACGACTAAAGAAATCTTGCACATTAGCGATTCTGTCAAGAAGATCAAGACACTTGTTTTTTCGATTGTCCTTCTGCTCAATTGTGAGGTTTTTCGGCACCATTTTGGCACAGACCTTTCGCATGTGCAAATGTTCAGTCAAAATTTGATGAACGGTTCCAATTTAATTGTTCACTCAACATTCTTAATGTTAAACGACAGTCTGATCTCACAAGAGCGTTCACACGTTCGATGTTTTCATTGGTTTTCGAAGTTGAAGGCCTCCCTGAAAAACTCGAGCTCGGGATAAAGAATGTTCCCCATAGGCCTGTTTTAACTTTTCAAACGTCACACTTGCCGATTCTCCAAGCTTAACACAAAATTTAATGGCACAACGTTGCTCCAAATTCCGCTGTTCCATTTTGCGTGACGCACAACCAAAAACACAACTTCGCTAATAGCAGTCACAAAAATCACGTAGTTAACGGAAGGAGTTGAAACTCGCACTGAGCTATGGGAGGGTACTGATACACGTGCTCTATCAAGGACAACAGCGCAGCGTTGCCAGATCGCTTGCAGTGTTGCCAGTCTCATTACTTTTCTGCCACACCTCTTATACTGTGTATTGTCACTCGTGTGTGTATGGGAGGCAGTTTAAGGGCTCTGGTAGTGGTAGGGGTTTGCGCTGCATACTAAGGGATTGAGATCTGATGACTGTGAAGGTCATTTGAGTCCATTGTTTGAGATGATTTCAGCTTTGTGACATGGTGGGTTATCCTACTAGAAGGAGCCATCAGAAGATGGGGACACTGCGGTCATAAAGGGATGGACAACAATACTCAGGTAGGCCGCGGCATTTAAACGATGCTCAGTCAGTGCTAAGGGGGCCAAAGTGTGGCAAGAAAATATCTCCCTCACCATCACACCATCACCACCAGCATCCTAAACCGTTGACACAAGGCAGGATGGATCCCTGATTTCATGTTGTTGACACCAAATTCTGACCCTGCCATCTGAATGTCACAGCAGAAATTGAGACTCGTCAGACCAGGTGACATTATTCCAATCTTCTGTTGTCCAATTTTGGGGAGCCCGTGTGAATTGTAGCCTCAGTTGCCTGTTGTTAGCTGACAGGAGTGGGGTCTCCTGCTGCTGTAGCCCATCTGCTTCAAGGATAGACGTGTTGTGTGTTCAGAGATGCTCTTCTGCACATGTCTGTTGTAACGAGTGCTTATTTGAGTTCCTGTTGTCTTCCTATCAGCTCAAACCAGTCTGGCCATTCTCCTCTGACCCTCAGATCTCTGGCATCAACAAGGCATTTCTGCCCAGAGAAGTGCCGCTCACCGGATGTTTTTGATTTTTCAGACCACTCTCTGTAAACCTTAGAGATGGTTGTGCATGAAAATCCAGTAGATCAGCAGTTTATGAAATACTCAGACCAGCCCATCTGGCACCAACAGCCATGTCACATTCAAAGTCTCTTCAGTCACCTTTCTTCAAGATTCTGAAGCTTGGTTTGAACTTCAGCAGGTCATCTTGACATTGTTTACAGGCCAAAATGCATTGAGTTGCTGCCATGTGATTGGCTGATCAGATATTTGTGTTAACAAGCAGGTGTACCCAATAAAGTGGCCGCTGAGTGTATAGTTTATTTTTTCTTAAATGGTCCTATTGAATAATTGACAAGTCACTTGAGTATATGGGTCATGAAGTATGTGTTCTGAGGTAAGGACATTAGAGAACCTGTGGTATACCACAAGCCCCTGGAATAACAGAACAGGACAGGGGACAGGGGTCTTATGAGTCAGAAATAATAGGGGACATGTAATCACAGGGACAGTAGGACACGAGTCACAAGGTGCAGGGACTTAGTTTAGGAATCATCAGCTGTTGTGAATTTGTCTCATGAGTTAGTCAACCAGGGGACAAGAATGAGTGCGGTACATATCTTGAGAACATGGCTTATGAAATAAATTAGGAAAGGAATGGGCTTCATGAATCCCTAGAATGACAAGACAGTGCTCATACTGTACATCAGCATTTCTCAACCTTTAAGTATTTGCGACCCGAGTTTTCATAACAGTTTTAATCGCGCCCCACCCCAACATTTTTTTGAAATGTAGATGCATATTTTATTATACCTACTTAACTTTTATCGACATTTATCTAACTCTATATTTATTGTTCTAGTAATAGAATGTAGTTTAACTTTATTTGTTTTGTTTTCAAAAGATGTTTTTTTTCATATTTTTGATTCTTGTTTTCTTTTTTTCACATCTTTGTGTCCCCCTTTTTGTTACTTCGCTCCCCCCTAGGGTTGCCCGCCCCACAGGTTGAGAACCACTGCTGTACATCATTAGGTCAATCAAAAGCGAAGTGTGTTTCACAAGTCAAATTGACCCATTTTGGCTTCTTTTTTCCACTGTCGTTCTTTTTGTCTAATTCTACATTTATAAAGAATCATCGATAGACTTGACTTATTGCACCAGAGGTTGACAGTTATCCTCTCCCTTGTAGGGTATTTTTATTCATAAGTTTAAATTGTAAAGTCTGTTTTGTACCTTAAAGACCCAGGGCCCCATTTTAGCCTATCTGTGGTGTTTAGGGACTGACTGCCTGGGGTGAGGCCTGCTCTACGGCGGCTCTGAAGGCTCTGGCTTGATTGGTGGGTTTTATTCTGGAAGCCTTACCACCTTTCAACCATGTACAGTATCTCACAAAAGTGAGTACACCCCTCAAATTTATTATATCTTTTCATGGGACACTGAAGATATGACACTTTGATACAATGTAAAGTAGTCAGTGTGTAAGTCAGCTTGTATCACAGTGTAAATTTGCTGTCCCCTCAAAATAACTCAACACACAGCCATTAATGTCTAAACCGCTGGCAACAAAAGTGAGTACACCCCTAAGTGAAAAATGTCCAAATTGTGCCCAGTTAGCCATTTTCCCTCCCCGGTGTCATGTGACTCGTTCGTGTTACAAGGTCTCAGGTGTGTTAAATTTGGTGTTCTACTTCTCACACTCTCTCATACTGGTCACTGGAAGTTCAACATGGCACCTCATGGCAAAGAACTCTCTGAGGATCTGAAAAAAATAATTGTTGCTCTACATAAAGATGGCTGAGGCTATAAGAAGATTGCCAACACCCTGGAAATGAGCTGCAGCACGGTGGCCAAGACCATACAGCGACAGGTTTAACAGGAGAGGTTCCACTCAGAGCAGGCCTCGCCACGGTCGACTAAAGAAGCTGAGTGCCACATGCTCAGCGTTATATCCAGAGGTTGTCTTTTGAAAATAGACGTATGACTGCTGCCAGCATTGCTGCAGAGGTCAGCCTGTCAGTGCTCAGACCGTACGCCCGCCACACACTGCATCAAATTGGTCTGCATGGCTGTCATCCCAGAAGGAAGCCTCTTCTAAAGATGATGCACAAGAAAGCCCGCAAACAGTTTGCTGAAGACAAGCAGACTAAGGACATGGATTACTGGAACCTCGTCCTGTGGTCTGATGAGACCAAGATAAATTTATTTGACTCAGATGGTGTCAAGCGTGTGTGGCGGCAACCAGGTGAGGTGTACAAAGACAAGTGTGTCTTGCCTACAGTCAAGTATGGTGGTGGGACTGTCATGATTTGTGGCTGCATGAGTGCTGCCGGCACTGGGGAGCTACAGTTCATTGAGGGAACCATGAATGCCAACATGTACTGTGACATACTGAAGCAGAGCATGATCCCCTCCCTGGGCCGCAGGGCAGTATGCCAACATGATACCAACCCCAAACACACCTCCAAGACGACCACTGAGGGTAAAGGTGCTGGACTGGCCAAGCATGTCTCCAGAATTAAACCTTATTGAGCAAACGGAAGGTGAAGGAACGCAAGGTCTCTAACATCCAGCAGCTCCGTGATGTCGTCATGGAGGAGTGGAAGAGGATTCCAGTGGCAACCTGTGAAGCTCTAGTGAATTTCATGCCCAAGAGAATTAAGGCAGTGCTGGAAAATAATGTGGCCACACAAGATATTGACACTTTGGGCACAATTTGGACATTTTTCACTTAGGGGTGTACTCACTTTTGTGAGATACTGCATGTGCATAAAGTGTCTCTCAGGAAAAAAAGAGAAGCAACAGCTTTTGAAATGTTAGTGTTCTTATTCGCCATACTGTTATGATTTATGCTTGTTTTAAATTAATTGCTCATCTCTTCCATTTCATTATCTGCATATTGGTTGTTGGAGCCACAGAGCTCAGCTTTTGGACGTGTGTTTGTGTAAATTGTTGTCTTTGTATGATTACCTTTAATATTTTTGTCCATTTTGCTTGTGATTGGCTTATTGTGTCCTCCGTCTTTGATTGCATTCTCTGTTGCATGTGGGTGGAGCCTCAGGGGGCGGGGCCACCGTGACATCTCAACTCCCGAGCCCTTTAGTTGCCAATAGCCGCCTCTGCTCTTCGTTCCACGAGATTGTGGCGTGTGTTTGTGGGAATTTGGGTTCATTCGGCCAGACGGGGCCTTTATGGGGTCAGGGTCAAGAAGAACTGGCGTTCCAGTTCAATCCCAAAGGTCTTGAGATTCGGGGCTCTGTGTCTTTAAGGACCTGGATTTTCACACAGCACCTCAGTCCAGCTGTGGCCAACAAAGTCAGAAGCGCACAAATGTCTTGAAATGTTTTTGTTGCATTACCAGTGTCATTCACTGATGGCATAACACGGAGGTTGGGAGCATGTGCTGATTACTACACACCCAGAGATCTGAGTGCAGTTATGCAACGGGTGGCACCTCAGCACCACCCTGAGCAGCGAGATGTTTTTTATCAACAGTGGCTGGAGTGCCACCAACCAAGAAACCGAGCTCAAAATGGCACCGTCATCCCTAATCCACCAGAGTTTACAGTAGGCACCATGCAGTCCAGATGGTAGTGCTCTCCTGGCATCCACCAAGCAAAGATTTGTCCTTCAGACTGCCTGACGGACACTTACGCACATGGCGACCTTAGGCATGTGTGCAGCTGCCTGGCCATTTCACGAGCCTCTCGAGGAACGGTTCTTGTGCTGATGTTGCTTCCAGAGGCATCGTGGAGCTCTGCTGTGAGTGACGTCACAGAGGGCAGGTGACTCTTATATGCTATGCATTTCTGCTTTATGAGTTTGTGCCGCCTACCACTTCATGGATGAGCTGCTGTTGCTCCTCAAAGTTTAACACTTCACAATGACAGCAGTGACAGTTGGCCTGGGACAGATTTAACAGAATTGTCACTTATTGACTTGTGGCACAGGTGGAATCCTATGACAGTTCCACGTTTAAAGTCATTGAGCTCTTCAGTGTGAGCCACTCTACTGACAATGGAGACTGCATGGCTATGATGCCTGTTAACAATGAAACACCTGAACTGAATGATTGGGTGGGGTGTCCACGTACTTTTGGAAATATTGTGTAGACAAAATGAAATATGAAATAAAGGGGTCCAGAGTAACTACAGAGCACCCGCTCAGTATTTCATTCAACACCTGTTTTGCCTGTGTGAAAAGGTAATTGCCCCCCCTTAGTTCGTCACTCAAACAGCTGACCAAGGCTGATTGGCATATTTTGACCATGCAGAATGAACACAGCCAACCCCGTTGAGTTTCCATCTATCCATTATATCCTAACTACAGGGTCACAGGGGTCTGCTGGAGCCAATCCCAGCCAACACAGGGCACAAGGCAGGAAACAAACCCCAGGCAGGGCACCCGCCCACCACAGGGTATAAACTCACTCACTAGGGACAATTTAGGATCACCAATGCACCTAACCTGCACGTCTTTGGACTGTGGGAGGAAACCCACACAGAAACGGGGAGAACATGCAAACTCCATGCAGGGAGGACCCAGGAAGCGAACCCGGGTCTCCTAACTGCGAGGCAGCAGCGCTACCCACTGCATCTTTGTGTAAACTATTTACTAAATGTTTTTTGAGTATAAAATATACATGATGATTTGTATCACACAAAACTTAACAAATGTGAGGTTCAACATACTAAACACTCAGATGCCACTTTATTAGGTACACCTGTTCAACTGCTTGTTAATGCAAATATCTAATCAGCCAATCACACGGCAGCAACTCAATGCATTTCGGCCTGTAGACCTTGTCAAGACCACCTGCCGAAAATCAAACCGAGCATCAGAATGAGGGAAGGTGACTGAAGTGACTCTGAATGTGACATGGTTGTTGGTGCCAGACGGGCTGCTCTGAGTATTTCAGAAACTGCTGATCTACTTGGATTTTCACACACAACCATCTCTAGGGTTTACAGAGAATGGTCTGAAAAAGGGAAAATATAACTGTGAGGCAGCAGCGCTACCCACTGCGCCACCGTGCCGCCCCTCGTTGAGTTTAAACCTCACCATTTACTGACCCTCACCATGACATGTGAACCGTGAAGTCATCACCACGACATTTCTAGAAGAACACGGGGCCTCGAAGAAAGGAGATGAGGAAAAATAAAAGCTGCTAAAACATATCAATTAGGACAGGGTTATAAAGGCACGTCGAAGACACTGGGACTCCATAAAGAGAGCTGTTCTCTTAACACAAAGAATAATGAACAGTATAATAAAAGAGCGGCCTGCCACAATAACCTCAAGGTTACACAGCGATGACACGTTCCAAAGTCCCAGAGGATCTCAGAAGAACTGCAGGCCTCTCCAGTCTCAGCTAATGTCACTATTGAGGGGATGTCCTCCTACGTTTGGCCATACAGAAAACACTTGGAATGCTTCCATTGACAGAGAACGTTGTAGCGGACTGAAACCCAGCTATGATTCACACCCTCAATATGACGATTATTTATTATTTAGGTGAGGATCCCTGGAACGTACCCTACCTTGGCCCGACTCATACACACTGCCTCACAGAGACAAAAAAATGCAACCAGTAATAAAACAGAAATTGAAGGATGAATTAAAGAATAGTAAACAAAATATAACTATACAAACTACAACAATCCCTCCCCAGTTCCCCTTACGGAAAAATACAATAACCGTGAACTTAACAATAACAAATTACTAACAAAAACCACACATGGTGAAGTCCATGAAAAACGGCAAGTGATGAAATGAAATGATGGAGATAGATAGTCCAGAGCTCAGCACGATGTATGTGAATGTAAAGATCAGTCCTACCGGTACTGCCTGAAGAGATGATGACATGTGAATGGGATCAGCAGCGCTCCTTTCAAATCCTCAGACAGTCCTCATGCGTCAGGAAGACACCAGCCGGTCCATTCATCCAAAACAGGAGACAATCCAGGACGAAAACAAGGTATTAAAACGGGAAGGCACACAGACGGGCAACTCCAGACATGAAACAACAAGACTTTGGGTAGAGGGGTCCTTTTATTGGATTAGCTGGCCCAGCACTGGCTCAGCTGTGGAATGGCCAATAGGGGGAAGGCAGCTTGATGGCCGAGGTCTCCAGGACTCGTCTTATGTGATATCATCTACTGTTGAATTCTGCTCTGTTCTTGTAATATTTCTATTGCATTATTATACTGTATTGAGATTTATTTGTGTTCTGTTCTGTGTATTGACCCCCTTGACACCCACTGCATGCCCAGCCTACCTGGTAAGGGGTCTCTCTTTGAACTGCCTTTCCTAAGGTTTCTTCCATTTTTTTCCCTACAAGGGTTTTTTGGGAGTTTTTTCTTGTTTTCATAGAGAGTCAAGGCTGGGGGGCTGTCAAGAAGCAGGGCCTGTTAAAGCCCATTGCGGCACTCCTTGTGTGATTTTGGACTATACAAAAAATAAATTGTATTGTACTGTAATTGTACTTCCCTCTCTGCAGAACTGGCCCCCTTTCAAGTGTCATGCCGGCCTCCTTGTGTCCAGCAGCTCCTGCACCCTCAGCAGATGACCAATCAGAGCCACTGCAGGGAATGCTGGGAGATGAAGTTTCATTCCCCAGTAGCACCGCTACAATGTCATGACATTTTAACAATTGATAATGTTATTGAATTATTATCACAAACTCACAACCCAAAGATAAATAAGCAAAAGACACTGGATCCCGCTGTGCCTTTCAGCTTTCCCAGAATACACTGCACCTCTTTTCATCTTAACAAGACTTTCAGGATTAAGGCTCAAGGTTCAAGTATCTCCCGTAGAGCGCGATCCTGAACCAAGGTGGTGCTACACAGCAATTGCCACGGCTGATCCAATGGTTTCTTGCCCATTCTGTTACTCTTTAAAGCAGCTTGCTTTAGCCACAGGAGTTGGTTATCATGTGACTCTGTCAGGTTCTCCCTTTTTATTGGTTCCCCTGTAGCTGCTCATTTGAATATTTAATTCCACCCTGCAATGCTGCTGATGTCATCCCCAGGCTGATGCAGGACTCAGCACCGTTCCTTTATCTCGCACGTCTCATGAATAATTCATCATGTTATTCATAACTGGGAACTGAAAAGAAATGTTAATGTGGACCAAAAATGAGTTTTTAATTTGCTCTTTGTGTTTTTATTGATCTGCCAGACATTGTCTCATCTATTATTATTCATGATTGCTGTTGTGAAAGGCCTGGCAGAGATTATAAAGTGCTCATCGAACTCACTTGAGAAGAAGATTTGTTTTTGAGCATTTAGTCGATGATCCTAATTGGAAGCTGCATCCATACAATCAGGAATTGATTGTGTAATTTTTGTAGGATTTGTGTTGCCGCATTTTCCTTATGGCTAATTAGCAAGTGGCATGAGGAGAGTGGGGAGATCATGCAGCCTGCTCATCGATCATCAATGCCTGCTTGTTTCAATTCAGGAGCCAGCATGGGGTTTAAGGCAGGGGAAGGTTCTGGAAAGGGTTAGTGTAGTCTTTATTAATGCCTCATACACTAGGGGGCACCACGTCTCATTTTAAGTGTTTAAATGTTGTGGCCCTGGCTTAAGTTTATTTCTTGTATATTCAATATGAAAGTTGATGTTATTTAAGCTCCTGTCATCATTTCTGGTTTGCAATCATGTTCTTCTTTGATTATGTTGTGTTTAATTATTTATTTAAGTTTTATTTATTTATTTATTTAATTATTTTGTTTTATAGTACTATGTTGCATTTTTTGTGGGTGGAGTCACAGTGCCACCCTGATGTCATCACTCAAGGACCGCCCCCAAAGCCTTTATTTTTTTATACTTGAAAGTTGGTCCTTGAGTGGTCCACTGAAGTTCTGTTGATTGTTTAATTATTTCATCTAATTATTTAATTTGTAAGCATTAGGTTTCCAAGTATTTTCATTTGTTCTCTTATTTTGCATGTTTTTTATGATTGGTGTCTCAAGAGGTGATGTCACAACTGAAGGACCACCCTCAGGCTTTATACTCCAAACCTAGGAGAGAATCTGTCATTGGTCCACTAAAAGTTGTATTAAGTTTTTAATTATTTAATCTAATTACTCGTATTTAATTTGTAAGCATTACGCTTCCATATATTTTGTTTTGTTCTCCTTTGTTCATTGTACTTTGTGGGTGGAGTCCAAGAGGTGGTGCCATTCTGATGTCATCACTGAAGGACCGCCCCCACGGCCGTTATTTTTTTAAACCTGAAAGTGGATCCTTGAGTGGTCTACTGAAGTTCTATTGAGTTTTTAATTATTTAATCGGTTTATTTAATTTGTAAGCATTAGATTTCCAAGTATTTTCATTTGTTCTATTATTTTGCATGTTTTTTGTGATTGGTGTCTCAAAAGGCGATGTCACAACTGAAGGACCACCCTCAAGCTTTATACTTCATACCTGAGAGTGGATTTGTCAGTAGTCCACTAAAGTTGTATTGAGTTTTTAACTATTTAATTTAATTATTTAATTAGTAAGGATTAGCTTTCCAGGTATTTTGTTTTGTTCTCTTATGCTCCTTGAAATTTGTGGGTGGAGTCCCAGGAGGTGGAGCCATGCTGATGTCATCACTAAAGGACCACCCACTGCATTTGTATTCTGAAGCTGAGAGCTGATCTGTCAGTGATCTATTAAAGTTCTATTTACTTACTGTATTTGCTTATTCAATCTAATCATTTAATTTATAAGTGTTAGCTTTCAATGTATTTATTTTTAATTCTGTTATATTGAATGTTTAGTGAGTGGTGTCCCAAGGGGTGGTGCCACCCTGATGTCCTCACCAAAGGACCACCCACAGCCTTTATACCCCAAAACTGAGAGTGGATCTTTCAGTGATCCACTAAAGTTGTATTGATTATTTATATTATTTAATCTAATTATTTCATTTGCAAGCATTAGCTTTCCAGGTATTTTGTTTTGTTCTCCTATGTTCATTGTACTTTGTGGGTGAAGCCCCAAGAAGTGGGTCTCCCCTGATGTCATCACTGAAGAACCACCAGCAGCCTTTCTATTCCAAAGCTGAGAGCAGATCCTTGATGTTCTCTTTATTATTTAATCTAATTATTTGATTTGTAAGTATTAAGTCTACATGTATGTTTTATCTTTTATTATTTTAAGGGTTTTGTGGGTGGCATCCCAGGAGGCAGGGCCACCCTGTTGTCACAGCTAATGGTTTCCCCGCAGCCTTTATATTCCGAAGCTGAGAGCAGATCCTTCATTGATCCACTGAACTTCTATTGTTAATATAATTATTTAGTTTTTTTTTTTATTTGTATTTAAATGTTTTTTGTTTTGTTCTTCTACGCTCCCTGTACTTGTTTGGGTGGAGCCCCAAGAGGTGGTGTCATTACTGAAGGACCGCCCCCACTGCCTTTATTTTTTTAAACCTGAAAGGACCACCCACATGATGAGTGGGCCACTGAAGTTCTGTTGATTGTTTAATTTTTAAACCTAATTATTTAATTTGTAAGCATTAGGTGTCCAAGTATTTTCATTTGTTTGCTAATTTTGCATGTTCTGTGATTGGTGTCTCAAGAGACGATGTCACCACTGAAGGACCACCCTCAGGCTTTATACTCCGAACCTGAGTTTATATCTGTCAGTGTTCCACTAAAGTTGTATTAATTTTTTTTTTCAATTATTTATTCTAATTATTTAATTGGTAAGGATTAGGTATTTCACTGGCATCACTGAAGAGCCACCCACAGCCTTTATATTCCAAAGGTGCGAGCAGATCCTCGACGTTCTCTTTATTATTTAATTTAATTAGTTCATTTGTAAGTTTTAGGTCTACATGTCTTGTTTACCTTTAATTATTTTGAGTGTTTTGTGGGTGGCACCCGAGGAGGCAGTGCCACCCTGATGTCACAGTTACTGGTGCGCTTGCAGCTGAGAGCGGATCCTTCAGTGGTCCACTAAAGTTCTATTGTTTATATAATTATTTAGGTTTTTTTTTTTTTTTTAATTTGTATTTGTATGTTTTTGTTTTGTTCTTTTATATTCCTTGTACTTTGTGGGTGGAGCCATCCTGAGGTCATCACTGAAGGACCGCCCACGGCCTTTATTTCAGAGCAGATCCTTCAGTGGTCCCTTCACCTTCTATTGGGTGCATTTATTGTGTGGTTTATTAAATTTATTTTCTTCTATTCTTGGTTTTTGATTATTGGATTTTGTGTTGGGAATTGTTTATTCTGTGTTACCTTTTTAGACATTTTTGCTCTTTTGCGATATTTTTTTGTATAATTTTTTGGATCTGTAAAGGGACTTCTTTGGCCAAAGGTTTAGATGGCTCCTTTCCCTTAGTAGGACATTTACATGTATTTTTGGTATATTTTGGAATAATTTATATTTGAATCGTGAAAGCCTGGGCCCCTTTTAGGCCTGAGTAGGCCAAAGCCAGGCTGTCTAGTTTGGTATGTTTGAGGGATTTCTGGTTTACCTTTCAGCTGGAATGGCAGAAAAATAAAGAGGTCTTAATTGATAAGTTGGTGAAAGTAAGCATGAAATAACTTTGGCTTTCTCCATGGTCTGGACGTGGGTAGGGCGGAGTGGTGGCTCTGAGGCTAGGGATCTGCACTGGCAATCAGAAGGTTGCTGGTTCGAATCCCGTAAATGCCAATAGGGACTCTGCTCTGTTGGGCCCTTGAGGAAGGCCCCTAACCTGCAATTGCTGAGCGCTTTGAGTAGTGAGAAAAGCACTATATAAATGCAAAGAATTTATTTTATTTATTTTTATGTATTATTCAACAAATAACCCAAATGTTCTTGCTGCAATAGACGAAATAATACAATTCATTCATATCATAAGAATAACTGAAGAAGGACATATGTGAGTATATACAGTGCCACACACATACTCTTGGGAGACGGTTTGTGGGCGTGATTACCTGTATGTTCCCTGCCAGACCAGAGGTTGGCGCTGCCCTCTAACTCTTTCTCCTCTTTCCCTTCTGAAAGAAAAAATGAACTGCCTGCAAGCTAGTAAGGGTTAAAGAAAAACTGACAAAGCCGTGTTGATCTAATGGCAGGTTCTTCATACAGGCGTCTGTCATAAGACAGGGTGCAGTAAGCTGACCAAGGACAACTTCCATTTCAGGAACGCGTCCGTTAGACACAGGAAAGATGACCTTTCCTTCTTTAGGGTCCCATCTGCAATGTACACAAAACAGAAATGGTTGGCCGATTTCCATAATATAAAATGAAATGCATAGGTAAATGATATTATGCTTTTTTATAAGTAAGGGGATGGGGTAGGGAGAAAAATATAAAAAGCCGACTGAAAAAGTGGAACTTTGGTCTTCTGCTTTGCAAAGCATAAATCCTATATACTCATCTGTGACTGAATAAAAGCTGCTTCTGTCTTCCTCTGAGATCTCCCTCCACACCCTGCAGACCAGCCGATGAACCCTCAGCCTAAAGCCACTTCTGGTCCT
>JANRMT010027041.1:16144665-16157537 GCA_026402145.1 Polypterus bichir lapradei | reverse complement strand
TCCTATTAGCTCACACTACATAGAGATCGCTTCTGAACCTGACCTAGTGGGTTTGTGTTTGGCCACCAGCATTTCACCACAGTGCAAGTCATGGAACCGAGATGCTTCATAGTGTGACTCCACAGCAATTCAGTTGGGGGTGAGGATGGGATTTACACTGAGGATGGGTAGAGTCTAATGGTGATGCTGCTCAGAAATTGTGGTGGATGACCAGAAGTAGAGATCAGCTGACATCATCGAGAAGCGCTCTGCTCACTGTCTTCAGAGATGGTCTCAACGCGGTTGATTAAATGAGATCTCCTATTAGGACACACTACAAGAAGATTACTACTGAACCTGACATTATGGATTCATGGCCGACCATCAGCAGGTCACCACAGTGTAATTCATTGAACTGAGATGCTTCATGGTGTGAGTCTACAATGATTCAGTTGGTGGTGAGGATGGGATTAACACTGTGGATGGGTCAAAAGTTTTGGTGATGCCGCACAGAAAAGATTGGGGGCTGATGGAGAGAAAGAGTACTGCTGATGTCACCATGAAGCACTCAGTTTCCAGAGACGGCCATTGGCTTACGCTGTAAGGTGATTGCTTCTGAACCTGACAATGTGGGTTTGTGGCTGGCTACCAGCACTTCACCAACTTTGCAAATCACTGAACTGAGATGGTTTGTAGTGTGAATTCACTTGATGGATGAGATTTACACCCTGGACGGGAAGAGTGTAGTGGTGACATAAAAACAGCTGGGGCTGATGGAGTAAGAGATCTGATGACGCTATCAGGAAGCATTCTAGGCACAAACTAGATGGTCTCTGTATGGCCGACTGATCCAGCTGTTGTTGGTTCGCACAAAAAGGTACCACAGCACCAATCTCCAAACTGAAATGTTTCACAGTGTGGGTCCACGGCAGTTCATTTGGTGGTGAGGATGGGATTTACACTGTGAACAGGTAGAGGTGAAGCGGCACAGAAATTGTGGGGACATACCAGAAACAGAGATTAGCTGACATCTTCAGGAGTCGTGCCTTCTTGCTTTTTTCAGAGATGGTAAAGGACATTTCCCCTTAGCTCACACTACACTGAGTTTGCTCCTTAACCTGGCATTGTGGGTTTGTGGCCGGCCACCAGCACATCCCCAACAGTGCAAATCAATGAACTGAGATGCTTTGTGGTGTGAGTCCACAGCAACTCACTTGGTGGTGAGGATGGGATTTACACTGTGGAGGGGACAAGAGTGGTGGTGATGCTGTGCTAAAAAAGGTGGGCTGGGCACTGATGAGCTGACGTCACCAAGGAAGTGCACCACTCACAGTGTTTAGAGACTGTCTCTGTGCGGAGTTACTCATTCAGCTCACGCTACAAGGGTATCACTTCTGAGTCAGACGTTGCGGGTTTGCAGCTGACCACCTGCAGTCCAACACAGTGCCAGTCATTAAGCCGTTAAGAAAGCTAACAGAATGTCAGGTTATATAGCACCTTGATGTGTGCAGTACAAGTCACAGGAGGTCCTGCTCAGTCTTTATAACACACTGGTGAGGCCTCATCTGGAGTACTGGGTGCTGCTTTGGTCTCCAGGCTACAAAAAGGACATAACAGCACTAGAAAAGGTCCAGAGAAGAGCGACTGGGCTGATTAGAGGACTACAGGGGATGAGTTATGAGGAAAGATGAAAAGAGCTGAGCCTTTACAAGGAGATTAAGAGGAGACCTGACTGAAGTGTTTAAAATGATGACGTGAATTAGTCCAGTGGATCAAGACGGTGACTTCAAAATGAGTTCAAGAACACAGGGACACAGTTGGAAACTTGTTAAAGGGAAATTTCACACAAACATTAGGAAGTTTTTCTTTACATTGACAACCACAGACACTTGGAATAAGCTACCAAGCAGTGTGGTAGACATTAGAACTTTACGGACTTTCAAAACTTGACTTGATGTTACTTTAGAAGGATTAAGTGGAGAGGACTGGTGAGCTTTGTTGGGCTGAATGTTTTATTCGGGCTCCCCATGCTGTTCCCTACAAGATGTTGCTCTGGGCGACTTCCCACGTCACCCATGCCTAAATCTGCCACTGGTGTGGGGTGTCACGTATGTGTGGCTGGAGAGTCGTTTACATGGCCCTGTCATAGTAAGCAGTACCACCCCCACAATGAGAGGTGGCGCTGTCATTAACACTGGCTGCTCCAGGAAAATGCCTAAGGCCCACCTCCAGCCCTGTGGTTTCTCGGCCCCTTCCTGATTGGACTCTATTAAAAGGAGCCGCCCCCAGAGGATGTTGGTTCATTCTGGAACCAAACGGCAAGTGAGACAATTCTTCCTGTGCTTTCTATTTTCTTGAGCAGATCGATTTGGCTGTGATTTCGCTAGTGCTTGTGAGTGCAGAAGTAGTAAACTTTATTTTGATCTATTTTTTTATTATTTTTTAACCCAAATGCCAACCATTAAAAAGGGTAGGCCGACTGGTGCCCCAGCTATTCTTGTTGGCTCTCTTCGAGTTCGTCCACTGATCACATGGGGTAAAGCTAAGGTACCCGGAGAGATCCATGAATAGACGGGGAGAACGAAAGGGGGCAACACTTCATACTAAATCTGGAGCAAGTGAGTCCACAGTGTTAATTCTGTCGGGACCCCCTTTTCATTCCTCAAATAAATAATTAAAAGTAGGTAATGGCAACTCTGATGAAAGTCGCTGCATTGAAATGTGACAAGCCTATAGTGTGACATTCAGTACATTTCTCGTTCGCGCACATGTGCGAAATAGGTTAAAACATTCAGTTCTTGTTAAAAAAAAAAAATGAAGCCATAAAACGCATAAAACAAGCTGCAGCTGGCAGATGGAGAAATGAAAAGAAAGAAAAAACAAAAGACACAGATGTTAAAAAAGAAACGGCAAGCGAAAAGGCATCATAAAATCATCTCGTGTTGCTCAGATGTTTGCGTCGTTAGACATGCTTGAAACGTGCAGGCAGTAGCTTTCAATCAGCAAGGTCACAACGACTATTATTAAATTAGAGGTTTATTTCTGAAATAAGCACATAAATATGTAAAAGAGAATGAGAGTTGGTGTGTTTAGAACAAAACGTGTCCTTCGTTTAGCACTGGGAATCCGCTTAGTAGGTAGAAAATTAGCAAGAAATGGTGACGGGTAAAAGGACGATCACCAGTGACGAAAATGTCAAACAGTCAGTGCTGGAGCCCACAGACGTACACCGTGGTCAGGTCTCTAATTTTACTGAGCAGCCTTGTATGTTAGGAACATCTTAAGGAGATATTTCTGCTTACATAGTGTCACGTATGCTCATCTGCTCTTCTCAGGTATGTAATACCACCCCGGACCCAGAGGGGGTGCTGCCACTAACTGTCCTGTGAGTTCCTTCCTCCACCGTCTTGAGAAACTGCCCAGTCAGGGCAACTGACTCCGCCCCTTCCTGTCCCAGAGCTTCAAATGGACAACCGCCTAGAAGGAGGCATCTTTGATCGTGGAGACAACCTAACAAAAGGACTTCCAGGTCTGAGGACTCATCAGTAGAGCCCAAACGTCTAGGTGCCAGTTGGCTACGTGCCACGTACCTCTGTTATCTTTTGTCATGCCATTGAGCATTGTTTATTGTTTTTGACTTTATTAGTAAGTGTTGACACCCCAGGAGGATCTAGTTTTGCTGACCCTTCTACACTTGGCCAGCCACCATAGGTATTAGTGATGAGTAATGGTTGAGGGATTCACAAACAAATTGTTCTTTTCTCAAAGGCTCTTTTCAGGGATTTATTATGAATCAATCCCCATTTGTTACGCTTCAGCAGCACTGAAATGGGCCTTTGAAGAGAGCAAAAAGACTCCCAAATAACCTCAAAAGTGCCCACCAGAGGGGGAAAATCATGAAACCCCCAGCTAGCAATGGATCTTTATGAATAAAACCAGCTGTGTAAGCCGGGCTGTAAAAAGCCCAGGCTCCTAGAAACCATGGATTCTGGTTCTTCAATCGATCAATCGCATCAGTTGTGCATTAGCGGCTAAGCAGTTGAGGTTCTCTTTTCTCAAAGGTTTTGTTTTACCGATGTGCCCGTCTCTCTTGTGTATTAGTGGCTAAGTGAGTTTCTTTTCTCGGCAGTTTCACTTTGTCGCTTTCTTTGAGCTTCATTGCTGTAGCCTCATACTTCGGGGCCGGACAGACAGACACACACACTTCCACGCATAGATGTTTATATATAAGATTTTTTTTTTTCATCCAAAATTGCTCTGTTACAAAAGGGCTCATTGGAGCACGGAGGCAAGAAGGAGTTGACTACATGGCAATATGAGGAAACACAGAAACAAGTCCCGATATAATATCCAAAAATCACAATGATAAAAAACCCAGAAAACACCAGGGAAACTCACCAACTCCCAAGTGCATTAGCATGAACCGCCAAGAACCGTGGGAAACCCTCGCCTTTTCACGGCTTATAGGGCTGAGGGCAGTCCTTGCTGGTGACGGGCAGGTGGCCCCGCCTCTTGAGGAACCACCCACAAGACACAACAAGGTTTAGAAGCGAAATGAGAAACAAGGAATAAAGCAAATAATCCTTAATGTGCACTCACTGGCCACTTTATTAGGTACACCTGTTTACTTGCCTGAGCACGGACGTACATTTTCTTCAGCTTCATGAAGCATCTGAGGGTAAGCTATTTACTGAACGTTTTTTACCTATAAAATATACACGGTGATTTATATAACACCAGCAGCTCCCAAACTGGGGGGGGGGGTACGCCGGAGCTGTACACGGGGCGCATCAAATAAATGAACAAGACATTAAAATTAATTTTTTACATTTTTATTTTAAATTTAAATTTGCAAGCATATAATCACAACGAATGCATTATAACTAAAATTAAAATAAAACAATTCTAAGACATAGTAGATCTAATGACTAACTGACGAGCGGTGCCGCTGCTACTGCTTTTATAGTCACGTATTTTCAGTCCATAAAGTTCGAGACGTATCGGTATCTGTCACGAACATTCGGGTAACAGTAGATCAGGTGATAATGCGTCACGACTGCACCACATTGGCAGCGTAGCCAATATTGCCAAATTGAGTTAAATAATTTACTGCATATTGGGTTACTTTCATGATACAACTAACAGCGGTATAATATTTGTCGGCCGAAAATACGTTCGTCTAGCGCAGATTGACTTCATCTGTGTCCTCGTTTACGAGATTTTTAAAAATGAAAACATAATCAATCGTTTCTTTACATAAAAAAATAATTAAATAAGAATAAATAATTTATTCTTTGTTTTTGGTATTAGAATTACTACCAAAACCCACACAAAGCATTTTAACAGTTATTAATGCACTTTAAAAAAAAAAAATTGCAAATATTTCATCAACGTTAGCCAAACACTTGCAAATCTTATGGAAGTAAAAATGATAGGATACCGCGACACCGCACGAGTGTCATACCTTTGTTAGTTGTATCATGGGTTATTCTCATCTGTCTTATATTATGCAGGGGGCGCAGAATTATTCCAGGTAGAAAAGGGGGGTCGCAAAATATGAAGGTATGAGACCCGCTGTATTACACAAAACTTAAAAAATGTGAGGTTCAACATAATATACACTCACTGGCCACTTTATTAGGTACACCTGTTCAACTGCTTGAGCAATGTCACACACTTTCTTTAACTCCATCAAGCAGTCAGTCGGTCATCTCCTAACCTGCTATATCCTAACTACAGGGTCATGGGGGTCTGCTGGAGCCAATCCCAGCCACCACAAGGTGCAAGGCAAGAACAAATCCCAGGCAGGGTGCCACCCACCGCAGGGCACACACACCAAGCACACACTAGGGGCAATTTAGGCCCACCAATATACCTAACCTGCATGTCTTTGGACTGTGGGAGGAAACCCACACAGATACGGGGAGAACATGCAAACTCCACGCAGGGAGGACACAGGAAGTGAACTCAGGTCTCCTAACTGCGAGGCAGCAGCGCTACCCACTGCGCCACAGCATCTTTGTGTAAACTGTTTACTAAATGTTTTTTGAGTATAAAATATACATGATGATTTGTATCACACAAAACTTAACAAATGTGAGGTTCAACATACTAAACACTCAGTACTACTTTATTAGGCACGCCTGTTCAACTGCTTGTTAATGCAAATATCTAATCAGCCAATCACACGGCAGCAACTCAATGCATTTCGGCCTGTAGACCTTGTCAAGACCACCGGCTGAAAATCAAACCGAGCATCAGAATGAGGGAAGGTGACTGAAGTGACTCTGAATGTGACATGGTTGTTGGTGCCAGACGGGCTGCTCTGAGTATTTCAGAAACTGCTGATCTACTTGGATTTTCACACAAAACCATCTCTAGGGTTTACAGAGAATGGTCTGAAAAAGGGAAAATATTAGTGAGCGGCAGTTCTCTGGGTGAAAATGCCTTGTTGATGCCAGAGGTCAGAGGAGAATGGCCAGACTGGTGTGAGCTGACGGAAAGGCGAAATGGTGGCTCTGAGGCTAAGGATCTGTGCCGGTATTAGGAAAGTTGACAGTTCAAATTCCTGTTACTGTTGAAAGGGATCCTACTCTGCTGGGACCTTAAACAAGGCCCTTAATCTGCTGTCGCTCCATGGGCACTATGCAATGGCTGACCCTGCACTCTGAACCCAAGGGGTATGAGAAAAATGAACACATTCCTAATCAAAGAGATTGTATAAGGTGAAATAAAGAACAAATAAAAGGCAGCAGTAACTCAAATAAGCACTCGTTACAACCGAGGTGTGCAGAAGAGCCTCTCTGAACACACAACACGTCAAACCTTGAAGCAGGTGGGCTACAGCAGAAGGAGACCCCACTGCTGTCAACTAAGAACAGGCAACTGAGGCTACAGTTCACACGGGCTCCCCAAAATTGGACAACAAAAGATTGGAAAAACGTCACCTGAGCTGACGAGTCTCAATTTCTGCTGCAATATTTGGATGGTAAGGTCAACAACATGAAATCAGGCGTGCATCCTGCCTTGTATAAACACTTCAGGCTGGTGGTACTGGTGATGGTGGTGGTGGTGGGGGGGTGTATTTTCTTGGCACACTTTGGGCCCCTTAGTGCCAACTGAGCATCATTTAAATGCCACAGCCTACCTGAGTATTGTTGCTGACCATGTCCATCCCTTTATGACCACAGTGTCCCCATCTTCTGATGGCTACTACTAGCAGGATAACCCGCCATGTCACAAAGTTCAGATCATCTCAGACATGACAAAGGGCTCACTGGACTCAAATGGCCTCCACAGTCAGCAGATCTCAATCCAGTAGATCACCTTTGGGATGTGGTGGAACAGGAGATTCACATCATGGATACGCAGCCGACAAATCGGCAACAACTCTGTGATGCTATCAGGTCACTATGGATCAAAATCCCTGAGGAATGTTTCCAGCATCTTGTTCAATGAATATCATAAAGAATTATGGCAAACTTGGGTCCAAACCCGGTACTAGCAAGGTGTACCTAATAAAGTGGCCGGGGAGTGTAAATAAATAGCTCAAAAATGAAATAAAAGAATCTCAAACAAGGTATTGAACCCCAGCTGGGGAGGAACACTGGCTGAAATGTAACACCATTGAGAAGGTCCAAACGGATCAGGCCGCGTTCAGTGACGTTAATCCCAACATGGTGATTGATGTCAGTAACGAAGCAGGAGAACCTACTGTAGTACTAATAAAGTTTCATTGATTATTTAAAACAAAAAGAGGAGCATCTTGTGTGTGGAAGAGTGGCAGAAAACAAGTAGCTGGTGTAGCTCTGTGTTCATGCTTGTCTTATTAAATAGCATCACATGGGTGCACATGGCAGAAGGGTGAAGGGCTTTGTTGATGGTAATTACCCACTGGACCAGGAGTTGGCACTCTCTTCTAGTGCCTTCTCTGCTCCTTCCTATACAGAATGGAAGATTGACAGACCTGTCATCGCTGACATCACTGCGGTTCTTAGAAATCGCCTTAGTCAGTGGGTGGGCCTTTCTGGCAGGGTCTTAAATTGGTTTAAATCTTACCTGGCTGGAAGAAAATTCTTTGTTAGTTGTGGTAATTATACTTCAAAGACCCATGATATCCTATATGGTGTTCCACAAGGCTCTATCCTGGGTCCGTTGCTCTTTTCGATTTACATGCTTCCGTTAGGTCAGATTATCTCGGGGCACAACGTGAGCTACCACAGCTATGCTGATGACAGGCAACTGTATTTATCAATAGCACCTGATGACCCCGACTCTGTTGTTTCACTAACACAATGTCTTACTTCTGTCTCTGAGTGGATGAGTAGTAATTTTCTCAAGCTAAATAAAGAAAAAATTGAAATTTTAGAGATTGGCAATAATGGATATAATGAGGTTATTAGAAATAAACTTGATGCATTAGGATTAAAAGTCAAGACGGAGGTAAAGAATTTAGGGGTAACTGTTGACTGTAACCTGAATTTTAAATCGCAGATTAATCAGATCACTAGGACAGCATTTTTCACTTAAGAAACATAGCAAAAGTCAGGCCTCTTATAACATTGAAAGATGCTGACAAATGAATTCACTCTTTTGTTTTCAGTCGACTAGATTACTGTAACGCTCTCCTCTCAGGACCACCGAAAAAAGACATCAATCGATTACAACGAGTGCAGAATGGAGCTGCTAGAATCCTAACTAGGAAAAGAAAATCCGAGCACATTTCTCCAGTTTTGATGTCACTACACTGGTTACCTGTGTCTTTCAGAAGTGACTTTAAAATACTGCTTATAACAAAAACTACAACAACATTTATTTCTATAGCACATTTTCATACAAAAAAAGTAGCTCAAAGTGCTTTACATAATGAAGAAAAATAAAAGACAAAATAAGAAATTAAAATAAGACAACATTAGTTAACACAGAAAAAGAGTAAGGTCTGATGGCCAGGGAGGACAGAAAAAACAAAAAAACTCCAGATGGCTGGAGAAAAAAAAAAAAAAATCTGCAGGGGTTCTGAGGCCACGAGACCACTCAGTCCCCTCTGGGCATTCTACCTAACATAAATGAAACAGTCCTTTTTGTATTTAGGGTTCTCACGGACGCTCTTGCTGATGATGGTCATGCAGACCTCTGGCTTTTAATCCATCACTGTTGGAACATCACGGTGCTTTGAGTAGATGGTGGTGGCACAAGCCACCACCAAAAGGACACCGGAAAAGGAAACAGAAGAGAGAGTAGGGGTTAGTACAGATTTTAGAGCCACCATGAATAGTTATTATGATGAATTGGATATACAGAGTATCAGGATTAAATTACAGTGAGGTTATGAGAAGTTTTTTGAAGTGCTCCACCGTATTAGCCTGGCGAATTCCTATAGGCAGGCTATTCCAGATTTTTATGGTTTACAAAGCCTTAAATAATCTGCTCCATCTTACATATCAGAGTGTCTGACATCTTATATTCCAAATTGTAACCTTAGATCCTCAAATGAGTGTCTGCTTAGAATTCCAAGAACAAAACTTAAAAGAAGTGGTGAGGCGGGCGGCCTTCTGATGTTATGCACCTAAAATATGGAACACCTGAACGATAGGAATTCACCAGGCTGATACAGCGGAGCACTTTAAAACTCTGCTGAAAACACATTACTTTAACATGGCCTTCTCATAACTTCATTTTAATTTAATCCTGATCCTCTGTACATTCAATTAATTATCATTACTATTCATGGTGGCTCCAAAATCCGTACTGACCCCTACTCTCTCTTCTGTTCTTTTTCTGATTTTTTGGGGTGGCGACCTGCACCACCACCACCTGATCAAAGCACCGTGACGTCCATACATTGATGGATTAAAGGCCAGAAGTCTACATGACCATCATCATCAAGTCCTTCCATGAGAACCCTGAATACAATGAGGACTGATCATTTATGTTAGGTAGAATGCCTAGAGGGGGCTGGGTGGTCTCATGGCCTCAGACCCCCTGAGATTTGATTTTTTCTCCAGTCCTCTGGAGTTTTTTTTTTTTTTTTTTCTGTCCATGGCCATCGGACCTTACTTTAATTTTATGTTAATTAGTGTTCTCTGATTTTAATTCTTACTTTGTCTTTTTTCTCATCCTATAAAGTACTTTGAGTGACATTATTTGTATGAAAATGTGCAATAGAAACAAATGTTGTTGTTGTTGTCCATCCACCTGGACACACCCCTTCCTGCCACCTGACCACTTAACCCCACAATCTTGCTTTTTGTTCAATCATGAATTTGTGTCTGAGAAGGCGTCTCCGCCATTGTGGCATACCTTTACTTTGCTTGTTTGTTTCCATTCATTCAATTATACGGTGTCACTAAGGTGGTGCCCCAACTTTGTATCTTTGTCAGTTTCATCATTTAAAACACACTAGACAGGTGACATTCTATGTGTGTGTGTTGGGGGGGTGCATGTTGATATAAGCTGCTCAAATAAAAAATAAAGGAACACTCTGAAAACAAATCAGATCTCAATGGGAGAAAAAATCCTGCTGGCTATCTCTACTGCTATGGACTGATAACCCTAACCCTAACCCTAACCCTAATGATCAACCTACAGAGGGATGAATTCAAAGACACCCCGAAAATCAAAGGGAACAAAATGATGTGGCAGGCAGGCGAGCCCATTTTGCTGAAATTTCATTGCAGCAACTCCAAATGGTACTCAGTAATTTGTATGCAAAATGCCTGACAACGTCCTAATTAGATGACTAACAGTGTCCTGGGGGATCTCCTCCCAGATCTGGACCAGGGCATCACTGAGCTCCTGGACAGGCTGAGGCATCAGATGGACCGAAACATAATGTCCCACCCAGAGGTGTCCTATTGGATTAAGTTCAGGCGAGTGAGTGTGGGGTGGGGTGGGGTGGCAGTCAATGGTATCAATTCCTTCATCCTCTCGCCAAATGAGGCCGGGCATTGTGGTGCACCAGGAGCCACTGCACCAGCACAGGGTCTGACAATGGGTCCAAGGATTTCATCCCGATACCTAATGGCAGTCAAGGTGCTGTTGTTAAGCCTGTAGAGGTCTGTGCGTCCCTCCATAGATTTGCCTCCCCAGACTGACCATCACTGACCCACCACCAAACCGGTCATGCTGAACGATGTTACAGGCAGCATAATGTTCTCCTTTCACGTCTGTCACATGTGCTCAGGGTGAACCTGCTCTCATGTGTGAAAAGCACAGGGCACAAGTAGTGGACATGCCAGTTCTGGTATTCTATGGCAAATGCCAATCGAGCTCCACGGTGCCCACTAGAGGACATAGTCAAGCCCTCAGGGCACCCTCATGAAGTCTTTTTCTGATTGTTTGGTCAGAGACATTCACACCAGTGGCCTGCCTGCCTGCTGGAGGTCATTTTGTAGGCTCTGCCAGTGCTCATCCTGTTCCTCTTTGCCCAATGGAGCAGATACCGGTGGGTCCTGCTGATGAGTTAAGGACCTCCTACGAGGGGTCCTGTCCAGCTCTCCTACAGTAACTGCCTGTCTCCTGGAATCTCCTCCATGCCCTTGAGACTGTGCTGGGAGACACAGCAAACCTTCTGGCAATGATACGTATTGATGTGCCTGCCATCCTGGAGTACCTGTGCCACCTCTGTAGGGTCCAGGTATGGCCTCATGCTACCAGTAGTGACACCGACTGTAGCCAAAAGTAAAATGAGTGACAAAACAGAAGAGGAAGGAAAAATGTCAGTGGCCTCCCTCCACCTGTGAATCCGTTCATTCCTGTTTTGGGGGTCGTCTCATTGTTGCCCCTCTGGTGCCCCTGTTGTTCATTTCATTAAACTGATTAACAAGCCCCTCTGCTACTTAACTGACCAGATCAGCAGCCCACAAGAGTCATGGACTTGATGCTATACTCTCATTCAGAGGTGCTCCTTTCTTTTTTTTTGAGCAGTTTATATTGATGACACTGCGGTGGGCTGGCGCCCTGCCCGGGGTTTGTTTCCTGCCTTGTGCCCTGTGTTGGCTGGGTTTGGCTCCAGCAGACCCCCGTGACCCTGTAGTTAGGATATAGCAGGTTGTGTAATGGATGGATGGATATTGAGGACATCTCTGCTAAGCAACTAAGTACTCAAGAAAAAAATGAACCAACACTGGACTATTAGAAATGTGTCACATTACACAACTTCTAGCTATGGGCAATGTCAGACTTGCTGACTGCTGTTGCAGATCTTGTCACTGGACCATGTGAATTTATATGACCAAAAATCAGTGGGCATGTCAAATTTGGTGACTGCTTGACTCCCTTTCTTTCCAAAGGTAAAAGTGTGCTGTCTGACAGAGCTGGTGCTGTACGAAGGGTTAATAGTTATGGCGGGTTCAACCACAATCTCTTTTTTTCATTCTGCCGTGGTACATAAAACATGAGACATCAGACAGACAAGCTTGTGTGTTCCTTCTTCCTTGTCGCTGCATTGTAAAGCTCCTGGGCACACAGGGTCCGCTGCACCTGTGACTGAACAACTACTTGAGTCGCTGGGTATGTCACATTATGTGACTGATCTGCACAGGCTTGTGACACAAACTTCCTCTGACAATTTGAAGTGATGTACAGGGTGGGCCATTTATATGGATACACCTTAATAAAATGGGAATGGTTGGTGATATTAACTTCCTGTTTGTGGCACATTAGTATATGTGAGGGGGGAAATCTTTCAAGATGGGTGGTGACCATGGTGGCCATTTTGAAGTCGGCCATTTTGGATCCAACTTTTGTTTTTTCAATAGGAAGAGGGTCATGTGACACATCAAACTTATTGGGAATTTCACAAGAAAAACAATGGTGTGCTTGGTTTTAACGTAACTTTATTCTTTCATGAGTTATTTACAAGTTTCTGACCACTTATAAAATGTGTTCAATGT
>JANRMT010027041.1:16131995-16144265 GCA_026402145.1 Polypterus bichir lapradei | reverse complement strand
ATAGATAGATAGATAGATAGATAGATAGATAGATAGATAGATAGATAGATAGATAGACCCACACACCAAACACACACAAGGGACCGCCAGTGCACCTAACCTGGCATGTCTTTGGACTGTGGGTCTCCTTACTGCAAGGCAGCAGCACTACCACCAGCGCCACCGTGCCACCCCAAGACGCTTATATTTTTATTATATTTTACTCAGACAAACAAGATGAACTGAATTTACAGGACACTTACTGGGGCCTTTAACATCAAAGCATCTTCTCTTCCTGAATTACACGAGTAATCTATCACCATAGAACATCTGTTTCGTCGGTTTACAACATAATTGAAATGGAAACCAAGCAGAAGAGGATTTTTTTTCTTTCTTTTTTAACTTAAGACCAGGAAACAAAAATCCCACAGAAGAAGAAGTAATTCCAGTTTCAGACAACAAAAATGCGTCTGTTTTGTTGTTTTTGAGCTACTACACTTTCATTATTTGAATCACAAAAAAATCCAGAAAGGTATGCGTAATTTAAAGTTTATGACTGCTATTTGCTACCATAGAATTAAAAAATACCTTATTTTCCCTCATTTTATTCTTTAACCAAAAATCTAAATCTGAAAATTCCTTTCATTTTCGTTTTTTCGTTTTTGCTTCTAAAATGAAATTTCAAATACCAAAAAGTACACGGACCATTTTCTATACTTTGTTTGTGTATCCTTTTGTGGCGGCGCTGAAATGCAGTGGTTGTTTTGGGTGAAGTTCATTTTCAGGGCAAAGAGGGACTTTGCAATTCATTGCCATTCATCTGCTCACTCTTCAGAACATTCTGGAGGAGATGCAAATTGCCATCATAAAAACTGAGGCAGCAAACTTTATGAAAATGAATATTTGTGTCATTCTTAAAATGTTTGGCCACAGCTGTACACTAAACCTTCAGGCCCAACAATATCAGAGACGTGAGACACTGCAGTCCCAGAAGCCGCCCCAAGGTACATCACTCGCGCACCAGGCTTAATGTGGATGTGGTCAACTCCAAGGATGGCAGCCGCCATTTTGGATCAGAAGGTTATTCCAGGCTCTGTATTCCATTTTTGTTTGTCTTCCTCGACTCTTATTCTTTTCTCTCCATATATGGACTCACTGACCACTAAGTTTTTGGTATCTAAAGTATTCTCTTTTCCACGAGAGATGAACACTCCTTCATGTCTGTGGGTCTCGACTGTTACTTTACTTTCTTACCCCCTCTAAAGCCACCTCTTCCTCCTCTACCTCTTCCACCTCCTTGAAGGCCTGACTCTCTGTGGTCATAAAAGATCGCTGGGCATCTTTCTAAAAGAGTGGGGTGTATCTCGAAGTCTTGCCTAAATTGCCCACTATGGCCTAGCTCAGTGGTTCTCAAACTGTGGGGCGGGCCCCCCTAGGGGGGCATGAAGTAACAAAAAGGGGGACGTCAAGGTGTGAAAAAAAGAAAACAAGAATCAAAAATATGAAAAATACATCTATTGAAACCAAAATAAATGAACTTAGACTACATTCTGATACAAGAAAAATAAATATAGAGTTAGATAAATGTCAATAAAAGTTAAGCAGTATAATAAAATATGCATCTATGATATATCAATAATTAAAAAAGAACAAATTCACATTAGTGGGCTCCTTTCAAAAAAACTTTAGGGAGGCGCGATTAAAACTGTTATGAAAACTCGGGTCACAAATACTTAAAGGTTGAGAAACACTGGCCTAGTTATTCTGGGCCCCTCATCATCCCCTGTCTCTAATTGGCTATTGTGAAGCATGGCCCAGACACAGACAGGCTGACACGTTTAAATCACCCAACACACGTTTATTGTCCATACTCATATTTACAGTAAAGCACACAACCCCAAAGACCCCAAAAGTCCAGGCCAACAACACAATGCCTCTCTCTTCAGGCTGCCTCCTTGCCTCTCCACCAAGACCTTGTCTTCTCGACCTCCCGACTCCAGCCCTCGAATGGAGGGAGACGGCCCCTTCTATTACCACCCGGACGTGCTCCAGGTGTCTCCTGATTAGCTTCCGCCGGCACTCCCCAGTGTGGCGGAAGTACCGGCTGCACACCTGGAAACACTCCGGGTGTCCCTGGTCTTCTTCCTTCCAGCACTTCCGGGTGTAGTGGAAGTGCTGAGGGCCAGGGCTCCATAGGCATTGGGGCGCCCCCTGGCGGTGACCACGGGCCCCTATAGGGTTGAGCTTCCAAGCTCAGTTCCCGTGGTCCCCAAAGCCAACAGGGCAGTCGCCCCCACGTGGTCTGGGGGAGGCGTAAGCCCTCCTCCAGTCCTCCTGGGCGTTCCGGCCGGGTAGCACCCCCAGCCACCTGTGACACTATCTCTCTGACCACTTCAGCACCTAATAGGTCATGTGTGGTGAGCCTATCGGTGAATCCAACGTGAAACCCACCTTCACTAACCTGTTGATTTGAATCCACCACCTCTAGCACCACTGAAACCTCCTCTTCCTCGCCGGTCTCCAAAGCCACCATGATCTCTGCCACCTCTTCTAAAACCTGGCCTCATCTATCTGCATGCCTCTGCATCATCTCTCCATCACCAGAAGTCCCCTAACACTTTCCCTCTTTGCTCCTCTGCAGACCATCAGAAGGAAGTTCCGCCTGATGGCCTCACTTCCAGTCGTAGCTCTCCTGACCTCACTTCCTGCCCTGACCATTGTTACACACATGCGATTAGGAGACAGTCGATGGGCTCAAATAAGTGCTATGTTCCTGCCGGACCAGGGTTTGGCGCTGTCCCCTAACACTTTCCCTCTTTGCTCCTCTCCAGACCATCAGAAGGAAGTCCCACCTGATGACCTCACTTCTGGTCGTGGCTCTCCTGACCTCACTTTCTCCCCTGACCATTGTCACACACGTGCGATTAGGAGACAGTTGATGGGCTCAAATAAGTGTTATGTCCCCGCCGGACCAGGGGTTGGCGCTGTCCCCTAACTCTTTGTCCTCTTTTCCTGCAGAACAAGCGACAAACCACCAAACCTAACACTACTTCTGATTCCCAGAAGACAACCTAATAATACTTCCTGTTCCAGTCCCGAGAACCCACCTACTCCTGATGTCATATCCGGTCCCAAGATGCCACTCCACTATCACATCACTTCCTGTTTTCTGATTATATATGACAGCCATTTTGTTAATTTCTTCAGTTCTGTTTCGGACTCCTGTCTGTAAAGACGTATTTTCATACCTGCTTTTTCAAGTATCTGCAACTCTTTCACATGGTTTTGTGTCTTTTCTTACACCACATACAGGGTGGTGCAGGGAAATGGGAAATTTTGGAACTTGGTGTTGGCGATCCTGGGGACCAATGCAACCTCGTTTAGAACCCTTTGTCATTAGTTACAAGGGACCCAAAAGAAACGAGACTGGCCTCCGTGTGGCTGGACGGCGAGTGGAGGAGGAGCTGGATCGAGGTAAGCGCTCGTTCTCTCATCCCTCGCCAGTCAGTTGCCTCTGTTGAAACGATCTCAAATGTCACGCAGCCGTTGTTTTTAGAATTTCGACAATTGTGATGTCGAATTTCACGGAACAAAGAACTCGTTTGACATTTTGTTTTCTACTTGGCAAAAAACGCCAACGGAATCGTTCCAAATGCTTCAGATGGCTTTCAAGGAAGAAGCTCCGAGTCGGGCGAGAGTTTTCGAATGGTTTTCGCGCTTCAAAAAATGGAAATCTCAGCATCGAGGATCAACCCCATTCTGGACGCCCTTCAAGCAGCCGGAATGACGAAAACATTGCAGAAATCTGCAAAAAAAAATAAATGAAGACCGTCGTTACACAATTGACGAGTTGTCAGAAACTACAAGAGTGACATGGAGCTCAGTTCAGCGCATTTTTGTTTTTTTTATAATTTTTTTATAATAAATAAATTATTGATTTTATTGTAATCACTCGACATTCCATGGAAATACAGTAATCCCTCTCTATATCGCGCTTTGGCTTTCGCGGCTTCACTCTATCGTGGATTTTATATGTAAGCATATCTAAATATATAACGCGGATTTTTCGCTGCTTTGCGGGTTTCTGTTTACTTCTGGTACATGCTTCCTCAGTTGGTTTGCCCAGTTGATTTCATACAAGGGACGCTATTGGCGGATGGCTGAGAAGCTGCCCAATCAGAGCATGCAGTTAAGTTCCTGTGTGCTGATTGGCTCAGCGACAGAGCGCCGAATTCGATTCCGCTGCGTTAACCAGGAAGTCTCGTCTCGCTCATTCCGCATCAACGCGTTTCACTGTGTAAAGAGTTAACTGTTGTGTTTATCTTTGTGCATAGTCAAGCCCTTCATTATGGCTCCAAAACAATCTGCTCCTGCTACTGCTTCAGGGGCCGTGCCCAGGCGCCAACGGAAGATGCTAACGATTGCTGAAAAGGTAAAAGTTTTGGATATGTTGAAGTAAGGGAACAGCTACACCACTGCAGGACGCCATTACGGCATCAATGAGATTCTTTTTATTTAAAAAGGAGAAAAAGAATATAAGATCTACGGCCTCAGTGTCCTTTTAAACAGGGCGCAAAACGAGTTGTAAGTGGATGTAATAAGGCAGTAGTCCGGATGGAATCTGCTTTAGGGATTTGGATTGAAGACTGCCAGAAGAAGAACAACGGCAGTGCTACACAATCGCCTGAAGTGGCTCCTTTACAAGGGCTGTAACGCTCTCCTTTGCTGTGCAGTAAAATTAAACTCATCGTTATCGGATAAGTCGTTGTGTTATTGTTGGTGAGTAACCATAACTAATTTTCTACGTACTTAGTACATGTACGCACGTTTATTGTAACTGTACACACATTTTATACAATTTTTCTTGCATTGTATGTATTTATTGCCGGTGGCCTGTCTACCTTAATGTGTGATATCGGAGACGCTCTACAGTATCTTTAAAATAACATTTTGGTTTTATGTACAGCATTTACATGTTATAGATTTTTCACTTATTTTTATATTACCTAATCAATTACAATATGTTTAAAACTGTATTACGTATTAAATTAATCTCCTCAATGATATACGATACGTATGTTTGTGAGTAGCATATAAACAGTGTGTTTACATACATAATTGCAATGAATCTTACCTAATAACTAAGAGAATATAAAGAGTTAATGCTGTATAACTGTGCGGGGAATATTTATAAACAGTGTGGGAGAGTTTATAAGGGCTTAAAATATATAAAAATAACCATACAAACATATAGTTTCTACTTCTCAGATTTTCACCTATCGTGGGGGGTCCTGGAACGCAACCCCCGCGATCGAGGAGGGATTACTGATTGATGATTGAAACCTCCCATCCCTGAGAAAGACAGCATGGCCAGCAGAGTAAAACTTAAAGCTAGTAAAAATAAGTAAATAGATGAATTAATAAGTAAATAAAGATAAATGGACAAGAAAAAGAAACGGGGAGAGAATCTACTTCCTCAGTGCTTTAAGAGCTTACTCTAAAATGTTATTGATCAGATCCTGTCAAGTTTTGAAAAAGTTCTGCGGATCCTGTAAGTGAGAATTTGATTTTTTCCAACATCAAATAATATAAAACATCAGTTACCCACTGACCTACGAGCAGGATAAGTCTGCGTGCCAATAGTGAAGTAAAAGCCATTACAGTTTGTTTGTCCTTCTCCACTGTAAGCCCCTCTGTGAGTCCACCAAACACAGCTGTCAGTGGATTAGGAGCGATTGTGACCCCAAGGCTGTCTAATAGGCATTTAAAGATTTTGGTCCAGAATGATGTTAATGTGGTGCAGGCCCAAAACATGTGACTCGGTGAGGCTGGAGCTCGATTGCAACATTCACAGGTTGGATCTTGCGCTGGAAACATTTTGGACAATTTTAAACGAGACAGATGTGCTCGATATATAATTTTGAGTTGAATAATTGTATGCTTGGCACATATGGAGCTCGAGTGAATTCTCTGCATGGCTACCTTCCACTCCTTTTCTGAGATATTGAGTGAGAGATCCTTTTCCCATTGTCCTCTTGGATCTTTGAAAGGGAGGGACAGTTAAGTATTTTTATATATTACAGAAATGCTGTGAGAGTCCTCAAGATTGATCAATATTTTTTCCAGCATAGAGGGAGGCGGGAGGTGAGGAAAATCGGGCAGGTTCTGTTTAACAAAGTTTCTAATTTGAAGGTAGTGAAAGAAATGTGTTGCTGGAAAGTCAAATTTGGAGTGTAATTGTTCACAGGATGCAAAGACATTGTCTGTGTACAGATCTCTAAGTGATTTAATCCCAAATGTTTTCCAGATATTAAAAACTGTGTACATTTCAGAAGGTTGGAGAAGGTGGTTCTCGTGCAGAGATGCCACAGTTAAAAGCTTCCTTATCTTAAAATGCTTCCTACATTGGTTTCATATTCTGAGTGAGTGAAGCACAACTGGGTTATTAGTATATTGGCGGTGATTTGTACTTATTGGGGTACAAAGCAAAGAATATAAAGATGTACTGCAGGATTTTATTTCTATTGCCGACTAAACCTGTGTATGTTCATCTATTTGTGTCCATGTCCAGGTTTTTATCACTTGTATGTTTGCTGCCCAGTAATAAACTTGAAAGTTGGGTAGAGCCATGCCACCTTCTGCCTTTGGTCTTTGTAGGGTCGCTCTTTGGATACGTGGATGTTTTAAATTCCAAATAAATGAGCTTATGGTTTAATCTAATTACTTAAAAAATGATTTGTTGATGTATATTGGAATGTATTAGGAAGGATATTCATCTTAACAACGTTAATTCTTCCCGCTAGAGTGGGATGAAAGGTTGACCATCTATGCAAATCTTGCTCAATTTTTTCCATACTGATGGCAAAATTTTGTTGATTAAGAGCTGTATGTTTACTTGTAATATTTGCCCCTAGATATTTAAACTGATCTGCGATGATAAAAGGGACGGTGTCCAATCTGATATTGTGTGTTTGAGAATTCACTGGAAAGAGCACACTTTTAGTCAAATTAATTCTGAGACCAGAGATCTTTTGAAATTCTGTAAGTGCTGTTAGGACAGCAGGCACAGTATTTTGTTTGTTTGATATATACAGTACCATATCATCTGCATATAGAGAAATTTTCTGTTCAAGTCCTTCTCTGATAATCCCCTTTATCTGATAAGCATTTCGACAGTGAACTGCCAGTGGTTCAATGGCGATTGCAAATAGCAGTGGTGACAAGGGGCATCCTTGTCTGGTACCACGTTCTAGTTTAAAGTAGTCTGAACAAATGTTGTTAACACAAACTGAAGCTTCTGGACTTGTATACAGTAGTTTGATCCATGCACAAATGTTCGGGCCAAATTCAAATTTCTCTAATGTAGTGAAAAGGTAGTTCCATTCAATCATATCAAATGCTTTTCCTGCATCCAACGATAACAATATCTCCACAGTGTTTGACTTTGCAGGTGAGTATATTACATTAAACAGGCATCGAAGATTGGAAGCTAAGTGTCGGCCTTTAATAAATCCAGTTAGGTTTTGTGATATTACCAAAGGCAGCACTTTCTCGATCCTTCTAGCTAGGACTTTGGAGAGTATCTTAACATCATTATTCAGAAGTGAAATTGGTCTGTATGATCCATCCATCCATTATCAATCCCTCTATATCTGCTGGAGCCAATCCCAGCCAACACAGGGCACAAGGCAGGAAACAAACCCTGGGCAGGGTGCCAGCCAACTGCACGGCACACACACACACACTCTGGGGACAATCTAGGATCGCCAATGCACCTAACCTGCATGTCTTTGGACTGTGGGAGGAAACCCACGCAGACACGGGAAGAACATGCAAAATCCACAGAGGGAGTACCCAGGAAGCGAACCCGGGACTCCTAACTGTGAGGCAGCAGCGCTACCACTGCACTACCGTGCCGCCCTGTCTGTATGATGCATATTGTAATAAGTCCTTATTTTGTTTAAGAAAGACGGTGATTAATGCTTGGTGAAAAGTTTGAGGTAGAATTTTATTGTCTCTAGCTTCTGTGAATGTTGCTAATAAAAGGGGAACTAGCTGAGTTCTCCGCATTTTGACTGAAGACCTGGGCACGAGGCGTGTTTCGGCCAAATTTGTCCCCCGTCTGCTAACAGATGACCAGCGGAACACTCGACTCAATGTGTGCAAAGACTTGAAAATGGAGGTTGAAAGTGACCCAGACCTCTTTTCCAGGGTCATAAGAGGTGACGAGAGTTGGTGTTACGGGTACGACCCTAAAACGCAGCAAGCATCGAGCCACTGGACGAATCCTGATTCACCCAGGCCCAAAAAAGCCAGACAGGTGAGATTGAACGTGAAAACAATGCTGATTTGTTTCTTTTGACATTAGAGGCATTGTGCTCAAGGAATTAGTTCCAAGCGGTCAGACAGCCAACCAAGAGTACTATCTTGGGGTCTTAAGACAGCTGAGAGAGAGAGAGAGTGCGGAGAACAAGGCCGGAATTGTGGCAGTCGGGCAAATGGCTCCTTCACCATTGCCAATTCGTCCGTTGTTGACCAGTCAGGGCATGACACTCGTGCCCCCCCCCCACCCTTATTCACCGGACTTCACCTCCTGTGACTTTTTCTTGCTCCCCAGAATGAAAAGGGACTTGGAAAGGGTGCCGATTTAACAGTGTGGAGGACGTGATCGCTGCTTCAATGACAGCGCTAAATAGCATCCCAGTTGGGGACTTCCAAAAATGTTTTGATCGGTGGGAAAGGAGATTGGACAAGTGTGTGTCTTCCAATGGGGAGTACTTTGAAGGAGAATAGTACATTTTTTGAAATATTTTAAATAAAATGATTGCTTTTGGAAAAGTCGTATAATGGAGCAGTGGAGTGGCGGGCCCCACAGGTTGGGAACCGCCGAGTTACTCGGTACTTGAGGAGTCTTTTCACCAAATATTTTTTTAACCCTTACTTATTTATTTTGATGACTACTTTTTACTTCTACTTGAGTAATATTATTATTATAGTAATATTATTTTGAAGTAACGCTACTCTTACTTGAGTACAATTTTTGGCTACTCTACCCGCCTCTGCCGTCTGCTCAAGCGATTACAGCATGGGTGCGTAACTTTGAAGAAACGGGCTCAGCCTTACAAAAGAAGTCCCCAGGTGGAGCCACTTCACATACTGCCTGCCCAACGATCGATGGCGGCTGTTTGACGATTGTTTGGACGGCGTGTCATTTCACGCAAAAGGTGACATTCCATGGCCTTCAAGATCCTCAGATCTCACTGTTTGTGATTTTGTTTTTCTGTGGGGACATCTTAAAAGCCAAGTGTACCGCACACGTCCTGCAACCATTGCTGAGCTAAAAAGTAGGATTGAAGAGGAAATCGCTGGCATTCCTATTGACGCGTTTGGTCGAGCAATGCAGGCTGTCAGAATGTGTACGGAGAAATGGACAACACCTTCAAGAGGTTTTCTTCAAAACATAAAATGAATATTGAATGAAAATTGATTACCATCATTAATTGCATATGCTGTACAATACATTTCATCATTAAATGTATTTTGTGACATGTTTACTCGTGCATTGAACGTCAATGGAGAATTTCCTGTTTTCCCCGCGCCACCCTGAATAACCTCCATCTTGCGTTTTCTGTATTGAGCTCTGCCTGAAAAGACATTATTTACGTACTTTCATTGATTGATTTTCATGCATGCAGGATGGCCACCCCAAACATTTATTTTTTGTCTTTGTGGTACTTTCACAACATGTAATTCTTTATATATTATAGATTTTCTTCTTCTTCTTTCAGCAGCTCCCATTTAGGGGTTGCCACCGTGGATCACCCGCCTCCATCTATTCCTGTCTTTGACGTCATTTTCTGCCACGCCGACTACTTTCATGTCCTCCCTCACCACATCCATAAAATTCCTCTTTGGCCTTCCTCTGTATATATTATAGATAATACGCCCAAATTATCAGCAAAATTAAATGAGCGTGAGAAAAATTACATTACAGTCCAATTAGCACTGCGTCTTGTGTCCACGGGCGGCTCTCGGCTTACCTTCAGTCTAGCTTGGTCTCTGCTACTACAAGGCCTTTATATGGAGAATCTAAATTGGCCACATGCCTGTCTTAAAATGGCTGCCAAGACAGAGTTGAGCACATCATGGGAACGTGGCAAGAGAAAAAGAGAGAGAGAGAGAGAGGTGGTCTTCTTAATGTCAGTAAATGTAAAGTATTACACATCTTCTTCTTCTTTTTTTGGCTGCTCCCGTTAGGGGTCACCACAGATCATCTTCTTCTGTCTCTTTCTGCCCTGCTTATCTTGCTCTGTCACCCCATCACCGTCATGTCCCCTCTCACCACATCCATAAATCTTCTCTTAGGTCTTCATCTGTTCCTCTTCCCTGTCAGCACCCTTCTCCCAATATACCCAGCATCTCTCCTCTGCACATGTCCAAACCAACACAATCTCGCCTCTCTGACTTTGTCTCTCAACCGTCCCACCTGAGCTGATCCTCTAATGTCCTCATTTCTAATCCTGTCCATCCTCGTTACCTCCAATGCAAATCTCAATATCTTTAGCTCTGCCACCTCCAGCTCTATCTCCTGTGCCACCGTCTCCCACCCATATAACACAGCTGGTCTCACTACTGTCCTGTAGACCTTCCCTTTCACTCTTGCTGATATCCGTCTGTCACAAATCACTCCTGACACTCTTCTCTACCCACTCCACCCTGCCTGCACTCTCTTCTTCACCTTCTCTTCCACAATCCCCATTACTCTGTATTGTTGATCCCAAGTATTTAAACTCATCCACCTTCGCCAACTCTACTCCCCTCATCCTCACCACTCCACTGACCTCCCTCTCATTCACACACATGTATTCTGTCTTGGTGGTCCTACTGACCTTCATTCCTCTCCTCTCTAGAGCAGATCTCCACCTCTCCAGGGTCTCCTCAACCTGCTCCATACTATCACTACAGATCACAATGTCATCAGCAAACATCATAGTCCACGGGGACTCCTGTCTAATCTCGTCTGTCAGCCTGTCCATCACCATTGCAAATAAGAAAGGGCTCAGTGCTGATCCCTGATGTAATCCCACCTCCATCACTCCCACCACAGACCTCACCACGATCACACTTCCCTTGTACATATTCTGTACAACAATGTAAAGTATTACACATACAAAGTAAAAATGTGATGTTTGAGTACACAATGGGAGTTCGGAAAATCGAGAATACACCTTATGAGAAGTATGTGGCCCTGGGGGATGCTAAATCTCATACCCACACTGTCACCTGTAGGGTCCCAGAAGGATCATTCCTTGGGCCGACCCTTTTTAACATCTATATGCTACCCCGGGTCACATCATCGGCAGGCATGGAGTTTCATTCCATTGTTATGCTGATGATATGCAGCTCTATGTGAGACTGGGTTCGACCTCCCTTACACCTCCATTAATTCTTTCATCCTGCTTGGATGAGATTGAGGCTTGGATGTCCAAGAACTTCCTTAAGCTGAACAACACCAAAGGTGAAGCTCTTTTAAATGATACCCCCCATTCAACTTCATTCCTCTGTAAATTGCATTTTCTTTTCTGGTCATACGATTACCCTCTCTCCCTCTGTTACAAATTTGGGTGTGTCAAGTTAGACTCCCACCTGTCATTTGATACACATGTCCATCACCTCTGTAAAACTGAAATCTTTCATCTCCGAATCTTAGCCAAACTCTGTCCCTGTCTCTCCCTCTGTGATGATGAAAAGCTGCTTCATGCCCTTGTCTCCTCCAGGCTGGACTATTGTAATGCACTTCTGATCGGGATACCCAAAAACGAGCCTTCAAAAGCTCCAACAAATTTAAAGTAGTGCTGCAAGAATCCTGATGAGGGTGCAGAAGTATGAGCACATTTCACCAATCACTTCATTGGCTCCCTCTTCACCTCCATATTGAATACAAACTCTGTCTGCTCACTCATCAGTGTATTCATGGAAATGCTCCACAATATCTTAAGGAACTTCTTATATTATAATCCACTACAAGAAACCTTTGTCTTGCAAATACCTACCGCCTTCACCCCCTGATGACCAAACTTTGTACAATGGGTGCCCGAGCCTCTGCAGTCGCTGCTCCACGGCTCTGGAATGTCCTACCAGAGAATTTGAGGACACAGCAGATTGTGGGCTGTTTTAAAAAACAGCTAAAGAAAGCACAATAACAAGAATGCTACTAATTATTGTTGTTTTATCTCTGTATTTAATAATAATAATAATAATAATAATAATAATAATAATAATAATAATAAT
>JANRMT010027041.1:16095210-16110930 GCA_026402145.1 Polypterus bichir lapradei | reverse complement strand
AAGCTGTAAGGAATGAGCCTGCCAAATTTCAGCCTTCTACCTACACGGGAAGTTGGAGAATTAGTGATGAGTCAGTCAGTCAGTCAGTCAGTCAGTGAGGGCTTTGACTTTTATTAGTATAGATTACTTCTATTTCTTATTTATTTTATTTATGTTCATATATTTTATTTCTATTTATATTATTCATGTTAATTGTATGTTTTCTTTTATACTATTATTGTAAAGCACTTTGGCCACAGCATTCCTATGTTGTTTTAAATGTGCTATATAAATAAATTGACATTGACATAACAGGACGAAGTCTAGAAATGTTTCGGAGATGGATGAAGGCAGTCTGAGAAATGTTACTTATTTGTGAGGAATTATTTAACAATAATAATAATAATTATTATTATCATTTAATAAGTACCATTATTAGTGTATAAATGGATATAAATAATTGCATGTAAACAATTCGCCAAAATCTGTTGTATGTAAATGATACTGTTTTAAACGTTATTGTATTTTCATCAGAAAACCCGGCTTCTACGTCTACCTGTGTTAGTTTAAATGGCACTTTTGCCACTCGCAATATGGCGGACACGCTGACGTATCGTGTCAAATGGGCAGCACAGTGAATGCGGCGTCTATCTATACATGTGTATGATCTTGATGACCGGAACAGGAAGTGATGTTAATTGTCTTCTGAGGACCAGAAGTGGCTTTAGGCTTGAGGGTTCGTCAGCTGGCCTGCAGGGTGTGGAAGGAGATCTCCGAGGAAGACGGGAGTCGTTCAGCCAAGCAGCTTTTATTCAGTCACAGATGACTATGTAAAGCAGAAGAGCAAAGTTCTGCTTTTTCGGTCGTTTTTTTATATGCATTTACCCCCCCCCCCCCCCCCAAGCAGGGGGGGGTTTAGGGGTTAAAGTATATTTTTGCACTTTTAAAGCCCGAGTCCTTTTATATTCCTGTCCTGGCTGAAGCATGTTATTGGTGTTTGGGGGTCTGACAGTCTGGGGTGAGGTCATTCCTGGCCTTTTCAGTGGGACTACAACACTACTAAAAAGCTCTCAGCCCTCCCTGAAGGACTCCATCTTTTCTCATTTTTAAACTGTTTGTGTGAGTGGGGAGAGCGGCTGTTTTTTTTTTTTTTTTTTATATCTTCAGTAAATTTTGAGAGTAATGAAATGACTCTAGAAATAGAGAGGAAAGCAGGGGGAGCGCAGTAAACTGTGTGTGTGTGTGGTGGGGGGGGGGGGGGGGTTGGCTTTGGAGGCAAGGCAGGAAAATGGATTTGTAAACCATTGGGACTTCAGCGCTAATCTTCTGTGGCTTTTCTGGGAACGACATTAAAGGGAAAATGCAGGGGGGTTAAGCAGGATGATTGTGGGGGGGTCAGCTTTCCCAATTGCAAGAATGCTTTGTTGAAAAATGCATCAGTGCAGCCGAGGTGGGTGTATTTATAAGCAAAACCTCCGACAGACCACAATCAAAAGCAAATCGAATTTTAAACAATTTGGACATCCGTGTGTGTCGAGATTTTTTTTTTATTAATACATTTTTAAGATTAACAATAGAAGGAAGGTGAAGTGTGATTACCTACCGAGATAAAAGGATTAAAGTACGTGCTGGAAAAAAATAAAAATAAAATTAATTCACTGTGAGCTGCCAGGTAGGCCACAAAGGTGCAACCGGGAAATGCAGAAAGGGCAGAGAGGCTTGAATTAATGGTCGCACTGGGAAGTTCTCCATACATATTTAATGGGGTGATTCTCAAAATGAACGCCGTCTAAAAGTGCTCGAGACGGCTTCATGCAGTCCATCTTTATCTTATAAAGCAATTTGCAAAACAATCGGGTGAAATTCAATCAGCTTTTATTTGTTTTAATGCCACGGCGATGGATTGGCACAGAGGACCGCAGAGTCCCCTAAACTGGCAAAAGTGACTTTAAGAACGCACACTCCTGTGGAAAACTCTTGTGCAATTGTAAAACACGCTTTCGTAAATGGTGCCGTATAAAGTTTTGAAGTGGAGTGGTGGCTCTGAGGTTAGGGATCTGCGTTGGGAATCAGAAGGTTGTCAGTTCAAATCTCGAAAAGGCCAGAAGTGACTCTGCTCTGTTGGGCCCTTAACCTGCAATTGCTCTGTCCTGGGTATGACGTTAATCAGCTTCCAGACCCTCAAACAGATCCTCCAATGTACAGGGAAAACTTGGGGGTTGGTGGCAGGATTGGCACACCAGCCACCGTCAAAAACCTCCCACTGTCCCAGTGTGGTGCTGAGGTGTCACCCGCTGCACTCAGGTTTGTCGTGTGGTGGGTTCAGCAATGTGTAATCAGCAGATGCTCCCACCCTCTCTCTCATAGTTTTTATTAATCAATACAAGTTTAGAAGTGCATTAAGCAGAAAAAGAAATGGACTCAATTCTTCATGCCCACCCTTTCCCTTCCTCGTAGCTCCACTGTCATGCAGTTTCTGCAGGTTCTCTTCATCTTTCTCTTGTTTTCTTGCCCCAGTTCCACTTCAGCGAACAATGGAGGGCCAAACCATCTGCTGGAGGATTGCCAGTTCATCTTGTAGCAGCGCTATGTAAATAGGTACTACGTATCCCAGCAGCCCCGGTGGTATAATGCTATTGGACCACGGGTGTCGAAACCTGGTCCTGGTGGGCCACAGTGGCTGCAGGTTTTCATTCTAACCATCTTCTTAATCAGTGAGCCATTTTTGTTGCTGATTCACTTGTTTTGCCTCAGTTTTAATTGACGTGACTCTGAATCCTTAGTTCTGGGGTGTCCTACTCCGGTCTTGGTGGGATGTTGTATGATGGACACAAGTGAGCTGGTCATGTGGCATTTCATTTTGTGTCTCGTTGTTGTTTGGCTGTTAATTAAGGAAAAAGAGACAACTAAGGGGCTTGAGTCAAGTTAATTTAAACTAAGGCAAAAGAAGTTAATTAGCAGCAAAAACTGCTCACTAATGGAGTAGATGGTTAGAATGAAAACCTGCAGCCACTGTGGCCCTCCAAGACCGGAGCTGGACACCCCACAACTAAGGGGTCAGAGTCTGGTCAATTAAAACTGAGGCGAAACAAGTGAATCAGCAACAAAAACAGCTCACTGATTAAGAAGATGGTTAGAGTGAAAACCTGCAGGCACTGTGGCCCACCAGGACCAGAGTTTGACACCCGTGGTCCAATAGCATTGTACCACCAGGGCTGCTGGGATATGTAGTACCTATTTACATAGCGCATTCCTCCAGCAGATGGTTTGGCCCCCCATTGTGCTCTGAAGTGGAATTGGGGCAAGAAAACAAGAGGAAGATGAAGAGAACCTGCAGAAACTGCATGACAGTGGAAGTGCGAGGAGGCAAAGGGTGGGCATGAAATATTGAGCTCATTTTTTTGTGCTTAATGCACTTCTAAACTTGTATTGGTTAATAAAAATCTATGAGAGAGAGAGAGGGTGGGAGCATCCGCTGATAGCACGTTACCGAACCCACCACAAGACAAACCTGAGTGCAGCGGGTGACACCTCAGCACCACACTTTGTATCTCATTATGGTTTGGCTGCTAATTAAGGAAAATGAAACAATTAAGGGGTCTGAGTCTTCAAGAGCAAGTCAATTCAAATTAGTTCAAAAGACGTTAATTAGCAGCAAAAACAGGTCACTAATTAAGAAGATGGTTAGAATGAAAGCCAGCAGCCTCTGGTGCAGCCCTCCAGGACTGGAGTTGGACACCCCACAGCTAGGTGGTTGGAGTCATGTCAATTAAAATGAAGACAAAACGAATGAATCAGCAACCAAAACGGCTTACTAATTAAGAAGATGGTTAGGATGAAAACCTGCAGCCACTGCGGCCCTCCAGGACCAGAGTTGGACACCCAAGAAACTAAAGGGTTGGAGTCACGTCAATTAAAACGAAGGCAAAACAAGTGAATCAGCAACAAAAACAGCTCACTAATGAAGAAGATGGTTAGAGTTGGGGACCCCTTAATTATATCCAACTTGTTCTAGAAAGGTTTTAGCGGTCCAGTGCCGCTAAGATTCACACCATCAAGAAAACGGTGATTTATTTATTTTTATGGTGGAGATTCCAGGGATGCACCCGGACTTGGCCTGACCCGCACGCACTCACAAACAGAGACAAAACAAAGCAAACCGGTAATCAAACAGCAAATGAAGAATGTAAGGAAAACAAATGAAATAAATGAAAACAGCAATACCACCCCTGTTCCCCTTATGGCGACTACACATTAAATACACAAAGCACAAACAAAACATACAAACAGTAAAGTCCATGAAAAACGGCAACGGATGAAATGTAATGATGAAGATAGATAATCCAGAGACCTGCACGTTGAATGGGAATGTAAAGATAGTCCTACCGGTAGTTCCTGAAATGGTCAGTAGGACCACCAAGACAGAATACATGTGTGTAAATGAGAGGGAGGTCAGTGGACTGGTGAGGATGAAGGGAGTAGAGTTGATGAAGGTGGACGAGTTTAAATACTTGGGATCATGCATTTCTGGATACATTAAAGATACCACAAATAGACGCTTTTAGTGCGGAGGAACTTGATAAACCTCTGATGTTATCAGAATTACTAGATGCTATAAAATCACTCCAAGGCGGGAAAGCAGCAGGCCCTGATGGTTACCCTGCAGAATTTTACAAGAAATTCTCCGCTCAGCTAGCCCCCCTCTTATTAGCAACATTTACAGAAGCCAGAGATAACCAATCTCTTCCACAAACCTTTCGCCAAGCACTAATCACTGTCTTTCCAAAACAAAATAAGGACTTATTACAATGTGCATCATATAGACCAATTTCACTTCTGAATAACGACGTTAAAATACTCTCTAAAATCTTAGCCAGAAGGGTGGAGAAAGTGCTCCCCTCGGTAATATCACAATACCAAACTGGATTTATTAGGGGCCGGCACTTATCTTCCAATCTTCGACGCCTGTTTAATGTAATATACTCACCAACTAAATCAAACACCCCAGAAATATTATTATCATTAGATGCAGAAAAAGCATTCGACATGATTGAATGGAAATACCTTTTTACTATATTGGAGAAGTTTGGGTTTGGCCCAAACATCTGTGCATGGATTAAATTACTGTATACTAACCCAGAAGCTTCAGTTTGCATCAACAACATTTGCTCAGACTACTTTAAACTAGAACGTGGCACTAGACAAGGATGCCCCTTGTCACCGCTGCTGTTTGCGATTGCCATTGAACCACTGGCAATACATTGTCGAAATACTGATCAGATAAAGGGGATTAGCAGAGAAGGACTGGAACAGAAAATCTCATTATATGCAGATGACATGGTACTGTATATATCAGACCCAGAAAATTCTGTACCTGCAGTCTTAGCAGCACTCACAGAATTTCAAAAGATCTCTGGTCTCAGAATTAATCTGAATAAAAGTGTACTCTTTCCAGTGAACTCTCAAGCATATAATATTAGATTAGATACCCTACCTTTTATCATTGCAGAACAGTTTAAATACCTCGGGGTAAACATCACAAGTAAACATAAAGCTCTTTATCAACAAAATTTCGCCGTTTGCATGGAAAAAATTAAACAAGACTTGCATAGATGGTCAACCCTTCATCTCACACTAGCTGGAAGAATTAACACTGTTAAGATGAATATTCTTCCTAAGCTCCTTTTTTTATTTCAAAACATCCCAATATACATTAATAAATCATTTTTTAGGCAATTAGATTCGACAATAACCTCATTTATTTGGAATTCAAAACATCCACGCATCAAAAGAGCGACCCTACAAAGACAAAAGGCAGAAGGCGGCATGGCTCTACCTAACTTCCAGTTTTATTACTGGGCAGCAAATATACAGGCGATAAGAACCTGGACACAAATAGAAGAACATACACAGGCTTGGTCCGCAATAGAATTAAATTCCTGCAGTACTTCTTTGTATTCCTTGCTCTGTGCTCCAATAAACACACGTTATCGGCAATACACTAATAACCCAATTGTGCTCCACTCACTTAGAATCTGGAACTAATGTAGAAAGCATTTTAAGACGGAGAAGCTTCTATCTGTGGCACCCCTGCAAGAGAACCACCTCTTTCAACCCTCACAAACATATGCAGCTTTTAATATTTGGAAAAAATTTGGAATTAACTTGCTTAGAGATCTTTATATAGACAACGTCTTTGCATCCTATGAGCAATTACATTCCAAATTTAACATTCCAGCTACACATTTCTTTCACTATCTTCAAATCAGAAACTTTGTTAAACAAAACCTTCCAGATTTTCCTCATCTTGCACCCTCATCCATGCTGGAAAAAATATTGCTCAATCTCAAGGATTTAGACTCCATCTCTACAATATATAAAATCATTTTACAATCCCTCCCTTTTAAAGATCCAAGAGGACACTGGGAAAAAGATCTTTCAATTAATATATCAGAAAAGGAGTGGAAAGTAGCAATGCAGAGAATTCACTCGAGCTCCATATGCGCAAAGCATACAATTATACAACTCAAAATTATATATCGAGCACATCTGTCTCGACTAAAACTCTCCAAAATGTTCCCAGGGCATGATCCAACCTGCGAACGTTGTAACCAAGTCCCAGCCTCACTAGGTCACATGTTCTGGTCCTGCACCAAATTAACATTATTCTGGACAAACATTTTTAATTACCTTTCAGATAGCCTTGGACTCACAATCCCTCCAAACCCATTAACAGCCGTGTTTGGTGTTCTTCCAGATGGGTTTAAAGCGGAGGAAGACAAACAAATTGTGATTGCATTCACTACACTTTTGGCACGTAGACTTATTCTCATAAACTGGAAGAACCCAAACTCTCCTCTTTTAAGTCAGTGGGAAACCGATGTGTTATATTATTTGAAGTTGGAAAAAATCAAATACTCAGTTAGAGGATCCGTACAGACTTTTTTCAAAACATGGCAGGATCTAATCAGTAATATTTTAAAATAAGTTCAAAAGGCACAGAGAATTTATTAATTTAGGTATGTCTCCAAGCCTTAAATTTAATGCCGTTTGGCTTGCTCTCTCTCTCAGGGGTGGGGATCGATTTGTTCTTAATTTTTCTCTTTGTAAAAACTTGATTGCTTTGTATGGATTGTAATAAAATTAATAAAAAAAAAAAAAATACTTGGGATCAACAGTACAGAGTAACGGGGATTGTGAAAGAGAAGTGAAGAAGAGAGTGCAGGCAGGGTGGAGTGGGTGGAATGACTTGTGACAGACGGGTATCAGCAAGAGTGAAAGGGAAGGTCTACAGGGTGGTAGTGGGACCAGCAATGTTATATGAGCTGGAGACGGTGGCACAGGAGACAGAGCTGGAGGTGGCAGAGTTAAAGATGCTAAGACTTGCATTGGGTGTGACGAGGATGGACAGGATTAGAAATGAGGACATTAGAGGGTCAGCTCAGGTGGGACGGTTAGAAGACAAAGTCAGAGAGGTGAGATTACGTTGGTTTGGACATGTGCAGAGGAGAGATGCTGAGTATATTGAGAGAAGGATGCTAAGGAGAGAGCTGACAGGGAAGAGGAGAAGAGGAAGGCCTAAGAGAAGGTTTATGGATGTGGTGAGAGAGGACATGCAGGTGATGGGGGTGACAGAGCAAGATGACGAAGACAAAGATATGAAAGAAGATGGTCACTGTGGCGACACTTAATAGGAGTAGCTGAAAGAAGAACAAAAAGAAGAAGATTGATAGCCAGCCAATCAGGTGCACGTAGCAAATCACATGTTGCAAAACCCCAAGGGGTAGAATTTTATAAAAAATATGCCTTGTCTGAAGAGCGACATCAGTGGTGGGCGAGAGCGACATCAGGAGAGGGCACGAGCCACGTGCGGCCGTTTCCATCTGATCAACAACAAAGCATCTCATGAACAACTTTGAGTGCTAAATCACCAGCCATCCTGGGACATTCATCCTTGACATCTGTTAACTTTTCGGAAGCTTTTTCTAAAGACTATACACAGTATATCCAGACTTTACTATCCATCTTATTTTCTATTATTTGGTGTTATTATTCATGTAATAAATATCGCTCTACTTTTAACTTTCTATACTTTGTCTTCGTATTTAGAGTTATTAGAGTAATGAGATATTAAGAGCAACTGGAGTAGCAAGGAAGTACCATATAAGCAACGCTGCAAGGTTTATCAGGCTGAGGATAAAGCACTTTTTCTTTTGCTTTTCCCAGATGGTGAAACAGGATGCTCATATAATATGAAACAAATGCATTTTGAAAAACGAATATCACCCACACAATATTTCGGGTCAATATTAGCGAAACTTCCCCATGTATTTAACCCACTTCTGTCATCTAAACGTCTATCGCAACGTTACATTATTAATGCATATCTAATATTCGAAGCTAATCTTCTCTTCTTTATTAAATCGAATCAAGCAAACCTTAGAACGGAACATATGCAAGGGATCATTGATCACGTTCAACATTCAAATATCAATAGTTCAGACATATTCAAAATAGGTAAAGCAGTAATATTACCATCGTCATATTAAGGTAGTTAAAAGCATTGCAACAGTTATATCACGATGCAATAGTACTATCCAGGCGAAGTGGTGGCTCTGAGGCTGGGGATCTGCACTGGCAATGGGAAGGTTGCCGGTTCGAATCCTGTAAAATGTCAAAAAGGACTCTGCTTTGTTGGGCCCTTAACCTGCAATTGCTGAGCGCTTTGAGTAGTGATAAAAGCGCTATATAAATGCAAAGAGTTATTATTATCCAGAACAATTGGTCGGCCACATATATTTATTCAATGGCGTGCAATCCACAATGGCCATGAAATCCGCAGCTTCTTGAAAACAATGCCACTAACTACATCGGCTCTGGATATTCCCATGTTTCACATGCTAGCAATAAAGTGATTCAGATTATGATTTTGAGATATATATACACACACACACACACACACACACACACACATATATATATATATATATATATATATATATATATATATATATATATATATATATATATATATATAAGCCAAATACCACTGACTAAGTCATCACGAAATCTCCCGAACCATGACGACCTGGAACTTGAAATTTGGAATGTAGGTTACCCTTGGCCCATAGGTGCTCGCTAACAAATGGTTTTAAATTTTCATGGTCCAAGCGCGTTCTGTCTGTATGTCTGTCCGCTTTTCACGAGAGAACTCCTTAACGGATTTATATCGGGGTTTTTTCTATAATTTGCATGAACATTCCAGTTGATTTTGCGACATTCTCATTGCGCTAAGTATCATATTTCGCTTGCGGTACCGATTTATTAGCGAGAATCCCAGAGGATGGGACGGGGGGCGGGGTACTCCTCACTCACGCGTCTGCCTCGGTGCGTAACCTTAACTCCGCTTTGTTAGCGAACGAGATAACTACTTAACGGATTTTGATAATTTTTTTTTTCTATAATTTGCTTGAACATTCCGTTGATTTTGCGACTTCTCTTATCGCGCTAAGAAGCATAGTTCGCCCGCAGGAGGGGGAAACGTGACGTCAGGAGTGGGCAGGGACCTCCACACTGTCCTGTTTCACTACTATGTGGGCGGAGCCGCGGGGGATGGCTAGTATCCTTATATATAATTTGATACTGTCTGTATGTACGGTGTTCGCGTCAATACCTCGACTCAATACAAGTTAGAGCCATGCAATGGGACTTTGCCTCTGTAGTTAGAACATAACGTGGCAAACGCGGATGCAGTATTGCATGATTGGCTAAGAATGTTGGAATGCTTCAGTTACGCCACTGGACGGCCGAGTATAGTAAGTCGGTGTTGGTTCGAGCAGATAACAGTAAGTTCGGTTGGTTTTTGGAACGTTGGTTTGGTGGGGCGTACTTTCCAGGACTAACATCGTCGACTGACTTAAACCCTTCAACAGCTCCGGAACCGTAAGTAATTTAGAACGTACCGCCATTTGCTTGGTACGAAATCTATCTTTGGACAGTTCGGTTTTGGCATCTGTCCTTCTGACATCTATTGGCAAACTGAGTAATGACGGCTGGGTATTAACAACGGTCATCATTTAAATTTTAGCCGATCACAGATCAAAAATGACCACGCCAACATAATTATTACTCCGACTCTGATTAGACAGTTTGTTTTGAAAATTTGTTTGCTGGAAAAAATCAAATGAGGTTCGCCGAAGAGCTGAGTTCACGTCTCGCAGCCCCGTTTAAACAGGAAGCTCTTCATTACATCTCACGAAAAGGTCTATTTTAAGCACAAATCAGTGCCATGATAACAAAATCATTTCAAGGACTTAAAACAACAAATAATTCTCTGCAGAGAAAGTATGGATTTCACAAACGTAGGATTTGTAGCCCGATTCGATCGGGCTCCCAGTCGCTAGTTATATATATGAATGGAAGTGAAGTCTGTGATACGGTTTGCATATTTGTAGCTAGAGATCCACAATGGCCGAAAATGACTCGCGTATCTTAAAATAGTTTTTTATTCCTAAGCTTTTGACACAGCCTGCCAGGTGTCATCATCAGAGGAAAATGATTAGACATACAGGAATCAAAGGCACTGTTCAGCTAGTGAAGAGTGGGGTGGGGGGTTAGTAAGGTGGGGTTCAGAAGGTGTTGGTCATGAAGTCTTTTTCATTATTTGGATGTTCTTCTTCTTAAGCCTGCATATGCTGGGTTCACATCCAAGTGTCTGTTAACGGCGTTTTCATTAGAGACCCCCAGTTGACCCTTTTTCCAATTTTCATGTCCTCGATTTTCAGCTTGCAACATTTCATCAATGGACGGGTATTTGTGGGGTCCAGGTATGTTTTCTGTGTGTTTTACATACTCTTTATCTTTATATGTTCTAATTCTGTATTTAATATTTAGTATAACCTATACTGTGGTGGGCTGGCGCCCTGCCCGGGGTTTGTTTCCTGCCTTGTGCCCTATGTTGGCTGGGATTGGCTCCAGCAGACCCCCGTGACCCTGTAGTTAGGATATAGCGGGTTGGATAATGGTTGGTTGGTATAACCTATACTTGTATTTTACTTGAGAGTTTTCCTCACAGCACTCTGCGCCTGCACTCAGTGAAGAGCGGCACACAAACATGACTTGGATTGCATCGTGTCTGTTAAGAGGAGCTCTGGTGTGTTGGCACCCTGTCCTGTCGTGGGGTACATCAGCATGGCATTGTTCATAAATGGGTGGCTTCAGACAGGCACCGGTATTTGTCGAATTTCATTGCAGTTTTTTTTCTGCCCAGCACTTTGAAAAATTGGGGGGATGCTGGGGTGGATGGATTATAAAAGCTTGATGATTCAATTTGGAGCACCTACTGTATATAAGAGCACTGGGACAAGGAGCTGTGTTCTCTGAAGCTTCATCCTGAGATTTGTTTCAATCTCTCAAAGTGTCTGACGGAACTTCCTCATCCTGGAATCCTCACATGACCTCCGATAGAAGAGCGCGAGTCTCCTTTGATTAATAATGCAAAGTGTGACAACGTGAAGCAGTGAGGCAGGCAGTTCTGTGGGCGCTTTGAGATCTGCTGCACTTATTGACTCACCTTTGTATTATTGATCAAAGAAGATACCGGCATAAACTCTCCAGCCGCACATTCTCAATGTTATTCGCAAGAACTGCTAAGAGACTCGTCTGGTGGCTCAGCGGTTATTGAAGACGCCCCTATACTTAAGGGAGTGGGGTTCAAACACACCTACCAGTTGCAGCTGGCATGTTCTCCTTTGGTAATGCCATTGTAGAGGAGAGTTGATTCGGGGCATTTGATCTAATTGGAATGTCAGTCATTCGGTCATTTTCCAGCCCGCTATATCCTAACACAGGGTGATGGTGGTCTGCTGGCAACAATCCCAGCCAGCACAGGGCACAAGGCAGGAACATACCCCGGGCAGGGCACCAGCCCAGTGCAGGGCACACACACACACACACCAAGCACACACTAGGGACAGTTTAGGATCGCCAGTGCACCTAACCTGCATGTCTTTGGACTGTGGGAGGAAACTGGAGTACCCGGAGGAAACCCATGCAGACACGGGGAGAACATGAAAACTTCATGCAGGGAGGACCCAGGAAGCAAACACGGGTCTCCTTATTGCGAGGCAGCAGCACTACCACAGTGCCACTGTGCTGCCCTAATTGGAATGTGACAAAAATAAAACTAACAACATATAGTGCATTAAAATATAAATTGTTATAAAAAATGACATATATGTGCCTCCATTCAGGTGCTATGTCTCTGTCATAACAGAGGCATATACATTGCATTTAATGATGACACGACACAGAAGTTTGCTGTAATGCATTTAATTACTACAAATGTGCATTATGAGCCATCTGTTGGAATGGAAAACAGTGCATTTTATAACTATATGCATTACAAAATGCATTCCAACAGATGGTGCACTGCAAGCATTAACACTGTGGTCTACGTTGATTAAGTAGATTTTGACCAATTTTAGATGGGTAGTACATCTAGCATATATATATATATATATATATATATATATATATATATACATACAGTACAGGCCAAAAGTTTGGACACACCTCCTCATTCAATGTGTTTTCTTTCTTTTCATGCCCATTTACAGCACTCCATCACTCTCCTTCTTGGTCAAATAGCCCTTACACAGCCTGGAGGTGTGTTTGGGGTCATTGTCCTGTTGAAAAATAAATGATCGTCCAACTAACCTGACTTCTGCACAACACAACTGCTGGTCCCAACCCCATTGATAAAGCAAGAAATTCCACTAAATAACCCTGATAAGTGAAAACCATTTCAGGTGACTACCTGTTGAAGCTCATTGAGAGAATGCCAAGAGCGTGCAAAGCAGTAATCAGAGCAAAGGGTGGCTATTTTGAAGAAACTAGAATATAAAACATGTTTTCAGTTATTTCACCTTTTTTTGTTAAGTACATAACTCCACATGTGTTCATTCATAGTTTTGATGCCTTCAGTCATGAAAATAAAGAAAACACATTGAATGAGGAGGTGTGTCCAAACTTTTAGCCTGTACTGTATATTTATATATATATATATATATATATATATATATATATACTCAGTAAAAAAAGAAACGCCCCTTTTTCAGGACTGTGTATTTCAACAATAATGTTTTAAAAATCCAAATAACTTTACAGATCTTCATTGTAAATTGTTTAAACAATGTTTTCCATGCATGTTCAATTAACCATAATCAATTAATTAACATGCACCTGTGGAATGGTCGTTAAGACCTTAACAGCTTACAGAAAGTAGGCATTTAAGGTCACAGTTCTAAAAACGCAGGACACTAAAGAGACTTGTCTACCGACTGTGAAAAACACCCAAAGAAAGATGCCCAGGGTCCCTGCTCATCTGCGTGAACGTGCATTAGGCATGCTGCAGGGAGGCATGAGGACTGCTGATGTGGCTAGGGCAATAAATTGCCATGTCCGCACTGTGAGACGCCTAAGACAGCGCTACAGGGAGACAGGAAGGACAGCTGATCATCCTCGCAGTGGAAGACCACGTGTAACAACACCTGCACAGGATCGGTACATCCGAATATCACACCTGCGTGACAGGTACAGGATGGCCACAACAACTGCCCGAGTCACACCAGGAACACACAATCCCTCCATCAGTGCTCAGACTGTCCACAATAGGCTGAGAGAGGCTGGACTGAGGGCTTGCAGGCCTGTTGTAAGGCAGGTCCTTACCAGACATCACCAGCAACAACGCCGCCTATGGGCACAAACCCACCTTCGCTGGACCAGACAGGAGTGGCAAAAAGTGCGTGAGTTTCTGCATGACAGCAATGTCAGTGTTCTGCCATGGCCAGCGAAGAGCCCAGATCTCAATCCCATTGAGCACGTCTGGGACCTGTTGGATCGCAGGGTGAGGGCTAGGGCCATTCCCCCCAGAAATGTCCAGGAACTTGCAGGTGCCTTGGTGGAAGAGTGGGGTAACATCTCACAGCAAGAACTGACAAATCTGGTCCAGTCCATGAGGAGGAGATGCACTGCAGTACTTCAAGCAGCTGGTGGCCACACCAGATACTGACTGGTACTTTTGATTTTGAGCCTCCCTTCATTCAGGGACACATTGTGAAACATTTTTAGTTTATGTCTTATGGTGTTGACTCTTTTAGTGTTCATACAAATATTTACACATTAAGTCTACTGAAAGTAAAAACAGTTGAAAGTCAGAGAACGTTTCCTTTTTTGCTGAGTATATATGCGCTTCCATACTGAGAGGACCAGGGGAGCATATGTGGCCAGTACGTTACCTCCCTTGGGACACTAGATATAAACCCCCCTGGGTTGCAGTGGTGCCTCGGACTCCTGCAGGGTTTCATGGGAGTTGGAATTTGGTTCAGCCTTGTTGGGATCCGCAGATGCCGCCAGGGGGTGCTGCAGCTGGAGTCCTTCCACCCGGAAGTGCTGCCGGAAATGAAGTCATCAAGCACCTGGAGCACTTCCAGGTGTATTATAAAAGGAGCCAGCAGCCACTACTCTGGAGGCCAGAGTCAGGAGGAGGAGGACAAAGCTTACAGAGGAGTGGAGGAAGAATAAGAGATATAAAATTATTGTGTGGATTGGGCCTGTGGGAACGGGAAAGTCGTTGCCCACAGGAACAGAAATAGAAATAAATCTATTATTTGTTTTATACAGTAACTGTGCCTCCCATGTCTGTCTGTGTCGGGTTAGCACTCATATAGTGCCTTTCAGTCACTATATATATATATATATATATATATATATATATATATGTGTGTGTGTGTGTGTGTGTATATTATATACATATGTATGTATATATATGTATATATATATCTACAGTGCATCCGGAAAGTATTCACAGCGCTTCACTTTTTCCACATTTTGTTATGTTACAGCCTTATTCCAAAATGGATTAAATTCATTTTTTTCCTCAGAATTCTACACACAACACCCCATAATGACAACGTGAAAAAAGTTTACTTGAGGATTTTACAAATTTATTAAAAATAAAAAATTGAGAAAGCACATGTACATAAGTATTCACAGCCTTTGCCGTGAAGCTCCAGATTGAGCTCAGGTGCATCCTGTTTCCCCTGATCATCCTTGAGATGTTTCTGCAGCTTCATTGGAGTCCACCTGTGGTCAATTCAGTTGACTGGACATGATTTGGAAAGGCACACACCTGTCTATAGAAGGTCCCACAGTTGACAGTTCATGTCAGAGCACAAACCAAGCATGAAGTCAAAGGAACTGTCTGTAGACCTCCGAGACAGGATTGTCTCGAGGCACAAATCTGGGGAAGGTTACAGAAAAATTTCTGCTGCTTTGAAGGTCCCAATGAGCACAGTGGCCTCCATCATCCGTAAGTGGAAGAAGTTCGAAACCACCAGGACTCTTCCAAGAGCTGGCCGGCCATCTAAACTGAGCGATCGGGGGAGAAGGGAATTAGTCAGGGAGGTGACCAAGAACCCGATGGTCACTCTGTCAGAGCTCCAGAGTTCCTCTGTGGAGAGAGGAAAACCTTCCCGAAGGACAACCATCTCTGCAGCAATCCACCAATCAGGCCTGTATGGTAGAGTGGCCAGACGGAAGCCACTCCTTAGTAAAAGGCACATGGCAGCCCGCCTGGAGTTTGCCAAAAGGCACCTGAAGGACTCTCAGACCATGAGAAACAAAATTCTCTGGTCTGATGAGACAAAGATTGAACTCTTTGGTGTGAATGCCAGGCGTCAC
>JANRMT010027041.1:16079811-16095110 GCA_026402145.1 Polypterus bichir lapradei | reverse complement strand
ATATATATATATATATATATATATATATATATATACAGTATATATAATATCACAATCTGGCCCTGGTCAAAGTCCCTCAGATCCTCATGCTTGCCCGATTTTCCTGCTTCCAACTCATCCCCTTCAAGAAGTGCCTGTCCACTTACTGCCTAACATATCCCACCTCTTGACCGGTGCCACCTTAACGAGATCATCAATGGTGTTCATGTCACCTGTCGGTGTTCAGCATATACAGTGAAGTGAGGAGGCATGGAGCCAATATCTGCGTACAAACACAGAGGGAGACGGCTTAGCATACAAAAGGAAAGTGAGAGGACGCTAAGGAGATTATGAAAAAATAAACAAATAAATATGTGCCAGAAAGAATATGCTAAGAAGATTGAGAAAAATAATTTTGAAAATCAAAACCAGTTCTGGAATAAAGTCCAAAGGTTAAAGGGATTTCAAACCGAGAAAATGAAAAGCAATAAAAACCTCAAACTGGGAGCTGCAGACTGAGGAAGACAGGATCCTTAAAACACGGAGAACAATGACAGGAGGAGAACGACATGAAGATCCATTAGAACAGAAGAGGATGAATGAGATGAAGTGGACAAGAATGGAGGAATAACAGAAGAAGAAGAAATAACAAATTTAATCCCTCCATGGATATGCCTCCACAGACCATCACTGACGCCCCCACCAAACCAGTCATGCTGAAAGATGTTACAGGCAGCATAATGTTCTCCACAGCTTCTCCAGTCCCTTTCACATCTGTCGCATGTGCTCAGGGTGAACCTGCTCTCATTTGTGAAAAGCACAGGGCGCCCGCCAGTGGCGGACCTGCCAATTCTGGTATTCGATGGCAAATGCCAATCGAGCTCCACGGTGCCCACTAGAGGACATAGTCGGGCCCTCAGGCCACCCTCTTGAAGTCTGTTTCTGATTGTTGAGTCGCACCATTTAACAAAGTCCTTGATTAGGTTCCTATACTCCTCCTTCTGCCCACTCCTGATGCAGCCCACGATAGCAGTGTCATCAGCGAACTTTTGCACGTGGCAGGACTCCAAGTTGTATTGGAAGTCTGATGTATGTTGGCTGAACAGGACCGAAGAAATTACAGTCCCCTGCGACACTCCTGTGCCGCTGACCACAATGTCAGGCCTGCAGTTCCCGAGACACACATACTGAGGTCTGTCTTAAGATAGTCCACGATCCATGGCACCAGGTGTGAATCTACTCCCATGTCTGTCAGCTTGTCCCTGAGGAGCAGAGGTTGGATGGTGTTGAAGGCGCTAGAGAAGTCCAGAAACATAATTCTTACAGCACCACTGCCTCTGTCCAAGTGGGAGAGGGATCAGTGTAGCATGTAGATGATGGCATCCTCCGCTCCCACCTTCTCCTGGTATGCAAACTGCAGAGGGTCAAGGGCGTGGCGGACCTGTGGCCTCAGGTGGTGAAGCAGCAGCCGCTCCATGATCTTCATCACATGTGACGTCAGAGCGACAGGTCAGAAGTCATTCAGCTCACTAGGACGTGATACCTTTGGGACTGGGGTGATACAAGATGTTTTCCAAAGCCTCGGGACTCTCCTCTGTTCCAGGCTCAGGTTGAAGATGCGCTGTAGAGGACTCCCCAGCTCCAGCACACAGGTCTTCAGCAGTCGTGGCTAGAAGTAGGGTCCTTTGATCTGATTGGTCAGTCAGGCACTGACTCAACTATAGGATGGCCAATAGGGGGAGGCGGTTTGTTGGCCGAGGTCTCCAGGTCTGTGTGTGGCTCGTCTGACACCTTTTGTAATGTCTGTCGAGGTTTTACAATAAGCTGATGGACAGACATTGTTGTTTTATGTTAATTAGTTTCTACTTTGTGTGTCCTCATAAGTGACAGTTCTTTATTTATTGAGTGGTGTCATCTACTCTTGTGTCTCGCCTTGAGAGATGTCACGGTGGTCTGCACCTGCACTTGGTGAGGTGGGCTGTGAAGAACAAAGTCGTTTGTACTGCTGTGTACGATAGACTGGCCGTCCAGCTCAACGTAGAGGATAACTTGTGTTCTGTTTGATGTGTTGTATTTACCCCATTCTTTGACACCCATTGTGCACCCAACCTACCTGGATGGGGGTCTCTCTCTCTTTCTCCAAATTACCTTTCCCAAGATTTCGTGCCTTCTTGGACAGTCAAAGTTGGGGAGGGCCTGTTAAAGCCCACAGAGGGCATCGCTTGTGTGATTTTGGGGTATACAAGAAATAAATTGTTGTTGTTGGTTTTCTTGTTGTTAACCACCCCCAAGAACAACTTAAAAAAAAAACAAAATACACTCTAGTGGGCTGTGTATTTTGAAATTGCGCTTTCACCTGCCTAACAAATGCTAGCGTCAGTTTCATCAAACTGCATGCGAATTGACAACTTCACCAGTAGAGGGCAGTGTTTGGGCATTCCTGCCCAAGTCACAGTGTGCCAGCAATTTGCGACTGCATCAGGTGGCAGAGACGATCTCCGACTGGAATTTATTTCATCAGAATGTATTACAGCAATTGGGAACGGCATACGCTTTTTTTTTTTCTTTACGTTCAGCATGTACCTGCTGTTAAATTAATTTAAAGGTTTCCTCCTCCTGAGGCGATGCCAACAGATGCCCTTCTAATGCTAACCTTCTCGCCGTGTGAACCTGCAGCAGGAAACAGGCGTGTAGAATGTGCAGAGAAGCCGGCCTTTGACATTTTACGAAAAACGCCTTTGGTTATTTAACTGCTGTTTTCGATGAGCTCCCAAGGACACGAGCTATTAATAAAAGGAGCATATGCTGCCCGGCATCTCTCGGGACTGCTGCACTCAAAAGGGCAGGTGCCCTGCATTCTGCCAGTTGTTCACGTGAAGTGCTGACGCAGGGACTGTAGCTACCTCTGCGGGTTGTTGCACCGACCTGGAAGGAGAAAGTCATTTTAAAGCGATAAGAATGGAATCCGTGGATCACCTGTCATAAAAATTTGTCCTCCTCCTGATTGGGCTTTTCAATGGCAATCCCATAATCAATCAATTAAAGACTCTGCTGTTTGAACCCAATGAATCCGTCTCCATCCCCCCCTTTTAGAAATAAGGAGGATTGTTATCTGCAGGCCATAGGGATGTTCAACAACCGCCTGCATTGACAACCAGTTAGTGCAAGGCACTATATAGCATGGATTCAGCAAGCATTCAGACCCCTTCACTTTCTGCTCACTTTATTATCTTGTAGATTTAATTTCAAATGGATAAAAGTGCCATTTTTTACCCCTCAATCTACACTCAATCACCTAAAATGACAAAATGAAAACGTGTTTAACGAAAACTGAAATCTCTCATTTTTGTTAATAGTCAGACCTTTAATTCTGTATTTTATACAAGCCACCTTTGGCTGCAATTCCAGCATCGACTCTTCCTGCTAAGTCTCTACAATCTTTGCATACCCGCATTAAGCCAGAAATGCCGGCTTCTTTTAAAAGGGAGCAGTGGAATGACGTTTCCCTTAAGTTTACCAAAAATGCAGTGGTCCTGGTCAATGGCCAGCGCACTCACCAGTGGATGCCACAGGGTCCTCACTTTGTGTTAGAAAATGGCTTTCTGTAGCAGAACGTGATGGGCAGGAGAGGAGGGAACTGCTAATCCCGCGGACCTTCCTAGGTGGATATTTGGGCACCAAGAAAACCCTTGAGCGGATCAAGCTCTGCTTTTATTGGCTGGGAATCAATGAGCAGGTTCGTTGTTTTTGCACTTCCTGCCCGGAGTGTCAATTGCGACAAATTCCTAGGAAGGACCGTGCTCCTCTCATTCCTGTTCCCCTAATTGATGTTCCCTTTCACAGAATTGGGGTCGATTTAGTAGGACCCCTAGAGACCTCAACCCGAGGAAACAAGTACATTTTTGTCCTCGTGGATTATGCTACCAAATATCCCGAAGCTGTTCTGTTGCGCTCAACTACTTCTAAAGCCATCGCATGGGAACTGGTAGGAGTCTTTGCACGTGTTGGCATCCCTAAGGAAGTCCTGACGGACCAAGAAACGCCCTTTACCTCGGAGACGTTCAAGGAGACTGCCAAGTTACTTAAAATACAGCATTAAAAGACAGCGGTATATCACCCTCAAACCGACGGTCTGGAAGAGAGGTTCAATCAGACTCTCAAACAAATGCTTCGTAAGGTGGTCAACGAGGATGGAAGGAACTGGGGTTAGCTCCTCCTCCTCATCCTTTTTGCCATTCGGGAAGTCCCACAAGCCTCCACGGGGTTCTCCCCTTTTGAATTAATATATGGGCAACAACCCCAGGGCGTATTACACATCTTAAAAGAAGGATGGGAAGAAGAGGCTCTTCCCTCTACAAATATCTTGGAATATATCGCGCAATTACATGATAGATTTGGTAAAATTCAGCCCCTCCTTAAAAGTCATATGGAAGAGGTACAAGCAGCACAGGTCCGATATTATGACCATGGCACGTCTCTCAGCGAGTACCTACCTCCCACTCTAAGTTACTAGCCCATTGGCAAGGTCCCTACAAAGCTAAGGAGAGGAAAGGACTCGTCGACTATTTGGTGAGTCAACCCAATCATCAGCCGAAGGAGCGGGTTTATCATGTAAACCTGCTGAAACCGTGGAAGGACAGGGATCCCGATCCCTCCTCCGGTCAGCCCCGCTCACTCTTTGCTCACACGGCTAGCCTTAACTTCGGTGCGGATTTAATTCCCAGACAACGACGGGAGCTGGAAACAGTTATCCTGTCTGTCCGGGAGGTAGTGAGTGAAAACCCCGGACGGACCTCTCTGGTTGAGCACAACATTGTGACAGAGCCCGGGGTTATAGTCCGAGAACGTCCGTATTGTCTTCCCGAGGCAAAAAGAGCTGAAGTGGAGCTTGAGATCAAACACATGCTGTAACGAGGTGTAATCAAGGAAAGTCATAGTCCCTGGTCCAGTCCCATTGTATTGGTTGCTAAGCCTGACGGGAGTTGGAGGTTTTGCAATGACTTCCGTCGACTTAATCAAGTCTTCCAATTCGATGCTTATCCAATGCCACAAGTGGATGACCTCCATGACAGGCTTGGACAACTCAATATTTGACCACACTGGACATGATAAAGGGATACTGGAAGGCTCCTTCAACGGACTCCGTGAAGATTAAGATCGCGTTTAGCATCCCTAACAGACACTGGCAGTATCGTGTCCTTCCATTTGGGTTACACGGGTCTCCAGCAACCTTCCAGTGTCTGGTGGACAAAGTGCTCCGCCCTCATAACTCATACAGTGCTGCCTACCTGGATGATGTGGTCATCTATTCCAGCACATGGAAGGAACACCTACAGCAGGTAAAAGCAGTATTGCGGACACTGGGTGAGGCCGCGCTTCGGATTAATCTAAAGAAATGTTTCTTTGGATTGAGCGAAGCCAAGTATTTAGGCTACCTGGTGGGTCGGGGTACCGTGAAGCTACAGTGCTCCAAAGTTGATACTATTTTGAAATGGCCTCATCTGTGAACCAAGCGGCAGGTCCAAGCCTTTCTCGGGTTAGCAGGGGAGAGCCGTGCCCTTGACTAATTTGACAAAGAAGAAGGCCAAAAACATTGTGGTATGGAATGAAAAGACAGGCACTGCATTTAGTGACTTGAAGTAGGCCCTTACGTCCGCACCTGTTTTGAAAGCACCTAACTTTTCTTTACCTTTCATCCTCCAGACGGATGCTGAGCCAAAGCGTCAATGGTGTGGAATACCCCATCATGTTCCTGAGCCGGAAACTGTTGGACCGGGAGACCAGGTATGCAGCAGTGGAGAGGGATGCTTTGGCAATTAAATGGGCAATTACTCAGCTGAGGTACTACCTGTTGGGCCAGGAATTCACCCTTGTCACGGACCATGCACCTTTACAGTGGATGGCCCTGCACAAGGAGTCGAATCCGCGGGTCAACAGGGGGTTTCTTGACCTCCGGCCGTACAAGTTTTTGCTAATTCATCGTCGGGGCGCTCTTCACGCCAACGCCGATGCTCTCTCTCGGGTTCACGACCTCTCGGTTAGGGTCGCCCGACCCGATGGGTCTGGACTGAGGGGGGAGCCTTGTCACACATGTGCGCATGGGAGGCAGCTAAAGGGCTTGAGTGAGGGCAATTTCCGAATCATACCAGGATGTGACAGAGTGCACTGACTCTTTTTCTCCCTTGCCTGCAGACCATTCACGGGAGATTCCACCTGGCCCTCTTGACGCCACTTCCGGGTCTGAGCCTATGGAAGAAGACCTTGCCGGCTCCAGCCCCTGTGATGTCACGTCCGGGCTCGAGCCTATGGTTGAAGACCCTCATGAGCCTGACCCCTTTGACCTCACTTCCTGTCTTCCCCTTTAAAAGCCTCCACCTTTTCCCTATTCCCTCAGTTCTATTTTGGACTCGGTTTTGTGCACATCAGTGCTATCATTTAAAAACTTCAATTTGCAGCCAGGAAACCAAATATACGGGTGGCTGCCCCAAACCTTGCTATGGCTCTTTGTGGAGTTTGTGACACTATCTATCTATCTATCTATGATATAGTGCATTTCATATCTATCTATGATATAGTGCCATTCCTATCTATCTATCTATCATATAGTGCCTTTCAAATCTATCTATCATATAGTGCTTTTCAAATCTATCTATCTATCTATGATATAGTGCCATTCCTATCTATCTATCTATTGTCACAGGCAGCTGGGGGTGGAGCCGGAGGAAGGCTGGTGCCTCCTCCCGACCACGAGGGGGCGACCGCCCTGGTTTTGTTGGTGGCCTCGGATAGGGGGCTTGGAAGCCCAACCCTGTAGGGGCCCGTGGCCACCGCCAGGCGGCTCCCCAGTGCCTGAAGAACCCTGGAGCCCAGCACTTCCGCCACACCAGGAAGTGCTGGGGGGAAGAAGAATGGCGACACCTAGAGGGCTTCCGGGTGCGCAGCCGGCACTTCCGCCACATGGGGGCGTGTCCAAGGAGGAGTGCCGGGAAGCAGCTGAAGCCCATCCGGGGTGGTATAAAAGGGGCCGCCTCCCTGCATTCGAGAGCGGAAGTCGAGTGGAAGAGGACGGAGCTGGAGAGAGGACTGGAGGCGGCCAGAAGAAAGGCATAAAAGACTGTGAAAGGCCCGGACTTTTGGGGGATCGGTGCTGGAGGCACTGGGACGTGCACTAAAGTCTGTAAATATTGTATATAGTGGTGGTGTAAATAAACGTGTGTGTTGGGTGGAAAATGATGTCCGTCTGTCTGTGTCTGGGTCCCGTTCCACACTATCATATAGTGCCTTTCATATCTATCTATGATATAGTGCCATTCCTATCTATCTATCTATCGTGCCTTTCATATATTAGAACATTAGAACATTAGAACATTAGAACATTCTAGACGAGAACAGGCCATTCAGCCCCACAAAGCTCGCCAGTCCTCTCCACTTGTTTCCTCCAAGAAAACATCAAGTCGAGTTTTGAAAGTCCCTAAACTCTTACTGTCCACCACACTACTCGGTCGCTTATTCCAAGTGTCTATCGTTCTTTGTGTAAAGAAAAACTTCCTAATGTTTGTGCAAAATTTACCCTTAACAAGTTTCCAACTGTGTCCCCGTGTTCTTGATGAACTCATTTTAAAATACAAGTCTCGATCCACTGTACTAATTCCCTTCATAATTTTAAACACTTCAATCATGTCACCTCTTAATCTTCTTTTGCTTAAACTGTAAAGGCTCAGCTCTTTTAATCTTTCCTCATAACTCATCCCCTGTAGTCCTGGAATCAGCCTAGTCGCTCTTCTCTGGACCTTTTCTTGTGCTGTTATGTCCTTTTTGTAGCCTGGAGACCAAAACTGCACACAGTACTCAAGATGAGGCCTAACCAGTGAGTTATAAAGGTTGAGCAGAACCTCCTGTGACTTGTACTCCACACATCAAGGTGCTATATAACCTGACATTCTGTTAGCCTTCTTAATGGCTTCTGAACACTGTCAGGAAGTTGATAGCTTAGAGTCCAATATGACTCCTAAATCCTTCTCATAAGGTGTACTCTCGATTTTCCGACCGCCCATTGTGTATTCAAACCCAATATTTTTACTTCCTATGTGTAATACTTTACATTTACTGACATTAAATTTCATCTGCCACAAATCTGCCCAAGCCTGTATGCTATCCAAGTCCTTCTGTGATGATATAACGGATTCCAAATTATCTGCTAATCCACCTATCTTGGTATCATCTGCAAACTTAACCAGCTTGTTACTTGTATTCCTATCTAAATCATTTATATATATTAAAAATAGCAGCGGCCCTAGCACTGACCCCTGTGGAACACCACTCTTAACATCGGCCAGTTCTGATGAGGTTCCTCGCACCATCACCCTCTGCTTCCTGTGTCTGAGCCAATTCTGCACCCATCTACAAACATCACCCTGAACTGCCACTTCTTTTAACTTGATGCCCAACCTCTCATGTGGCACCTTATCAAATTCTTTCTGAAAGTCCAGATAAATAATATCATCTGCTCCACTTTGATCGTATCCTTTTGTTGCAACCTCATAGAATTCCAGCATGTTAGTAAAGCACGACCTCCCTCTTCTGACCCCATGCTGACTGTTCTGTTAAACTCCTGTCCTTGCCAGGTGTTGCTCAATCTTATCCTTAATAATTCCTTCCATTAATTTTCCTGTGATGCATGTTACGCTTACTGGCCTATAGTTGCTTGGATCTGCCCTGTTACCCTTTTTATATAATGGAATGATATTTGCCATTTTCCAGTCCTTCGGAATCTCTCCAGTGCTCAGTGACTTCCTAAAAATATGTGTCAAGGGTTTATATTTGTACTCACTAGCCTCCTTAAGAACATGAGGATAAATATTATCTGGTCCTGGTGATTTGTTTGATTTCAGCTTATTTAATCTGAGCAGCACTTCTCCCTCTACAATTTCCAAATCCCTCAGTACCTCCTTAGTAGTCCCTGTTACTGCTCTGAGGTTATCCACTTGCTCACTTGTAAACACCTCCGAAAAATGTAAGTTTAGGGCATCTGCTATTTCATTGTCTGTATCTTTTAATTCCCCTTTACTATTCCTGATGAACTTGACCTCCTCCTTGACTGTTCTTTTGCTACTAAAATACTGAAAGAATCTCTTGGGGTCGTCTTTCGCCTTATCTGCTATATTCCTCTCCAACTGTCTTTTAGCCTCCCTGATATCCTTCTTAATGGTTGCTCTCATATTTTCATACGCTCTACGATTCACTTTGCAGTCATTAGTCTTATATGCCTTATACAGCAGTTTTTTCCTTTGCAACTTCTTTTTTAAATCTTTATTAATCCATCGTGGAGTTTTTTTTAGTTTCCTATTAATTCCAAATTTAGGTATGTATCTGTCCTGCATTACATGTCAAACATTTTTAAACCTGTTCCACTGCTCCTCGACTGTCTCCACACTTAAAAGCTTATCCCAGTCTATCCTACTTAGACTTTGTCGCATCTTCTCAAAATTAGCCCTACCAAAGTTCAACTTAACAATTTTAGTCTTTGCATCCGTACTATTACAAAATACTGAGAACTGTATTACATTATGGTCACTTGACCCTAGTGGTCCAATCACCTCTACACCCTCAATTCTATCCTGATTATTACAGAATACTAAATCCAGACAGGCTTCACCCCGTGTTGGTGTTAAAAAACAGTCGCTGATTACTTCTAAAAACTCCTGCTCTTGTGCTCCTCCATCTGCAAGGTTATCCCAGTTAATATTTGGATAATTGAAGTCCCCCATGACTATAATATCCCCCTGTAAACTTGCCTTTTTGATATTACTATATAATTACAATATTATTATATTAGATATCTATCTATCTATCTCTCTACCTCTTTCTTTTTCTCCCCCTGGTCATGTCCATGGGTGGGCTCCGTGACAGACAGGCAGACTAGCCCTCGACTTGAGCCCTCAGAGTGGCACCCTCCATTGTCCCTCTTGTCCCAGACTTGGACCTTTTGTGACATCACTTATGTTTTATGAAGCTCCTACTTCTTTGACTCGGTGAAGTTTCTGTTTTTTCCTGCATTGCCTTTTTTATTTCTTCTGAATTCCTTTTCTGGTTTTCCCTCCACATCCCCACAGACCCTCTGAATCGCACTGAGAATGACGTATCGTATCTGATGGTTTGGCGTGTCCCCATTCATAGGACGTCCCTGACCTCCAGTTCACTTCCAGTTTTTGTACAACGCCAAGTCCTAATGATTTTCTCCCTTAATTCCCCTCTAATGATTTTTCATTTGTTTTATTAGCTCAGCTCAGTATTTAGGGGCTTAAGGGCAGCTGGCACAGATGAACTGGGATCAAGTAAATCAAAGGGATTAAGCGCATGTTTCTTTCTGGTTACACAATTCACCTGATAATTAAATAACACACTGACTGGCCTGTAATCTGCACTGAGGGGCCGAGATTGTGTGACGGCAGCCCGTATTACGATGTTAATCGCCGCTGCCTTTTATCACCAGGCCTGAACCCACTGTGCCCATTAACCCCCACACTGCTCAGCTCGCTCGACCACACACTCATGTCTGGCTAATTTGGAGTCACCAGGCTACCTCTGAGTCGCCCAACGTGACCACACAAAGATCAAGCGGCCTGCACAGAGACATATGCCCACCCCCCATCAGCCAAACCTAGCAATGTTGACAAGCCCATAATGGTGGCAAGTAAGTCTTTGGATTGTTGCAGGCTTTTAAACCTTCATTCAGAATTGCAGGTAGAAGTGACTCAGTTCCACAATTTGGCTACTTATCTGAATTTTGGTCAAATTGTCATCTTTCTGCTGAATGGAGAAAAATGGGACAGCAGGGTGAGGATCTTGTTCTTTGACGTCTCCAGGGCATTCAACACCATACAGCCCAAACTACTAGGGGAGAAACTCCAGTCAGTATGGGGTGAATCTGCCACCGTGTCCCCCTGGATAGTGGACCACCTAACTGGAAGAGCTCACTTTGTGAGGCTTAAGAACTTTGTATTGGAGAAACTGTACAGCGGGGGCCAAAATTTTTAAGAATGGCCCAAATGTTGGCTTTTACCAAGTTTGCTGCTTCAGTGTTTTTACATCTTTTTGTCAGATGTTTCTTTGATCTATTGAAGTATAATGACAAGCAGATCATAAGTTTCAAAGGCTTTAAGTGACAATGACATGACGTTTATGCACAGAGTCCATATTTGCAGTGTTGGCCCTCCTTTCTTTTTCAAGACCTCTGCTATTCACCCTGGCAAGCTGGCAATCAACTTCTGGGCCAAATCCTGACTGATGGCAGCTCTTCTTCTTCTGGCAGCTCCAGTTAGGGGTTGCCACAGATGATAATTTTTTTCCATCTCTTCCTATCCTCATCATCTTGCTCTGTCCCACCTATCACCGTCATGTCCTCTCTCATCACATCCATAAATCTCCTCTTATTCCTTCCTTTTCTCCTCTTCCCTGGCAGCTCTATCCTTACCACCCTTCTCCCAATATACCCAGCATCTCTCCTCCGCACATGTCCAAACCAACGCAATCTTGCCTCTCTGACTTTGTCTCCCAACCGTCCAACTTGAGCTGACCCTCTAATGTCCTCATTTCTAATCCTGTCCATCCTCGTCACCTCCAATGCAAATCTCAATATCTTTAACTCTGCCACTCTCTCAGCTCTGTTGTGAAGAGCAGACTTTGATAGATCCTGTTCTTTAAATAACACAGGGTGCCCACTCACACCTGACTGGCATCCCATTGATTGAAAACACCGGACTCAAATTTCACCTTCAAACTAACTGATCATCCGTGAGGTTCACATACTTTTGCCACTCACAAATATGTAATATTCGATCGTTTTCCTTAATAAATAAATGACCAAGTATAATATTTGTGTTTCTTTTGTTTAACTGGTTTCTCTTTATCTACTTTTAGGACTTGAGTGAAGATCTGATGATGTTTTAGGTCATATTTTTGCAGAAATATAGAAAATTCTAAAGGGTTCACAAACTTTCAAGCACAACTGTAAATGGCACAGGTAACCAGTGTAGTGACGCTAAGACTGGGGTGATGTGCTCGGATTTTCTTTTCCTAGTTAAGATTCTAGCAGCTCCATTCTGCACTCGTTGTAATCGATTGATGTCTTTTTTTGGGTGGTCCTGAGAGGAGTGCGTTACATTAATGTAGTCGAATATCAGTCTGTCCCTGATGTTTTTCTTGGCTTCTTTGCTGCCCTCTTGATGCCCACCAGGCCATCCTCCACAAGTCTTCGCCTCACTCACACCTGCCTCCTGCCATTCCAGAGCCTGCTCTACACTGCTGGTGGTGCCCCCCAATCCCGAGCCATGAATCCATTTTAGGAGACGGTCCTGGTGCTTGCTGGACTTTCTTGGGCGCCCTGAAGCCTTCTTCACCTCTCTATTCTGACTCGAGCAGCGTGACAGAGTGACCACCAGCCTTGTCCTCGTCGTCACTCTCACCTAATGAGAGGATCACTGAAGTGACGTCAGCAGGTCCTTTTGTGGAAGGGCTGATATGGGATTTTTGGGATGAAGTTCATTTTCATTGTAAAGAGGGGCTTTGCAATTTATTGCCATTCATCTGCTCACTCTTCATGACATTCTGGAGTCGATGCAAATTGCCATCATAAAAACTGAGGCAGCAAACTTTGTGACAATTAATATTTGTGCCATTCTCAAAACTGTACAAGTCTGCCATCCCGCACACCTCAGACTTAAGACACAATCCTGAAGCCAGGAAGAACTTCGTTACGCAAAGACTTGTGGGAACCTGAAATGAATGGCCGAGTCATGGAGTGGAAACAGAAACCTTGACAGCCTTTATGAAGAAAATGGAGGAGATGCTGGGCCAGGGAGCTATTTAGCTAAACCAACAGGCTTGATGGACTGAATGGTCTCCTCTCATTTGTCAAATGTCTTGCGTTCTTAACACCAAATCACATCATTTGCAGAAAGTTTTCCGATGTGTGATGGACGGCTGTTGTGGGAGGCCGATATACCGGAGGTTACCTGGGTTAGCAGACATGCACAGCATGCGCTAGAGGGTAGCCAAAGGCGTTGCTGTGGCTCCATGGGTTCCCGCAGGGCTTCATGGGAGTTGGAGTTTTTGGGACAGCCTTGTTGGGTTCCCTGGAGGTCACCTTGGGGGGCTACAGAGGACTACATTGGGCTTTCACCACACCTGGGAGTGACTCCTGATCTGATGAACGACCCACCTGGAACACTCCCAGGGTCTGCTTAAAAGGAGCCAGAGTCGGGTGGGAGAGAATGAAGCTGGCCAGAGGAGGAACAACAAAGAGAGAAGAAAGGAAGAAGGAGTCCGTCGCATTGTGAAAGTGCTGCTTGTCCTGTGCTGGGATGTGGTGTGGGGAAGCGAGATAGCAATAAAGCCGCATTGCGTGGCTGGACTTGTGTCTGTGTATGTCTGTGTCAGGGGGGTGTTGGTTGGTGGGGTGCCCTCCGATGGCCACCAGATGACACATCCAAGACTGGGTGGGCAGGGGGACAAATACAGGGCACTAGCGGTGCAAACTGAGCCACCTGCACCTCAACATCAGTAAGACAAAGGAGATAAAGGAAGACCTCAGGGTGGTCAAGCCCACTCTGCCCCCTGGGATCACAATGATGAAGATGGTGAAAATGTATAAGTACCTTGGGGTGCATCTGAGTGACAGGCTGGTGTGGAGCACCAACACAGACGCCATTTCTATACCTGGTGTCACACAAGTGTGCTTGGGAATCAACCAAATTGACCAGAAAATACAGGTTCTATGCCAGGCCTGGGGGGCAACGGGTTGCACTAAACCTCTCAAATATGAAATACTCTTCCTGTCCCAGTCCCAAGGACATCACTTCCTGGGAACCGACTATAAAAACCCCTTATCCTCCATACTTGAGCAGTTCTACTTTGGACTCGAATCTGCAGCCAGGGAAACACCAGGGGTGGCTTCCCCCAAACCTTCGTCGTGTGTCCAGTCATTTATTTCATACTTGGGCAGATGGAGTCGCCTCGATTTCTTGAAGAGGTTAAAGTTGTTTGGTTTGTGCAAAAGAAGATCATTTCTAGACTCTGCCATCAGGCTCGATAATGTGTCACCCGTTAGCCGAGGCGGCCTTGTTCCCCATATTCTGAGCCGCACTGAGCTGGTCTTGCGGACCACTCATCAGGCAATGACGAACCCCAGCATTAAAACCACCGACAATACCACTGATGATCTCATTATGATGGCACCTGTCAAGGGGGGGGGCAAATGTACTGTTGGAAGCAGGAAAAACCGGCAAGCGTAAGGACCTGAGGGACCAGAGACAAATTGTGAAGGCCGCGAGACAACTCGCTCAGAGCATCTCCGAAACAAACAGGTCTTACAGGGTGTTCCTGGTATGCTGCGGTTAGCACTTCGCAAAAGTGGTCTGTGGAAGGACAGCTGGTGAGATGGCGACAGGGTCAAGGGTGCTCACTGATGTCTGTGAGGAGTGAAGGCTAGTCTGTCTGGTCCAATCCCACAAAAGATCTACTGAAGCACAAATTGTTGGAAAACATAATGCTGGTCGTGAGATAAAAGTGTCAGAACACAACGAGTGTCCATGCTGGAAGTACCTACAACGGGCACGTGAACGTCAGAACTGGAATGTGGAACAATGGAAGAAGGTGGCCTGGTCTGATAAACCGCAAGTTCTTTAAAAATGCGTTGGACGGCTGGGTGTGTCACCCTCTGGAAGTAGTTGGTGGGGGGGGAGGTGGAGAGTGACGGCCATTTTAAACAAAGCTGCACATCGTCATTAGGACACAGCAACACTGAAGAGTTTAGCAGATGGGTGTGAAGACAGATTACTGGAGCTCCATCACACCTACATCAGCACGCCTCAGTGGGACTGCACTCTCATTGTGAACCAAGTCAGACACCTTCTTCTTTTATACAATTCTTGTGTGTTTTTGAGGGTGATCTGCTGTTTTTGTTGCTTGTTATATTTTTATTATTATTATTCTGTAAAAAGTTCAATTTCTCCTTAAGACAAATAAATATTATCCATCTATCTATTATATAGTGCCTTTCCAATCTTTCTATCCAGCCGACTATACTAAAATTAATATCTATCTATCTATTGTATAGTGCCTTTCACATCTACTGTATCTATCTATCCTGCCTACTATACTAAAATCAGTATCTATCTATCTATCTGTTATATAGTGCCTTTCACATCTATCTATCTATCCATCTATCTATCCTGCCTACTATACTAAAATTAATATCTATCTATCTATCTATCTATCTATCTATCTATCTATCTATCTATCTATCTATCTATCTATCTATC
>JANRMT010027041.1:16033894-16045498 GCA_026402145.1 Polypterus bichir lapradei | reverse complement strand
CACTTGTTTAAAGGCGCGCGGTAAGCGTGACATGGGAATGAATTGGTGTCCAGGTGACCTGAAGGCAGGAGAAGCTTAGAAAAGTCTGGTAGGAGTGCACACGGTGAAAAAAATAAATGAATAAACCTTGAGCGAATCGGAGGTATACCAGGGTTGCTTATAGACAGACGTAAGCTGGTTTTTGCTGGAGAGGCTGGGCTTGAATTCAGTTGTGACATAAAGCTTTGTGACCCTCCAAGCTTTAGTGAGAGAGATGGCAGGCTCTTGTTCAGAAAGTGGACGCCATCTCCTTCTTGTTGTTTGTTTTAGACTGGCCTACCCCTACTACAAGCCCTGAACTTAAGGTTTGTGGGGGTAAGGCCAGGTACACCAGGGTTTCTAATCTTAAAAATTTAGAGTAGGTGCCTAATCTTAAAATAGTGTAAGGGTGCTTAATTATGGCAAAACAGAACTCAAAGCTTTCTGGGACTGGACGTGCATGGGGATGAAGTGCCAAATAAGAAGAAAAATTCACGCAATTTACACGATTTTTTGGAGATATTTATTGTACATTTTTATAGCCAATTTAAACAACTAATTGTTTTCGCATTTTTGGAAAGTGCACGTTTTGAAATATTTGTATCTACTTGTTGCACAATAAATTCCACTTCTGTGTCCTCCTCTCTTACTGTTCCACAGCCCTCTGTCCCTCTATGCAGGACCTGGGGTCTGTCAGATTTACCAGTTAAGAACCCGCAGTCCTGACCGCATCTTATTCATCATCACTTCCAAGGTGTGATCTGTTTGTCACGTCAACGCACATTCTAATAATAACTCGGTGATACGAATTATTTATAGGTGCGAGTCGTTGTTTGGCTGCATTTCCTTACTTGACCACGGGTGTCGCCATTGCTCACTTTCTCCAAAATGTTGTGCACGTCTGGGTGACGCACGATCCCTCGTCAAGTTTTCTTTTACAAATCCCGAAGTTTGCATGTGGGACGTTCCATACGCACATTTCAAGCCTCTTTTTGTATGGACGCTAACTTTATAAATAAGCCTCCTTTTCTCCACCATACTACTTGGGCATTCATTCTATGTGTCTGTGGATTTTTGCTAGAAGATAAACTTAACATCTGTGCGCAGTTTAGCGGTAAAAATGTTTCTGACGACGTCCCGTGTTCTTGCTGAACTCGTTTTAAAGTACCCGTCTCGATCCACTGGACTAATCCCCCTTATAATTACATGTCACCTGTAACACCAAGTAGGAGACACGGAAGAAAGTCTGGGGCATATCCGTGACCCCGTATAATGAAAATAAATTAAAAAGAAAATGACCTTTTTACAAAGATAAGGTTGAAGTCTTTTCAGACTGGAGTCCGATATTCAAGTGACTCAAAGATGGCCGAGTTGCTGGTCACATTGGGTTCCAGACAGGAGGCAGCGGGTCCAGGAGGGCGGACAATGGAAGTGTCCTCAGGGGCTGAGGGGTGGAACGGCCGTCAATCTGCCGAGGGAGGAAGTGAGAAGATATTAGCACACAGCGCCATCTCGTGGATCAGAGGGTATCCTCCGTCAACCACAGCCGTTAAGCCGCCTCTGTTAAGCGCACGCGTGTGACAGACCCCTTAGGGCTCATTTATACTTCACGCTCAGAACGCGTACGCGCCCGCATCATGGCTGCCACGCGTCCCCAGCGTTCATTTCATGCGTCCTCTGAGCAGGTCCTCAGAAATTAGTTGCAGTTGCGAGTTGCAGTACCAGCAAAAAGTCGGGGGGCGCAGTGTGCTAAAAGTCGGAATGTGACGTCAGAGTCTCTGTTTACTATCTACATGTGACAGAAAGCCTCTATGCAGATCCTACGGGGATCGATGTGCGTGCTTTGCTGTTTGGTGAATGGTTTGATGTGGTGAAGCACAATGCTGACATACAGATGCATTCGTGGTGATTTTATATTCAAGCGTCGCATATTCCCGATTGTAATGACACGATGCATTTTAAAAGTCTCACATAACATCTTTGTTTTTTTTTGCAACTTAACAACAGCAACATAATGTACATTGCTGTATTTGAGCCACTGAGAAAAAAATAAAGGACACGGTGAAAACGTGTATTTTGTGATTAAAGTGGAAATTTCGGCTTTATATCAAATTGCCCACTTTAACCTCGTAGTTTACTTTATCATTAAAGCAGACGGTTGTAAACGTCATCCCAGTTTTTAATCGCTTGCGAGCTTCTTGGACCTGACAGCTGCGGCAAGCAGCAATATTATCACCACACAGAAAAATTTAATGTATGATATTTCAATTCTCTGCACATTTAGAATCTTTAGATTTGTACTTGATATCACTTTCATAATTAAATGCATTAAAGTGTGTATGTTACATTTTACATATAATTTTGTTTGAATCATGAATAATGTTAATAATTACACACATGGGGGTGACACGGCCGCGGAGCGATAGCACTGCTGTCTCGCAGGGAGTTATGTTGCTGGTATTTCCTGCTTGTATTCCACACTGTGCTCCGGTTTCCTTCCAAAGAAATGCAGATTTGGGGATTTGGTGCCGCTAAAATGACGCCAGTGTATGCGAGTGCTTGTATTCACCTTGCGATGAGCGGAGACCTTGTCCAGGGATTGTTTCTCAGTCGTGCCCAATGCTTGCTGGAATAGACACATCCCTGGATTTATGGATTTAATCAATAAACATCCTTTTCAGAGATATTGCGGTAAGGTGTTATCGGAATTCAATAGGTGTTTTAGGCAATTCACAACACAGAGAAGCCGAACATGTTCTCACCGTGATAATATCGCGCACTGCCACCTGGTGGATTCCTCCAGATTTACGTAAAGTATAAACACTACAACGCTTGCGGAGCAGGAGCATCCTCTGCAGCATGCGTCGCGTCGCGTGAAGTAAACTCCGGCCTTAATCTCCGTTAGCTTGCAGAGGTCAGAGCAGAACCTTAACCTATTCGGCCATGTAAAGTCAAGCACTTCTTCATCATGAAGCTGGGAGCAGGCGCTGTACCCCACCACACGACGAACCGCCTGGATTTGGACCCGAGTACAGCGGGTGACACCTCATCATTATAATTAAGCAAATACTTTTATGAAATTAATTTTAACATCTCAAGAATGGCTCCTATGCTTTACTTTCCTTAAAATGGTTCGTCATGTTGGCTGATTTTGCCAAGGAGCCGAGCCGATCGTCCCCCTCCCGTTCATTTCGACACTCCAGTTTTTAATCGGAGTTGACGTGAAATTGATGCCCAAAAACAGCGGATCGCTTAGCGTGTCGCCAAAAGCGTGTCCTCATTAACAACACAAGCCGGACGTCAGGTCCACTTATGGATTTCGTGTAGAGCGATTCGGATGGTTGTTCTTAATTCCTGACTTATATGTGGATAGACATGGCAATTTGAAGATGCTGACACTAATTACAACAGCAGCAGAAAAGCTGGCAGCTCTACTCTGTTCAATATGAATCAGCCCATCAGAAAGGATTAGGATGGCAGCGTCCATTCCCGTCATGTCTGTGTGTGCCTGGCCACTCATCCCTGACTCTATCCACAGTGACGTCTGACCACCTGGACGTGTCTTGGGAGCCCACTTGAGCCGATCCATGTAGAAACAGACACTGACAGACACCGAGACCCCTGGCAAGTCATCCCCTCGATGGGCTTTGCGCAGCAGTCGCAGTTTCGCCCCTCCTGTCACAATCCAGACGTATGACGTGGAGCTCCTGCATGGTTTTTAAATAAACTGCACTTTAGTTGGGAAGTTGCGCAAAAAGAAAACAAAAAAATTGGGTCGTCCTCATTTATTTTTCATTCGCTACCCATCTTTTAAAGAGAGTGCCGGCTTTTTGGAGTGTGAATTATTTATTTTCTGTTTAACTTTTGGAGTGTGCTATCTAGAATTATCCTAATTATTCTCAACTTTTTTTTTTTTTTGTTTTTAAAGAGAGAGGGAGGGAGAATTAAAGGACAATTTTTAGATAGCCCAGAATTCAGGACAACTCACTGACATTCAGGCGCTCCAGAGTTCATCTGAGGAGTGAAATGGTCTTTAGTAATGGAGCTTTAGAGGACTTCTCTGCCTTGTGCATACGTCTTGTTATTTATTTCTTAGTCATTTTTTTATTATTATTTCGATCCCTGGAATATATGATGGGTCGCGGTGAATACTGACATTAAAAAAGGAAAGTAAAACTGAAATGGGATTGAAGCTTTGGTAAAACTCAAGTATTTGTGCTGCTCTTAGCTTGAAACGCCGGGAATTGCTTTTCTGGAAAACTGTTTTGGAATTCTACAGACACTGAATAGAGCAAAGTCTTTCTGTGAGGTCACATCACGACTTCAATTGCAAGATGCTTTAGCACTGATTGTACCTACCCTTAAAGGCACTATATAATAAAACGTAATTCTTAATAACCAAAATTGTTATACTGTCATACATCCTCCTCTCATGTTGAGCAGCACCTTTAGATGTACACCGAACACTCTCTAGGACATACAGTTCTTCTTTCCTTAACAACAAAAAGATTTCCATTGCAAACACATTTATGAATGCTTCACATAGAAAATCCGTTATCCACCTTAATAAAAGAATATGTGTTTGTGTGTCCATTCATTTGCTGTGTCTCTGTCGTTTGAAAAGATGGCACATTACTAACATTTTTATTAATAAAATGCATTGCATTTGCCATTTCAACAGATAGCACATAAAAAAAAACACATTTGTAGTAATAAAATGCATTGTATTTGTCATTCCTACAGCTGGTATACCACAAACAATAACAATGCTTTTACAACTCCCATACGATATGGCATATAACAGAAACATATACATTGTATTTGTCATTCCAACAGATGGTGCATCACAAACATTTTTAGTAACACAATACATTGCAGTTGTCAGTCCAACAGATGGCTTACCACAAACACTGCTTTTACGAATCCCATACTAGATGGCGTATAACAGAGACATATGCATTGCATTTATCATTCCAACAGATGGTCCTTCCAAGAGAACCCTGAATACAATGAGGGCTGATCATTTATGTTAGGTAGAATGCCTAGAGGGGGCTGGGTGGTCTCATGGCCTGGAACCCCAGCGGATTTTTTTTTTTTTTTTCTCCAGCCATCTGGAGTTTTATTTGTTTTTTCTGTCCTCCCTGGCCATCAGACCTAACTTTTATTCTATGTTAATCAGTGTTCTCTTATTTTAATTCTTACTTTGTCTTTTTTTTCTCTGTCTTCATCATGTAAAGTACTTTGAGCTACATTATTTGTATGAAAATGTGCTATATAAATAAATGTTGTTGGTGGTGGTACATCACAAACATTTGTAGTAATAGAATGAATTACATTTGTCATTCCAACAGGCGGCACATCACATACATTAACACTGCTGTTGCAAATCCCATACCAGATGGCAAATTACAGAAAATTTGCATTGCATTTGTCATTCCAACAGATGGTGCATCAAAAACATTTGCAGTAATAAAATGTGTTGCATTGGTCATTCCAAGAGATGGCACAAAACAAAAATTGTAGTAATAAAATGCATTGCATTTGTCATTCCAACAGAGGGTGCACTACAAACACTAACATTGCTTTTACGAACCCTATACAAGATGGCATATGACAGAGACATATGCATTGCATTTATCATTCCAACAGATGCTACATCACAGACATTTGTAGTAATAAAATGAATTACATTTGTCATTCTAACAGATGGCACACCACATACATTAACACTGCTTTTTAAAATCTTATCAGATGGCATATAACAGAAAAACATGCATTGCATTTGTCATTCCAACTGATGGTGTATCACACACATTTGCAGTAATTAAATGCATTGCATTTGTCATTTCAAAAGAGGGTGCACCACATACATGAACACTGCTTTTTCAAATCCCATATCAGATGGTATATAACAGAAAATATGGTGCATCACAGACATTTGCAGTAATAAAATCCATTGCATTTGTCATTTCAACAGATGGTGCACCACAAACACTAGCATGGCTTTTACGAATCCCATACGAGATGACATATAACAGAGACATATGCATTGCATTTATCATTCCAACAGATGGAGCATCACAAACATTAACACCATTTTAATGAAACCCATAACAAATGGCACTTAACAGAGAGATATTCATTGCACAGGGCACTAAACATTTTAACACTGAGGTTTACATGCAGCCACACATCTTCTAACAAAGACAAAGAATTTGGTCAGTTTTATCCAAATTATAACATCTTTTTTGGCTGGTTACCTGTGAAATTCAGAGTTAATTTGAGTTGGGTTGAGTTGACGTGAGCTGAGTTGAGTTGAGCTGAGCTGAATTGATTTAAATTGAGTTAAGTTGAGTTGAGTTGACAGTTGAGTTTAGTTGGGTTGAGTTGAGTTGAGAGTTGAGTTGAGAGTTGAGTTGAATTGAGCTGGCTTTTCGCCATGCCACCTTGATGTCATTGTTCTCCACCATCCAGGCAATCCAATAAAAACCTTAACTGAAGACCTCAAGGAAATGCTGCCAGTTGATTGAGTTGAGAGTTCAGTTGAGTTGGGTTGAGAGTTGAGTTGTGTTGTTTTGAGTTGAGTTGAGTCGAGTTGAGCTGAGCTGAGTTGAGTTTAGTAGAGTTGAGAGTTGAGCTGAGCTGAGTTGATTTAAATTTAGTTGAGCTGAGTTGAGATAGGTTGAGAGTTGAGTTGGATTGAGAGTTCAGTTAAGCTGAGCTGAGTTGAGTTGAGTTGAGTTGGGTTGAATTGGGTTGAGGTGAGTCAAGTCGAGTTGAGTTGAGCTGAGTTGAGTTGAGTTGAGTTAATTTAAATTAAGTTGAGTTGTGTTCGGTTGAGAGTTGAGTTGAGTTGATTTGAGTTAAGATGAATTGAGCCAGCTCTTCTCCATGCCACCTTAATGCCATTGTTCTCCACCATCCAGGCAATCCAACACAAACCTTAACTGAAGACCTCAAGGAAATGCTGCCAGTTAGTTTAATTTGTTTTTTGCTTTCAAGGAAGACACTGGCTGTGACCATTGCCTGTACAGACCAATGCCTTCTACCATATACAGTTGTGGTGAAACATTTCCAGGACAGGACTGGGCTTTCAAAGGTTTCCACAAATGTTCACTGTCTGTGTCAGAATGATTGCAATACATACATCTTTATTACAAAAAAAATCTGAAATTTAATGTACAAGGTTTAATTTACTGTGAGATTTCTAAAGTCTACACAGGGTCAAAAATATAAATACTGGGTCAAAAATGTCCATATATTTACTTTACTTAATTACTAGCCATGCTACCAGTCTGAGATAGAGGGAAATGTAAGTAATCAACAGAGAGCTTCATGTTAACATTTGCAGTGCACCACACAATGCATATAAAGTATTCACTGTTAAATGCCATTTGGTATGGGATTCATTAAAGCAGTGTTAATGTTTGTAATGTGCCATCTGTTGGAATGACAAATGTAGTGCATGTGTCTGTGTTTTGTGCCCTTTGGTAAGAAATTCATAAAAACAGTGTTCATATTTGTGATGTGCCATCAGTTGGAATGACAAAGGTAATGCATGTGTGTTACATGCCATTTCGTATGGGACTCATTAAAGCATTGTTAAAGTTTGATGTGGCATCTGTTGGAATGAAAAATGAAAAACATTTTATTACAACAAAAGTTTGTGATACACCATCTGTTGGAATGGCTAATGCGATGCAATTTATTACAACAAATGTTTGTGTTGCAGCATCTGTTATAACAAATAATAATGCACGTGTCAGTATTATATGCAATTTAGTATGGGATTAATAAAGACAGCGTTCATGTTTGTGATGTGCCATCGGTTGGAATGACAAATGCAATATATGTGTCTCTGTTACATGCCATTTTATATGGGACTCATAAAAGCATTGTTAAAGTTTGATGTGGCATCTGTGGGAATGAAAGAGGCATAGCAACTGAACAGACACACAGACACTTATCTTTTTATTAAGGTAGAAGCGGTGCTGAAAGTTCCTGAATGTGTGTGAACTTGGGGTCTCATGATGGACTCTAGCTGATAGCTTCTGTCTCATCGGACATCACTAATTAGAAAGACCAACACTCATTAAAATGGGAAACTCCAAGGAGCTCATTGCAGATGTGAGAGTGAGGATCACAGATTTGTACAAAGCCATGGATTTCTCTTGGAGTCATTTCTGACCATCTTCATATACCAAGATCATCAGTTCTGAGAATTGCTTGCAAGTACAAGTTTGTTGGAGCAGGAAGGAGACCTACACTGTCACCCTCAGCTGAGAGGACATTGGTCCAGGAGGTCAGATGCAATGCAAGTTCCTCAAAGGAACTAGAAGCTGTTGGAACACCACAAGTAAGGAGAAAGGAGTCTTATGGACTGGGGGGCTGCCATCCCTGCTCCAAAATCAACACCTCAGCTAAAGCTTGTGGCTGATCATGTGGACAAAGGAAAAGCCACCTGGAGGAAAGTTTCATAGTCAGATGAGCTGAGGATTGAGACGTTTGGCCACCATGACCAGAGGTACGTCTAAGTTTAAAGGAGGCAAGGTGAGTCCTTCACCCCCAAGAACACTGTGCCAACTTTTATTCATGGTGGTGATGCTAACCATGGTGTGAAGCATGCTGGTGGTCATCATGCTCTGGGTGCATTGCACCAAGTGGGCATCATAACCTCAAACTATTTGTCGGGAGGGTGAAACTTGGACACAACTGGGTGATCCAAAAGGACGATGACCCTAACGCCACATCAAAGCTGGTTTTGGATTCACTAAATCAGGCTCACATTAAGCATTTGGAGTGAGCTTCCTAAAATCCTGACCTTAACCCTACTGAAAGTATGCAGACCAGGCTTAAAGTTCAAGCCCATGCTAGGACAATGGTAGGGTGAGCCACTTCAACCAAAAAAGGAACCAACCAGAACTCTGCCAGAAGTTTCTTGATGGCTACCAGAAGTGTCTGACTGAGGTACAACATAGCGGACATTTGACCCAAAATCTCATTGTTGTATGGGAACCTTTGAACCTGTGATGGTTTCAGAAACCCCACACTAAATTAGAACGTGCAACTGAAATTTCTGATTTTTTTTGTAACCAAGATGTACGTTGTACAATCATTTGACCACAGAAGAAGAACAGCTTCAGAAATCATCAACAGCCCAGTGCCACCCTGGCATACGTGCCCCTCATATGAGTTAATGGAGACTTTTCACCACAACTGATTGTGTCCCCCCACTGTCACCCCCTATTCACTTTTCTTCACTATGCTGCACTGCATTTCATTGCTTATGCCAGCTCTTGCCCATGATTGCCATCTTTATGGCCTGACTTGGCTTGCCAGCTTTACTGCACCACAAGTGTTACGTGGGCACACTTTTATTTATTAAGATTTAACTATTCAATTCTGCTGACCTTTTAAACAGTGGATACTTAATTATGGCCTCGGGTCAAGCCACCTTTTTTTTGCCAACAGTAGCCTGGCACTTCTTTGTTGTTGTTGCTTGCTACTTTGCCCGTTTTTGTGTCAGAATCATTTACAAGAAAGCTGCTCGATTACAGAGCTTTATTCCCCTTGGCGGTTATGAATTATTAATTCCTTCTATAAAAACTCAAATTTGCACATGTTGTGTTTAATGATGACTTGTTGTTCTGAACTCCTAAAGCCTTCCTTTGTAGTTTGTTTATTTAAGGTGGAGTGGCACACCGGTTTGCGTTGATACCTCCTAGCCCAGCGGACCTGAGTTCAAATTGGGCAAAGTGGCACATGATCCTCGTGTCCCTGGCTTATGCTCCTTGTCCCCAGAGTTCTTCGGCGCCGTTCAAATGGGAGTGCCCCCCCAAAATGAAGTGCCATCCTGTCCAGGTTGGTTCTTACTTTGTACCTGATGCTCCTCAGATGGATGTGCCCCTCAGCAATGCTGGGAATGAATAACCACAGGCAGAAAATGAAGAAATGCATTCAACTGACATCCTGTCCTATTAAGAGTTGGATCCTGCTTTCAGCTCAATTGCCGTCTGGTTAGGCTCCATCTCCTGATCAGCATGTGAGGTACTTGGTAAATTCAGTGAAAACTTCAATGAATGAATGAATGAGCACTGAAAACGAATTGACATCCAATCCAGTAAAGGAATAAGAATAAGGAATAGGATTATAAAATGAATAAATGACTGAATGAATCCTACAAACAAATTGACATTCCAGCAGGTGTCATTCCCTGACATTTACTTTATGCTCTCTTGATAGACATTCCTTCACAGCGGCAGTTTCTGACAACTCGTTGATGCTTTCTTGATAGGCTTTTAAACACTGCCACCCTGTCAAAAAGGACGCGGCTTCAGAAGATGAATGAATGGTTGATGGAGTGAAACAGCGACTGACTGACTGACTGAATAAATGAATGAATGAATAAATGAATGAATGAATGAATCAGCCCTGTAATTTATTTATATGAATGCTATCTGGATACGTTACATCTTCAAATAAGCTTGTTATGTAATGAGAATGTTCAAGAAATAACAAGAAAATCAATGAATGAAAGGTGGCACGGTGGCGTAGTGATAGCGTTGCTGCCTCACAGTTAGGAGACTCGGGTTCGCTTCCCGGGTCCTCCCTGTGTAGAGTTTGCATGTTCTCCCCGTGTCTGCGTGGGTTTCCTCCCACAGTCCAAAGACATGCAGGTTAGGTGGATTGGCGATTCTAAAATGTCCCTGGTGTGTGCTGTGTGTGTGTCCTGCAGTGGGCTGGCACTCTGCCCGGGGTTTGTTCCTGCCTTGCGCCCCATGTTGGCTGTGATTGGCTCCAGCAGACCCCCGTGACCCTGTGTTTGGATTCAGCGGGCTGGAAAATGGATGGATGGACCCTCGTGACCCTGTGTTAGGATATAGCGGGTTGGATAATGACTGACTAAATGAAGGAATGAACGCTGCACATGAACTGGCATTCCAAATGACATTGGGTTCAGAAACTGAATGAATGAATGAATGAATTTGCCCTCAATTTGCCCTTTACTGATCTGAATGCTGTCTGGACAGGTTACACCTCCAAATACGCCTGCTAAGCAATGAGAAGGTTCAGGAAAAAAACATTCAAATGAATGAATGAATGAATTATCTCTGTAATTTACTGGTGGTCAGTCCAGTGTTTTTTATAGCCATTGTCCTCATACAAGACCTTGTGGGACCTGTAAATGAATATGATAGTCTGGCAAATGAAGGAATCCTACAAATGAACTGAAACATTTGCTTTATGCTATCATGATAGACGCTGGATCAGTGTTACACTGCAAAGGAAGAAGTAGGTGTAGAAAATGAATGAGTGTGTGAGTGGATTTTCCCTGTGATTAACTGGTGGTCACTCCAGGGTCCTTTGTAGCCTTGTCTCTCACAATGTCTCCTAAAACCCTGTAAAGAAAAAAAACAGGCTGGGAAATGAATGACAGATGTACAGTATAAAAATATCGTTTGAGTTGGGAGCTCCTGAGTGTTTTTAGCAGCTGCAGTCTGCCTAATTTTTGGACCAGTTACATTGTTGTCTATGTTTTTAGATAGATAGATAGATAGATAGATAGATAGATAGATAGATAGATAG
>JANRMT010027041.1:15965195-15980149 GCA_026402145.1 Polypterus bichir lapradei | reverse complement strand
TCAATAAAGTAATTGAGCTTTTGTATATAAATGACCAAGGGACCCCCAATCAATGAAATAATTGAGCTTTTGAACAGTGAAATGACTAAGGGGACCCCCACCCCACACTATGCAATTATCACATCTTTGTACACTGAAAGGCCCCCTTCCTCAATAAAATGGTTGAATCTTTGCATGGTGCGATGACCAAAGGGACCCCCATGCTTGAAAAAACACTCAAGTTTTCGTGTGCCATAACTAGCAAGGGGGGACCCCACCACACCACCACACCCTCAAAAAATAAAATGATTAAACGATCGAGTCCTACACAAAAGTAGGAAGTAACACACTGTATGTAACTTCTTTCCCTGCATTATTAAAAGTATGATCAGCTCTCTGGTAAGGTGCGAAGACACTCGGGGTCCTGTCGGCAGTTCACAGGATTAGAAGACACCAGTCGAGAAATTAGGGGTTGGTGGGGGCCGCGTGGGGGGACTTGTGATTTGCAGCATCCAAGATGGTAAATGGTAGGTGAAGGCTTCAGAAAACCGTTTAGTGCTCAACGGCCCACAAAGCACATCAGACCCAAACAGTTACAAAAATGGCCACTAGAGGGGGAAACACAGTCAAAAAACCCCAGCAAGTAACACAGACGGCCATACAGAATCTTTATTAAATATAAGATTTATGTTCATAAAGGCTCTGTTAGACAGGGAAGCTTGTGTTCGGGTGAGGGCTAACGCAAATCCAAATGGATAAAATGTTGGGGTCCCAATTTGGCCTACCCCTTTTAACAATGCAAAGCTTAAAAATCAAAACAAACAGACGTGCAATGGTGCGATGAAGAACGGAAAGTCAACAACAACAACATTTATTTCTATAGCACATTTTCATACAAAAAAATGTAGCTCAAAGTGCTTTACATAATGAAGAATAGAAAAATAAAAGACACAGTAAGAAAATAAAATAAGTCAACATTAATTAACATAGAATAAGAGTAAGGTCTGATGGCCAGGGTGGACAGAAAAAAACTCCAGACGACTGGAGAAAAAAAATAAAATCTGCAGGGGTTCCAGACCATGAGACCGGCCAGTGCCCTCTGGGCAAGTCGTAGGCTGCTGTGCCTTTTTCACACAGTCAGGTAAGCTGGGCTGAGTGGTCTGTCATTGGTGTAGACCTCCATCCTGAGGCTGGCCAAGGTCTAGATGAGACACCACCTTCTAGAAACATCTCGCTTGGCTGGAAGGGGTGGAGTCCCTTGTCCTCACTGGCTGGCTGTGGAAGGAAACGGTGATGATGGTGTTAGTGACAGCAACCCCATGTGTCTCGGAGTGGGTGTTGCTTACCTTGGATGATGAAGCACAAAGGTGACTCTCTGTCGCACATGTGTGACAACTCCATGGGGCACAAAAAGGCAGAAAGGAAAGGTCAAAAACCACAAAGCACAAGAACTCACCACTCCAACGCGCATTTGATTGAACCACAAGGAAGTGTTATAGGACTGAGGCCAGTCTCTTTCAGTGATGGACAGGACCCCCCACAAAACACATGGAACATAATACAGGCATATTTACAGAGACAAAACCTAAAGCAAAGAATAATACATATAATAAACAGAAAGAATAACACAAACAGAAGAATGAATAATGGAAATACAGTTAGGTCCATAAATATTTGGACAGAGACAACGTTTTTCTCATTTTGGTTCTGTACATTACCACAATGAATTTTAAATGAAACAACTCAGATGAAGTTGAAGTGCAGACTTTCAGTTTTAATTCAGTGGGGTGAACAAAACGATTGCACAAAAATGTGAGGCAACTAAAGCATTTTTTAACACAATTTTTATGCAATTGTTTTGTTCACCCCATTGAATTAAAACTGAAAGTCTGCACTTCAACTGCATCTGAGTTGTTTCATTTAAAATTCGTTGTGGTAATGTACAGAACCAAAATGAGAAAAAAGTTGTCTCTGTCCAAATATTTATGGACCTAACTGTAGATGAAACAAAGATGGCAGTTGAACCCCAGCCAGGGATGGAAGGGGGGGAATAAATACAGAAAACGCCTGAGCAGGACATCTGTAGTGGCCTCACCCAAGGCAGTCAGACCCCAAATTCTAGAGGCAGGCTTTTAGACCTGCACAGGCCTCTCACTCTCTTCCTGTTTCTGATCCCTCACTGGAGGCTGGAGGAGACAGTTGGCCACACAACCAGCACACTGCTCTGGACGCCACAGGATTTCAAACTCACTTCATGATGCTTTTCAATGCTTTATGGTCCATGGCGATGGTCCTGGCCTGGTTCAGGTGAAGTCGTTAGATCTTCTGAACTTCCCCCACTTGTTTGGTCCACTTTTTTTTTTTGGGTGCGGTCTGTTGTATCACATGGCAAGCCGAATTAACATTTGGAGATATCTCAAAATGAATTTTAAGATATCTGGAAATGCATTTTAGATATCTCAAATTGAATTACAGATATCTAAAAATGCCTGTATTTTAAGATATCTAAAAAACATTTTATGATATCTCAAATAGATTTCAAGATATCTTGAAATGATGTGCTATACATTTTGAGATATCTGAAATGCATTTTGAGATATCTCGAAATCAGTCAGTCAGTCATTGTCCAACCCACCATAACCTAACACAGGGTCACGAGGGTCTGCTGAAGCCAATCCCAGCCAACACAGGGCACAAGGCAGGAACAAATCCCAGGCAGGGCGCCAGGCACACACACGCACCAAGCACTCACTAGGGACAATTCAGGATCGCCAATGCACCTAACATGCATGTCTTTGGACTGTTGGAGGAAACCCACGCAGACATGGGGAGAACATGCAAACTCCACACAGGGAGGACCTGGGAAGTGAACCCGGATCTCCTAACTGCGAGGCAGCAGCGCTACCACTGCGCCACCATGCCACTGTGGAGCTGACCCAGACACAGACAGGTGGACATGTTCTTAATCACCACCACACGTTTATTATTTACAATATTTACAATAATAGTCCAGTGTCACTCAGACACAAACAAACCCCAACACACAGTCCTGGCCTCACAATGCCTTTCTTCGGGCTGCCTCCACACACCTCTCGTGCCTTGTCCTTCTTCCTCCCGACTCCAGCCTTGAATGAAGGGAGACGGCCCCTTTTATTCTCTCCCAGATGAGCTCTAGGTGGCTCCCGGCATTCCCTCGTTGGCCACGCCCCAGCGTGGCGGAAGTGCCGGCTGTTCTCCCGGCAGCTCTCCAGGTGTCCTTCCAAATCTTCCCCTCAGCATTTCCGCCACACCAGTCACAAGTCCCCAAGGCATTGGGGCGCTTCCTGGCGGTGACCACGGGCCCCTACAGGGTGAGGCTTCCATGCCCTGAACCCGTGGCCCCCAAAGCAACCAGGAAGGCGGCCCCCACGTGATCCCAGATGGGCACACGCCCACTTCCGGTCCTTCAAGGCGTCCCAGCCGGGTCGTGGCCCCTGGCATCCTCGACACTACCCATATCTCGAAATCACTTCCTGCAAAATGTCCTATTCTTTCAATGGGACTTCCTGTCTATTTAAGATATCTCAAAATGTTATTTGTGATATCTTGAAATGTGCAGGAAATTATGTTTGAGATATCTTTAAATAAGTGGGAAGTTACTTTATTAAGGTATTAATTAAGATATCTTAAAGAGCATTTAAGATAACTCACAGTTGTTTGAGGTATCTAAAAAACAAATTTTTCATGATATCTTAAAATGGGCCTCTGCCCCGTTTCAGATATCTTACAATATATTTCTCGATATCTAAACTTGTATTTCAAGTGCCACAAGAACGACAAAGAGTCATTGGGGAGGTTTGGGGCAGCCACCCGTATAATATTTCCTGGCAACACAATTGATCAAAAAGAACAAACATGTTCACACGACCAAGTCCAAAACAGAACTGACTTGCTGCCTTAAAATGGTGGCCTTTAAATGCAAGTAGAGGAAGTGATGTCATCAGGGCCGGAACCAGAAGTGACGTCATTGGCTGCCCCGGAACAGGTCGGGATTTCCCAAGAATGGTCTGTAAGGAATTGAGAAAGAGAATCAGTGCACTTCGCCACCCCCTGGTCAGGCGTGGAATTACTTTTAAACAGGCCCTTTATCTAAAATATGTTTTAAGATATCTTTAAAAAGACATATAATTATTTCAAGATACCTCAAAAGTTTTTTCAGATATCTACAATACGATTGAAGATATCTGAAATACATTTTCAGATATCTCAAAGCCACTTCCTGCTTATTTAAAGATATCTCAAATACAATTTAAGATATCTTATAATACTGCGGTGGGCTGGCGCCCTGCCCCGGGGTTTGTTTCCTGCCTTGCGCCCTGTGTTGACTGGGATTGGCTCCAGCAGACCCCCGTGACCCTGTAGTTAAGATATAGGGGGATGGATAATGGGTGGAATATATACACTCAGTGGCCTCTTTATTAGGTACAGTTTACTAGTATTGGGTCGGACCCCCTTTGGCCTTCAGATCTGCCATAATTCTTCATGGCGTTGATTCAACAAGGTGCTGGACACATTCCTCAGGGATTTTGCTCCATTGTTACCTGATAGCATCACACAGTTGCTGCAGATTTGTCGGCTGCACATCCATGATGTGAATCTCCTGTTCCATCACATCCCAAAAGTGCTCTACTGGATTGAGATCTGGTGACTGTGGAGGTCATTTGAGTCCAGTGAACTCCTTGTCATGTTTGATATGATTTGAGCTTTGTGACATGGAGGGGTTCTTCTGCTGGAATAAGGAAGATGGGTACAGTGCGGTCATAAAGAGACATGGTCAGCAACAATACTCAGGTAGGGTGTGGCATCTAAACGATGCTCAGTTGGTACTTGGAGACCCAAACTGTGCCAAGAATGAATCCCCCCATACTATCACACCATTACCACCAGCCTGAACTGTAGATACAAGGCAGGATGGATCCCTGCTTTCATGTTCTTGACCACAAATTCTGAGCCTGCCATCCGAATGCCGCAGCAAAAATTAAGACCCGTCAGACCAGGCAACGTTTTTCTAATCTTCTATTGTCTAATTTTGGTGAGCCCGTGTGAATCGTAGCCTCAATTTCCTGTTCTTAGCAGACAGATGTGGCACCCGGTGGGGTCTCCTGCTGCTGTAGCCCACCTGCTTCAAGGTTCAATGTGTTGTGTGGTCAGAGCTGCTCTTATGCACACCTCGGTTGTTATTTGAGTTCCTGTTGCCTTTCTATCAGCTCACACCAGTCTGGCCATTCACTTCTGACCTCTGGCATCAACAAGGCATTTTCACCCAGAGAATTGTCGCTCACTGATATTTTCCCTTTTTTCGGACCATTCTCTGTAAACCCTACTTGAAAATCCCAGTAGATCAGCAGTTTCTGAAACACTCAGACCAGCCCCTCTGACACCAGCAACCATGTCACATTCAAAGCCACTTCAGTCCCCTTTCTTCTCCATTCTGATGCTTGGTTTGAACTTCAGCAGGTGGTCTTGACCAGCTCTACAGGCGTGTGATTGGCTGATTAGATATTTGCATTAACAAGCAGGTGTACCTAATAAAGTGGCCACTGAGTGTATACACCATTTGAAGTTTTTTTCAGAGAGACAAATTTTGCTTTAAATGTTTTTTTTATCCGTTGAGTGATATATAAAATCAATAAAGAAAGTGTCTGATGTAGTAGTCCTGAGTAATAGGATATTTTGTTAATTGAGCCGTGTCCCAGTTATTCAACCCCTATATAATATTCCATTTTTCTGTTTTTTTTTTGTGTATCCTAAAGTGGTGTTTAAACATAATTAAGCCTTTGGGAACTCTACAATGATTCTTAATTTGCTTCATCTGTTCTGCATACATAAAGCCCACCCGTGAAGGTATTCAAGGTGAGTTGCAGTCACGGTTAACACTAAGGAGCTTTCCACAAAAATCTGAGAGAAGAAACTGCCCTGTGAGCCAAAAAAAGAAGTGCCACGTTTCAAACGTTTATTCTACAAAAGATCAAATACATTTCATTACAAGAAAGGGGATACCGAACAGATTTTTTATTTCAGTGTTTTAAAAATGGTATCGAGACGAGTGGTGACGAGACGAATTCTTAACGCCCGCATGTGTAATAGTAGGGCATTAATTGCTCGGCTGTGGCCGCCTGTTGTGATGTAAGATTTTGCACATAACTTGATAAATGTTTTGTATGTCTTTATTTGTAATCTAGGCAAAACAATGTAATTTAGTGTTACTTTGGTGAGAGGTAGTCGTGTTTGCCCCCCCGTTTATGACTAATTTTACGACAGGATTTGGGGGGGATGTGTCTTAAACCAGTTTGATGAGTATTTCTCTGCTAAAGTCTTTCAACCCCCCCTGCAAGGAAGCCAGGATGTTTAACATATGGTTTGGGGGCGTGGCAGGTGTTAAGATGTTTTATTTCCCCCATTGGTCTGAGGTATGGCTGTTTGGTATTGGCTTGTCTCAGAGGCCTTTAAGTACCATGATGTCCTATTGGCTGTAGGGGCTGGACAGAACATCTATAAATGTACGTGCTTAACCTCACATTCTCTCTCTCTAACCAACATATGATGAAGAAGCACCTCTCCTGCTAACCTATGATGATGTAGAAGTATCTTTCTCTTGTTAACAACTGATGAAGACCATCACACCATGAACTGACAAGAACAGCACAATGAAGAGCACAGCTTCAGCCATTTTGAACAAACATGTGGCTAAAAGCTGAGCACCAATGACGCTTTAACTAGAGACGTTAAGTAACTACAAGTCTGTGTGCCACCTGAACTACACGTCACTATTTAATCAGGTTGTATGGTTGCCAATGTTCAAATGTACTTTGCATTTTGTTATTATTTATGAATATTATCAGTAATACATTATTTTATGTGTAACTTAACTCCTGCTTGTCTTTTTACTACATCTAATTGCCTGAGGTTATAGATATAGAAGGGAAGGTCGAGATAAGTTATATAGAATAATACCTTATAAACAGTGGTAAGTCTGTGAGATTAGACATTCTAAGGCTACATATTAATAATACAATAGGGGTAAGTAGAGCAATATATATTACTCTACCAAGATAAAACACCGCCTCTCTTGAATCGTAAAGTAGCCTTTCCTCTGAGCAATGCTCTGAGTCTTTCTGCACACTTAAAAAATATAATATTCTAAATTCTGGCAGTTCAAATGAGTCACTTTTACATTTTTTTCCTTCTTGCCAGAGTCAATGGCATTGAGAAGTTCTAACATGTTTCTGTAAACTAAACTGCTGCCATTAGTTCGGGTCAAAGCTCACATGGAGTCTGTTGAGTTAGTAAAATGGCGTCCCTCAGTGTCCATATCGTAGGTGGTGTTAGGTGTTCCAGAGTGCACACTGCCTGAGTTACATTAATGGTGCCCCTTGGGGTCCATTGTGTACAGTCGGTCCAGCATGTGGGGTCGATGGTCCCACTAGGTGTCCAGAGTACCACAAGGTGCCCCTCAGTGTCCATAGCACAGACTTTCCAGTGCCAGCACCGCTAGAGTTACATAAACAGAGCCCCTCAGTGTCCGGCGCACGTGCCCTTAAAAAGATTGTGATAAAAAGTTTGACAAAGTGAAGGCCACATTTGAAAATAAGAATCATTGAATTCGGCGTCGGTTCTTCTTGGCTCAGGGGCGACCTCGGTAGCGTAGCAGATTGAGTCCTCGATGTCTGGACAAGCACACAGAGATGGTCACTCCAGGTTTGGGACTATTTGCCAATTGTATTTTTATTTCATTTCTAACACAATGGCGGACATACAGCATTGAGCAACCCAGGAACACTTCTTATTTATTTATTATTTTTCCTACTCCACCCACCAAAATTTATTCTTTCTTAAATAATCCATCTTTATTACAACTTCCTGACATGAACTCCTGCTTACACAAATAGCACCGATCTTAACTCATTACCTAAATATATGATGGCTTAAGGAGTAACTGCCTGTCTGTCTCCTGGAATCTCCTCCATGCCCTTGGGACTGTGCTGGGAGACACAGCAAACCTTCTGGCAATGCCACATATTGATGTGCCCGCCATCCTGGAGAAGTTGGACTATCTGTGCCACCTCTGTAGGGTCAGGTATGGCCTCATGCTACCAGTAGTGACAGTGACCGTAGCCAAATGGAAAACGAGTGACAAAACAGAGAAGGAGGGAAAAATGTCAGTGGCCTCCCTCCACCAGTTAAACCATTTATTCCTGTTTTGGGGGGCGTCTCATTGTTGCCCCTCTAGTGCCCCTGTTTTTCATTTCATTAAACTGATTAACAAGCCCCTCTGCTACTTAACTGACCAGATCAACAGCCCACAAGTGTCATTGACTTGATGCTCTACTCTCATTCAAAAGTGCTCCTTTCATTTTTTTGAGCAGTTTATATATACAGTTGCATGAAAAAGTTTGGAAACCCCTCTTAATTCTTTGGATTTTTGTTTCTCATTGGCTGAGATTTCAAAGTAGCAACTTCCTTTAAATATCTGACATGCCTTATGGACACAGTCGGATTTCAGCAGTGACATTAAGATTATTGGATTAACAGAAAATATGCAATATGCATCATAACAAAATTAGACAGGTGCATAAATGTGGGCACCCCAACAGAGATATGACATCAATACTTAGTTGAGCCTCCTTTTGCTTCTTTGAGCCTCTAGACGCTGTCCTCCTATCGCCTCTGATGAGTGTCTGGATTCTGGATGGAGGTATTTCTGACCATTCTTCGTACAAAATCTCTCCAGTTCAGTTCAATTTGATGGATCCTGAGTATGGACAGCCTGCTTCAAATCATCCCAATAGATTTCCAATGATATTCAAGTCAGGGGACTGTGACGGCCATTCCAGAACATTGTACTTCTCCCTCTGCATGAATGCCTTTGTAAATTTCCAACTGTGTTTTGGGTCATTGTCTTGTTGGAATATCCAACCCCTGAGTGACTTCAACTTTGTGACTGATGCTTGAACATTATCCTGAAGAATCTGTTTCTATTGGGTTGAATTTTTTTTTTTATTTTATTATACTTTATTAATCCCGAAGGAAATTACCTGAATTCATCTGACCCTCGACTTTAACAAGGGCCTCATTCCCTGAACTAGCCACACAGCCCCACAGCATGATGGAACCTCCACCACATTTGACAGGAGGTAGCAGGTGTTTTTCTTGGAATGCGGTGTTCTTCTTCCGCCATGCAAAGCGCTTTTTGTTCTGACCAAATAACTCCATTTTTGTCTCATCAGTCCAAAGCACTTTGTTCCAGAATGAATCTGGCTTGTCTAAATGAGCACTTGAGTACAACAAGCGACTCTTTTTGTGGCGCGAGTGCAGAAAGGGCTTCTTTCTCATCGCCCTGCCATACAGATGTTCTTTGTGCAAATTGCTCTGAATTGTAGAACGATGTACAGATACACCATCTGCAGTGAGATGTTCTTGCAGGTCTTTGGAGGTGATCTGTGGGTTGTCTGTAACCATTCTCACAATCCTGTCATATGCCGCTCCTGTATTTTTCTTGGCCTGCCAGACCTGCTCGGTTTAACAGCAACTGTGCCTGTGGCATGGTCATGGGACCCGGCCATCCGCCACACTATATATACTGTAAATATTGTCACACACGTGCGATTAGGAGGCAGTCAAAAAGCTCAAAGGTGAGTGAAATATCGCAAGAGGAAGGATTGTCACGTGATACATACCTGAACCTCTTCTCTTCACAGGAGAACCGAAGAAAAATAATTGCAGCTATTTCCGGGCTTCAAAATGGCCGCCGTGACTTCACTTCTGGTGGCTCCATATGGCATCACTTCCGGCTCTCACCTTGGGCATCACTTCCGGTTCCTCCCCCATGATGCCATTTCCTGCCAACCATTTCCTGTTAACCATTTCCTGTTAACCATTTCCTGTTCCCATCATCCACCATTCTATAAAAACGCCATTTTGTCAATGCCACATTGTCATCTGTTACAATACATGTACTTTTGATCAACCTTTTGCATCTCTTGCTTTCTTTTGTCTACAGGACAATATATGAGGATTGTCCCCAAACCTTTATCTTGTGAAGATTCCTTTTTTGTTTGTGGTATTTCTTCTACACTCAGGTGACTACCTGTTGAAGCTCATCGAGAGAACGCCAAGAGTGTGCAAAGAGTGTGCAAAGCAGTAATCAGAGCAAAGGGTGGCTTAAGTACATAACTCCACATGTGTTCATTCATAGTTTTGATGCCGTCAGTCATGAAAATAAAGAAAACACATTGAATGAGGAGGTGTGTCCAAACTTTTGGCCTGTACTGTATATATATATATATATATTTATACAGTGGTACCTCGGTATACATCCAACTTCATATACGTCCTGTTTGGATAAGAAAAATTTTGCTTGGTATACGACCTTTGTTTGGAATACGACTCGTGTGCTAGAACACCGCGCGCTACCCTTGTTTACCTCTCTCGAGATAAAGCCACGACTGCCCACGAGCGTCAGTACGCCAGTTGCTAGCATTCAGTGAACAACCCGCGCTATAACACTCTGTGAATTTTCACGTGATTTTGTGTTTTTTCGCGTAAATTTGAATTGATTGTTGAAAAGTATGAAGTTGTCATGTGTATCCAGGACATGGCTGCTGCATACCGTATGCCGAGAACGACAGTACCTACGATTGTGAAAAACAAAGACGTTATTAAAAAGTAAAGTGAGGTAAAATTTTTATTTATTTCATCTAATTGCTTTTGTATTTATGTATTTTACTATTAAGTAGTGTTTAAATTATTTTATACAACCCCATCAATGTATAATATGGCAATAACAATAGGATTTTTATTCATGGGAATGGATTAATCATTTTCCCTTTATTTCTTATGGGAAAAATTTGTTTGGTATACGTCCTGTTTGGTATAAGTCCAAGGATCTGGAATGGATTAAGGATGTATACCGAGGTACCACTGTATATTGTGACAGATAGGGACCCTATCGTCCCCTTGAACCCTCAGACCAGACGCCAGACACCAGGTAAAAGTCCAAATATTGAATTCATTTAGACAATCATGTGCACAAAGCACCCTCCACTCCACTATATTCATAAACAATAACAACAATACAATAAATCAATCCTCCACTCTCCCAGACGCATTGTCACCCTGCTACCCAACTCAGCTCAACTCGCTGGGGTTTCCCATAAACCTTTATAGTCCTTGACCCGGAAGTGTTTTCTCTCTCTCTGTCCATGTGACTGGCAACACTTCCAGGTCAGATAGAAACTCCTTTTCTTCAACCCGGAAGTACATTATTTCTTCTGTCCACGTGACTGGGACGTACTTCCGGGCTGTAGGGAAAATACTCCTTGTTCCTTCCTGCAGTGTCCTCTAGCGGCCCCCATGGTATCCAGCAGGGCTGTGGATAAAAACTGCATTGTCCAGGATTCTCTGCTGGCCTTCGGGACACCTCCATGCTGCAGGGAGGTCTCCATCTGCTGGCCTGGGGGTATTGGCCATGTATAAATATATATATATATTGTCACACACGTGCGAGTAGGAGGCAGCTAAAGGGCTTAGAGAATAGTATTGACTCACCCGAGCAGGGGGTGGTGGGGTGCACTGACTTTCTTTCTAAATTCCCTACAGACCTTTCCCGGGAAATCCCACTAGGTTCCGGTGCCTCGACTCTGAACATGTTACTTCCTGTCCCGGCCCCAAGGACAACATCACTTCCTGTCCTGGTCCCAAGGACGATGCCACGCCACCAAGACTCGCTATAAAACCTCACTCCCCTCCTCAGGATTTCACTTCTTTTTGGACTCAGTCTTGTAAACTGCTGTTGTCTACAATTCTTTAATTTTGTAGCCAGGTACATATTATACGGGTGGCTGCCCCAAACCTTTACCATGTCTGGAGTCTCACTGTGTCACTATATATATATATATATATATATATATATATATATATATATATATATAATGTATATATAGTGATAGATGGCTGGGGCTCTTATGCCTCCATGATGGAAGGAGCAGGAGAGAGCTTACACAGGGCAATATCTCCCCTGGGATGACAGATGGCAGTCCCACTGGCTTGTTATGGTACCACGGGTTTGGAACATGGAAGCTCAACCTAATAATAATAATTTTAAAATATATTTGCCATCCCTATGTGTACCTTCAGCACCTTTCTTCTGTATCTGCGTGTGTGAATGTCTCTTAACCAGTGGTCCCTCTCGAGTGTCTTCCCATAAAGCCTGTTTCCTAGCCTCTGTCATTACTTTGGAGGCACCTTCCTCACCTTCTGTCTAGTTTCATTCTTGATGGCGACTCTCTCAGTGGGCCTCATATGCCTTTACTCCTCCTCGTGTGTCTCACACTAGCACTTCCACTTTTGTCACGTCACCATATACAGTTAAATATACTCCATACTGTATACTATATATATATATATATATATATATATATCTGCTTACATACTTGAGCGGCACGGTGCTGCAGTGGGTAGTGCTGCTGCCTCGCAGTTAGGAGACTCAGGTTCGCTTCCCAGGTCCTCCCTGCGTGGAGTTTGCTTGTTCTCCCCGTATCTGCTCCAGTTTCCTCTCACAGTCCAAAGACATGCAGGTTAGGTGCATTGGCGATCCTAAATTGTCCCTGGTGTGTGCTTGGTGTGTGTGTGTCCTGCGGTGGGCTGGTGCCCTGCCAGGGGTTTGTTTCCTGCCTTGCGCCCTGTGTTGGCTGGGATTGGCTGCAGAGGACCCCCCGTGATACTCTATAGTTAGGATATAGCGAGTTGGATAATGGATGGATGGATGTTTATATACTTCCCAAGTATGATTCCCTCCCATTATTCCCCATTTAACCTCATCTCACACCCTTTAATTCCCATAACCCTCTACTGTCCCGTAATTCTCCACCACCTACATTTTTTTTCCTGTCTGCACCCCTACAGTTTATTTTTGCTCATCTCTACTTCCTTACGCTTCCATTCTCAGTGGCTCCTGTTCTTTATTTTCAGTATTCCCATTTTCTCAGACCCCTTAACTCTCTTATCCTCCATTATCTTTACCCCCTTATCTCCCAGACCATCTACTCTCCTATAACCCCACCCAACTTTACTTTTACAGCCTTTCATTTTTAATAACCCTCACCATTTTCTTCCACTGTTCCCTGTTGCTCCAAAAAGCCCACCCCTTCACTCCCATGCCCTTTACTCTCCCATAGCCCCCCACCATCTTAGTTTATTTCCTGACAACTCTCCCATAATCCTCCCATGTTCCCTTCCTTAAACTTTAATTCTGAGTGACTCCTGTGCTTTATTTCCTTATTCCACCATAACTAGCACCCCTTATTTCCCACATCCCTTTTCTGTCCCATAATCCTAACATTGAACTCCCATATTCTCCATTAACTCCTATACCTCCCTAATCTTCAATAACCTTTATCATCCTAACATATTTTGTCTTCTCTCCTTTATGCACCCGCCTTCCTTTACCTCCATAGCTTTTAATTTTCACTAACCCCCCCATCTTTTACTTCTATCATTTCCTATTCCACCATAACTCACACCCCTTAACTCCTATACACTCTACTCTACCATACCCTCTTGCCCCATTAATTCCCACGTTCTCCCTACCTCATTAATTCTTATACCGTCTCCTCTTCCATAAGCCCCACACCATCATTTATTTACTGTTCTTGTGTATTCCCAGCCTTCTATACCATGTCATTTTCAATAATGCCTAAGATGTATTTCCATTATTCCCTGTTCCACCGTATTCCACACCCATTAACTCCTGTATGTGCTCTTCTGACTCCCTCACTCCCCGTATCCTCTACTCTTCCACAAGCCTCTACACATTAATTTTTTTATTTTGATATTCTTTATTAATCCCTGAGCGGAAACTTTCTTTTCACATGGCCTTTAGTGGTCTGAGCGCAGGAGTAATTTTCAGGTTAAGGGCTTTGCTCAATGGCCCAATGGAGTAGGATCCCTTCTGGCAGTGATGGGATTTGAACTGGAAACCTTCGAAATATAGAAATTTGGGGTCCGTGTCCAGGAAACTCCCCACTGAGAACTTGTGGTCAATCCTCAAGAGGCGGGTGGACAAACAAAAATCCACCAATTGTGACAAACTGCTATCTGACACTGCTATCGTGGGCTGCATCAGGAGTGGGCAGGAGGAGGAGTATAGGAACTTAATCAAGGACCTTGTTAAATGGTGCGACTCAAACCATCTACACCTGAACACCAGCAAAACCAAGGAGCTGGTGGTGGATTTATGAGGCCCAGGCCCCTCATGGACCCCGTGATCATCAGAGGTGACTGTGCAGAGGGTGCAGACCTATAAATACCTGGGAGTGCAGCTGGATGATAAATTGGACTGGACTGCCAATACTGATGCTCTGTGCAAGAAAGGACAGAGCCGACTATACTTCCTTAGAAGGCTGGCGTCCTTCAACATCTGCAATAAGATGCTGCAGATGTTCTATCAGACGGTTGTGGCGAGTGCCCTCTTCTACGCGGTGGTGTGCTGGGGAGGCAGCATAAAGAAGAGGGATGCCTCACGCCTGGACAAACTGGTGAGGAAGGCAGGCTCTATTGTACGCATGGAGCTGGACAGTCTGACATCCGTGGCAGAGCGACGGGCGCTGAGCAGGCACCTGTCAATCATGGAGAATCCACCGAACAGGATCATCTCCAGACAGAGGAGCAGCTTCAGCCACAGACTGCTGTCACCGTCCTGCTCCACTGACAGAATGAGGAGACCCCACACTATGCGACTCTTCAATTCCACCCGGGGGGGTAAACGTTAACATTATACAAAGTTATTGTCTGTTATACCTGCATTGTTATCACTCTTTAATTTAATATTGTTCTTTATCAGTAGGCTGCTGCTGGAGTATGGGAATTTCCCCTTGGGATTAATAAAGTATCTATCTATCTATCTATCTATCTATCTATCTATCTATCTATCTATCTAT
>JANRMT010027041.1:15902498-15924068 GCA_026402145.1 Polypterus bichir lapradei | reverse complement strand
CAGATATGAAAGGCACTATATAACAAATAGATAGATAGATAGATAGAGAAAGGCACTATATGATAGATAGATAGATAGATAGATAGATAGATAGATAGATAGATAGATAGATATGAAAGGCACTATAAAACAGATAGATAGATAGACAGATATGAAAGGCACTATAAAACAGATAGATAGATAGATAGATAGATAGATAGATACTGTAGATAGATAGATAGATAGATATGAAAGGCACTATATTATAGATAGATAGATAGATAGATAGATAGATAGATAGATAGATAGATAGATAGATAGATATGAAAGGCACTATATTATAGATAGATAGATAGATAGATATGAAAGGCACTATATTATAGATAGATAGATAGATAGATAGATAGATATGAAAGGCACTATATTATAGATAGATAGATAGATAGATAGATAGATAGATAGATAGATAGATAGATAGATTCAAAATGCACATACTTTTCAGTTACAATTTCACAGCACAGGATGCTGGTCATTGGCACAGAATATTGGCACATGGCATCATTGTCTGTTAAGATGTCTGTCTGCCACACCAGCTCAGTGCCAGCCATTCAGCCCACAGGAAACAAGACTACCTTGGCCAAAGGGTGAGTCATTTTAGTGCCTGATGGCTGAAGCGGATGGACTGACCTTACATGGCTCTTCTTGGAGCAGCACAGTTGTCCCCGTCTGTCACTGACAGAGCTCCTCTCTTTAGCCGAGACCTCATACCAGGGGGTGGGTATTGATGTCCAGGATAGTCAGCAGCTTCCTGAGTGGCCATCTCTTCTGCCACTCCTCCAGCCTGACTCTCAAGACTGAAGCAGCCTTTTTGCTCAGTTTATTTTTTCAGTTGGCATCACTTGCACTGACGCCATTTTTCTAGCACATCACCACACAGACAGATCCACTGGCCGCTGCATACACCAAATGACCTCAACCTCCTCAGGAAGTCGAGGCGACTCTGTCCCTTCTCATACGCAGATGGCTTCTGTGTCTTTGCTCCACTCAAGGCTGTCATTCAGACGCACCCTGAAATATTTGCATGTCCTCCACACCTCATCAGTGACAACTGGGGGCTAAAGTGGGTTTGATCTTCCTGAAGTCTTCCATTATCTCCTTTGTGTCACTGATGTTCTGGTTCATGATAGCAGTGTCATCAGCGAACTTTTGCACGTGGCAGGACTCTGAGTTGTATTGGAAGGTTGATGTATGTTGGCCAAACAAGACCGGAGAAAGTACAGTCCACTGCGGTGCTCCTGTGTTGCTGACCACAATGTCAGACCTGCAGATCCCGAGACGCACATACTGAGGTGTGTCTGTAAGATAGTCCACGATCCATGGCACCAGGTGTGAATCTACTCCCATGTCTGTCAGCTTGTCCCTAAGGATCAGAGGTTGGATGGTGTTGGTATTAGGGTTTCCAGTGGTAAGTTTTGTGAGGTGTATGCGTTAAACAAGGCTAATAACTGTGGAATTTTGAGGATTGAGTTGCCCACCTATTAAAAATAAATTTGGACGCTAAAGCGCCTTTCAGAATAAAACAGAAAGCTTAAATGTCACCCAAAAATCAGGCTGGAGTGACTTTTAAGTACAGTGTGAGGGTCTCTTGAGTGGCATTTAGCAACATAGGGACCCAGACGGAGCTGGTGTGGATTTTTCAGTTCAGTTCAACCTTCTCAAATATCTTTAGCATTGCTTTGAGACTGGGGGGCTTGGGGTAGCTGCTCCTAAGCCCAAACCAACCCCCCCCGAGATGGCCCCTGTGGTTGTGTCTTAAGTAATGGACCTCAGACCAAAAAGCCCTGGTGTTGCTTACACATTGCATATTACATGAAATCTCCCAGGTCTTTTTTTCACTTATGGGTTGTGAAAGACATAATGGAAGGTCTGGTGTCCCAACTGGGCTAGAGGGGGGCTTTTTTAAGCAGCCAGGAGTCCATTATGGAAGGACAGCATAGATGGAAATGCTAGAGCGGGGGTCCCCAACTCTGGTCCTGGAGGGCCCCAGTGGCTGCAGGTTTTTATTATAACCCTTTTCTTAATTTAGTGATCTGTTTTTGCTGCTAATTAACTTGTTTTTAATTTATTTTAATTGACTTTTTTTATAATTTGCTCCCCTGCATTTCTTCATCGTTCCTCTGATCTGCTTCATTTCTTTCCTTAATTGGCACCCAAACAGAAATGAAATGTGAAGTGAGTGAGCCAACAGAAGACCAACTAAGTCAGGGTCTCAAACGCCAACCAATTTCATTCCAACCAGCTGCTTAATGAGGTGCCAATTCTTGTTGTTAATTAAACAATACAATACATCCATCCATATCCTAACTACAGGGTCACAGGGGGTCTGCTAGAGCCAATCCCAGTCAACACAAGGTGCAAGGCAGGAAACAAACCCCGGGCAGGGCGCCAGCCCACTGCAGGGCACGCACACAAAGCACAATTTACAATCGCCAATGCACCTAACCTAACTATGGGAGGAAACCCACGCACACATGGGGAGAAAATGCAAAATCCATGCAGGGAGGACCTGAGAAGCAAACCCAGGTCTCCTAATTGCGAGGCAGCAGCGCTACCCACTGCACCACCGTGCCACCCCAATACAATACGATACAATACAATACAATACAATTTATTTTTGTATATCCCAAAATCACACAATGAGTGCCACAATGGGCTTTAACAGGCCCTGCCTCTTGACAGCCCCCCACCCCCCAGCCTTGACTCTCTAAGAAGACCCCTTTTATCGGCTAACTAAAAAGATTACAATATGCCAGCTTTCGAGGCAACTCAGGCCTCTTCTTCAGGCAGGATGTAAGTTGCCTCGAAAGCTTGCATATTGTAATCTTTTTAGTTAGCCGATAAAAGGCGTCATTTTGCTTGACTTTTTACTATATTCATAATGGCTAACACGGTACAACACCCTAGTACTAAGAAGACAAGGAAAAACTCCCACAAATAACCCTAGTATGGAAAAAATGGAAGGCATCAAGCTACCTCCCCCTATTGGCCATTCCACTGCTTGAGACAGCGCTGGGCCAGCCAATCCAATGAAGGGACCCCTCTACCCGACGATTCCTGCAATCCGCCTGCAAACCCGTCTTTTAATTCCGTAGCTTGATGCTGCTCTCGTGGTACATTAACAGACATTTCTGAAATTGTAGATTTTTTCCTTACTAAGACCAACAGGAAAATGTTTTGGGGACCTGAGCTGATCAGCATTCCTGAGACCTTCCGACACAGTTTGCTGGTCATGTTTTGTATCTCCTATTGTTCGTCTGCTAATTAAAGATAAAGAAACAATTAAGGGATTTGAGTCTTCAAGAGCAGGTCAAATAAAATGAATTCAAAAGAAGCTGATCAGGAGCACAAATAGGTCACCAATTAAGAAAAGTTAGAATGAAAACCTTCAGCCACTGCGGCCCTCCAACACCGGAGTTGTGTACCCTTATGCTAGAGGCTGCTGGCCAAGAATAGTTTTTCCCCCTCAGCATGATAGTTTGAGGTTATCTTCTATCGCCCCACATTGGACACCCACGAGGTTCTATGGGACTGACAGTTCAGGAAGAGGGGTCCTATTGGGGTACTCCAGTGGGATGCTGGTGAGACAGAGGGCTTTCCCACTTCAAAGAGGTTCTTCCTGACCTGGAAGTGATGGCACTGGAAGTACTCACCACACTTGAGTCAGAAGGAGGTGGTCAACGCTCGCTGGAGGGGAGAGGAGGAGGAGGAAGAATAAGAATTGTGATTGTATTGTGGAAGAAGAGCCTGCGGAAGGCATTTTGTATGACAGACCTACTTTATTTGAACCTGGGACTGTTGCCTGCCTGAGGTTTGGGAGGTCGCGATGTTCCTTAGTGGTCACGACGTCCTTCTTTTACAGCAGGTATCGCAGACCCCCAAAGTACAGAGGGAAAGGAATTCTAAAGAAAACAGCTCAGTTTGGCCTGCAGATCCTCAGATCATCCATCCATCCCAGAGTTTGATATAGCAGTCATCATGAGGAGCACCGCCTCAAGGCACTATATATACCAATAAAGACATACACAACCAGCCATGGTGGGCTTTTCCATGCTGTCGGAGGGGCTGCTCCCTCATTTCAACCCTTTGTATTACCGTGCAGCCCGGGGCCCAATGGACGTGTCACTCTTAACCTTTTGTGGGAGGTTTTTCAAAAGGCAGTTACCATGACAACCTGTTTCCCATCACGTCGTTCTCCCCGCCTTCTCCTTCTGCACATCAGGATCTCTAAATGGACTTGTGATGTGTAGATGTGTGTGTGTGTGTGTGTGTGTTTGTGGGGGGGGGGTCGTATTCAGGTGCTGCCAATGACGGAAATCAATAGATTCTGCAACACCTCGCTAAGTCATGTGACTAAGGGGCTGCTCCAACTCTCCCCCCCCCCCCCCCACACCCAGGGGTCTCCAAAGAGTCATTTAACCTGCCAGTGATCACATTGTGCTTAATCCTCGTGTCCTTGAAATTTGGATTAAAGTGTCAGATAAACAAATACATGTATTCAATTCTTACAGATTAATTCTTACTGCCTGCCACCACATATGCCAAGCCCTTTGTCATCGCTACAGTTTTCTATGAAACGTCTCACAATTGGACTATCCATATCCCCCCCATGCCTGGATGGATGTCACCACCTGATGTCAAATCAGGCATTTTCAGTCCTTGCCATCTTACATGAGGCGTTTCTGTGCCACAAATCTCTTCTCCATGCTGTCACCCAGACAGAACCCATCTTAACGCATGGGCACGCTGGGCAGTTGCCCGGGAGCCCCATGCTAATCTTATGTATGTTGTGACTCGCTGAGTGGTTGTGTAGGTAGGGGGCCTCAGTGCACTGCTTTGCCCGGGGACCTACAATGCTGTTAAGATGGCCCTGCCCACCAGCTCCTTACAGGGGTCAGCAGCTCTTGGGCAGATGGTATCATGGTCCTCCATTGAGTTTCCACTCAATTATTTTAATTTAACATGGATTGACCTAGGGTGGCATGGTGGTGCAGTGGTAGCGCTGCTGCCTCACAGTTAGGAGACCTGGGTTCGCTTCCCAGGTCCTCCCTGCATGGAGTTTGCATGTTCTCCCCGTGTTTGTGTGGGTTTCCTCTCACAGTCCAAAGGCATGCAGGTTAGGTGCATTGGCAATCCTAAATTGTCTCTAATGTGTACTTGGTGCATGTGCCCTTTGGTGGGCTGGCACCCTGCCTGGGGTTTGTTCCTGCCTTGCTGGCTGAGATTGGCTCCAGCAGACCCCTGTAGTTAGGATATAGCGGGTTGGACAATGACTGACTGACTGGAAAGACCTTCACACATAAGCTGCACGGATGGACGTGCACCACAGATGGGAGGCTGCTGGCCAGCAACAGTTTTTCCCTCAGCCTGATAGTTTGAGTTTCTCCTTCGTCTTTAAATGGACACTCAGGACCTATCTGACTATACATGTGACCCCCCCGACATAATGGGATTGCCCCTTGTGGTCGCCTCTCAACAGACGTCTCCAGTCCCAGCTTCTCATTGACATTAATGTTCTGTAGATGGGGTCCCAGATGCCACCAATACAGTTGTGCTCATAAGTTTACATACCCTGGCAGAATTTGTAACATGTGTGCCATACTTTAAAGAACCGATGACTGATTAGGCAAAAGACGTTTCATTTACTTTTAATGGAATCCAAATTAAACTATGAGGCATCGCAGAACAGCACAACCATTAAAACAGTAATAAGGACAATACTGAGATGATTGTGCACAAAAGTCTGCACACCCTTAGTTCTTACTACTGTCCATTGCCCCCTTTCCCATCAATGATGGCCTGTAGTCTTTTGGGATCGTTGTGGATGAGGCCCTTGATTTTCTCAGGTGGCAGAGCTACCCGTTCTTCTTGGCAAAAAGCCTCCAGGTCTTATAAATTCTTGGGTTGTCTTGCATGAGCTGCACATTTTGAGATCTCCCCAAAGTGGCTCAACGATATCGAGGTCAGGAGACTGTGATGGCCACTCCAGTACCTTCTCTTTGTTCTGCTGTAGCCACTGAAGGGTTGACTTGGCCTTGTGTTTTGACTCATTTGTCACGATGGAAGATCCAAGTGTGTCCCACGAGCAGCTTCTGAATGCCAGGTGTTCTCCAGTATTTTCCAGTAACATGCTTCATTCATCTTGCCATTAGTTTGACTAAGTTACCTGTGCCAGCGTAGCTCACACATCCACAAGAACATCAGAGATTCACCACCGTGCTTCACAGTAGGGATGGAGTACTTTGTGTCATGGGTCTTGCGTTTGTGGTTGTGACCATAAAGTTCAGTTTTGGTCTCATCACTCCAAAGTTGTGAGGCTTGTCTGGATGTTGTCTGGCACATTGTAAGTTGGCTGTTCTGTGGCGTTGGCATAGTAAAGACTCGACTGTGGAGCCCATTTTTGTTCAAGTGGCTCTGAGGCTAGAGGTCTGCACTGGCAATCGGAAGGTCGCTGGTTCGAATCCTATAAATGCCAATAGGAACTCTGCTCTTTTGGGCCCTTAACCTGAAATTGCTAAGCGCTTTGAGTAGTGAGAAAAGCACTATATACGTAAATGCAAAGAATTATTATTATTATTGCGCATCACGAAACAGCAGCGCCACTTGTTTGCCCGTATCTCAGCTGAAGTGGCTTGTGGGTTTTTCCTGGCATATCGACAGATTAGCCTGGCGGGTGTGGCTGGAATCTCAGGTGGCCTACCTGACTGTGGCCTGGTAACAACAGAACCCCAAACTCTCCTCTTTATTATCACAGTCTGAACACCACTGACTGGCATCTTCAGATCTCTTTTGCTGATTTATACAACTCAACACCCTTTTTCTCGCGGGTCCTTTAACCTTTGAGGTACTGAGGGATTTGGAAATTGTAGAGGGAGAAGTGCTGCTCAGATTAAATAAGATGAAATCAAACAAATCACCAGGACCAGATAATATTTAAACCCTTAGGAAGTCACTGCACACTGGAGAGATTCCGAAGGACTGGAAAATGGCAAATATCATCCCATTATATAAAAAGGGTGACAGGGCAGATCCAAGCAACTACAGGCCAGTAAGTTTAACGTGCATCACAGGAAAATTAATGGAAGGAATTATTAAGGATAAGACTGAGCAACACATGACAAGGACAGGAGTTTAACTGAACAGTCAGCTTGGGGTCAGAAGAGGGAGGTCGAGTTTTACTAACAGGCTGGAATTCTATGAGGAGGCAACAAAAGGATACGACTAGAGTGAAAAATTATGATGTTATTTAACTGGACTTTCAGAAAGCATTTGATAAGGTGCCACATGAGAGGTTGGGCATCAAACTCAAAGAAGTGACAGTTCAGGGTGTGGTGTGTAGATGGGTGCAGAATTGGCTCAGACACAGGAAGCAGAAGGTGATGAGTGTGTGAGGAGCAAAATCAGAATTGGCAGATGTTAACAGTGGTGACCAACAGGGATCAGTGTTGGGGCTGCTGTTATTTTTAATAAATATAAATGATTTAGATAGGAATAAAAAGAACAAGCTGGTTAAGTCTGCAGATGATACCAAGATAAGTGGACTGGCAGATAATTTAGAATCCGTTATATCATCACAGAAGGACTTGGATAGCAGACAGGCTTGGGAAGATTTGTCCATCCATCCATTTTCCAACCTGCTGAATCCGAACACAGGGTCACGGGGGTCTGCTGGAGCCAATCCCAGCCAACACAGGGCACAAGGCAGGAACCAATCCCGGGCAGGGTGCCAACCCACCGCAGTTGGGAAGATTTGTGGCAGATGAAATTTAATGTCAGTAAATGTAAAGAATTACACATAGAGACTGAAAGTTGATGTAAAGCAGATCATTGATACAGGTCTATCGGACCATTTTCTTCTACTTTTTAATATAGAAATAATGATAAAAAACACTCATGAGAAGCATATTGTTAAAAAACGCTTCTTTGACTCAGCAGCAGCTTTAAAACTTACAAACATTCTAAGCAATCAGTCCGTTTATAGTGTCAACTATAATAGCGAGGATAATGTAAATAGTAAGGTGGAAAGATTTAATACTAAAGTGAGAGCTGCTGTTGACATAGCTGCACCTGAAAAGACAGTGAAAAAATCCTCTAGTATTGTTAATACCATGGAAGACCCAAAGAGTGTCGGACTTAAAGAGAACATGCTGCAGAGCTGAGCGTAAATGGAGGAAGACTAACTATCCACTATGAAATATTAAAAGTCAAAATAACAGAATACAATAACACTGTCCGTCTTGAGAGACGCTGTTATTTCTCCAAGATTATAAATGACAATGCTAGTAATCCCAGAGTCTTATTTTCTACAATTGATCACCTACTAAACCCAGGTAACTCACAGGAATGCCTCCTAAGTACTTCCAATAAAACCTGTGAGGCTATCGCTGTATTTTTCAATCAAAAAATTAATGATATTAGAAATAACATAGTATATCCCTCAAACACTAAGGATCCTCCTAAACCCCAACATTCTGTTATAAACAAATTAAACTCTTTCACTAGGATAGATTTACCTGATTTACAAAAAATAATATCTCAATTAAAATCCTCCACCTGCGTCCTTGACCCAATACCAACAAGGCTTTTCAAAGAAGTATCGGGCGTGCTAATTGACAATATTCTTGACATAGTAAACTCGTCATTAGATACGGGGGTCTTCCCAGACTGTCTTAAGACTGCTGTAGTTAAACCCCTTCTTAAGAAACATAATCTTGACCCCTCGGCTCTTGAAAATTTTAGACCCATCTCTAACCTGCCTTTCTTAAGCAAAGTTCTGGAGAAAGCAGTCATTATGCAGTTAAATGACCACCTAAATAAACCTGCTATTCTTGATAAATTTCAGTCGGGTTTTAGAATAAATCACAGCACAGAAACTGCACTCGTTAAAGTAGTAAATGATTTGCGAGTGAACGCAGACAGAGGCCATATATCTGTTCTCATCCTCTTAGATCTGAGTGCTGCATTTGACACCATTGATCATAATATTCTTAGAAATCACCTTAGTCAATGGGTGGGCCTCTCTGGCAGGGTCTTAAATTGGTTTGAATCCTACCTGGAAGGGAGAGAATTCTTTGTTAGTTGTGGTAATCACATCTCAAAGACACATGATATCCGATTTGGTGTTCCACAAGGCTCTATCCTGGGTCCGCTGCTCTTCTCAATCTACATGCTTCCGTTAGGTCAGATTATCTCAGGGCACAACGTGAGCTACCACAGCTATGCTGATGACACATAGCTGTATTTATCAGTAGCACCTGATGACCCCGATTCTATTGACTCACTAACACAATGTCTGACTTGTATCTCAGAATGGATGAATAGTAACTTTCTCAAGTTAAATAAAGAGAAAACTGAAATCTTAGTGATTGGCAATAATGGATACAATGAGGCTATTAGAAATAAACTGGATACATTAGGATTAAAAGTCAAGACGGAGGTAAAAAGCTTAGGGGTAATTGTTGACTGTAATCTGAATTTTAAATCGCATATTAATCAGATCACTAGGACAGCATTTTTTCACTTAAGAAACATAAGTAAAGTTAGACCTCTTATATCACTGAAAGATGCTGAGAAATTAGTTCACGCGTTTGTTTTCAGTCGACTAGATTACTGTAACGCACTCCTCTCAGGACTACCCAAGAAAGACATAAATCACTTGCAATGAGTGCAGAATGCAGCTGCTAGAATCCTAACTAGGAAAAGAAAATCCGAACACATTTCTCCAGTTTTAATGTCACTACACTGGTTACCTGTGTCATTCAGGATTAACTTTAAAATTCTGCTTATGGTTTATAAAGCCTTAAATAATCTGCTCCATCTTATATATCGGAATGTCTGACACCTTATATTCCAAATCGTAACCTCAGATCCTCAAATGAGTATCTCCTTAGAATTCCAAAAGCTAAACTTAAAAGAAGTGGTGAGGCGGCCTTCTGCTGCTATGCACCTAAAATCTGGAATAGCCTGCCAATAGGAATTCGCCAGGCTAATACAGTGGAGCACTTTAAAACACTGCTGAAAACACATTACTTTAACATGGCCTTTCTATAACTTCAATTTAACTTAATTTAACTTAATCCTGATACTCTGTATGTTCAATTTCCTCATAATAACTATTCTGGGTGGCTCTAAAATCCGTACTGACCCCTACTCTCTTTTCTGTTTCTTTTTCCGGTTTCTTTGTGGTGGTGGCCTGCGCCACCTCCACCTACTCAAAGCTTCATGATGCTCCAACAATGATGGATGGACTAAAAGGCAGAATTCTACGTGACCATCATCATCAAGCTTTTCCGTGAGAACCCTAAATCCAAAGAGGACTGTTTCATTTATGTTAGGTAGAATGCCCAGAGGGGACTGTTTTTTCTGTCCCCCCTGGCCATTGGACCTTACTCTTATTCGATGTTAATTAATACTGATTTATTTTGTTTTCTTATTGTGGTTTTTCTTTTTTTCTATTCTTTATTATGTAAAGCACTTTGAGCTACTGTTTGTATGAATATGTGCTATATAAATAAATGTTGTTGTTGTTGTTGTTGTTGTGTAGAGAGTCAAAATGTGAGGTTTGAATACACAATGGATGGTCGGAAAATCGAGACTACATCTTATGAGAAGGATTTAGGAGTCGTAGTGGACTCTTAAGTTATCGACTTCTCGATAGTGTTCAGAAGCCATTAAGAAGGCTAGCAGAATGTCAGGTTATATAGCGCCTTGATGTGTGGAGTACAAGTCACAGGAGGGTCTGCTCAGTCTTTATAACACACTGGTGAGGCCTCATCTGGAGTACTGGGTGGAGTTGTGGTCTCCAGGCAACAAAAAGGACATAACAGCACAAGAAAAGGTCCAGAGAAGAGCGACTGGGCTGATTAGAGGACTACAGGGGATGAGTTATGAGGAAAGATGAAAAGAGCTGAGCCTTTACAGTTTAAAGCAAAAGAAGATTAAGAGGAGATCTGACTGAAGTGTTTAAAATGATGAAGGGAATTAGTCCAGTGGATCGAGACGTTGACTTCAAGATGAGTTCATCAAGAACACGGGGACACAGTTGCAAACTTGTTAAGGGGAAATTTCGCTCAAACATTAGGAAGATTTTCTTTACACAAAGAATGATAGACAGTTGGAATAAGCGACCAAGTAGTGTGGTAGACGTTAGGGACTTTCAAAACTCGACTTGATGTTTTTTTGGAAGAAATAAGTGGACAGGACTGGTGAGCTTTGTGGGGCTGAATGGCCCGTTCTCGTCTCATCTCGATTGTTTTAATGTACCCAGGGTTCCCTCCAGAGGTCCACACGGTTTCAACTAGAATCTCTGCATGTCTCCCTGATATTGCATTCTGAAGGGACTCTGTTTCCAGTTCAAAGAGGTAAAGACAGTTGTTATCAATTGCTCTAATGTTCTAATTCTTTTGCTTTCCCCATGGCTTGGTATCCAGCAAAGTCAGTGCAGCGCTGCCTGAGTTTTAATGGACAGACACTGATGACAGTGATTAGAGAGATTAGAGGTGTGGACCCTCTCCCTTAATTAGCCTTCATTTGAGCCTGTGTGTGTCACCTTGTGTGTATCTTATCAGCCCCGACATTCAAGGGGATGTCAGCTTTTGATCAGGCCCATTTGGGTGACTTCAGCTATCGTTATGATTTAAAAGGACTCACACACATCATTAGGTGATAATAAATTGCTTCACCTGAGCACACCCCCTAATTTAAAGGAAAGCTTTCTGCAGAATTACTTATATCTTCCAAACAATGGTCAATACTTCACAAATTGTGCCAGGGTATGTAAACTTATAATCATCCCAGCTCTCACTCCTTCGAACTCCATGACAAACAGGGTCACCACCATTGGCCATGTCTCATTGGGTTTCTCTGGTAGCTTCCTCTTGATTATTTTAACCTTCTGACAGTCGCACATGAGCCCTCCATGCTTTCACCTAAATAGACATACAAGACCTCTCATAGACACAGAGGGTTTGGTCCTCCTGACCTCCTCATCTCATCAGACATCTTCAGTCCGAACCTCTAAACTATTTTCGTGTTTCCCCAATGGGAGGTTATTGCTCTTTATAATCCCCTGGCTCTTATAAGGCCATCCCCTCCTGGCTTCTCCAGTGGTCACCTCTTGATTATTTTAGGTTAACATGGAGGGACATCTGGACTGACACAGAAGAGTATTCCATGCTTTCATTTGCCTGTCCTTGTGACTCTCCCACATAGCAGGTGGGAGTTTGGTCCTCCATTTTTCCAGACTTTTCCAGAATTTTCCTGTCCCGACCTATCAGTTATCTCAAATGTTCCATAGATGGGCTCCCGGTTTTCACCGCTACATCCCAACTGTCTCCCTTTACACCTCCATGGCCTACAGAGTCAGCTCCTCCTTTAAACATCTTATGAAGCTTCTCCAGTAGTTAGTTCTTGATGATTTTATGGTAAGTTAACTTGGAAGGGCCTCCTGACCATCACACATGAGACAACCAAGCTTTCCTCTTAACAGAGAGACTATCCTCGAGACCCCCTGACATAGTGTGATTGGTCCTTCTTATCTCATCTCATCAGACTTTTTCAGCTCCGCCCTCTCATTTATTGTAATATTTCATAGATGGGGGTCCCAGATTGTCACCATTATATCCCAGCTCTCTCTTCCTTAGCAGCTCACTGGCTTATATGGTCAGGCCCTCTTCTCCAGTAGCTTCCTCTCGATTATTTTAATTTATCATGGACAGGCCTTCCTGACCCTCACACATGAGCCCTCCAAACTTTCATCTAAATGTACATACAAGGGACTTGTCCCACTCATTTTGCCACCCCTAGACATTGGGGGCTTTGGTCCTACTGGCCTCCTCATCTCATCAGATTACTCCAGTCCCAGCCTCCAAAGATCTAAAGATTGGGTCCTGACTATCACAAATGCTCCTTATAATAAATCTTTTAATAAATATATAGTAAATTATTGATTACTAAAGATTCTTGCTTAGTCTTGTCTTAGCCCACCGGTGGTCTGACCGTTTCCCTCTGCTGTAGAGCATTTCGGTACATTTCTGGAACATTTAGAGCATTTTTACACTTTTAAAGGCAGTTCCCCATTTTGGACCTGTGTAGGCCGAAGCCTGCCAATGGAGTTTGGAGGCTGGCCACCTAAGGGTGAGGCTACTGAGGGCCCTTGCCTGCTATATGGGACTCACAGCCTTTTTACCATATTTGTGTCACCAAGGTCCACCCCCGCTCTCACCAAGAGCCTATTCACGCTTTTTTGGGAGGTCTGTCTCTGAAGCAAACCTGCATCTCAACTCCCCTAATGACTAAACCCCCCTCACCATCATTAGCTCTCATTTTATGGTGGGCCTTTGTGGCTGCCCATCCCTACTGATCACCTCAGAGTTATCATTCGCTCTCCAGCTCCCATTTGCTGGTGACTCTCATTGATTTCCTTACTAATTTGAAGCTATTGTCACAATCAATTCTCAACTCGTGTTATGATTGCTGTGTGACTAATGTCATAATTAGCTCATGGGGGCTTTATGACTGAGGTCAGCATTGACTTACAAGCCATCATCACAAGTGATTAGTGACTAACACCATAATCCGCTTTTTGATCGGCGTTTGACTAATATATCATGATCGATATGCTGCTGCCATACAGCCTGTCATAATTAGAATGGTGTGAAAAAGAAAGTGCACCTTGTGAAGTATAGGGGTGCTGCAGATCCCCAAACAAGTCCAGCAATGAATAAAGGGTTTGTTGTGGGAAACTCTTCACAGTAAGCATTTCTCACACCTCCACACCATGTAACTCATCTTCTCCACTCCTCTCTCTAGCTTTATCCTCTTCCTCCTCCTCCTCCCGACTCTGGCTCCCTGAGTTGAGATGGGCAACTCCCCGGAGTACTTCTGGTGTCCTAAAACCGTGGCCTGTGAAAACTTCCAGGTGAGGCTGGAGCCCAACAAAGGAGGGCTCACTAGTCCATACTGTGCTACACGGCAGCACCTGTGGAACCCAAGAGACCTGTGGCAATGAACAACAATTCCCAATATACCTGTGGGAAACCAGGGGGGCTGCCAACTAACAACTTGAGGGAGACAAAGCACAGTTTAAGCAAGGATGCCAGTCCCTCACAACCCCATGAAATATTTTATTCAAGATTTATATCAAGATTTGATCTTCATTTAAAAATATTTGTAGATAAAGGTGAAAAAAGTACTCACTATGCAATAATATTTTCAATTAGAAACGATCAGATACACCATTTCCATCTGTGGAAAAAGTTAAGTCCACCTATGGCTCTGATAGATGGCGTTACCTCCCCTTAAGTCGATGTCTCTTCTAACTGTCTGGCATTCTCGGATGTCCACTGGTGAAAGTTCTTCTCATTCCTCCATGCAGAATTCTTTTAGCTGTGTGATACTTGAGGGGTGTTGTTTCTCCACAGTCCGTTTCAAACAACCCAGCATCTTAATGAGATTCAAATCCAGGCTTTGACTTGGCCCTTGCAAAACCCTCCATATCTTTCCTTTCAGCCATTCCTTGGTGGATTTACCGGTCATTGTGATGTTGGAAAAGTCCATTTTTAGTTGAGCGTCAGTTTTCTGACAGATCTTCGCCACAGCGGATCATCTTCTTCCATATCTTCCCGTCCTCCTCATCTTGTTCTGTCACCCCCATCACCTGCATGTCCTCTCTCACCACATCCATAAACCTTCTCTTAGGCCTTCCTCTTTTCCCCTTCCCTGTCAGCTCTATCCTTAGCATCCTTCTCCCAATATACCCATCATCTCTCCTCTGCACATGTCCAAACCAACGCAATCTCACCTCTCTGACTTTGTCTTCCAACTTGAGCTGACCCTCTAATGTCCTCATTTCTAATCCTGTCCATCCTCGTCACACCCAATGCAAATCTTAGCATCTTTAATTCTGCCACCTTCATCTCTGTCTCCTGTGCCACTGTCTCCAGCCCATACACCATAGCTGGTCTCACTAACGTCCTGTAGACCTTCCCTTTCACTCTTGCCGATACCTGTTTGTCACAAATCACTCCTGACACTTTTCTCCACCCACTCCACCCTGCCTGCACTTTCTTTTTCACTTCTCCTCCACAGTCCCTATTACTCTGTACTGTTGATCCCAAGTATTTAAACTCCTCCACCATTGCCAACTCTACTCCTTGCATCTTCACCATTCCACTGACCTCCCTCTCATTCACACACATGTATTCCATCTTGGTGGTCCTACTGACCTCCATTCCTCTCCTCTCTAGAGCAGATCTCCACCTCTCCAGGGTCTCCTCAACCTGCTCACTACTCTCACTACAGATCGCAATGTCATCAGCAAACCTCACAGTCCACAGGGACTCCTATCTAATCTCATCTGTCAACCTGTCCATCACCACTGCAAATAAGAAAGGGCTCAGAGCTGATCCCTGATGTAATCCCACCTCCATCACTCCCACCACAGACCTCACCACTGTCACAATTCCCTTGTACTTATCCTGTACAACTGTTACATACTTCTCTGCCACTCCCAACTTCCTCATACAATACCGCAGCTCCTTTCAGTCACTCTGTCATATGCTTTCTCCAGGTACACAAAGACACAATGCGACTCCTTCTGGCCTTCACTAAACTTCTCAATCAACATCCTGAGAGCAAACATCCCATCTGTGGTGCTCTTTCTTGGCATGAAACCATCCTGCTGCTCACTAATCTTCACCTCACTTCTTAACTAAGCTTCCACTACTCTTTCCCATAACTTCATGCTGTGGCTCATCAATTTTATCCCCCTGTAGTTACTGCAGTCCTACATATCCCCCTTATTCTTAAATATCGGCACCGGTACACTTCTTCTACACTCCTCAGGCATTGTGACGGGTGGCCACGGTCGTTGTCTGGCCAGGACATCGGTAGGATGAAAGGAGTGGGGGTGGGAGCACCTGCAAGATGTTATCTCCCCTGGGATACCGGAGGACAGCTGGATCACCATGGGTTCCTCCAGTGCAGACTGGGAGTGAGACTTTCATAAAGTCCTGTTGGTTCCCATGGAGGCCACCAGGAGGTGTTGAAGAGTCCAGCAAAGGATTTCCATCACACCTGTGACTGATGAATCACCTGGGACACTTCCAGCACCTGTAAAAAGGGCGCCAGCAACTGCTAAATGGGGGCGAGAGTCAGGAGGAAGAAGACACAGCTTACCAGAGAGGGAGTGAAGGCGGAAAGAAGAAGAAGAAGAAGACGACGACCTTGTGGTGTTTGGTACTGTATGACAGAACTGTGTTGTGAGACTGGGAACGGAGTGCACTGGTTCCCAAGAGGGAAGATTAATAAAATGAGTGTTGTGTGGTAAAAGCCTGTGTGTCTGCCTGCCTGTGTCTGTCGGGTAAGGGTGACTCTGCGTGCCCCCGGTTTTCACAGCATCCTCTCACTTTCCAAGATTCCACTTAGAAACTCCACTGCCATCTCTCATAAACACCTCCATGCTGCCACAGGTATGTCCTCTGGACCAACGGCCTTCCCATTCTTCATCCTCCTCATAGATGTCCTTACTTCCTCCTTGCTAATCCGTTGTACTTCCTGCTTCACTATTGCCACATCATCCAACCTTCTCTCTCTTTTCTTTATCTCATTCTCTTCATTCATCAGCCCCTCAAAGTGCTCTTCTGACTGATGCTCTTACATTATCTTCAAGGACCCGGCAGCACAATGAAGAACTGCTAGTGGATTCCGTGATGGCGAACTGCCCAGACCAGGGGCCTCATGTATGAACGATGCGTACGCACAGAAATGTTGCGTAAGAACTTTTCCACGTTCAAATCGCGATGTATAAAACCTACACTTGGCGTAAAGTCACGCATTTTTCCACGGTACCTCATACCTTGTCGTACGCAAGTTCTCCGCTCGGTTTTGCAGACTGGCGGCACCCAGCGTCAAAGCAGTGCTACTGTTCCTGTGTGGTTACTCTTATTTTCCTGACGCAGCTTTATAAATACACTGAAACTAACCGCATATTGTTTATTAGTGTAATGCATCTGATTGTAATTAACTTGTAACAATATAATGGTCCAGGGAATAGCCATAGTATTCCAAATACCATAACTGCTTTAGTGTTGTTACTCTCACTGCACCTTCTTCTTCTTCTTCTTTCAGCTGCTCCCGTTAGGAGTTGCCACAGCGGATCATCTTTTTCCATATTACTCTCACTACACCACTCGGAGTATTTATATCACTGTATCTGAGTGTGAATCACAGCAGCAGCTGATCGGAAAGAGAATTATCGGTATACAGCATCAAGCACATGCTGCCTCAGCCACGGCAAAACGTTTCAAAGCCTTTCCTGTACGGACCTCGTGGTTCAGAAACAGTTTCATCACAAGAACTCTAAACGCACTCAATCAAGTGCTCCTTGTAGAACTGCTGCTACTTATAAGTACAATCACCCCACTGTAAACTTGCACTACAGTTATAATATTACACAACCTGCGCCACTTTATAAAGCGCGTATTTACGTATGATGATGATATCATTTGTAAGATGAAATGCAGCAAAATATGTTGATTATATTATACGGATAAAACTTTAACTTCATTTAAATAATCTGTATTGTTAATAATTAAACATGTGAGGACACGGTGCCTCAGCGCTAGCAAGTTCACGTATTGTTCCTGCCTCATGTTGTATATTTGCTGAGGCTGGCGCGACACTGGAAGTATAGACTGATAGAATAATTAAACACGTACTACGAAGATATTTCAATGTTCCTTAAAAGTTTTGAAGAATTGTCATTCTAAGCTTACAGATGGCTTAACGTCTATCACAGAGCTGATTGTATGGCGATTGGGTATTTGGGGAAAGAAAAGTAAGGACAGGAATTGGAGGTTAGTACGTTTGAAAGAGACAGTACTGCTACAATAAATTATTTCATTGAAGGTCCCACATGGCACAGCAGCATCTTGTGTGAGACGTGAACAATCAATGCGCCACCGTGTTCTTAATAACATGCTTTCATTCCAATCATCATGAAAATGATATCACGTTGTGGAAATCGTACCCCCAAACACAGACAGACCGACACCAGGATGTACAAAACACACTCCTTTATTTATTTTCTTCACTGCACCACAATGCCTTCTCTCACCAACTCTTTCCTTTCTTCTTTTCTCACCAACTCTCTTTCTTTTCTTCTCTCTCGACCTCCTTCCTCCTCCTCACAAGCTTCGTCTCCTTCCTCCCAACTCTGGCTCGTCTGCTAGAAGGAGGCGGCCCCTTTTATCATGGCCCCAGGTGCTCCCCTTGACGTCACTTCCTGGTGTGGCGGAAGTGTCAGAAAAGCACCTGGAAGTACTCCGGGTCTTCTTGGAACTAGTTCCGGCAGCACTTCCTGGTGTGGCGGAAGTGCTGCCACCCAGGATTCCCTCACTGTCCGGGCGCCCCCTGGCGGTGGCCACGTCCTCTCAGGAATGTCCCAGGTCCCTCCTTGTGGCCACCAGATAGGCCCGGGCGGCTGCCCTCTTGTGGCCAAGGAGTAATACTGTCCATGTCGGGGACTATCCAGGCGTCTGTGACAACGTATACATCTCAGTATTTTAATTATTCAGAGAGCTGTAATATCACGAATGTAATGGATTCTGTGTCCTGTCGGACGAAGAGAAAGAACGGAAGCCCGTTGTGATTCACACACACAGAGCACATAGAAGATCAAATACAACACAAAGCATTTAACGTGCTACTTTAGTTATGATCGGATTTGAGAAACTGGTAAATTAAATGATTTTAAGATGAAGTTTATGTTCTACTTTAATGATAAATAAACTACGTGATTAAAGTGGAAATCTCGAGATTAAAGTTAACATTTCGTGCTTTTTTCCCACTCTGTACCCTAAAAAGTTTTCATATGACACTCAGACGGTGGGCTACGTCTCGTCTTTTCACGGCAACTTTGATATGTGACAACTTCTTTTTTATGTCGGGCACTGTGCGACTTTGTGAACTTGAGCTTGTTTCTCCAACACGCTATGTCACTCGATCGACTTCCTTTTCTTATTTATACCACCCTATATACCAACAGATAGTACGTTTTTCTTTGCCTCCACTTGGTATTCGCTGAAATTCTTATATTTTCCCCCGTGCTTTTCCCATTGTCTTTTCACAGAACGCTGAGCTTCAGGGCGATTTATATTGATTTGCATATTCAAAGAGGCGTAATTCTGGGAGGAGACGGGGCGGGACAGGAGGCGCGTGCACGAGCGTTACTTTTCATGCTGACCGGGATTTATGGAGCGGAAGAACGCGGAAGTTGGAGAACGCACAGATTCCTGCATCTGGATTTTTCTGTCTGTAAGCACATTTCGGCTTTTGTACTTACGTCATGTTAGAGTGTGAATTCTACGCACGGCGTTATGCATGAGGCCCCCTGACACAGCAAAGCAGCTCCAAATCTGAACATTTCCACCACCGGGCTTTACAGTTTTTATCAGGTTCTTCAGGTCAAATGTTGACTTTGGTTTGTGCCAAACATATCTTCTGATATGGTGGTCAGGTCATTTTCTGTCCAAAGCACATTGTTCCACAAGTCCAGATTTTTGTAGAGGTGCTCATCTGCAAACGTTTGTCTTGCCCTGATGTTCTTTGTGATTCCCTCCTGGCACACCTCAGATGTAGTTCTAATTTGTGCTGCCATGTTCTAATGGTAGACTCAAACATTTTGAAATCAACAGTGGCAAGAGTTACCTGGAAGTATCTTCTGGGTATCTTCAAGACCAATTTCAGAATCTTGTGCTTTACTCTTGGATGGACTTGATGGCCGAGCTGGCAGCTGTTTAAAATCTTCTCCACATGTAGATGATCTACTAGACACTAGAATGATGGATTTCCAATTTTTGGAGAAATCCCTTCCCAGATTTATAGGTATCTAGAACTTTCTTCCTGAAAAAGGTCTGAACTTATCATGACTTACAAACCTGAGCTCACATTAAGATCTCAAGATGCTGCTCTGCTTATAATTCAGAGGATTAATGAAATAAAGGTGGGAGTTCGAGCTTTTAGTTACTGGGCCCCTAAACTGAGGAGTGGTCTGCCTGCTACTATAAGAGATGCCCCTTCGGTCTCAGCTTTCAAATCTCACGACTTCAGTTCAACACACCCTGACTAGAGCTGCTGATTAACTGTGCAGACTGCATCTCTGTTGTTAGTCATTAGCACTAAAACATAAGTAACATGATAGTTATAATTGGTTACTAACCCTCACCTATTCTGTTTCTCTTCTCGGTACTCCAATGTGGCACTTGGTGCCACTGCCCACCTGCCAAGTTGTTTTGCCTGCCTAAGTTAAAGTCATCCCTAATGGAGGATCGCAGGCGTCGTCAGATAGAGGGCTCCTTTCATCGGATTGGCTGGCCCAGTGCTGACTCGGCTGTGGAATAGTCAATAGGGGGAGGCAGCTTGATGGCCGAGGTCTCCAGGACTCGTATTATGGGATATCATCTACTGTTGAATTCTGCTCTGTACTTGTAATATTTCTGTTGTACTACTGTATTGCATTGAGGATTACATGTGTTCTGTTCTGTGTATTGTGTTGTATTGTATTGACCCCCTTCTTTTTGACACCCACTTCACGCCCAACCTACCTGGAAGGGGGTCTCTCTTTGAACTGCCTTTCCCAAGGTTTCTTCCATATTTTTCCTTACAAGGGTTTTTTTTGGGAGTTTTTCCTTGTCTTCTTAGAGAGTCAAGGCTGGGGGGCTGTCAGGAGGCAGGACCTGTTGAAGGTAAGTGTGAGGTGCACTTACTTTTTCCACAAGTGAAATTTGCATGTATGTTTATTTAAATTACACATCTATCCATCTATTTTCCAACCCGCTGAATCCAAACACAGGGTCACGGGGGTCTGCTGGAGCCAATCCCAGGGCACAAGGCAGGAAACATTCCCAGGCAGGGTGCCAACCCACCGCAGGACACACACAAACACACCAGGGCCAATTTAGAACCGCCAATCCACCTAACCTGCATGTCTTTGGACTGTGGGAGGAAACCGGAGCGCACCCACGTAGACACGGGAGAACATGCAAACTCCACGCAGGGAGGACCCGGGAAGCGAACCCGGGTCTCCTAACTGCGAGGCAGCAGCGCCACCGTGCCGCCCTAAAATACACAATGGACTACAAAATGTAAATGCAGTGTGATGTTTGTTATACGGGCAGTGTGGTGGTGCAGTGGTAGCACTGCCTCCCAGTGAGGAAACCCGGGTTCGCTTCCCGGGTCCTCCCTGTGTGGAGTTTTCTCTCCATGTCTGCGTGGGTTTCCTCCCACAGTCCAAAGACATGCAGGTTAGGTGCATTGGTGATCCTAAATTGTCCCTAGTGTGTGGTGTGTGTGTGTATGTGCCCTGCGGTGGGCTGGCGCCCTGCCCGGGGTTTGTTCCTGCCTGTGTTGGCTGGGATTGGCTCCAGCAGACCCCTGTGACCCTGGGTACATTAGAACAATCGAGATGAGACGAGAACGGGCCATTCAACCCCACAAAGCTCACCAGTCCTGTCCACTTATTTCTTCCAAAAAAAC
>JANRMT010027041.1:15768708-15782046 GCA_026402145.1 Polypterus bichir lapradei | reverse complement strand
ATGAATCTCAATGTTTTAGACACCTCCCGAGTCCAAAAATACCATTTTTGGAATTATGTCTGTGTGTGTGGGGGTAAACATGATAACTTGAGTATGCTTTCACTTAGGTCAACCAAATTTTGCCTACAAATATTGGGTACAAAACGTGGATTTCTTTTGGGCTATTTCCGCTAACTGGAGGTGCTACTTTACCTGAAACGTTTCCCCAAAAATATTAAACCTTTGATAATCTCATATCATATTATGGTAAAGCACCACATTCTAAGCATTTGTTGTCTCTTTGCATTTTTTTCTCGAAAAATGACCGATAATCGCAATGTTCCGTTTGACGTTCAAATGGTAATACGTACATATTTGAGAATTTTTTCCTTTACGTAAACGCAATTTTGTATACAAGTATTACAGTACATATATTACTAAAATCTCTTGCAACTTTTGACCCACTTCTGCTAACTGAAAGTGGTAATTTACCGGAATCGTTTGCCAAAATAAAATTATCTTGGGAAATTTTTAATTTTGCTGCTGCAGGGTCAGATTATTTCAACTTTACTTTTATAATATTTGTTCAATATATTATTAATTTGATTTGATTTGTTGTTGATTGTTCTTTAATGTACATAATATAAAAATATAATCCTTGTCTTACGGTTTACTCCTCAAATATCCATTCCCATATCTGATCGGCACCAGTATGCTTCTTCTCCACTCCTCAGGCATCCTCTCACTTTCCAAGATTCCATTAAGCAATCTGATTAAAAACTCCACTGCCATCTCTCCTAGACACCTCCATGCTGCCACAGGTATGTCATTAAGACCAACGGCGTTTCCATTCTTCATGCTCTTCATCGCTGTCCTTACGTCCTCCTGTTAAAGGCATTATATAATAGACAGATGATAGATCTACTTCTCCTCAGTTCATGGAGGTGCTGAGTGATCTATGGTGTCCTTAACCACTGTACACTTATGCAGGGTTCAAGTAAGTTAGTTCTTTCAGGTAAGGATGACAGGAGGTTCGAAGTAAGGCGGTTTTACTCACTACTTTTGGCACGGGTGAGTCAAAACGTGTTGCATGTTTATTAGCAAATGCAAGTAAGAATTTCATTGGACTCTGTATAAGTGAAAATAACAATGCTATAAACCTTATAATGCTAATGACCCTATTTAAATATAGATTTTTTTTCACTACCAATAGCTTCAATCCAACCCAGAGGTCAGCATTCAGCTCAGAATCCACCTTTATATGCGGCACATCGATTCATCAGGAGGGGTCTTTTCGAAACGATAGACCCCTCAGTCCACTTCTTTTCCTTTGAATCCCGTTGCACAGTAGCTATTTCATCTCGTCATTAAATGGTGTAGTTGTGATTCTCCACCTCTTTAACATGTCCTTCATTTTGCTTTACAATGAATATAAGAAATGGATTTGGGGTCTCATTAAAGAAAAAAAAAATCAGAAAGACCTGGAAGCAAAAAAAAAAATTGTATGGAGAGAAAAAGACGAATCAAAAATAATGAAGAACAGAAATGACATTGTCCATCCTGAACAACAAAAACCCCTGCAAGATCTTTTCACTTTGTGTGGTTTAGACTACTGCAAAGGTACAAAAAAATTAAGACAACTTTCAATCTTAGAATTCACACCATTAGCTATTGTCTATAATACTTAGAACACTTTAGCATATTCAGTAGCATATACTAAAATGCTAATATTGCCCATCAGGGCCTCTCAGTTAGATTTTTCCGTCTTCTGTGCTCCATGTGGTCTAAATCATCTTAATATCGGATCTCGATTACACGCACTGCATTTCCACGTATTTCCTTCTGTTGAACCTCAACTATACATTACATTTCCACTTATTACAAAGAATTCTACTTCTATTGAACCTCGATTTTTATACAATATACTTTCACTTATGATGAAGAACTCGCCTTCTGTCGGACCTCAATCAAAGGCAGTGTGTTTCCACTTATCACAAAGAACTCGCCTTCTATTGAACTTCAATTATGTGCGTTACATTTCCACTGACGACCAATAATTCTCCTTTTGGACCTCTACTGTACTGTACACACTGCATTTTCAATTACAATGAAGAACTTGCCTTCTATCGGACCTCGATTATATGCTCTATTTCTTCACTTATGGTATAAAAGAATTGGACCTCAGTTATACACACTGCATCTTCACTTGCATTCTATCGGACCTCAATTATATTCACTACATTTTCACTCATGTAAAGATCTCGCCTTTTATCGGACCTCGATTACACATCCTGCATTTCTACTTACGATGGAGTACTCGTCTTGTATCGGACCTCGATTATATGGACTACAGTTACGCTTCTGACAAAGACCTCACTGTCTACTGATCCTTGATTGTTTGCATTACATTTCCACTTATGATGAAGACCTTTCCAACTATTGGACCTCAGTCATACTGCATTTCCACTTTCCTTTTATTGGACCTCGATTATATTCACTACATTTCCACTTACATAAAGTTCTCACCTTTTATCGGACCTCGATTGTACACCCTGCCTTTCTACTTACAATGAAGTACTCGTCTTGTGTCGGAACTCAATTATACGCACTGCATTTCCACTTACAACGAAGAACTTGCCTTCTATTAGACATCAGTTATATTCACAATATTTCAACTTAAAGATCTCACCTTCTGTCAGACCTTCAGTTACACATCCTGCATTTCTACTTACGATGAAGTACTCGTCTTCTGTCGGACCTCAATTATATGCACTGCATTTCCACTTATGATGAAGACCTTTCCAACTATTGGATCTCAGTTATACTGCATTTCCATTTGCCTTCTATCGGACCTCGATGATATTCACTACATGTCCACTTACGTAAAGATCTCGCCTTTTATTGGATTTCGATTACACATCCTGCATTTCTACTTATGATGAAGTACTCGTCTTATGTTGGACCTCGATTATATGCACTGCATTTACGCTTACAATGAAGAACTTGCCTTCTATCGGACATCAGTTATAGTCACAACATTTCAACTTAAAGATCTCACTTTCTGTTGGACCTCGATTACACAGCCTTCATTTCTACTTACAATGAAGTACTCATCTTGTATCGAACCTCAATTATGTTCACTACATTTCCACTTACGTAAAGATCTTGCTTTTTATCGGATTTCGATTACACATCCTGCATTTATACTTATGATGAAGTACTCGTCTTGTGTTGGACCTCGATTATACGTACTGCATTTACACTTACAATGAAGTAGTTGCCTTCTATCGGACATCAGTTATATTCACAACATTTCCACTTAAAGATCTCACCTTCTGTCAGACCTCGATTACACATCCTGCATTTCTACTTACAATGAAGTACTCATCTTGTATCAGACCTTTATTATATTCACTACATGTCCACTTACGTAAAGATCTCGCCTTTTATTGGATTTCGATTACACATCCTGCATTTCTACTTATAATGAAGTACTCGTCTTGTGTCGGACCTTGATTATATGCACTGCATTTACGCTTATGACAAAGACCGTTTCTTTCCATTGGACCTCTGTTATACACACTGCATTTCCAGTTGCCTTCTTTTGGACCTTGAGTGCATTTCCACTTACAATAAAGAACTTGTCTGCTATTGTACCTTGATAATATAAACTACATTTCCACTTATGGCAAAGAGTTCACCTTCTGTCAGGCCTCGATTATCTGCACTGGCCTTGATATATAAACAGAGTGCAGCCATTATTTTGCTGCTTAGTTGTTCCTGGATTTCCATTGGAGATGCGATCCTAGGAAGAAGTTGCAGGCACCCCTGTCGATACCCCTTCGGTGGCTCCCGTCTTCCCACTGTTGTTCCCTTACCTGTCTTGTTCTTTTCTTTTCCAGATGGTGTCCATGCTACAGGCAAGCTGTTACTGAAGTTGGAGCACATCCTGTCCACACCCAGACTCGGAGTCACAATGGCGGCCGGTGTAGCGGCGTGGCTACCATTTGCCCGGGCTGCAGCCATTGGCTGGATGCCGGTGGCCAATTGTCCCATGCCCATCGCCCCCAGTGACAAGAGCAGACGGCAGGATGAGCTGATCATCCTGAACGTGAGTGGCCGCCGTTTCCAGACCTGGAGGACCACCTTGGACCGTTACCCCGACACACTTCTGGGCAGCTCCGAGAAGGAGTTCTTTTACAATGAGGAGACCAAGGAGTACTTCTTCGACCGTGACCCCGACGTCTTTCGCAGCATCCTGAACTTCTACCGGACGGGCAAGTTGCACTACCCCCGGTACGAGTGCATCTCTGCTTACGACGAAGAGCTCGCCTTCTTCGGGATCATTCCAGAAATTATTGGGGACTGCTGCTATGAAGAATACAAGGACCGCAAACGGGAGAATGCAGAGAGGCTCATGGATGACAACGACCAGGAGAATGGCAAGGAGGGCAACCTGCCCAATCTGAACTTCCGGGAGACCATGTGGAGAGCCTTTGAGAATCCTCACACCAGCACCATGGCCTTAGTCTTCTATTACGTCACCGGCTTCTTCATCGCCATATCCGTCATCACCAACGTGGTGGAAACTGTCCCCTGCGGTATCCATCAGAACCAAAAGGACTTGCCCTGCGGGGAGCGGTACTCCGTGGCTTTCTTCTGCCTGGACACGGCATGCGTCATGATCTTCACTGTCGAGTACCTCCTGAGGCTGTTTGCTGCGCCAAGCCGCTACCGCTTCATCCGCAGTGTGATGAGCATCATCGACGTGGTGGCCATCATGCCCTACTACATCGGGCTGGTCATGACCAACAATGAAGATGTCAGTGGGGCGTTTGTCACTCTCCGAGTGTTTCGGGTCTTCAGGATCTTCAAGTTCTCCCGCCATTCGCAGGGATTGAGAATCCTGGGCTACACGCTCAAGAGCTGCGCCTCCGAGCTGGGCTTCCTTCTCTTCTCGCTCACCATGGCTATCATCATCTTCGCCACCGTGATGTACTACGCTGAGAAAGGCTCCTCGGCTAGCAAGTTCACCAGCATTCCTGCATCGTTCTGGTACACAATCGTCACCATGACAACGCTGGGGTAAGGTGGCACCGTCTTGGCGGGCGCACGCTCTCACCGGGGATGTGGAGGAGGAGGAGGTGGGGCATCCATATTGGCATCAAGCAAGTGAAACTGTTGATTTGCATTATTTTAGAATTATGCATAATTGGTTGTAATTTATGATATGTTAATGATGGATTGAATTTGCATATGGCTACGCCTTCTTGAGGCCACTGGTTTAGGTGTCTGACATGCTTGTGGTCATTGGTGGGCTGCACCTATGTTGCCCAGTGCTATTTCTCAGCTTCTTATTGATTTTTCTTTCACTTTGGTCTTGTCTCCGTTGTCTGGCTTCTTATTTGAAGATGTGCCCACTGGAGGCTGATGAGCTCTTCTGGTGTTCTCGGTGCCTACCTGATTTGTGAGTTGGCGGGAAGAAAAATGAAAATGATGAGAGGGTTAGGATTAGAGAACGGAACTTTGTCGTCTTGGCAAGAGTCTTCTTTGTGCAGGAGCCCACCGGGTATGCCATGCCACTCCACGCCACAAGGCTACTGTTCCCCAGTATGTTAATGATACCACCAGTCAACTTTTTAGTTTCATTTACTAACAAATCATGAGAATAACAGACCTGCCGAGACCACTCTGGGAACCTGGGGGGGAGGGATTGGGGAAGGTTAGCCGTGTGAGGGTGGGCACTCAATCCGCGAGTATTTAATGGGGTACATTTGACAGAAAGTCTCCCCTCACGCTGTCCCCGTGTTCTGGATGAACCCATTTTAAAATAGCAGTCTCAATTCACTGGACTAATTCCCTTCATAATTTTAAACACTTCAGTCAGGTCTCCTCTTAATCTTCTTTTGCTTAAACTGTAAAGGCTCAGCTCTTTTACTCTTTCCTCATAATTCATCCCCTGTAGCCCTCTAATCAGCCTAGTCGCTCTTCTCTGGACCTTTTCTAGTGCTGTTGTGTCCTTTTTGTAGCTTGGAGACCAAAACTGCACCCAGTACTCCAGATGAATCCTCACCAGTGTGTTATAAAGACTGAGCATGACCTCCTGTAATTTGTACTCCACACGTCAAGACGCTATATAACCTGACATTCTGTTAGCCTCCTTAATGGCTGCTGTCTGGTGGTTGATAGTGTTGTGTTCACTACGACTCCTAAATCCTTCTTATAAGGTGTCCTCTTGATTTTCAGACCTCCCATTGTGTATTCAGACCTCACATTTTGACTTCCTATATATAATTCTTTCCATTTCCTGACATTAAATTTCATCGTCCACAAATCTGCTCAAGCCTGTCTGCTGTGCAAGTCCCTCTGTGATGATTCAATGCATCTGTAGTCCTCTAATCAGCCTAGTCACTCTTCTCTGGACCTTTTCTAGTGCTGTTATGTCCTTTTTGTAGCTTGGAGACCAAAACTGCACCCAGTACTCCAGATGAGGCCTCACCAGTGTGTTATAAAGACTGAGCAGAACCTCCTGTGACTTGTACTGCACACATCAAGGCGCTATATAACCTGACATTCTGTTAGCCTTCTTAATGGCTTCTCAACACTGACTGGCAGTCAATAGCTTAGAGTCCACTATGACTGTTAAATCCTTCTCATAAGGTGTACTCTCGATTTTCAGACCTCCCATTGTGTATTCAAACCTCACATTTTTAGCTTCTATCTGTAATACATTATATTTACTGACATTAAATTCCATCTGCCACAAATCTGCCCAGCCTGTCTGCTGTCCAAGTCCTTCTGTGATGATATAATGGATTCCAAATTATCTGCTAATCCACCTATCTTGGTATCATCTGCAGACTTAACCAGCTTGTTCTTTATATTCCTATCTAAATCATTTATATTTATTAAAAATAGCAGCAGCCCCAGCACTGACCCCTGCTGGTCACCACTCTTAACATCACCCAATTCTGATTTGGTTCCTCGCTCCTTCCTGTGTCTGGGCCAATTCTGCACCCATCTAAAAACATCACCCTGAACTCCCACTTCTTTTAGTTTGATGCCCAACCTCTCATGTGGCACCTTATCAAATGCTTTCTGAAAGTCCAGTTAAATAACATCATAATTTTTCACTCTAGTCGTATCCTTTTGTTGCCTCCTCATAGAATTCCAGCCTGTTAGAAAAACACGACCTCCCTCTTCTGACCCCATGCTGACTCTTCAGTTAAACCCCTGTCCTTGCCATGTGTTGCTCAGTCTTATCCTTAATAATTCCTTCTATTAATTTTCCTGTGATGCATGTTAAGCTAACTGGCCTGTAGTTGCTTGGATCTGCCCTGTCACCCTTTTTATATAATGGGATGATATTTGCCATTTTCCAGTCCTTCGGAATCTCTCCAGTGTGCAGTGACTTCTTAAGGGTTTATATTTGTACTCACCAGCCTCCTTAAGAATTCGAGGGTAAATATTATCAGTTCTTGGTGATTTGTTTGATTTCATCTTATTTAATCTCAGCAGCTCTTCTCTCTTTACAATTTCCAAATCCCTCAGTACCTCCTTAGTAGTCCCTGTTACTGCTCTGAGGTTACCCACCTGCTCACTTGTAAACACCTCAGAAAAATGTAAGTTTAGGGCATCCGCTATTTCACTGTCTGTATCTTTTAATTCCCCTTTACTATTCCTGATGCACTTCACCTCCTCCTTGACTGTTCTTTTACTACTAAAATATTGAAAGAATCTCTTAGGGTCTTCTTTCGCCTTATCTGCTATATTCCTCTCCAACTGTCTTTTAGCCTCCCTGATATCCTTCTTGATGGTTGCCCTCATGTTCTCATACGCTCTACGATTCACTTTGCAGTCATTATAAAGCCGTTTTTTCCTTTGCAACTTCTTTTTTAAATTTTTATTAATCCACCATGGAGTTTTTTTTTAGTTTCCTATTAATTCCAAAAGTAGGTATGTATCTGTCCTGCATTACATGTCAAACATTTTTAAACCTGTTCCACTGCTCCTCGACTGTCTCCACACTTAAAAGCTTATCCCAGTGTATCCTCCTTAGACTTTGTCACATCTGCTTAAAATTAGCCGTACCAAAGTTCACCTTCACAATTTTAGTCTTTGCATCTGCACTCTTACAAAATACTGAGAATTGTATTACATCATGGTCACGTGACCCTAGTGGTCCAATCACCTCTACACCCTCAATTCTATCCTGATTATTACAGAATACTAAATCCAGACAGGCTTCACCCCGTGTTGGTGCTCTAACATGCTGTGTCAAAAAAAACAGTTGCTGATTACTTCTAAAAACTCCTGCTCTTGTGCTCCTCCATCTGCAAGGTTATCCCAGTTGATATTTGGATAATTAAAGTCCCCCATGACTATAATATCTCCCTGTAAACTTGCCTTTTTGATATTACTAAAAAGATGTCTGTATTGGGTGGTCTATAACACACTCCTAAAATAAAATCTGTTTCCCTAATATTTTCCATACGAAGCCAGATGTCCTCACTAAGATGGGGCTCATCATCCAACTGAAGAGGACTTACATTTAAATCCTGTTTGGCATAAACAGCAACCCCACCTCTGTCCTGTTTATCCTTCCTAAAAAATGTGTATCCCTCTGTGTTACACTCATCCCCATCTTTGTTATTTAGTCAGGTTTCCGTTATTGCTATAATATCATAATTATGCTCTGCTACAAACAACTCCAACTCAATTACCTTGTTTTTGATACTTCTAGCATTAAGGCGAGCTGTTTTTAATGTGCTACTCCTTCTATATTTAAATGTTTGCCTAGAATTTACATTACTATGTATTTTTATTTCTACACCATTGTTTGTTCTTCCATGTATAGATCTAAACCTGGCCTGTCCTAAACTCCCTGCCCCCCCCCATTCCCTAGTTTAAACAATCCTCGACTAGCCTACACATATGCCTCCCCAATACAGCGGTACCCCTCCAGTTCAGATGTAACCCGTCACAACGGATAACAGGTCCCATCTGTTCCAAAAGGAGTCCCAATGTCCCATAAATCGATTCCCTTCTACCCTGAACCAAGATTTGAGCCACTTGTTAAGCATTTGTGACAGATAGAGGACACTGTCGTCCCCTTGAACCCTAAGATCAGACGCCAGACACCAGATAAAAGTCCAATTTTTATTTATTTTATAATAATAATGTGCACCAAGCACCCTCCACTCCGCAATACTCATAAATAACCAATACAACACAATTACCAATAAACAATCCTCCACTCCCAGACATGTTGTCACCCTGCCACCCGATTTATCATTCTCTTGTTTTAATTTTACTAATGTTGTTTCATTTTATTGTAAAGTGACCTTGGGTGCTAAGATTATAAAACGGGATTTTCTAATGGCCAAATATAACCAAAACAATTGTTCAGCCTTACCTATGAAATGTAATCCCCCGAGATCTGGTTTGGAGCGTACAGCAGTTTGTACAATCCCAAGCAGCACATTATTCATTACTTCACTCCACAGCAGTGCCACTCGCAATATGGCGGCGACGTTGACGTACGATGTTGCGGGTCATGTGGTGTCTAGTAATTCTATGTCTATGGCCACCCCCTGGTCGGATGTGGAATTACTATTATTCAGGCCCTTTGGCTGCCTCCCACTGGCACACGCGTGACAACATGTATAGCGTAACTGAATGTAAACTGGTAGGGCTTGATGGACACACAGGGTTGCCAGATTAGAAAATTAGAAATATGGGGCACTCTTAAAATCTCTCTATATATTACTATATATATAAATTTATACATTCCTCCTACATACCCAGACCAATATATTATATAAAAGCAGAGAGATAAGTTAAAAACATAAAGCAAGGATTTCAATGGGTTATGAGGAAAACAAAAGTAAAATTAATTGAAAATTATTTAATACTAGCTGAAAAAAATCTGTAAAAGTGAAATCATTTGGAAATATTCCTTTAATACGGACAACAGAGAAATATTATTATTTAATACAGGCAGTTAGAAAAAACGTAGGCCGCGGCGAGTAGTAACAACCCACTTAGTTGACAGTCGCTGAATGTTGCAATGCTGATAGAGAACTGCAGAGCAGCGCGGCTGGAGTGTAAAACGGTGCGAATGTCGCCGTCGTCAGCCAACCAGAGCAACTGAACAAGCTGCAAACAGGCAGCAAACACGAGCTTCCTCGTTACATTTGGGTTATTTTCATCAAGAGAATCTGAGAAAAGAATGTAGAATTACTTATAAAGTTACAACTAAGACCCCCTAGCATTACTACATTCGTGAACTTGCAGAGGCGTCAGGACGTGGACCCACCTCTACTCTAATCAGCACATCGTCGTCTCATAACAGGCTCAAGTTTCGAATCTGGCGTTTTTCCGTCCAGCGCTGTTATTTCTAAACCGTCGTCAAGAAACTGTGACCCACGACACACCCATCATCAAGATATGAGTGTTTTCGGTATCGGGGGACCGTAAAACGTCGAAAACCGGAGATCGAATTTTTTGACGAATCTAAAGCTTTCGCTCCTCCCCCATACACGAGGGGGACACAAAACAAATAAAAACAAACTTGAATGTAATTAATGAGAACTCAAGGAAAATGACACATTTTATTGGTTAACTTAAACGATTGTTACATGCAAGCTTTCGAGGCAACTGCATCAGATGGGCTCGGGTGTTGATTTCCACGTAATATACGCAGTAATGCGGCTTTTCCGTTCCTTCTCGTGTTGGACGGATTGAGCAGTTTGGGTCTTTTTGTCCTAGTTTACAATCCTATACGCTGATCGCTGCAGTCAGTTCCGCCATTGGCCACTTTATTAACAATTTCTATGGACACCAATTAGATCGTCCAGTTATTAAAAAAAAAGTCCCTCAAAGTTTGGTCATCTCTTTTTTTAACAGCTGTCTCTGACCACCGTGTGTTTATACACTTCGTGGATTATAAACTCCATCAAGAAATCAATCGATCCCTCAAGTTTGATGTTATATAGCATCTTTTTTTTACAAAACACAATGGCTCAATCAATAGTCAGTACCCTTTTCTATTTATTTTCTATCTTCATTCTTTGTACTGATGGTCTTTTCCTTTTTTCTATCTGATGTTTCTACCTTAAAATGTTTAATTAACAATCTGAATGAGATCCGCTGTTGTTGCAGGGGCTTGTAAAAAAAAAAAGCGTGTCCCCTTTTTCCAAACCATTCTGTGGTTTTTACAAAACTAGTGATGCCAAATCCGTCATCAAAGCCGTCACACATGAAGTGTATCCGTTAATGATTTGTGTACACACCCAGCTCCCAGGAAGGGTGCACTTACTTTTGCACACGTGGCTTCTGCATGCTCATTTAATTTTGTTGGTTCATTAGTACTGCAAAATTGAAGTCAGTTAAGTGTAGTTCCGTGTCTGATGTTAGACATTGTCACCTTGGTAAGGAATACAGGATTCTCCGATTTTGGGGGACACTTAACGTTTTCAAGTGACAGCAGTTTTTTTTATTAATTAATTCCTCCGCTTAATTCTTCACCTCTTCTCAGAGTTGCCCATACATTTTCATCCTTGACCCCCCACAACAACTAAGTTACTTGTGTTCCGAGGCTGTGGTTCGGCTCGGTGTAAGCAGATGCCATAATTTGAGCCATTGTTTAAAAGTAAGATCAGTAATGTCGAGATGTGTTCTAATGTGGTCTACTCTGGGCACGTCACACACACACACACACACACACAAAGAAAATGGACATTTTCATAAGTAAGATGAAGGGAAAACGGTGCAGTGTGCGTGAATAGAATGAAAGCACTCGGCTCACAAGCACACGCTGTCATCGGAATCAATCAAATAAAGTCCGTTAAGAAGACAAATCAGGGCGACAAATGATCACAACACGGCGCTGACCTGCACTTCAGCCTCCATCACCGAGCCATTAAGCGCGCAACGTGCTTCAGCGCCCACTGTCACGCTGACACTCCTGCACTGCGAGTGTTACCAGGCAACAGAGGCGAGTGGGTGGGACCAGGGTCAAACGGAATGGAAAAGGAGGAGCCAGGGGTGGAGCTTAGACCCTCAGAGCAAAGAGGACAAAAAAAAAAAAAAACAAAATCACTGAATCGAGCTCGTCTGAATAATAAGAATGCACATAAAATAAAAAGTAGGAGTGAGTGTCTGAAAAACAGATGGCAGGGAAAGAATCAGGGAATGCAAGGATACTGCTGAAATTAAGAACAAAAAATAAGTTTTAATATACAAGAGTGAAACTCCTGCAAGTGGTGACACAAGATAAGAGATGAGTGCAAAGACAGTGAATGGCTGTGACAGCGAGGCTGGCTATTACTGTATATAGTGCCTTTCATGTCTATCTATCTATTTATCTAGCTATCTAGCTATCTATCTATTGTATGTATTTTACACCTATCTATCTACATAATAATCTCTTAAATAGTGCCATTCACCTTAAATAATTCATTATAGCACCTTTAATATCCAGCTATTATTTTGCCTTTCATGTTAATATTAATCTGTCTGTCTGTCTATATGTCTAATTTTTATTGTGTCTTTTACATTTATCTGACTCTCTTTTAAACACCTATTTTCATATCTAGCAATCTATTTTATCGTGCCTTTCACATACTGTATCTTTCACAAGTCTACCTTTCTCTATCTATCTATCTATCTATCATATAGTGCCTTTCATATCTATCTAGTTATCTATCTAGCTATCTATTATATAGTGCCTTTCATATCTATCTATCTATTCTAACTAAAAGGCGCTATATAGGTGCCTGACCCGACACAGAGGCACATCTAAAACCAACAAGACTTTTATTTTTCTTCACCCGTTGGCACACATCTTCCCCGTGACCCACAGGCAATACACAGTCCCAAGCAGCAATCACAACAGCACCAAACACTCTTCTCCTTTACCACCACTCCTCCACAAGCGTAGTCCTCCTCCTCCTGACCCTGGCTCCTTGAGTGGTGGTGGCTGGCCCTTTTTATAACCCACCCGGAAGTGTTCCAGGTGCTTGACCACCTGGTCCTAATTGCACCTCCGGGTGGGACTAAAGATTTGTCCAGCCAGGCTGCTGAGTCCATGCAGCTCCCCCTAGTGGCCATCCGAGCCCCCAACCAGGCTGTGGGGGACTCCATCTCCCATGGAGCCCTGCGGGTGGTTGAGGAATCACATCAGCCAGGGAGGCTGCCACCAAGCGTCCCGGGGGAGGTACTGGACTGCCCATGGTGGCTCCACCAGAATATAAGCAGCAGGGGCGTCCCTGCTGGGCATGGGACCCGGCTGTCCTTCACACTATCTATCTATCTATCTATCTATCTATCTATCTATCTATCTATCTATCTATCTAT
>JANRMT010027041.1:15738152-15762388 GCA_026402145.1 Polypterus bichir lapradei | reverse complement strand
AATCCTATTTACGTACATATATACGTCCATAGCCTGCAGCTTGGTCATCATGTGAGGCGGCGTTGGGTCTCCCATCCCAACGCCTCCCACGTTGTTGGCTGCCTGCCTATATAAGGCCGTCCGTCGCTCCAGTCTCTACATTCCCTTCCTTGCTTCGCCACAGGATTCACGTCTCCCTGCTGATAACTACAGCCTTTTTGTTTAATCCACGGCTTCTCCGCTGTTTTATTGTTTGTTTATTACAATTATAGTTATTGTATAGGTATTTTAGACTTACTTTACATAACTCAGGTACCCATTTCCTTCATCATTCCAGCCCCCATTACCATGTCTATCGAGGTAATCACCATCAATCAAAGAACTGTCACTTACCGAGTGGTTTCCATGCCCGGAGATGGCACCTGCCTTTTCCATTCTCTTTGTTACATATTGCACTGCCATATCAGGCTCACTCTTGATATCTGGAGAAACATTGTGTCTTATGTATTGAATGACTGGGACAGGTTCAAGGTGTGGACTGATGGCGGTACAGGAGATAATTATACTACACAGGAGCACTATAAGAGTGAAATGCTTAAGCCCTTCACCTATAGTTCTGCATGTGAGTTGATGGCTGCCGCTGGATTGTTCGGTTGGTGCTTTCAAGTGTACCGAAATGGCCAAAAATTTTACACCTTTCGACAACCGCCAATACCTCTTAAACATCTTACATTCGCAGGTGACGATTTGAGTAGTGGACACTTTGATGTTTATGAATGTTTAAACTCTCAAAAACTGGATGTGAAGTTATCGATGAAACTGGTTGTATGCTTACAACGCTTGACAGATGCCGAATGTCACTTCAACACAAGTCCTGCAAATACTGTCGTAATTGAAACAAACCATGAAACTCAAACTGATTATGACAGCAGCAATTCATGCTGTGAGATTTGAAACAAGATTACTGTTCACATGGCCAACTGTAAGTTGCATGCTCAAGAGTAAGCTCAGCGCACAGCTTGGTCATATTACAACTGGAGGGCCGAACTGACAATGTGGTATACAAAGAGATCCTTAACAAATAATTATTGGTATATTTTCCCTCAGTTTAAAAAGGTTAAATTTTCTTCTTAATAAAAATTTTAATGCAGTACTTCGCCGCTGCGAAGCGCGGGTATTTTGCTAGTTAATATATAAAGCAGAGTCGATGTATGTGTGTGTATGTTTGTTTGCCCGCCATACAAATCTGCACCGGGCGTCCGATCGCCACCAAACTGGGCATGGGGCTCCTTTGTGACCAGGAGGTCATGGGGTATGTTTGGTTCGGAAAAATGTTCCTGGTGAACCGCAGGGCACCTTTTCACCGACACAACGTTCGGTACACATCCCCATACTTAAGATGGCCGCACGTTGCAACAGCACTTCACCGCGACGCCATCTAGCGGCAGCTTTGAACTCTGTGCGTCACTCTTTACCCATGTTTCTTTAAATTGCCAAGAGATGGCGAAGATGTCTAAGTATGTGAAGGCCGACTACTTTGATCGGATGAAGGGGAACTGCCGCATGGATGTAAAACATGGACTACCCAGTGCGCGTGACCAGCTGACACACCCGCGTTTCCGCTCGTCACACTCCCACGCGCAGTGATAGTGCTGCATTTCATTCGCCAACGTCCGTTATATGCAAGCACGTTTGAACAGAGACTGGCCTTAAAAAGACAGCATCCTTCCCCCGCCATTTTCCCCAAACGCAGTACCAATTGTAGGTCACTTCTCTCTATAGTTACCATCGCCAACGTCCGTTAAATGGCATCACGGTTCAACACAGACGCTCCTTACAAACAGAGCACCTCTCCCCACCATTTTTCCCAGTTCGGTTTCAGTGCTACTCTTTCTCACTGGCTTTCCGTATTTGTGGTGCTATTTGTTCGCTTTCTGATGTAATGTAAATAACGTAAATTCATCTCACTGTGCTGCTTATTCCGTACGTAATACCATGTCACACATTATAACTGTCCTGCTTTTCGCTAATATACCCATGCCACCTAAAAAAAGACGTAGAATTGGAAGGTCCACTTCAGATGCCACAACAAAGTCTATTTCAATGGCGTCTGAAACGCCACAGCACACAGAATGCAGAGTGGAGGAACTTTATTTGACAATTAAATGTCAATCAGAAAAATGTTTGTTCTATTTCTATGTTCTGTTTCTTTCATTTGGGAAATTCACCTGTTATAGATTTCCGGGCAACGCCGGGTACTCCTGCTAGTATTTTGATAAAGTCCGTGTGTTACCTTGAAAATCTGGTGTATGTTAACATTTTTTTTTTTATTAAATTCGCGCGCACGTTTATACAGTCCACACATACCGGTAACAGCGTTTGACGTAACCGGCCCCGCACACCCCTAAGGCCGCCTCTGGACTTATGAGAGGTATTTTCTGCAACAAAAAGGAAATGAAAATGCAGTCTTTCTTTTACAATTCCATTTTCAAAGGCTGCGCCCAAAAATGCTACAAACATTAAAATGAAATACCCCCGTTTGCAATTTAATTTTCAAAGCCTGTGCGCAAGAACGAAAATGAAATTGCATATGGGGTTATTTCATTTTAATTTTCATTTTTATGACATTATAATTTTAATTTCAATTCCCTTTTTTGCAGAAAATACCTCCCATAGGGACAGTGTGCTTGAATCCATTTACAGTGTGCGCGTTCGTGAGACAAATTGCGCGTATTTGCATGCCGCCAGAATGGTGTTGAATTTGATCAAAAGGGCTCCACAAAAGTAAACGAGTGATCATCCTTGAAAACACTTCCCAGCTTGGTATCGGGGTGCCGCTTTTCATGGCTCGTTGCCCCGTTTTCCTCGCACGCTTCCTTACATTAGTGCGAGCGCCTGCGCACGCGACCTTTCTGCACGGGGCCGATCCATTCCCGTTTGACCTTTTTACGCGATTTTTGAACGCAAGGTGAAGTGAAATTTCGATGAAAAAAAAAAAAAAAAACAAGCATACTTAGTTCCCGAACTGGGACTACAGAAATAAGTAAAAAAAAAAAAAAAATCCACATAATTAGACGCTGCAGATTTTGTTGTTGCGGTTTAATGCGCCAGAATGATTTCAAAGTGCGTCCCCGCGGAGGTCTTCGCTCCGAACCTTTTGGCTGACTCTTGCAAAGCTGCGCCGCGCTTTCTGTCCCACAGCAGCGGACCTTCGAGCCGCTCTCAGCTGCTGATCGCTCGATGAAGGCGCACCTCTGCTTCTGACTTGTGTGAATAAATATTTACTGGAGTCTGACCTTGGCCGCTTCTCCATCACTGAGGAGACCGTTGCATAAAATTTTGTTTTTCTTCCAGTAAGCTGGAGATCGCAAAAGCTCAGCCGATCCACAAGTCATGCAGGTCTGGCATAAAAAATAATACCGACAAAAAAAAGTGTCAAAATGTGAAACAAGACGTGAATCGTCCAATGTTACATTAATATTTAGGAAGTCCGTTCAATTATGCATTGCGGTACAAGTCCCTTGCACCAGCGTGAGCTGCTGCAGTTGCTGCTGCGAGTTCAGAGCCAATCAGAACAGCATGCGCTTGTTACTTGGAGGAAAGCGAACGCAGACTTGAACTGTGAAGTCTCCCTCCGATCCAATTCAGGGTACCATTGATGTGCAATGTTAATAATTCACTCCGGATTAAAACGGAAAATCAGTGCGGCGTTGGAAATGTTTTCATTTGTATTCAGCCATGCCTAAGAGTCTTCCAGATCCCGTGCAATGTTTTTCCTTATTTATTTCTACAATGTGAGTGCCGGTGACTGAAGTGACTTCTTCAAGGTGACACAATGCATCAGAGTTTGGGAATCAACATCATGTAGTGCCTTACATAGATACGGTAGTAATGTGGTCCAATCACTTTCACATTTCTGCAGATGGAGGGTCCCACTCAGGGTGTCACTGGGGAGGGGAGGTGATCCAGCAGCTTTGGGGTTTGAAGTCCATCACATCAGCCAGTAGACGACCTACCTTTGTCTCCTAAACTCATGAGTAGGTGTCGGTGTCGGAGCGATAAAACTGTGTTTGTGTGTGTGTTGAAGATGTCACTTATGTGCCATTGACTTTTAAAATCGATGTCATTTATTATCAGGTAACTCTTCATATCGAGTAAGTTCTTTGGCAGCGCTATTACCCCAAAAACATTACAGAATGTAACATAACATAAAATGATGTCACATAACATAGCGCTGTGTAACATGTAACATCATCTATCAATTATCCAACTCTCTACATCCTAACTCAGGGGTGCCCACACTTTTTCGGCTTGCGAGCTACTTTTAAAATGACCAGGACGAAATGATCTACCTACATTAAAAATTATATATATATATACGTATACTTTATACATAAAATATATGTTGTTGTACCTTGCATAACTGATAACCTTTATGGCACAATAACAATTCAATACATTTATGGTCACTACTCTATTTGGATTTAATAATCGTCATGTGGGAAAAGGCTGACTCGCATAAATAAGTAGATCCGAATAATGCAGTCAAGGAGCTTTTGAATTCAGCCGAGTGAAAAATGACGACTGTCCGATTAATTGCGATTTTAGTTCGCTTTGTTTTCTCTTTCTCAGATCGCTTTTTGGAAGGACGTCATGTTTCGTAGTTTTTATGCACAGTTCGAAAGTGCCTTTCCACATTTTCCTTCTTTGGAATAGCAATGACAGATTGACAGATCAGACAAACGCACTTCGATTGTGACATTGTGAGAAAAAAAATCCTCTTCCAATTCCAAATCCAGCCCATACCCTCCCCAAACAATTTTTTTTTAAAATCCCTTCTTTAGTCGATATAAATTGGAAAGCTAACTCGATCACAGCCGGAGTTTTGCAGTAGCTCGCGCGTTTGATCGTGTGTGCGAGATGACCAGTGTGTAAGAAGAAAAGAGATCTCAGACTGGCCGCCCTGTATGTCAATCAAGTGGCAAATGCCATAGGGAGGACATATGATAGACTAACGTTTAAAATTTTTTTTTTTTTTTTTAACGCAACGCGATCTACCTGCACTACCTTTGCGATCTACCGGTCGATCGCGGGGGGTCTGCAGGAGCCAATCCCAGCCAATACAGGGCGCAAGGCAGGAAACAAACCCCGGGAAGGGCGCCAGCCCACCGCATCTGTAACATCATATGAAATCAAATAAAAGGATGTAGCATAGCGTAACATATCACAAAGCACATCATAATATTACTAGCCCTCATGTCATGTAAAACATAATATGTAATGTCACATCAAAATTACAGAACGTGACATAATTTAACATCCCATCACATCACATAATGTAATATAATGCTAAATAAAATCACATAACAACAGGAAATCATGTAACATAACATAGCACAGTGTAGCATATTATCATATATTATCGTGTACCACGTGCCCTCGTGTAAGACGGGCACCCTAATTTGTACAAAGAAAATCGCGAAAATCGTTTTGCCCCGTGTACCACGCGCCTTGTGATTGTATAGGAAGCATTTAGAGAGAGTGAAAGCGCGAGTGTGCGAGCAAGCAAGCGAGAGAGAGAGCGAGAGAGAGAGCGAGCGAGCGAGAAGTTTCCTCGTGTATGACGCGCACCTGATTTTCTAATGCTAATTTTGGGGGGAAAAAAATGTGCGCGTGGTACACGCGTAAATACGGTAACATAATGCTACAAAACATAACCTCTTTGAACATAATGTAACATCACTTTACATGACATGACAGCATGCAGCAAGTCATAAATTATAACATCTGTAAAGAAAGCACACATCATCATGTAATATAGCCTTGCATAACATAATGTCACCAGCATAACATCACATAAAATAACATCATTAATATAAGAAATCGTGACATTACATAATACAAAGTAACATCATGTAAGAAGAGCATAACATAATAAAAACAAAACATCATATTACATGACATGACAGAATGTAACATAACACCATGTAGAAAATCATAAATTATAACACCACATCATGTAACATAGCCTTGCATAACATAATGTCACCAGTATAACATCACATCAATAACACATTATATTATGTAATGTTACATTTTATTATAACATCTTGTAAGAAGAGCATAGCATAATAAAAACACAACATCATGTACCATAACACCATGTTGTAAATCATACATTTTCACATCACATAATGTAATATCCGCCCTGCCCGGGGTTTGTTTCCTGCCTTGTGCCCTGTGTTAGCTGGGATTGGCTCCGGCAGACCCCCGTGACCCTGTAGTTAGGATATAGTGGGCTGGATGTAATATCATGTTACATCACTTAGCATAACATTAAAACATCACGTAACAACATCACATATCATAACATGTCATGTAACATAATAAAACTTAATATTATAGCAGGGCGGCATGGTGACACATTGTGTAGTGCTGTTGCCCTGCAGTTAGGAGACCTGGGTTTGCTTTCTGGGTCCACCCTGCATGGAGTTTGCATGTTCTCCCCGTGTCTGTGTGGGTTTCCTTCCACAGTCCAAAGACATGCAGGTTAGGTGCATTGGCGATTCTAAATTGTCCCTAGTGTGTGCTTGGTGTGTGCCCTGCAGTGGGCTGGCGCCCTGCCCGGGGTTTGTTTCCTGCCTTGTACCCTGTGTTGGCTGGGATTGGCTCCAGCAGACCCCCGTGGCCCTGTAGTTTGGATATAGCAGGTTGGATAATGGATAGATGGAATATTATAGCAACATCACATAAAATAATATCAAATAACTTAATATCACATAACATCATTTAATATAACGTCATATTACATGGTATAACTGCATGTAGCATATCAAGACATGACATCATGTAACATCATATTACATGACATACTGTATCATCACTAACAAAGCACTACATCGATTACCATAATATATTTCAACAGTATCACATAGCACAAGATAGTGTCACATCACATTATGTAGCATAATGTAATATCACTAGTATAACATCACATAAAATAGCATCATTAATATAATAAAATGTAACATTGCATAATATAATGTAACATCATGTAAAAAAAGCATAATATAATAAAAATGTAATATAACATCATCTAACATAATGTAACATCATATTACATGACATAACATTATGTACCATAACACCATGTTGCAAATCATAAATTTCAACCTAACATTATGTAATGTAAAATCATGTAACAGCATCACATGTAACATATTGTGTAACATAATAAAACTTAACAGTGTTACATAGCAACATCACATAACATAATATCTAATAAAGTAATGTTGCATAACATCATTTAACATAACCCTCATATTGCCTGATATAACAGCATGTAACGTTGTATTACAAAACATAATATCACTAACAAAGCATTAACATCAATTAACATAATAAAATTTAACATAACTTTAAATCATGCACAATGAAACATAATATCCCCTAATAGAAGGTAATGCTACACAAGATAATTAACATCATTTAACAGGACATAACAGCTTGTAACTTAACATCATGTAAAACATCTTGTAACATAACATACCATAATTCAATATCTTGTTACAAAACGTCAAAGAGCATAAGATAGCATCATGTAAAGTAACATAACATAGAACACAAATGTCATATAACATAAAATAGCATCATGTACCATCATAAAACTTAACGCCATAGTAACGTGGTATTATGTAACATAACTAAATATGACAGAAATATCATGTTATATTATTATACAACATAATGTATATCATTGCATCCCATAACTTAGCTATATCACATAATGTCATGCAACATAGCATCATATAATGTAATATCATGTACTGTAACCCAGCTTAACATGCTATAATATCACATCAAATCCCTGAACATCACGTAACCTAACAAAACAGAACATCACTTAAGGGTGAATCTCTGACTAAAGGGTCTGTGCTGCCACCTAGACAGTTGCCATTTTGAATCCCAGCAGTGCCCGAAGGAATGCCACTCTGCTGGGCCCTTGAGCTAAAACCTTAACCTGCCTTTGCTGTAATGGTGCAGTACAAATAGCTGTCCCTGTGCCTCTCTGTACCTCTCTGTGTGTCTCTGGGGAGTAAGTTGGGGTATGCGATAAATGGAAAATTCCTAATGTAAGAAATTGTATATGGTGTAAAGCCGCTCTATATAGCGCCTGACCTGGCACAGACCACGGAGAGGCACGTGTAGAATCAGCAGGCTTTATTGCACTTCTTCAGCCTGTGGACGCACGTCTTCCCCGTGTCCCACAGGCCCAACACAGTCCCAAAAACACTTACAATAGAGCACCAACAACTCTTCCTGGCACCTCCACTCCACCCAGGCAACCTCGTCCTCTACCTCCCGATTCTGGCCTCGAATGAAGGAGGGTTCGCTCTTTTATGGTCCACCCGGCAGTGCTCCAGGTGCCTGACCAGCTGGTCTTAATTGCACCTCCGGGTGGGGCTGGTAACTCGTCCATTGCGGCGGCTGGCTCTTCGCAGCAGCAGCCCCTAGCGGCCACCCCATCTCCCAACCGGGCTGTGGTGGACTCCATGTCCCATGGAGCCACGGGGGAGACTGGGGAAGGACCCACGGCCAGGGAGGCTGCCCCCAGGCGCCCCGGGGAAGGCATTGCACTGCCCATGGTGGCTCCCCCGGGACGTATGCAGCAGAGGCGTCCCGGCCGGGCATGGGACCCGGCTGTCCGTCACAATGGAAAATATTATTATTATACAGGGTGGCCCACGAAAAAGTGGCCCATCTCCACCAAGACGACTGCATTACGTGGTGAAGAGTTAAATGATCAAACTTGGTACTCACATTTACAGAAGATGCTGAAAATGATCTCCTTGTGCGTCAGTACATCTCTGTGCCCGTTTCAGAATGTTTATGTATGCTATTTGCTCACTCTTTGTTCATGGCCTATTTTTCGTGGGCCACCCTGTATTTTCCACCCACTCTTAATCCATGGCAGGGTCATGGGTCTCACAGGCTAAACACACACACACACACACTAAGGCAATTTTTACACGCTGTGAGCGACAGAACTTGGCGGTCCTCCTCTGTACATTTGTGGGGTCCACCACTTCATGACCGAGTTGTTGTTGTTCCTTGTCACTTCCACTTCCCAATAATGGCACTTCCACTTGAATGGGACAGATGTAGCAGAGTCTCATACTGACTTGTGGTAAAGGTGGCCTCCTATGACAGTGCCTTGAGCTGTTCGGCCTGACCCATTGTTTGTTAATGGAGAATGTGTGGCTTTGTGCTTGATTTGACGCCCCTGTTAACGGAGAGACCTTAGTTATTAGGAGGGGAGTCCACATACTATTGGCCATATAGAGTAGCTCAATAAAAGCCCCTGTGCTGTAGATAAAGGGAACACGGGTAAATCTCAGCTTTTAACACTTTTTATGGGGGCGTGGACATATGCAGATTTGTAAAATCTAATTTGATTAGGCTGATAAGCCCCGCCCACAACAGGTAGTATGAGTAGGGCTGGCCACTCAGTCCTGGTTCCAGGAGGTGTGAGGCAGCAGCCCTAACCGCTGTGCCATTCCTTAAGTCAGCCTCCTGTTAAGAGATATCTAAACAACTAGTGGAGCAGGCATGCGTGGCACTCCTCTTTGTCTTATGATTTTCTCCGGCTCTGTACTTCAGTTTACTCGGATGACGTAATAACAGCCTGCAGACATAGAGGTCAGTGCACCATGAAGGCAAGTCGCCGCTTCATTCCTCTCCTCCGGCTTCTTTAAAAGTCTCCTGCCAAGACTTCTGCAGGTGGGCAGCTAAAAATGTCTTTTGAGCGTCTCGGAAAGCCTGAAGTAAATTCTTACAAGTTGTGCCAGTCTCTCTCTTAATGCATGGCAGGCTTTTGAAATGCAGTCCTGCTGTTTTATTTTATCTGTCTGTTTGTTTTTGGTTTTTTTTTACTCCATTGCCCCACCTAATCAATAATGCACCCTCATGGACACCATTTCTCTTAACCGACTGGCGTTTTACATTATACAAGCTGTGGGCACAGTTCCGAGTCAAATGAACAATTGTAGTCAGTGGTCACACTGAGCACAAGGCTGCAACCAACACTGTAGAGTGTGCCAGTCCATCACAGGGCACAGCCATATTCTAATACCAGACTGATTTTTGTGGGAGATGATCCCTACAAGGGATGGGTCGCAGTAGAGTGCCAGGATCTGTGAGACAGAAACAACAACCGTGGTGCTACCACAGCTTCCCCAAATCAACACATCATCTTTTTAAAATTGAGATTAGGTATAGTGCTTTGGAGTTAGCCCTCCTTCTTCATAACAAGAAGACTGAGGTTCACGTCCTTGATGGTTCCTGCAGGTTCTAGCTCTGTGTGTGTGTTTCCTACAGGTGCCCTGGATTCCAAGATGCAAAGATGATCAGGTTAGGAGGACATTGGCCTCTGATGTGTATGCAGGTCTTCACCCGAGGCTGGCACCCTGTGCATTGATGTGCTGTGTGGATGTCACCATCAGACTTCCATGACGATGTCCTGAGTGACTCGGCGCAACATCTCTAAGGTGTCCAGATCATATCAGGCCAATATTGTCACAGCTAACTGAATGGCATTGTCAGAAATGATGCCCAAAGTGACTGTCCCTATGAGAGCTCATCATCATTGTCCTAATTATGAGTCCAACCACTGACGCCCAACTGGATGCCAACGTCACAGTCAGGTGCTCACGTCAAACTGTGTGTTCAGATGTCCAAGTGAATGTCACTGCAAAGCTTTATCTTTATTGTGTGTCACTCTTAGAGCTGACCACTGATGTGCTGTGCTGTGTGGATGTCACCGTCAGACTCCCGAGACAATGTCCTGAGTGACTTGACACAACAGCTCTAAGATGTCCAGATCAAATCAGGCCAATATTGTTCTGGATGTCACAGTCAGTGTCCGGGGTTGATGACCTAACCTAATGTCACCGTCAGAGTCGCACAATCTACAGTCGTGGCCAAAAGTGTTGAGAATGACCCAAGTGTTGGTTTTCACCAAGTTTTCTGCTTCAGTGTTTTTAGATCTTTTTGTCAGATGTTTCTGTGGTGTACTGAAGTAGAATTACAAGCAGTTCAGAAGTTTCAAAGGTTTTTAGTGACAATGACATGAAGTTTATGCACAGAGTCCATATTTACAGTGTTGGCCCTTCTTTCTTTGTCAAGACCTCTGCCATTTGCCCTGACAGGCTGTCAATCAACTTCTGGGCCAAATCCTGACTGATGGCAGCTGCCCATTCTTGAATAATCAGGATTGGTGGGTTTTTGTTTGTCCACCAGCCTCTTGAGGATTAACCACAACTTCTCAATGGGGGGGGTTTCCTGGCAGATCCCCAAATTTTGATGTTTTGTTCCCCGAGCCACTTCATTCTCACTTTTGCCTTATGTCTCGGTGCTCCATCATGCTGGATTGTTCATTGTTGGCCACCAAACTGTTCTTGGATGGTTGGTAGATGTTGCTCTCGGATGATGAGTTGGTCTGATTCTTTATTCATGGCTGTGTTTTTAGGCCAAATTGTGAGTGAGTCCACTAGCTTGGCTGAGAAGCAACCCCATGTGACATGAATGGTCTCAGGATACTTTACTGTTGGCCTCACACAGGACTGATGGTAGCGCCACTCACCTTTTCTTCTTTTTTCTGGATGCCCCAAACAATTAGAAAGAGGATTCATCAGAGAAAATGACTTTCCCCCAGCAGTCCTCAGCAGGTCCAATCCCAGAATATTAGTCTGTCCCTAATGTTTTTCTTGGCTTCTTTGCTGCCCTCCTTGACGCCCACCAGGCCATCCTCCAAAAGTCTTCACCTCACTCTCACACCTGCCTGCTGCCATTCCTGAGTAAACTCTGCACTGGGGGTCCCCCCCCCCACCCCAAGCCATGAATCCACTTTAGGAAACGGTCCTGATGCTTGCTGGACTTTCTTGGATTCCCTGAAGCCTTCTTCACCTCTCTATTCTGACCGGGTCAGCATGACAGAGTGACCTCCAGCCTTGTCCTTGTCGTCACTCTCACCTGTGAACGAGAGGATCATTGAAGTGACGTTGGCAGGTCCTTTTGTGGCAGGGCTGACATACAGTCATATGAAAAAGTTTGGGAACCCCTCTCAGCCTGCATAATAATTGACTCTCCTTTCAACACAAAAGATAACAGTGGTGTGTCTTTCATTTCCTAAGAACATCTGAGTTCTGCGGTGTTTTCCGAACAAAGATTTTTAGTGAAGCAGTATTTAGTTGTATGAAATTAAATCAAATGTGAAAAACTGGCTGTGGGTCCCCTTGTCATTGTGCTGATTTGAATGCCTGTCACTGCTCAATGCTGATTACCTGTAACACCAAATTGGTTGGATGAGCTCGTTAAGCCCTGAACTTCATAGACAGGAGTGTCCAATCATGAGTAGTAAAAGGTATTTAAGGTGGTCAATTGCAAGTTGTGCTTCCTTCCCTTTGACTCTCCTCTGAAGAGTGACAGACAGCATGGGATCCTCAAAGCAACTCTCAAAAGATCTGATAACAAAGATTGTTCAGTCTCCTGGTTTAGGGGAAGGCTACAAAAAGCCATCTCAGAGGTTTAAACTGTCAGTTACAACTGTAAGGAATGGAATCAGGAAATGAAAGGTCACAGGCACAGTTGCTGTTAAACCAACTCAGGCCAAGAAAAATCCAGGAGCGGCATATGACAGGATTGTGAGAATGGTTACAGACAACCCACAGATCACCTCCAAAGACCTGCAAGAACATCTCGCTGCAGATGGTGTATCTGTACATCGATCTACAATTCAGCGCAATTTGCACAAAGAACATCTGTATGGCAGGGTGATGAGAAAGAAGCCCTTTCTGCACTCACACCACAAACAGAGTCGTTTGTTGTATGCAAATACTCATTTAGATAAACCAGATTAATTTTGGAACAAAGTGCTTTGGACTGATGAGACAAAAATGGAGTTATTTGGTCAGAACAAAAAATGCTTTGCATGGTGGAAGAAGAACACCGCATTCCAAGATAAACACCTGCTACCTACTGTCACATGTGGTGGAGGTCCCATCATGCTGTGCGGCTGTGTGGCTAGTTCAGGGACTGCGGCCCTTGTTAAAGTCGAGGGTCGGATGAATTCAACCCAATAGCAACAAATTCTTCAGGATAATGTTCAAGCATCAGTCACAAAGTTGAAGTTACGCAGGGGTTGGATATTCCAACAAGACAATGACCCAAAACACAGTTGGAAATCTACAAAGGCGTTCATGCAGAGGGAGAAGTACAATGTTCTGGAATGGCCGTCACAGTCCCCTGACTTGAATATCATCGAAAATCTATGGGATGATTTGAAGCAGGCTGTCCATGCTGGGCAGCCATCAAATTGAACTGAACTGGAGAGATTTTGTATGAAGAATGGTCAGAAATACCTCCATCCAGAGTCCAGACACTCATCACAGGCTATAGGAGGACAGCGTCTAGAGGCTCAAAGGAGCAAAAGGAGGCTCAACTAAGTATTGATGTCATATCTCTGTCGGGGTGCCCACATTTATGCACCTGTCTAATTCTGTTATGATGCATATTGCATATTTTCTGTTAATCCACTAAACTTAATATCACTGCTGAAATCCTACTGTGTCCATAAGGCATGTCAGATATTAAAAGGAAGTTCAGCCAATGAGAAACAAAAATCCAAAGAATTAAGAGGGGTTCCCAAACTTTTTCATATGACTGTAAAGTAGGTATGTTTTTTTTTTATTTTGGGATGAAGTTCATTTTCAAGGCAAAGAGAGACTTTGCAATTCATTGCCATTCCTCTGCTCACTCTTCAGAACATTCTGGAGGAGATGCAAATTGCCAACATAAAAACTGAGGCAGCCAACTAATATTTGTGTCATTCTCAGAACATTTGGCCACGACTTTAGAAAACGTGTGATGTTTTATCATTGGAGGGTCATAAAGGGGAGACCCCCACTTCCTCTGGTTATTAAATAGTCCAAAACCCGAGCATCACCTCCTCATATTTGTACCCGCCTAAGTATCACGGGGCAGCCTGTCAGCGTCCTCTGCTTGCTTTTCTTCACATTCAAACCACATCAGGATCTGCACTGATGGAGCCTTCTAGTTCTGAGACACATACAACGCCAAGCAGATAGCGGGTTCCAGCTTTTTAGAATCTCATGGTTGTGAATTTAGCAGATTTTAAATGTTTCAAGAGGAAAGGCAAAAGCAGAGGAGGGAATGGATGATGTGACATCAACTTCAACCAGGATGGATAGTAGCCGGGCAGCCAGTATGTCTAAATATCAGGTGGCTTTTTCAATCTCACATTACACTTCTGAGCTGAAACAGTTGTGAGCAAAAGTAAGTGCACCCCATGCAAAGTTTTATCACAAATACGGGGGTAACCAAAAATAACTGGAATCTGTACCATGCCACTCAATCTTGACTTATTTGCGAATTTCGCCGCTTGGTGTAGCACACTTACAGTATTCTGTGCCAGTCTGCCAACTGGCATTGCTCTGTATTGTTCGTACGCCATTTCGTGTCGGTGTTTCTTGGTGCTTATTAAACGTGTTCTGCGATTTTTGTGATGGGTGACCAAAAAGAACAGCAAGTCTGCTTGAAATTTTGTTTTCTCTTCAGGAAAAACGGCTGCTGAAACTGTAGTGCTGCTTGAAACTGCTCTTAAAGAGGAAGCTTTAAGTAAAACGCAGGTCTACGAGTGGTTTTCGTGTTTCAATGTCAAATGTCACTTGAAGACCAACCAAGATCTGGCCGACCTTCCACAATTAGGAATGACGGAAATCTCAAAAATGTTCGCAAAGCAGTTTCCGAAGATTGTCGTCAGGCTTTTGAAGATATTTCTGAACTGAGTTGTGTGTGTCTTGGAGTTCTTACCACCTTCCCTACTCGCCTGATCTTTGCCCCGTGCGACTTTTTCTTGTTCCTGCATATGAAAGAAAAGAACTCAAAGGATAGCGTTTTTGTACTGTGGAGGAAGTCAAAGAAAAATCACTGCAGGCCTTGGGCAACGGTCCTCTTCAGCGATTCCAAAAATGTTTCCACCAGTGGACGAGTGCATTCATTCACATGGAGAGGACTTTGAAGTTTCAGTAAGTCGAAATTATTAAAAAATTTTTTTTTTCAATTCTGGTTATTCTTGGGTACCCCCTCGTAAGTGGACATATCAGGATTTGATCTTCATTGAAGCAGTATCTGTAGGCAGAGGTGATGGAACATAACGAACATCAAACCAACATTCACATTTTGTAATTCAAAGTGTCAAAGCCAGCAAGGTTTTATTCATTTGTGGATTTGGGGAAAATCGAACCACCTGTGGAGATCTGGAGAAATAAGTAGCAATACCGTGCCCTGTGCAGTTGGCGATGAAACCCCTGCAAGAGTGGCACGCACAGGTGGGCACATTGTCAATGTGATCACTTCTTAGTGTTAATGTGTTAATGTTTGTGATGTGCCATCTGTTGGAATGACAAATACAATGCATATGTCCCTGCTATATGCCATTTGGAATGGGATTCAGGAAAGCAGTGTTAATGATTGTGACCAGCACAGAGACGTGTACTTCTGTTAAGGTGGATAAGCTGATTTCTATCCATCATGCAGTGAATCGCACATGAACGTATTCAGTGTTAACTTTGCAGTGCACCATCTATTGTAATTCATATAGCTTTAAAATGCATTAATTTAAATGTCTGTGATGTGCCATCTGTTGAAATGACAAATGTAATGCATGAGTCTTTCTTATATGCCATTTAAGATGGGATTCAGGAAAGAAGTGTTAATGTTTGTGATGTGCCATCTGTCGGAATAACAAATGCAAGGAATTGCATTCCTACAAATGTATGTGATGCGCCGTCTGTTGGAATGACAGCGACACAGCAACCAAACAGACACACACATACATAGGCAGGCACAGAGGCTTCTATTTTTGTTAAGGTGGATAAGCTGATTTCTATCCATCATGAAGCGAACATATTCAGTGTTAACGTTTGCAGTGCAAATTTTTGTGGTATTAAAATGTATTACTACAAATGTCTGTGCAGTGCTATCTGTTGGAGCAACAAATGTAATGCATGAGTTTCTGTTATATGGCATTTGGGATGGGATTCAGTGTTAATGTTTGTGATGTGCCATCTGTTGGAATGACAAATGCAATACATTTTTTTTCCAGAAAATGCTTGTGATAGATAGATAGATAGATAGAACTTCGTGTGCTATTTGTTATAATGACAGAGACATAGCAACCAGGCCAATGCACAGATACATAGACAGACACAGAGATCTTTCCTCTTTTGAAGGAGGGTAAGGTGATTTCTGTCCATCCAGCAGTTACTCTCTGTTAACGGTATTCAGTGTTTACGTTTGGACTGCTCCATCTATTGGAATGTATTGTGCAATGCATGTAGTAATAAAATGCATTACTACAAAGGATTGTGAGGCACCATCTGTTGGAAAGACAAATGCAATGCATATGTGTCTTTTATATGCCATTTGGTATGGGATTTGTAAAAGCAGTGTTAATGTTTGTGATGTGCCATCTGTCGGAATAACAAATGCAAGGAATTGTATTCCTACAAATGTATGTGATGCGCCGTCTGTTGGAATGACAGCGACACAGCAACCAAACAGACACACACATACAAAGGCAGGCACAGAGGCTTCTATTTTTGTTAAGGTGGATAAGCTGATTTCTATCCATCATGAAGCGAATCTTTCATGAACATATTCAGTGTTAATGTTTGCAGTGCAAATTTGTGTAGTATTAAAATGCATTACTACAAATGTCTGTGCAGTGCCATCTGTTGGAACAACAAATGTAATGCATGAGTTTCTCTTATATGGCATTTGGGATGGGATTCAGTGTTAATGTTTGTGATGTGCCATCTGTTGGAATGACAGAGACATAGCAACCAGACAAACACACAGATACATAGACACAGAGACCTGTCCTTTTATGAAGGTGGGTAAGGTGATTTCTGTCCATCCAGCAGTTACTCTCTGTTGAACGTATTCAGCACTAATGTTTGCAAAGTGCCATCTGTTGGAATGCATTTTGTAAGCTGTACTGGTGTGAGCCTCTTCCGGGTTGGTCTGTGAAGGTTAAAGGCCTACCATTTGTGGAGTTTTGGAGGCCTACCACCATTTTGCCGGTGTCTGGGGCTGATAACCACATGGAAGGAGTGATGTTTTTCAGCTTATGGTTAGTGGCAGGGTTATTGGACTCAAGTAATGACGACTGTTGAGTAAACTAAATGACATAAACGTGCAGTTTCCTCCATGTGCATGCATGTCACTTTTGTCCTGTCTAGCATGGAGCGTGGTGGGACACAGAAGTGTGACGTCTATAAATGTTCAACCCCACCCTCATTTAGGCAGACCCCCCCTTTCCGTGTGCTTCAGCGAGGGCCTTCTCTTTGAACTGGCGCATACTTTCATTGGGTGGAAACAAATTATCATGGAGGGTCACCGCCACACGTGCGCTCTACCAACAATTCACCAATCAAAAAAACCAGGACTTGCTGCAGCCCACCCTCTCAGCTTTGACGAGTGAAAGTGACAGCTTTCACTTCAGGGCTTATTCAATGTAGCGTGCTTTGTCACTGAAATCCATCGATGAAGAAATGAGTCACAAACAATATATTCTGTGGCATATTTGATTATTTATGCTCATATTTCATCTTGCTATTATTTGCTGTCACATTTCCCAGGGCTTTTATTTATTTGCGTATACTTATTTCATTTTGTCCATCAAGGGGCCGCTGCTCTGCAAACAGAAGCTCGTGGACCACGACAGTGGAGGGGCGATCAGGCAGCCTGGTGTGGGGAGGGCGCAAAGGCGGGTGTATCAGCCAGTCAGTCATTTTCCAACCCGCTATATCCTAACACAGGGTCACGGGGGTCTGCTGGAGCCAATCCCAGTCAACACTGGGCACAAGGCAGGAACAAATCCTGGACAGGGCGCCAGCCCACCGCAGGCTGGTGTATCAAGTGCGCGTTTTTTATTTTATGATGCATTTCAGAGACATGGGTTGGTTTACGAGTCTATGGTGCCCTGGGCATCGGAACCACCAGTGCCCCCTATCATCCCCCCCCCCCCCCCCAGCCACACATACAAATAGTGCAATAAACTGTACACCAAAAACAATTGAATTCGCTGAAATTAAGGACAAACAAGCCGAAGACGGACCCCCGTGACCCGTGTCCATTTAATTTCCAATGAAGCTCTGTAATGGGAGTGAATAATCAACCATAACTGCTAATGACCTGTCAATTGCACTCTTGAGGTTCTTTTCAAGGAGCCCAAAATGTAGAAAAGTGGCAAAGCCAGGCATAAATGTACTTTTTTTAAATTTTTTGGCTTTAAAATTTTTTTTTGAGTTGCTTTATCCAGTTCTTTATGCACAAAAATAGAAACCACAAAAAAAAAAAAAAAAAAAACATAATAATGCCTGAGCACATCCCTTATAATTATATGTGGTAAAGCAGCATAATAAAATGTGACAAAAGGCACAATAAGAAAGAGGGGCCTTAAACAGACAAAAAGAGTTATAATTACTGCAGTGTTCAATTCTTACAATCCAGAATCTAGCAAATCAACTGTTAGGAACTGGGAGGCCCAAAACACTTCCAAACATGCCCACTAGGGGCAGATGGAGTATTAAAATCCATCCATCCATCCATTATCCAACCCGCTGAATCTGAACACAGGGGTCTGCTGGAGCCAATCCCAGGTCACAAGGCAGGAACTAATCCCGGGCAGGGTGCCAACCTACTGCAGGACCCACACAAACGGGCCAATTTAGAATCGCCAATCCACCTAACCTGCATGTCTTTGGACTGTGGGAGGAAACCCACGCAGACACGGGGAGAACATGCAAACTCCACGCAGGGAGGACCCGGGAAGTGAACCCAGATCTCCTAACTGCGAGGCAGCAGTGCTACCACTGCGCCACCCAGTCTGCTGGAGCCAATCCCAGCCAACAAGGCAGGAACCAATCCTGGGCAGGGTGCCAACTCACTGCAGGACACACACAAACACACCCACACTAGGGCCAATTTAGAATCGCCAATCCACCTAACCTGCATGTCTTTGGACTGTGGGAGGAAACCGGAGCGCCCGGAGGAAACCCACGTAGACATGGGGAGAACTCCATGCAGGGAGGACCCGGGAAGCAAACTCAGGTCTCCTAACTGCGAGGCAGTAGCGCTACCACTGCGCCACCGTGCCGCCCAGTATTAAAATCCCAGCAAGATATATGGACAAATGTAGGATCTTCATAAAATAAAAGATTTATTTCACAAAAGGCCCCGTCCCACGGTGAAGCCCCAAAGAAAACAGAAGCAGTGCAGCGCCTGCCAAAGGGACAGAGAGGAAGACGCACCCAGCTGCAGTCAGGACAGTTTTAGGCCTCCGACAGATCTGAGCACTTCAGGCGCTATGAGGCCCAGAACTGCTTTGTATTAATGTGAGGGAGACGACGAGGTTTATTTTTACCTCTTTTGTTTGTCTCTGTACAGTGAAATAATTTGCTAACGGGATTCACTAGACACTTTTAATGAGATGTGTTACTGTACCTAGAAAACTGATTGATTTTATTTTTTCTCAATAAAAATAGTTATGTTGACTGTGTGGGTCTGTGTGTGGGTATGTGTATCTCTCTATTATGAAAAAAATCCTGGAGAGAAACAGTAGGGAGACGAGGTGTGATGTTCACGTTAAGATTACGGAAGACACTTAAAAAACCCGCGAGACTAAAGAGATTAGCCACGGACCGTCTCGTGGGGACCTTAAACATGAGACTTTGTGCCAAGAGATCGACCAGGGCCGTCTCGCGATGACGTATTTATTAAAAATAAAAAAACGGAGAAATCACATTCATAATAAATAAAACTTTACGACCAATACTCCTCCCAACCCCACCTCATTACACCCCCCCATAAACTGAGCCAATTCTGCACTCACCTACAGTCATCACCCTGAACTGCCACTTCTTTGAATTTGATGCCCAACCTCTCATGTGCATTGCTACACCAGGACTTTGACGTCACTACTTTCTCCAGCTTTTCACATTACAGAATGAGTGAGTGCAATCTGGGATTTTTTTTTCCTTTCAGTGCATTTCCAGTTTATTTTATTTAAATGGAGACATCGCAGGAGGATGCTAAGTGCAATAGAATAATTGTTTACGGGAGTTGCACCCACTTGAAATGAAGTGTACAGTAAATCACTCGTATGTATCCTGCCGACTACGCCAGTTTCCTTCTCTTTATTAAATCTGCACAGAACCCCAGTGCCTGTTCCTGGCATTTCTTCTCCTACATTGTGAATTTATTTATTTTTTTCTCTCTGCTTGTTCCTTATTATCTGGTTAACTTAGAATAATTATATTGAAAACTCATATGCTTTAAGGGGATAAAAAAGACCCCAGGAGTAATCTGGCTTGAATGTAAGATTACTATTTTTTTTTCACACTTTGAGACTCAGCATCTGCTGTCTATAGCGTGCAGAATTCAATTTCCCAAAGCAAGAAATTCAATTTCTCATTGCAGCACAGAAACATTACCACCTTCTGACACTTTTGGTTGCTTCATTGCCAGTCAGTCATTTTCTAACCCACTTAGTCCCAAACAGGGTCACGGGGGTCTGCTGGAACCTATGCCTGCTAGCATTGTGTGCAAGGAAGGAACAAACCCTGGATGGAGTGCCAGTCCATCACATGGAAAACACACACACACACACACACACACATATGCACGCACGCATGCACGCACACACACACACACATATATGCACTCACGGACGTATGCACACATGCACACACACACACAGTATATGCACGCACACACACACACACATATATGCACCCACGGACGTACGCACACACACACACAAAAACACACACACATATATGCACGCATGCACACACACACACACATATATGCACTCACAGACGTACGCACACACACACATATATGCACCCATGCATGCACACACACACATATATGCACCCACGGACGTACGCACACACACACACAAAAACACACACACATATATGCACGCATGCACACACACACACACATATATGCACTCACAGATGTACGCACACACACACATATATGCGCCCATGCATGCACACACACACACATATATGCACCCACGGACGTACGCACACACACACACACAAACACACACACATATATGCGCGCATGCACAGACACACACACACACACATATATGCACTCAAAGACGTACGCACACACACACACATATATGCACGCATGCATGCACACACACACACATATATGCACCCACGGATGTACACACACACACACACACAAAAACACACACACATATATGCGCCCATGCATGCACACACACACATATATGCACCCACGGACGTACGCACACACACACACACAAAAACACACACACATATATGCACCCACGGATGTACGCACACACACACACACACACACATATATGCGCGCATGCACGCACACACACACACATATATGCACTCACGGACGTACACACACATGCACGCACACACGCACAACCCAAAATCCACCCAACCTGCACGTCTTTGTGGGAGGAATCTGGAGCATGCAGAGGAAAAACACGCAGACAAAAAGAAAACTTGAGTTCTCCTTCTGACCCGGAAATGCTAACAAGTCACGTGACCGGAAGGACAGAAGCACTTCCGGGTCGAGGACTATAAAAAGGACTACTGAAGAGAAAAGACGGAGAGAGAATTGTGTTGATCGTTGTGTGGCGAGTGGCTGGAGGTGGTACCCAGCCGGGACACCCAGGAGGACCAGAGGAGGGCTTACACCTCCTCTAGACCATGAGGGGCCGACCGCCCTGGTGGCTTTGGGGACCACGGGAACAGAGCTTAGAAAGCTCAACCCTATAGGGACCCGTGGTCACCGCCAGGGGGCTCCCCAATGCCTGTGGAACCCTGGCCCTCAGTGCTTCCGCCACACCTGGGGGGAAGAAGACCAGGGACACCTGGAGTGCTTCCAGGTGCGCAGTCGGTACTTCCGCTACACCAGGAAGGGGCGGCGGAAGGTTATCGGGAGGCACCTGGAGCTTGTCCGGGTGAGGATAAAAGGGGCCGCCTCCCTCCATTCGATGGCTTGAGTCGGGTGGAAGTGGACAGAGTCTTAGAGGAGAGGAGAGGAGAGGAGGCGGACCTGAAGAGGCAAAGGCATTAGGAAGAGGCCTGGACTTTGGGGTGATTGGTGCTGCGGCACTGGGTTGTGTGTGCGTCATCTTTGTAAATAGTTGTAAATAAACGTGTGTGGTGCTTTAAAATCATGCATTTAAATTTATCTTGTTTGGCTTGAGCAAAATACAATGGAAGTATAAACACAAAACTGCATGGTTTGCATGCCAGAACCACCCTAAACTGGATTGAACAGGTTACTGAAGGTTTTATTAAATTGGCCCAGTGGTACTGTGCGTGAGTGTGACTGTGACAGCTTTATATTAAATTGCTCCAGCAGGTGGTGGATATGAATGTGCCCTGTGATAGACTGGCACAGTTTCTAAGGCTGCCTTTACTCTTGAATCCTGTCAAGCTCAGGAAAGCCTGTGGCCCCCAATGCTCCTAAATTAGATAAGTAGGACTGGTAATGGAGATGGCACTGTGGGGAGGTGGTAGGACTGATAATCTGCAGCTCCTCAATTAGATAAGTGGGTTTGGTAATGGTGATGGTACTGTAGGGAGATGGTAGCAATGATAATCTGTACCCACCATGCCCCTAAATTAGGTAAGTGGGTTTGGTTAATGCTGGTGGCTCAGTGCGGCTATAGTAGCACTGATAATCTGTAGCCCATACGACCCTAAATTAGATAAGTGGGTTTAATAAAGCGTGTGGCACTGTGGGGCGGTGGTTGCACTGATAATCTGTAGCCCCTAAATTAGATAAGTGAGTTTGGTAAAGTGGGTAGCACTGGGCTGTAGTAGCACTGATAATCAGTAGCCCCCATGCCCCTAAATTATATAAATGGGATTGGTAATGGTGGTGGCACTGTGGGGAAGTGGTACCACTGATAATCAGTAGCCCCCATGCCCCTAAATTAGATAAATCAGTTTGGTAAAGTGGGCAGAACTGGGGGCAGTGGTAGCACTAATAATCTGCACTCCCCATGCCCCTAAATTAGATAAGTGGGTTTGGTACTGCAGACGGCACCATGGGGCAGTGGTAGCACTTATAATCAGTAGCCCCCATGCCCCTAAATTAGATAAGTAGGATTGGTAATGGTGGTCACACTGTGGGGAGGTGGTACCACTGATAATCAGTAGCCCCCATGCCCCTAAATTAGATAAGTCAGTTTGGTAAAGTGGGCAGAACTGGGGAGAGTGGTTGCACTAATAATCAGTAGCCCCCATGCCCCTAAATTAGATAAGTGGGTTTGGTAGTGTGGGTGGCACTGTGGGGCAGCAGTAGCACTGATAATCAGTAGCCCCCATGCCCCTAAATTTGATAAGTGGGTTAAGTAATGCAGGTGCCACTGTGGGGCGGTGGTTGCACTGATAATCTGTAGCCCCCATGCCCCTAAATTAGATAAGTGGGTTTGGTAGTGTGGGCGGCACTGTGGGACAGCGGTAGCACTGATAATCTGTACTCCCCATGCCCCTAAATTAGATAAGTGGGATTGGTAAATGTGGTGGCACTGTGGGGCAGCGGTAGCACTGATAATCAGTAGCCCTCATGCCCCTAAATTAGATAAGTCAGTTTGGTAAAGTGGGCAGAACTGGGGGCAGTGGTAGCACTAGTAATCAGTAGCCCCCATGCCCCTAAATTAGATAAGTAGGTTTGGTAGTGTGGGCGGCACTGTGGGGCAGCAGTAGCACTGATAATCAGTAGCCCTCATGCCCCTAAATTTGATAAGTGGGTTTGGTAATGCAGGTGGCACTGCTGTCTCACAATATGGAGACCAGGATTTGTTTGTGTCCCAAATGCTCCCTGCCATCGGCTTTACATGTTTTCTCCTTGTCCACATGGGTTTCCTCCTGGTGGTCCCATTTCCTCTCATAGCCCAAAGACCCACAGGTTAGGCAAACTGCCCTTGCTAAGTTGGCCTTAGCTTGCGTGATTTAAGGTTTATATTTTGAATAAATTTGCATACCTTTCTAAAACATGTTCTTGCTTTGTCATTATGGGTTATTGGGTGAAGGTGGATGTCAAGTGTGCAGAATGTAAAGGGGTCTGAATATTCTCACGAATATATATAAAAT
>JANRMT010027041.1:15699520-15715821 GCA_026402145.1 Polypterus bichir lapradei | reverse complement strand
TTTGGAGAGACCATGCAACCATGTACAGGGGGTCCTCGGGTTACAACACAGTTCCATTCCTACAACAGTGATGTAACCCGAATTTTGGTGTAAGTCAAAACACACCCTAGCCTAAGTCACTTACCTATCTTAACACATTTGCAAAGTCATAATTTAGAACATAAAAACACAACTAAGTCGCAGAAAAAGGAAAAGGGCATAAATATACTGTACTGTACACTGTGCTGTAGTAACAGAAAAAATGAGTGTAAAAACAAAATCCGTACCTTTATTCCTTCTCATGTGTCAATGTTTTGAAGTTCTTATGGGAAGTGAGCGTTGTAAACTCGAAACGTTGTATGTCGAGACGTTGTAACCAATGTTCCCTCTAAGCAGTAGCATATAGTGAGCAAAAAACATTGTTTATGAGCGACGTTTTGTTTAAGCCAAAAATTAATGAGCACCAATTTTCACGATAAGTACGAGCGACACCGTCGGAATGAGCGATCGTGCGGGAAGTATGAGCGACGCTCTAAATTCGTGTGAGCGATCGCTCACGCGCTCAGCTTAGAGGGAACATTGGTTGTAACCCGAGGACCCCCTGTATATGGCTATACGGACAGCCATCACTTTGAAGGACACGTGGAGTTGGGAGTTTATAAAGGGCAGCATCAGGTCTTACACTAAGGTGGGGTCCTGGGAGTGCCCAAAGAACCCACAAGGATGTGGAGAGATCATGCAAACTCCATACAGACAACAATCACTTTGAATGGCAAATGGAGCTTGAGCTAAATAAGAGGAGCATCAGGTCTTACACTAAGTCTGGGTGGTTTGTGAGACCCCCACAGGGAACTCTTGCTTTTAGAATGCACATGAAAGTAACTAATCCAGGGAGTACTCGGAGGACCTACACAGACAGGGAGAGATCATGCAAAACCCCATAAAGCCAACAGCCACTTGGAGCTGGCGACTCTGCTGGCATCATCAGGATGTAACTCTGGATGGGGTTCCAGAACCTCAAAGGGCACACTCACTCATAAGGTGTAAATGAAACTGACTGGTACTGGGAGAGTGCCAAGAGAATCATCACACACACACAGGAGGAGAACATGCACACCAAGGCGCCCTTAACCAATTATCAGGTGTGAGCAGTTCATCCCGGCCGACACATCCAGCCGCTAGATTGAGACTTCCCTGCAGCTTAGAGGTGCCCCATATTCCCGCAGGGCACCATGGGAGATGGAGTTTGGCTTCACAGCTCTGCAGGGTGCCGTGGGTGCCACTGTGTGATGCTGCAGGGAGACGGGGAGATTTTTATTTTCCCTATAGCCCAAGTCACGGGGACGGAAGAACAGAAGCACTTCCGGGCTGAAGAAAAAAATATGTCTTCATATGACCCGGAAGTGCTATTGAATAACGTGGACTGAAGGACAGGAGCACTTCCGGGTCACGGGCTATTTAAAGAACTATGGGAAACCCAGCAAGCTTAGCCGGAGTTGGGAGGTATAGTGACGGAGCTGCCAGGAGAGAAGGATTGATTATTTGTATTTGATTATTGATTTATTGTTTATGGTGGTGTTAGTGGTGTCTACTGTGGCACAATATCGAACAGAAGAAATGAAAATATTTCTAAGTGCTTTTACTTGGTGTCTTGGTCGTTTGTCTGCGGGGTTTGAGGAGCGGCAGCGCCCTCTAGTGTCACACAGGCAATACTTTGTTACATGAATGTGTGCGACTGGCACAAGTGAAGAAATCCAAACTCAAAAGTGTGTTCCCTTTTATCTCTCACGCCATTCCATCAAACAGTCTGAAACTGAGTGGCAGCACTACGCTCTCTAACCCACTGTAGCAGTGCTAGTAAGTTAAAACTGCATCTCCCAGCAGTCCCTGCGGAGGCTCTGATTGGTCTTCTGTCTAGGGTGCAGGGGCTGTTGGGATCAAAGATGGTTAGAGGGGCTCTTAAAAGGAGGGCCGGTGTCCAAAGAAGGAGAGTGGTTTTGTGTTGTTGTTGTATTCTGTGTTCTGTGTACCTGTCTGTCTGCCATCTGTTGGTTAACCGCACTTAGTCGTTGTGTCCTGGATTGTTTCGTTGTTGGGGTCTGGATTATCTTCTGTCTACCTGTGTGCAGAGGACTGGATTCATAGCCTTCCCGCAAGAAAAGCAGCGCTCCTGAACCGTCCACCCGCCTACCGGTGGGACTGTCTTTACATTCCCGTTCAACGTACAGATCTCTGGACTTACTGTCTTCATCATTTCATTACATCCGCTGCTGTTTTCTGTGGACTTTGCTGTGGGGGGGTTGTTTGTGTTTGTGGTTTAATGTAATATCGCCGTAGGGGTGGTATTGTTTTCATTTAATTTCATTATATTCTTTAATTGTTGTTTGATTCCAGTGGCATTATTTTGTCTCTTTTTTGGAGTGTGTGCGAGTCGTGCCAAGGCTGGGCGCGTCCCTGGGATCTCCTCTATAAAAATAAATAAATCACCGTCTTCTTGATGGTGTGAATCTTACCGGCACCGGACCACTACACCACTTAATCCAGTTTAGAGTCATGGTGGGACTGGAGCTTGCCCTGGCAGCACTGGACAAAAGGGCAGTAAGCGGGCATGAGTGGGATGGCAGAACATTGTAGGGCCCATTGACACACAAGCACTTAGACAGTGCCAGTTAAGACTTAACACTCTATGGCAGTGATGGTGAACCTTTTAGAGACCGAGTGCCCAAACTGCAACCCAAAAGCCACTTATTTATCGCAAAGTGCCAACAAGTCAAGTCAAGTTGGGGAGCCTGCACTGGTACAGCGCGTTGCCGCACCCACCACACGATGAAATTACTCGGGATCCCGGTTTGCAACCCCCCCAGGCAGACACGCAGTCCAGTCTCACCCTCCAGAAATGACCCTCTATCTGCCGCAGCCAGGTGTTACGTGGGCGACCCCTTGGCTTGGTCCAGCCACTCGGGTCCCCAACAATTAGGATTATGTGAGCCGGATCACCCTCGGGGAAACGTGCCACATGGCCGTAGTGCCGTAACTGACGCTCCTTTACAATGCTGGTAATGCGCCTCATTCGAGACTCCATGAGCAACACAAAGTCAAACCAGTGGTACCCAAGGATTTTCCGGAGAGACACTGAAGGAGTCCAGTCTTCATCTCAGGTCACTGGATAGCGTCCATGTCTCACAAACATATAGCAAGACAGGAAGCACCAGGACTCTAAAGACTTGGACCTTCGTCCTTTAGCAGATATCAGGAGCGCCACACACCCCTTTCCAGTGACCTCATGACCCCCCATGCTCTCCCAATCCGTCTGCTGACTTCATAGACATGAATGCCACTGTTGAGATAAGTAACCCTCTAGATGAGGTCGACACTCTCTCCGCAGACAGACACACTGCTGATGGCCATGCCCAAGAGGTCATTAAAGGCCTGGCTGTTGATTTTTATCAGGACACTCGCAAGCCCAGACACTCAGACTCCTCACTCAGTCTCTCGAGCGCCCCAATCAGAGCCTCCATTGACTCTGCGAAGAACACAGCATCGGCAGCAAAGTCAAGATCAGTGAATTTCTCTTCACCAACAAATGCCCCACAGCCGCTGGACCCCATGCCCTTGCCCAACACCCAGTCCATACAATCATTGAACAGAGTAGGAGCAGAACACACTGCTGACGAACTGCAGAATCAACTGGGAAAAACACAGAGGTCCTGCCTCCACTCTGCACAGCACTCACAGTACCAGTGTACAGGCCGGCCATGATATCCAGCAACCTCGAAGGGATCTCACGAACCCTCAGGATGTCCCACAGGGCAGCTCGATCAACTGAGTCGAACGCTTTGCGAAAATCGACAAAGGCTGCAAAGAAACTCTGCCGATATTCACGTTTGCGCTCCATGAGAACCCTCAGTACCAGGATGCGGTCGATGTGTAGACTTCTTAGGTGTAAAACCAGACTGTTCTGATCGCTGGTAGGTGAGCAAGTGATCACGGATCCTACCGAGGACGACCCTAGCAGGTGCCAACACGGCAATTTAACCTGAATACTGAGGTTTTAGTATAGAAAAAACAACTCATACATTAACATCTTTTGTCTTAAAACACAATAACAGGGCTTTCAATGATACAAACAACTTTTTATTGAAAGGTTAAAGTTTACATTTGGTGTGCTTTTGAACAATTAATGTGATTTTTGCTATTGTATGCATGCTGATAATTTGTCTTACCTTGGCTCATACTTTGTAAGTTTGAGAGCAACACATGCAGCACTCCGGTCATCTGTTAGTCTGTTTCTGGTGTCAGAGCTGATATCATTAAAAGCTGAAAACAGCTGCTCACAAGCATCAGATGATCCAAACAAAGTAAGGAAAGCGATCCCAAGTGCTTTCATTGACTTAAAAATTATTTGGCAGAGAATTCCACACTTTAAGGATTTCATTTTCAGAACTAACTGTGCTGTCCTTTGTCAGCCCTTCTATCTTCTCAAGTGTTTCACGCAGGTCTTCCTCCATTAACCTCCGTTCCCGTTCTCTCTCTCTCTCTTTTTTTTCCCCTTACCATCCACCTCGCGCTTCTATTAAATATTACTGGGGACGTGGATCAGGTGTGGCGATTAGCAGCTCCCGGCAGCAATTACAGATGCGGACGACTCCTCACCTGGGCATTTAAGAGAGGAGCTCCTGGGAACCGCTCGCCCATGAGTGCGGCGATTATCTATTAAAACTGGCCTTTTCAATTTTGAGCTGTGGACCCGCTATACCACATCCCCTCCATCTTAGATCCTCTCCAAACCCCACCACGGGAATCACCTTCACCACAGACTCAACAGGCTGCCGTCCGCGCCGCACCCTCACAGCGCATGTGAGCCGCCCACCTTACCCCAGACAGGAGAGGAAGGAAGCGCTCCCATTGGTCTGCTGGGCAGAGGGGCGGGGTGATGTGAGAAATTTCCTCAGTTGCGCGCATGGAGAGGGAGAGGGGAGAGGGAGCAGCCCAGCTCCACATCCCTCTGGCTTTCTAGTAACGAAATCTGTACCTGGACAATGGCACGTGTGCCCACAGAGAGGACTTTGAGTGCCTACTCTGGCATGCGTGTCATAGGTTCACCACCACTGCTCTATGGTGTGTGTGTGTGGGTTTGGGCTTTGAGGGAGGCACCTACATGGACATGATAAGATCTCACAAACTCCATATCAAGAACAACTAATTTTAAGATTGCGAGGAGCTGGAGTTGGAGTCTGGGCTTACAGAATTTCCACAAAGCATAACGAGTTGGGGAATGACCCCGTATATTGTCCACCAGACGTAGCAAAATTCGTTTGCAAAATTGATCAAGAACCAGATAAGTAATTGATAGTAAGCAGTGAAAACGTGGCGCTATTTATACAAGAAAATGGCCGACGGTAGTGATGTCATCGGCAGGTGTTGTGATGTAATATTTTGCATATAACTTGATAAATGTTTTGTATGTCTTTATTTGTAATTTAGTGTTACTTTGGTGAGAGGCATTTGTGTTTGCCCCCCCCCCTTTTACGACTGTCTCTTTGTAATTTTACGACAGGATTTAGGAGATGTGTCTTAAACCAGTTTGGCGAGTGTTTCTTTGCTAAAGTCGTTCTCTCATCCCCCACATAAAGCCAGGTTAGCTTAACATATGGTCTTGGGTGGGGGGGGTTGGGGGTTTGCAGGTGTTAAGATGTACTATTTCCCCCCATTGGTTTGAGGTATGGCTGTTTGGAATTGGCTTGTCTCAAAGACCTTTAAGTACCATGATGTCCTATTGGCTGTAGGGGTTGGACAGAAAACCTATAAATTTTCTTGCTCCACCACATTCTCTCTCTCTCTATCAATCAATTGAAAGATTGCTAACCTGTGATGATGTAGAAGTATCTTTCTCTCTTACTAACAACTGAAGAAGACCATCACACCATGAACTGAAGACAGCACAATGAAGAGCACAGCTTCAGCCATATTGAAACAGGCTTGAGGCCTGTTCTGAAGAAAGCTGAGCACCAATGATGCCTTAACTAGAGACATTTTAAGTAACTACAAGTCTGTGTGCCACCTGAGTTACACATCACCATTTAATCAGGTTGTATGGTTGCCAATATTCAAATGTACTTTGCATATTGTTATTATTTATGAATATTATCAATAATACATTATTTTATGTGTAACTTAACTCCTGCTTGTCTTTTTACTACATCTAATTGCCTGAGGTTATAGATATAGAAGGGAAGGTGGGGATAAGTTATATATAGTGGTACGTCTGTGAGATTAGGCATTCTAAGGCTACATATTAATAATACAATAGGGGAAAGTAGAGCAATATATATATTACTCTACCAAGATAAAACAGCAGGAAACCGGAAGAGATGTCATTGTGGTTGTGGCTGGAAGTGATGTCATCATTAGTAGCCGGAAGTGTCATCATCATCAGGGGACCGGAAAAAAAAAGTGACGTCACCATCTGGAGTCGGAAGTGGAAGTGATGTTGGGCGGCCAACTTGTGAACCCGGAAGTGTGAATGCTGCGTAAGTGGGATTATTTTTCTTCTTTTGGTCTGAAAAAATAAGAGAGCGGCATTAGTACCATAAATCATCCCTTCGTCTCGTGATGTTTCACTCACCTCAGGGCTTGTTGACAGCCTCCTAAGAGCATGTGTGTGACAAGCATCAGAGTCTAAATGGTGCATGGAGTGCCAGCCCCTCATAGGGCACTAAGAGCCCAAATGAACCTAATTGGCACCAGGAGTACCCAGAGAAAACCTACACAAATGCACCGAGAGGCAATGAACATTCCAGAATTTGGTCCCGGGTCACACCTGTCTGGTTAATCTTAAGTTTTTGTTTTGTGTCACATCACACTTGGGTTTATCAGAAGTTGCTCCTTAGGGGTTCCTGACTTTTTGACCCGGCAAGTATCATCAGTTAGCCAGCCTAACTTCTTATTAGACACCAAGGAATTCTTCCTGTCCTTTATGGATGAATCTGAAGAGCAGTGCCTCTACCTCATAGGAAGAAGCTGCAACCTCTTGAGTCGTCACCAGACGCGCCGTCTGCGAATCCGACCCTAAGAAATCAGCAGATGATTTGCCTCTCTGTGCTCGCAAAACAAAAGTTTCCACAGGTTATAAATCTTCACTGCCCAGAAAGTTTATTGTCTCTGATTAATGCCGACCTTACTGAGCACTTTCGAAAAACGCTCCGACTTTTTCTTCTAGTTTTTATTCCCGCTAAGTGCTGCTGAGGAAATTGACCTACATAATGCAGCCTAAATAGATAAATAAAGCAAATCACAGATGAGGAGAAATTAGCCAGGAAGCATTTGTGAAAAAATGAATGCTCCTAACGGCGAACCTAGATAAAGTGGATTACATTTATACTGGAGGTAAGCCCCACTACTGCGCAGCTTCAGGAATCCGGGTTCAAATCACAACCTGCTTAGTGGCTGTGTGGACTCCTCGGGTTTCAGACAGGTTCTCAAGTTTTCCTCAAGGATGGATGGGCCAGTGGGAGGGAGTGAGCGGGTGAGAGTGAGCATGAGAGTGCATTTGGAGACAATTTAATATATCAGCCAAAATGTAAAGGGGCATGGGGGGGGCGCGGGGGGGGGGTGACAAGTAGAGCTGTGAGCAGTCGTGACAGAAAATAGAACCACATGGAAAGGGGCACGGGGACATGTCTATGGACTGACCATTGAGGATGCCTTATAGAGACAACTGAGGGTTTTTAAAGTCTTGCCTACTACGCCAGTCAAGTACAGTGGGTTAGAGCTACTATTGAGAATATGATCTGTAACTTGATTAGATTTGCACTGGATGAGTTAGTAATGATGACTGCTTATGTGTGAAGAGAGCATTGGGTGACAATTTAATATATGAGACAAAATGTAAAGTTTATTGGGGTTGGATGGCACAGAGGCGACAAGTGGAGCTGTGAACAGTCGTGACAGAAAGTAGAACCAAATAGAAAGGGACATGGGGACATGTCTATGGACTGACCATTGAGGGTGTCTTATAGAGACAACTGAGGGTTTTTAAAGTCTTGCCTACTACGCCAGTCAAGTACAGTGGGTTAGAGCTACTATTGAGAATATGATCTGTAACTTGGTTAGATTTGCACTGGATGAGTTAGTAATGATGACTGCTTATGTGTGAAGAAAGCATTGGGTGACAATTTAATATATGAGCGTGCCTTATAGGGACAACTGAGAGTTTTTAAAGTCTTGCCTACTACGCTGGTCACATATAGGAGGTTAGAGCTTGAACTATTGAGAAAATGATCAGCAAATTGAGTAATGCAAGATGTTAGATTTGCACTGGATGAGTTAGCAATGATGACTGCTCAAGTGTGAAGAAAGCATTGGGTGACAATTTAATATATGAGACAAAATGTAAAGGATATTGGGGTTGGATGGCACAGGGGCGACAATTGGAGCTGTGAACAGTCGTGACAGAAATTAGAACCAAATAGAAAGGGACACGGGGACATGTCTATGGACTGACCATTGAGCGTGCCTTATAGGGACAACAGAGAGTTTTTAAAGTCTTGCCTACTACGCTGGTCACATATAGTAGGTTAGAGCTTGAACTATTGAGAATATGATCGGTAACTTGATTAGATTTGCACTGGATGAGTTAGCAATGATGACTGCTCATATGTGAAGAAAGCATTGGGTGACAATTTAATATATGAGCGAAAATGTAAAGGAATTATGGGCTTGGTTATGGCATGGGTGCAACAAGTGGAGCTGTAAACAGTCATGACAGAAATTAGAACTAAATGGAAAGGAGTATGGGGCGACGTCTAAAGACTGACCAATGAGGTTTGTTCATTGGGACAGTAGAACGCTTATTGTGTGAAGAAAGGATTTGGTGACAATCTAATATCCGAGACAACACATAAAGGAGCTATGGGCTTGGATGGCATGGGGGCAACAAGTGGAGGTGTGAACAGCTGTGACAAAAATGTAAACCAAATGGAAATGGGCACGGGGACATGTCTATGGAGTGACCATTGAGGGTGCCTTATAGGGACAACTGAGAGTTTTTAAAGTCTTGCCTACTACACTGGTCACATATACGTAGTAGTTTAGAGCTTGACCAGTTTAACACTGAACCTGTAATGCTGTAAGTAAAGGTGAACTGTTGAGAATATGATCTGTAACTTCAGAAATGCAAGATATTAGATTTGCATTGGATGAGTTAGCAATGATGACTGCTCATGTGTGAAGAGAGCATTAGGTGAAAATCTAAAATACGAGACAAAATGTAAAGGAGTTATGGGCTTGGATGACATGGGTGCAACAAGTGGAGCTGTAAACAGTTGTGACAGAAATTAGACCCAAATGCAAAGGAGTATGGGGCGACGTCTAAAGACTGACCACTGAGGGGACAGCAGAGAGTTATGTCATGACACACAATCCTGCCGACTACACCACTTTGGTGTAGTAGGTTAGGGTTTAAACTAGCTAAACACAGAGCCAGTCACGTTATAGTTGATAGATTGTGAAATATTGAGAGAAAGATGTGTACACGGAGAAATGCAAGATGTTAGATTTAGAAAGGGTGGGTTAGAAAGGTTGATTGCTTATGTGTTGAAGAAAGGTATTGAAGGACAATCTGTGACCAGGGTAGAGCTCGACCAGTTCAACACAGAATCTGTAATGTTGTAGTTGATGGATCGACGTAAAGGTGAGCTATTGAGAATATGATCTGTAACTTGAGAAATGCAAGATATTAGATTTGCACTGGATGAGCTACCAATGATGACTGCTCATGTGTAAAGACAGCATTTGGTGACAATCTAATATCTGAGACAAAATGTAAAGGAGTTATGGGCTTGGATGGCATGGGGGCATCAAGTGGAGTTGTGAACAGTCGTGACAGAAATTAGAACCAAATGGAAAGGGACACAGGGACATGTCTTTGGACTGTCCATTGAGGGTGCCTTATAGGGACACCAGAGAGTTTTTAAAGTCTTGCCTACTACGCTGCTCACGTATAGTAGGTTAGAGCTTGACCAGTTCAACACAGAACCTGTAATGTTGTAGGTAAAGGTGAACTGTTGAGAATATGATCTGTAACTTGATTCGATTTGTACTGGATGAGTTAGCAATGATGACTGCTCATGTGTGAAGATAGCATTTGGTGACAATCTAATATCTGAGACAAAATGTAAAGGAGTTATGGGCTTGCATGGCACAGGGGCGACAAGTGGAGCTGTGAACAGTTGTGACAGAAATTAGAACCAAATGGAAAGGGACACGGGGACATGTCTAAGGACTGACCACTGAGGGTGCCTTATAGGGACAACTGAGAGTTTTTAAAGTCTTGCCTACTACACCAGTCAAGTACAGTGGGTTAGAGCTTGAACTGTTGAGAATATGCTCTGTAACCTGAGAAATGCAATACTGAAAGACAGTTGAATATCTGTGACGAGACCTTAGCTCAAAATGAATTACATTTAAAGGAGATGCGGGAATCATCTGCGTGGAGGGGATAAGTGGAGCTGTAAACAGTTATAAGAGAACTGAAGCCACTAGAGAAAAGGGGTTAAAGGTGACATGTCTAAGAAGTGACCATTGAGTCATACATGTGTGGAAGATAGAGAGTTATGCCATAAGTCCTGCCTACTACACTGTTCAGCTACAGAGTTTAGAGCGGTTAAGCACATAATCAGTACTTTTGCAGTTGATACAACAAGATGAACGTGAACTACTGACATAAAGATCTTTAAACTGAGAAATGAAAGATATTGGCTTTGCACTGGAGTTAGTAATGATGACAGCTCATGTGCGAAGACAGCATTTGGTGACAATCTAATATCTGAGACAAATTGTAAAGGAGTTATGGGCTTGGATGGCATGGGGGCGACAAATGGAGCTGTGAGCAGTCGTGACAGAAATTAGAACCAAATGGAAAGGGACACAGGGACATGTCTTTGGACTGTCCATTGAGGGTGCCTTATAGGGACACCAGAGAGTTTTTAAAGTCTTGCCTACTACGCTGCTCACGTATAGTAGGTTAGAGCTTGACCAGTTCAACACAGAACCTGTAATGTTGTAGGTAAAGGTGAACTGTTGAGAATATGATCTGTAACTTGATTCGATTTGTACTGGATGAGTTAGCAATGATGACTGCTCATGTGTGAAGAAAGCATTTGGTGACAATCTAATATCTGAGACAAAATGTAAAGGAGTTATGGGCTTGGATGGCATGGGGGTGACAAGTGGAGCTGTAAATAGTTGTGACAGAAATTAGACCCAAATACAAAGGAGTATGGGGCGACGTCTAAAGACTGACCAGTGAGGGGACAGCAGAGAGTTATGTCATGACACACAATCCTGCCGACTACACCACTTTGGTGTAGTAGGTTAGGGTCTAAACTAGCTAACCACAGAGCCAGTCACGTTATAGTTGATGGATCTTTGTGATTGTGAAATATTGAGAGAAAGATGTGTACACGGAGAAATGCAAGGTGTTAGATTTAGAAAGGGTGGGTTAGAAAGGTTGATTGCTTATGTGTGAAAAAAAGTATTGAAGGACAATCTGTGACCAGAGTAGAGCTCGACCAGTTCAACACAGAATCTGTAATGTTGTAGGTAAAGTTGAACCGTTGAGAATATGATCTGTAACTTGATTCAATTTGTACTGGATGAGTTAGCAATGATGACTGCTTATGTGTGAAGACAGCATATGTAGACAATTTAATATATGAGCCAAAATGTAAAGGGGCATCGACTGCATGGGGGTGACAAGTGGAGGTGTGAACATTTGTGACAGAAATGAGAACCAATTGGAAAGGGGCATGGGGGCATGTCTATGGACTGACCATCTAATCTTCTTTATAGGGACACAAGAGAGTTTTTAAAGTCTTGCCTACTACACCGGTGTGGTACAGTGGGTTAGAGCTTCAACTATTGAGACAATGATCAGCAAATGGAGAAATGCAAGATATTAAATTTGCACTGGATGAGTTAGCAATGATGACTGCTCATGTGTGAAGAAAGCGTTTGGTGACAATCTAATATCTGAGACAACATGTAAAGAAGTTATGGGCTTGGATGGCATGGGGGGGGGGGGGGCGACAAGTGGAGCTGTACATAGTTGTGACAGAAATTAGACCCTAATCCAAAGGAGTATGGGGTGACGTCTAAAGACTGACCACTGAAGCTTGTCCTTGGGGACAGCAGAGAGTTATGCCATGGCACACAATCCTGCCGACTACACTGCTTTGGTATAGTAGAGAGAGGAGGAGGTTAGGAGGACATGCTGATACAGCACATTGTCGTACCCACCATGTGACAAACCAACTCAGGACCCCAGATTAGGACCCGAGTGCAGCCATGCAATGGGTGACACCTCAGCACCACACTAGTTTAGATGGAATGGAACCAATGGGAGGTTTTTTATGGTGGCTGGGGTGCCAGTTTTGCCACCAACCCCCAGGTTTTCCCTGCAGGATGGAGGGCCTACATGCAAGGCTGGATGAAGATTAACGTCATACCCAGGACAGGGTATAGTAGGTTAGGGTTTAAACTAGCTAACCACAGAGCCAGTCACGTTATACTTGGTGGATCTTTGTGATTGTGAAATATTGAGAGAAAGATGTGTACACGGAGAAATGCAAGATGTTAGATTTTGGAAAGGGTCGGTTAGAAAGGTTGATTGCTTATGTGTGAAAAAAAGGCATTGAAGGACAATCTGTGACCAGGGTAGAGCTCAACCAGTTCAACGCAGAATCTGTAATGATGTAAGTAAAGGTGAACTATTGAGAATATGATCGGTAACTTGATTCGATTTGCACTGGATGAGTTAGTAATGATGACTGCTTATGTGTGAAGACAGCATTTGGTGACAATTTAATATATGAGCCAAAATGTAAATGTAAAATGTAAATGCTTGGGTGGCATGGGGGTGACAAGTGGAGCTGTAAACAGTTGTGACAGAAATTAGACCCAAATCCAAAGGAGTATGGGGTGACGTCTAAAGACTGACCACTGAGGCTTGTCCATGGGGACAGCAGAGAGTTATGCCATAACACACAATCCTGCCGACAACACCGCTTTGGTATAGTAGGTTTGAGTTTAAACTACCTCAGCACAGAGCCAGTCACGTTATAGTTGATGGGTCTTTGTGAATGTAAAATATTGGGAGAAAGAAGTGTACACGGAGAAATGCAAGATCTTAGATTTGGAAAGGGTGGGTGTGATAAAGGCGCTATATAGCGCCTGACCCGGCACCGACTGACGCAGAGGCACATGTAAAAATCACACAGGCTTTTATTTTCTCTTCAGCCGTGGGGCACGTCTGCCCCGTGTCCCACGGGCCCAACACAGCCCCAAAGCACTTAAACACGATAGCCACAACAACTCTCCACCTTGCACCACCACTCCTCTCAGGTAACCTCGTCCTCTTCCTCCCGATTCTGGCCCTTTAGTGGTGGAGACTGGCCCTTTTTATAGCCCACCCGGAAGTGTTCCAGGTGCTTGACCACCTGGTTCCAATTGCACCTCCGGGTGGGGCTGATGACTCGTCCAGCCAGGTTCTTGAGTCTCGGCAGCACCCCCTAGCGGCCACCCCAGCTCCAAATAAGGCTGTGGAGGACTCCATGTCCCATGGAGCCACGCGGGAGACTGGGAAATCAACATCGGCCAGGGTGGCTGCCACCAAGCGTCCCGGGGGAAGTATTGAGCTGTCCATGGTGGCTCCCCCGGAACATATGCAGCAGGGGCGTCCCGGCCGGGTATGGGACCTGGCTGTCCATCACAGTGGATTAGAAAGGTTGATTGCTTATGTGTGAAAAAAAAAGGCATTGAAGGACAATCTGTGACCAGGTTAGAGCCTGACCAGTTCAACACAGAGCCTGTAATGTTGTAGGTAAAGGTGAACAGTTGTGACAGGCATTAGACCCAAATGCAGAGGAGTATGGGGGGGATGTCTAAATACTGACCACTGAGGCCTGTTCATAGAAACAACAGAGAGTTATAACATGAGGCAAAATCCTGCCGACTACACTGGTTTAGTATAGTCGGCTACAACTTAAACTGATTAAACACACAGCCAATCACGTTAGAGTTGATAGATCTTTGTGAATGTGAAATATTGAGAAAATAATTTGTAAACTGAGAACTGCAAGATATTAGATATGGAAAGGGTGGGTTAGAAAGGTTGATTGCTCATGTGTGAAAAAAAAGGTATTGAAAGACAATCTAATATGTGAGACAACACCTTAGGGCAGAGTGAATGAAATGGAATGGAGATACGGGACTGATCTGCGTGGAGGTGATAAGCAGAGCTGAAAACAGTTAAGAAAGAACTGAATGAAGTCGAAGAAGGGGTTAAGGCAACATGTCTAAGAACTGACTGCTGAGTCATGCGTGTGTCGAGGACAGAGAGCTATGCCAAGAGATAAAGTCCTGCCTACTACGCTGCACAGCTACAGCAGGTTGGCGCTCTAACCAGTTCAGCACAGAATCAGTCATTTTGTGGTTGATGACACTAGATGAACGTGAAATATATTGAGATAGAGATGCGTAAACCGAGAAATACAAGATATTAAATTTGAACCAGACGAGTTAGAAACGTTGACTGATTATCTGTAATGATGGGGTTAAGAGACAATCTGACATCCAAGACAGACACACCAGGTTTTAATGAATAAAAGGTCGATGATGCCATCGTTTTGGTTGAAGTGACAGGCTTAACGTACACAGTTAGGAGAGAATTAGGAATGAATGAATGAAGAGTGACAAGAGAGGACCGGTCTGCTTGGACTCTCGGTGCATGTTTTACTTTTTACTTTCTCATATACAAAGTATTGGAATCGTCCAAAAATGCAATGTCAAGATTTTGATGAATTTCAACGTTTTAGACCTCCCTGAGTCCAAAAATACCATTTCTAGAATTATGTCTGTGTGTTTGTGTGTGCCTGTGTGAACACGATATCTTGAGTGCGCTTTCACTTCTGTCAACCAAATTTTAAATACACGTCTTAGGTACAAAACGTAGATTTCTATCAACTTTTGGGCTATTTCCACTATCCGGAGGTGGTACTTTACCTTTTATTCATGCAGCGGCAGAGTCCAATTTATTCAACTTTACTTTTATAATAATTGTTCAATATATGACTAATTTGATTTGATTTATTGTTGATGGTCCTTTAATGTACATAATAAAAATATAATCCATGTCTTGCGGCTTATCTGAGCATACGAGAAAGTCGAGGGGAGACCACTCCTGATTATTTTTTTCCTAAATTTAGCATTTTTTTTGTTGACACAATGGCTTTGGAAAAAAAAAAGTGGAAATATTATTTAACTACTGTATGCTAAATGAACTCCGACTTCAAAAATGAATAATTTAGAAGCCATTCACCACCAAAATTTAGGTTAGGTTAGGGTTAGAGTTAGTTGAAATAAGTATTAAACTAACCCTAACCCTAATGATAGATAGATAGATAGATAGATAGATAGATAGATAGATAGATAGATAGATAGATAGATAGATAGATAGATAGATAGAAATTGAAAGGCACTATATAATGAACAGATGGATAGATATGAAAGGCACTATTTAAATAAATAGATATTGAAAGGCACTATATGACAGATAGATAGATAGATAGATAGATAGATAGATAGATAGATAGATAGATAGATAGATAGATAGATAGATAGATAGAAATTGAAAGGCACTATATAAATAGATAGATAGATAGATAGATAAGAAAGGCACTATATGATAGATAGATAGATTTGAAAAGCATTATATAATAGCTAGATATTGAAAGGCACTATAGAATAAACAGACAGTTCTTCAATAGAATCCTTTTCAAGAATGAGTAAAAAATGACTGAGCAGTGTAATTAGTCGATAAACAGAGTGGTGTGCCTTTCCACAATGGCTGTACGTTGAGTGACGCCATCTTGGCCGAGCCGCTGCCTTTGATCTTGTCAGGAGTAGTCGCTTTAGTGATTTGGCTTCTTTCTTCCATTTATTAACCTTTTCCCTTTTCTCGAACACATTTAAGGTTTCTGGACCCCCTCATGTATTTTTCGGTTGTTGTTTTACTTGATGGGTTTCTGGTACTCAAGGCCTGTTCTTGAGTGGCAGTGACGAGGTGTTCAGTTCCCCCCTGTTGAGACCACCAGTTCGGGGCCATGTGTGCATCAGGTCCTTGTCAACAAGGTTGTAGAAGACCTGGCTGTGCAACGGCTTCTTCTTCTAGCGCTGCATCCTGGCCTCCATGATCTTGGACTTGAGTAGCTGCTTGGTTTATTATTATTATTATTATTATTATTATTATTATTATTATTATTATT
>JANRMT010027041.1:15599243-15628728 GCA_026402145.1 Polypterus bichir lapradei | reverse complement strand
CCAGTTTTTGACAATGGAGTAGGAAGGACACTGTGGCAGATGGCTGGGGCCCATGCCCGGCCGGGACGCCCCTGCAGCATATGTTCCAGGGTAGCAAGCATGGGTAAAACAATATCTCCCCCTGGATGCCAGATGGCAGCCTCCCTGGGTTGCAGCGGTGCCTCGGACTCCCCCAGGGCTTCATGGGAGTTGGAGTTTGGTGCAGTCCTGTTGGGTTCCGCAGGCGCCACCAGGGGGTGCTGCAGCGGGAGCTGCTGGCCCCTTTTGGGCACTGATTTCACCACGCCCGGAAGTGTAGCCGGATGTCGGCAATCAAACACCTGGAGCACTTCTGGGTACCCAATAAAAGGAGCCAGCGACCACCACTCAGGTGCCAGAGTCGGGTGGAAGGTGGACAAAGCTAGGAGGAGGAGTGGTGGTAAAGAGGAAGAAGAAGAAGAAAGTGTGTCGTTGTTTGGTGGTGTTTTGGGGTCTGTAAACTGCCTGTGGGACACGGGGAAGACATGCGCCCACAGGGGAAGAAAATAAAGAGTTTATTTATCCGTGTCCATCTGTGTCGGGTTAGGCATCTATATAGCGCCTTTTGTTATAACACATATCATCTAATGCAGCTGACATATCACGTAGCCTTGAGTTTTGTGAAGGGTCTTTGCTGTAATTTTAGTAGAAGGTCTTTGATCCTTCAATATCATGGAATGCATGTCTCATCCATGTTTTATGAGATTGTCCATTGAGTTGGTCTCCCAGGACAGTTTACTTTTCTTGGCTGAAATGTCCTTTCCTAAATTGAGCCTACTGTATTTAGTTTTTGATTATGGAGTTGGAAGGGCACATATCACATAATGTACCTGACATGTCACGTAGCCTACACATTCCTGAGATATTTGCAAGGTCTTTGCTATAATTTTAGTACATGTTCTTTGATCCTTCAAGATCATTGAATACATGGAATCCACATTTTTTGGAATTGTCACCTCAGTTGGTCTCCCAGGACATTATTCTTCTGTGCTGAAATGTCTTGTCTTAAATTGAGCCATACAGTTTTTGACTATGGAGTAGGAAGGGCACATATCACCCAATGTACCTGACATATCACGTAGCCTTGAGATATGTGAAGGGTCTTTGCTCTAATTTTAGTAGATGTTCTTTGATCCTTCAATATCATGGAATACATGTCTCATCCATGTTTTTTTCAGATTGACCATTGAGTTGGTCTCTCAGGACAGTTTTTGTTTTCTTGGCCGAAATGTCCTCTCCTAAATCGAGCCATTCAGTTTTTGACTATGGAGTAGGAAATGCACTCATCACCTCATGTACCTGATATGTCACGTAGCCTACACACGTTCTTGAGATATGTTCAGGGTCTTTGCTATAATTTAGTAGACATTATTTGATCCTTCAAGATCATGGAATACATGGCATCCACATTTTCTGGGACTGTCACCTCAGTTGGTCTCCCAGGACATTATTCTTCTTCTGTGCAGAAATGTTCCGCTCTAAATCGAGCCACCCAGTTTTTCAGTATGGGGTAGGAAGAGCACATATCACCTAATGCACCTGACGTATCATCTGGATAGATTTGTGCCGGGTCTCTGCAATCTTTTAGTAGATATTCTTTAATTCTCCATGATCATAGAATTAATGTCTTCTGGAATTCTCACTTCAGTTGGTCTCTCAGGATCTTCTTTATCTTCTCTGCTGAAATCTCCTGTCCTAAATTGAGGCACACAGATTTTGACTATGGAGTAGGAAGGACACATATCGCCTACTGTACCTGATGTATCACATTTCCTACATGTTCTTGAGATATGTGAAGGGTCCTTGCTATAATTTAGTAGAAGTTCTTTGATCCTTCAAGATCATAGAATACATGGCATCCACATTTTCTGGGATTGTCACCTCAGCTGGTCACCCAGGACATTATTCTTCTTCTGTGCTGCAATGTCCTGTCCTAAATCGAACCACCCAGATTTTGAGGATGGAGTAGGAAGGGCACATATCACCTAATGTACCTGACGTATCACGTAGCCTACACGTTGCTGAGATATTCGCGTTGTCTCTGCTATCTTTTTAGCTGATATTCTTTGATCCTTCATGTCTTGTCCGTGTTTTTAGGGATTGTCCATTGAGTTGGTCTCCCAGGGCAGTTTTCATTTTCTTTGCTGCAGTATCCTGTCCTAAATCGAGCCACCCAGTGTTTGAGTATGGAGTAGGACATATACCCGACATATCACGTAGCTGACACGTGCTTGAGATATGTGCGGTGTCTGTGCTATCTTTTAATCAGGTATCCTTTGATCCTTCAAGATATCACATAGCCAACATGTTCTTGAGACATGCGTGGGGTCTCTGCTATCTTTTTCATTGATATTCTTTGATCCTTCAGGATCATTGAATGCATGTCTCATCCATGTTTTTTGAGATTGTCCATTGAGATGGTCTCCCAGGACAGTTTAGTTTTCTTGGCTGAAATGTCCTTTCCTAAATCAAGCCTGCTGAATTTAGTTTTTAACTATGGAGTAGGAAGGGCACATATCATCTAGTGTACCTCACATATCACGTAGTCTACACATTCTTGAGATATGCGCAGTGTCTTTGCTATAATTTTAATAGACTTTCTTCGATCTTTCAAGATGATTGAATTCATGGCAGCCACATTTTTTGGGACTGTCACCTCAGTTGGTCTCCCAGGACATTATTCTTCTTCTGTGCTGAAATGTTCCACCCTAAATCGAGACACCCAGTTTTTCAGTATGGGGTAGGAAGAGCACATATCACCTAATGCACCTGACGTATCATCTAGATAGATTTGTGCCAGGTCTCTGCAGTCTTTTAGTAGATATTCTTTAATTCTCCATGATCATAGAATTAATGTCTTCTGGAATTCTCACTTCAGTTGGTCTCCCAGGATCTTCTTTATCTTCTCTGCTGAAATGTCCTGTCCTAAATTGAGGCACACAGATTTTGACTGTGGAGTAGGAAGGACACATATCGCCTACTGTACCTGATGTATCACATTTCCTACACGTTCTTGAGATATGTGAAGGGTCCTTCCTATAATTTAGTAGACGTTCTTTGATCCTTCAAGATCATGGAATACATGGCATCCACATTTTCTAGGATTGTCACCTCAGCTGGTCACCCAGGACATTATTCTTCTTCTGTGCTGCAATGTCCTGTCCTAAATCGAGCCACCCAGTTTTTGAGGATGGAGTAGGAAGGGCACACCTAATGTACATGACATATTGTGTAGCCTACACGTTCCTGAGATATTTGTGTTGTCTCTGCTATTTTTTTTAGCTGATATTCTTTGATCCTTCATGTCTCGTCCATATTTTTTGGGATTGTCCATTGAGCTGGTCTCTCAGCACAGTTTTCGTTTTCTTTGCTGCAGTATCCTGTCCTAAATCGAGCCACCCAGTGTTTGACTATGGAGTAGGACATATCACGTAGCCGACACGTTCTTTATATATGTGCGGGGTCTGTGCTATCTTTTAATCAGGTATCCTTTAACCCCTCAAGGTATCACGTAGCCTGCATGTTCTTGAGATATGCGTGGCGTTTCTGATATATTTTTCGTTGATATTCTTTGATCCTTCAGGATCATGGAATGCACGTCTCATCCATGTTTTTTTTTTGGAGATTGTCCACTCAGTTGGTATCTCAGGACAGTTTTCGTTTTCTTGGCTGAAATGTCCTTTTCCTAAATCGAGCCCGTTCAGTTTTCGACTGTGGAGTAGGAAGAGCACTCATCACCTCATGCACCTGACATGCCATCATAAACTTGTTTGGCCGAATTCTCTTTTAAGAACAAATTCTTCATCCCACCGCTCGACACTCTTTTGATGGGAAATCCCCGTTGTTTTGTGTTATCTTCAATTCAGCCCTGTACCAAAAATGCATTTTAAAAGTGACACTGGTGACCTTTTGGTCAGAGACATTTAGGACGGTGAGCTTTGATGTGATATACCATGGTGGGGGGGGGGGGGTATTCAAAAATAAAGTGGAAAACCACGCGCACCCTCCTATGACTGCATGGCATTCAAATGTGACTGAGGGTGCCCACTTTTTACAGCGTGTGGGTCCGCGGTATAATTGTCATTAACCCCCCCCCCCAAAAATGACCTTTGAGTTTCAGTGACAAATGAGATGAACGTTTTCCCTGAAGTCACCGATTGGTTGTAAGGTTATGCCCCCCTGGCGTTGGGGTGGGTGTGCCCTTGCACTCTTGTGTCTCCGACTCCTTCATTGACATGCGCCTGCCTGACTTGTTCCCAGCTGTCCTGACGGACGCTCCCTCCGTCTCCCGAGTTTTTTCCAATCTGATTATGAGGCACTTTGCAAATAAAGGCCGCTCGTCTGACGTCTCTGTGCTGCTTGGTATTCAGAGCCGAGCCAATAACGGATGCAACAAATGATCTGGTTAGGCAGCAGGCACGGTCCGGCCTTTGAAATTCAAGGCAATCGCCACATGGGATTAATTGCTCCGTTTCATCCATGAACCTGTCAGCAAATAATGAATGAACCCACGGGGCCTGTCACTGACTCCTCTTGTGCACATTTGACAGTCTTCTTCATCCAATTTGTAGGAGTGGGCAGATGGAGGATGCCCTGGCAACATCTGGTGGACAGCAGGAACACAACCTTAAATAGGAGGTCTACAGCATGGTAGGATCCTAAGAGCACAGTGGTCTCCATATTTCCAGGTCTGAGGTTTAAGGGTTCGATTCATCCACAAGGGAGCCAATTTATAGCTTTATATGGTTAATATTGGGGGGGGGGGGGTCCACACTCCTCAGTCTCCCTGAGATCTTGAAATTATGATCCAGCTGTTGGTCGAACCTCAGATCCAGGAGGATCCATGTGGGCTTTGTCCTGGTTGTGAAACACTGGACCAGCTTTGTATCACAAGGATTCTGGAGGCTTCCCGGGAGTAATTCCAACGAGTCTACGTGTGATTTTCGAACTAGGAAAAGGCATAGGGCCACATCCATCAGGGGGTCCTGTAGTGGGGGGATTGCTTTGAGAGTATGGGGTACTGGGGCCTGTGCTTGTTGGCTATATGCGCCTTGCACAGCCAGAGTGAGTGCTTGGTTTGCTTTGCCAGCAGTAAGTCAGACTCATTCCCGGGGTCCTCGTGTATAACGCCATGCGTAGACTTTACACTAAAACGTGACATAAAAACAAAACTGGAAATGTGCATATGCACAAAAAAAAATCCAGATGCATGAAACTGTGCACACGCACTTCCCCTTTATAAATCTCAATGAACGCGAAATTTAACACACGTGCACCCGCCTACACCCTGACTCCTCCCAAAAAGTGCATATTTGAATATGCAAATCAATCTAAATAGCCCCTTCCATTCAGCATTTAGTTATAGGACAAACACACGTGGAAAAAAACGAAGACTTTTAGCGAATGCGAAATGGAGGAAAGGAAAAATGTCCTGTTTGTTAGATAGATCGATAGATAGATATGAAAGGCACTATATAATAGATAGATAGATATGAAAGGCACTATATAATAGATAGATAGATAGATAGATAGATAGATATGAAAGGCACTATATAATAGATAGATAGATAGATAGATAGATATGAAAGGCACTATATAATAGATAGATAGATAGATAGATATGAAAGGCACTATATAATAGATAGATAGATAGATATGAAAGGCACTATATAATAGATAGATGGATAGATAGATAGATAGATAGATAGATAGATTGTGTCAGAGATGGCTGGGGTGGCGACCCGGCCGGGACACCCAGGAGAACCGGAGGAGGGCTTGCGCCTTCCCCAGACCATGTGGGGGCGACCGCCCTGGTACCTGTGGGGGCCACGGGTACAGAGCTTTGAAGCTCCACCTTGTAGGGGCCCATGGTCACCACCAGGGGGTGCCCCTATGCCTTTGGAGCCCTGGACCTCAGCACTTCCGCCACACCTGTAAGTGCTGGGGTGGGGGGGGGAAGACTGGGGACACCCGGAGTGCTTCTGGGTACGCAGCCGGCACTTCCGCCACACTGGGGAGTGCCGGTGGAAGATTGCCGGGAAGCACCTGGAGCACATCCGAGTGGCTATAAAAGGGGCCGCCTCCCTTCGTATAATGGCTGGAGTCAGGTGAGGAGTGGACTAGAGCTGGAGAAGAGAGAAGGAGGTGGTCTGAAGCAAGGTATTGGTGTTGTGGCCAGGACTTTGGGGACTTGTGGGGTTTGTGGTGCACTTTATTGGATTGTAAATATGGAGTACTTGAATAAACGTGTTGTGGGTGGCATGAACGTGTCTGCCTGTCTGTGTCTGGGCCAGCCGCCACAATAGATACTTTATTAATCCCAAGGGGAAATTTACAAATTGTTGGCTTAAGCAGCGGTATAAGCAAGAAAGGGAAAGTGATGGAGAGATACAGTGTGGCGCAGACACTCGAAAGTTCAAGTGCAGAAAGTCGCACAGTGCCCATAAATAAAAGAGAATCGGTCAGATATCAAAGTCAATGTGAAAAAGGGGGTTGCAGCCCACCATCTGTTTATTCAGATTCTGACAATACTGTATTACAAAAGCTGACCCCCCACCCCACCGTGCTAATGACGTGACTCCAAATCTACAGACGCTGGCTACCCACACACCTCTGCCTCGGAAAGTGCTGGGTGACCTCCTGGCTGTCTGCTGACGGATGGGCGTTTGTTCTGGAGTCACAAAAGGCTGTAAGAGATGTGGCCAGTGGAGTGGCCACAATTTAAATGAATTGGTTAAAAAATAAATGACGCATCTGATTACCTGTTTTCACATTCTGCTAATTACATTCAAACCAAGTTATAACGCTGTCCGATTTGGTGGGTCAGGTTCAGGTTCATCATACCGCATCTCTTCAGGTACGGCCAAGCCACGCCGGTGTGCCACATTATATATGCCACACGCTACATGCCTGCACAATGCGACTCATTTTCTGTATACTAGAGAGCAGCACATTAATAAAGTGGAAATGCTTTCTATTTACATGAGCAAATTTATTCTCTGAAGACGTCTTTATCGTGTAGCGTTGGCGCCGAGTGACACAACGGATCGATTCTCTGCTCTTCACATGGCTGTTTGAGGTGACTCGCTATTCTTAAAAGGACTGCTTGCCTTTTGCCACACTAGCTGGAAAAAGCAACTGCAACTGTACGGGGCTGCCGTTTTCATAGGCTCTCCCAGGTATATATGATATAATGCCAGCTCATCGTTTTGGGGATTCATCCCTGGCTGATGTAACATGTCCAGCGTCACTGCAATAGCAAAGTGTGTGCAGCAGACCGCTCTGATTACATGTGGAAAACCGGACATTGCTGAGAATTGCCAGTTCAACCACAGTGTGAGGATATCTTATGTATCTGGATGACGAGCGGATAATACCATCCTATATAGCTGGCATGGCGTGACTCGGTGATGTTTGTGAAATACCCGATTGGTCAGCAAGTTTACGTTGAAAGGCTCCTGTAGTTAAAAACCTGAGTGGACAGAACGTGTAAATGAACAGGTAGGGCTCTACTCCACAAAGCCTGCCTTTGTAAAGCTGGCGCCAGTTCAGCACACAGCGCCAAGAGGAGAGCTCTTAGCAATTGAAATTGACTTATAAGACAGTTGTCATCATCATCATCACTCTCTTCTAATCGTTCCATTTGTGATGTCTTCTAACAACGCTAAAGCAGCCATGGTAGTTGGAACAGTTTGACCGTTCTACTGTATGTGCCGTTATATTGTTACAGAATGATTACACTCAAGTGAATTCAATTTGTAAAAGATATGCAATTCATTTTGGTGTATTTGATAAATCCCACGTCATTCATGTGAATCTAAAAAATCGGGAGTGGTCTCCCCTCGACTTTCTCGTATACTCAGATATGGAGATGAATATTTGAGGAGTAAACTACATTATACTTTCATATTATGTACATTCTGTCTAGATCATGAATACACCGATGGGCAGCATTTAGGGGTACACACGCTTCACAGTACCATCCCAGTGAACATCCACGTTGTGAGCACCAGGGCTGATCACAGGTGTGTGCAGATCTCCTTCAGGTTCCTCCATGACAAAATTTATAATGGAAAAAGCTCCCTGTAAGGCCAAGTTGTGCGGGCAACTCCCTGCTTCAGTCATATTTGCCACTTAGACGGATGGCTGAGAGCTGGGCTGCCGCTGGCTGATGAATCGGACAAACGGCAACTAGAAGGGACTTGGTGTCGGGGTTTTTTTTTCTCACTTTGATTTCTATTTTCTGATTCATATTTTTGTATGACAGGTCACCATGAACACAAAGTGTGTGTGACATATGACAGCTAAAGTCACATTGTCACAAGGGACTGTGAGGCGGTGACACACTAAGTGGTCTGGACACACTTATGGGGTTTTGGACATCTGTGTGTTTTCTTATTTTCAACAGTTGTCAAGTACTGTTTATCATCTATCTGAGGCATCTCTCTTCTGTGTCCATTTATATGTAGTATATAGCGCCTTTCACATCTACCTATCATATAGTGAATTTTATATCTATCTATCTATCTATCTATTATATAGTGCCTTTCACATCTATCTATCTGTCTGTCTATCTATAATATAGTGAATTGCATATATATCTATCTATCATATAGTGCCTTTCATATTTTTCTTTTTATCATATAGTGCCTTTCACATCTATCTATCTATCTATCTATCTATCTATTGTGAAGTATAGCAGCCCGGACACACACAGGCAGACACTGGTTTAGCCATCACCCACGTTTATTTACACTATTTACAACTATTTATAAAAGCTAAGTGCACCGCCACCAAACCCCCCAAAGTCCCGGCTCTCACTAGCCACTGTCTTCACACAAAACACACGGGCCTCTCCTCGCCTCCACTGCCACAACCTTGTCCTCCTCCTCCTCCTCCTCACCCGACTCCAGCCTTGATTGCAGGGCGGCGGCTCCTTAAGTAGGTGGCCGATTGGTGGCCACACCCAGCCACCTGCCACAATACTCCCCCGCTAGCTGGGACCTCCCGGTACCAGCGGACCAGTCCGCGAGGACGAAGACGCCTCAGCGCCAAGCCGACACATTGCAGGGCAGGGCCCGAGCCTGTAAAAAAAAATAGAAAAACAAGGGGCGGAGACGTTGCCCTGACGCAGCCCCTCGGCTCGTCCTCTCCGCTGGGCCAACGTTCTCCACTCCGATCGGCCCTCTGTTGCTCCCTCTTTTGCCTTCCTCCAGCGGTAAGTCCACCTCCTGCGCTGCGGGGTTTTTCTCTGCCTCCGCAGAGACCGGCCCTTCGCAGGACGCGCGCACCCAGCGGCACGTCCTCCCTTGTCGGAGGAACTGGCTTCCCCAAGCCGCTTTCTCCGCCTACTTTGGGACGCCGCGGCGGCTAGGATCTGCTCATTGTAAGAGCGCAGACCCGGCCCCGCTGGCGTCTGGAGCTTTACGGGGTCGGTCTCACCTACCTTCCCCACTGTACCTCTCCGTCCAGGAGCTCCTGCAGTGCGCCGATCCTCACTTGCCTGCGGCTCTCGATCCCTCAGTGGTATGCCCCCAGTGGTCCATACAGCACTTTGTTGCGGTGGGGTTGGGTGCACGCTGCCCCTGCGGCACGTGGGTGGGCTCCCCTGTTGCACCGGGCCCTTCACAGACTTATTTTCCACTGCAGGTCCCCACCGTAACCCAGGTGGAGCATCCTGCTGACTACGCCACTGTGAAGTATAGCAGCCCGGACACACACAGGCAGACACTGGTTTAGCCATCACCCACGTTTATTTACACTATTTACAACTATTTATAAAAGCTAAGTGCACCGCCACCAAACCCCCCAAAGTCCCGGCTCTCACTAGCCACTGTCTTCACACAAAACACACGGGCCTCTCCTCGCCTCCACTGCCACAACCTTGTCCTCCTCCTCCTCCTCCTCACCCGACTCCAGCCTTGATTGCAGGGCGGCGGCTCCTTAAGTAGGTGGCCGATTGGTGGCCACACCCAGCCACCTGCCACAATACTCCCCCGCTAGCTGGGACCTCCCGGTACCAGCGGACCAGTCCGCGAGGACGAAGACGCCTCAGCGCCAAGCCGACACATTGCAGGGCAGGGCCCGAGCCTGTAAAAAAAAATAGAAAAACAAGGGGCGGAGACGTTGCCCTGACGCAGCCCCTCGGCTCGTCCTCTCCGCTGGGCCAACGTTCTCCACTCCGATCGGCCCTCTGTTGCTCCCTCTTTTGCCTTCCTCCAGCGGTAAGTCCACCTCCTGCGCTGCGGGGTTTTTCTCTGCCTCCGCAGAGACCGGCCCTTCGCAGGACGCGCGCACCCAGCGGCACGTCCTCCCTTGTCGGAGGAACTGGCTTCCCCAAGCCGCTTTCTCCGCCTACTTTGGGACGCCGCGGCGGCTAGGATCTGCTCATTGTAAGAGCGCAGACCCGGCCCCGCTGGCGTCTGGAGCTTTACGGGGTCGGTCTCACCTACCTTCCCCACTGTACCTCTCCGTCCAGGAGCTCCTGCAGTGCGCCGATCCTCACTTGCCTGCGGCTCTCGATCCCTCAGTGGTATGCCCCCAGTGGTCCATACAGCACTTTGTTGCGGTGGGGTTGGGTGCACGCTGCCCCTGCGGCACGTGGGTGGGCTCCCCTGTTGCACCGGGCCCTTCACAGACTTATTTTCCACTGCAGGTCCCCACCGTAACCCAGGTGGAGCATCCTGCTGACTACGCCACTGTGAAGTATAGCAGCCCGGACACACACAGGCAGACACTGGTTTAGCCATCACCCACGTTTATTTACACTATTTACAACTATTTATAAAAGCTAAGTGCACCGCCACCAAACCCCCCAAAGTCTAGGCTCTCAATAGCCACTTCCTTCACAAAGTCCAGGCTCTCACTAGCCACTGTCTTCACACAAAACACACGGGCCTCTCCTCGCCTCCACTGCCACAACCTTGTCCTCCTCCTCCTCACCCGACTCCAGCCTTGATTGCAGGGCGGCGGCTCCTTAAGTAGGTGGCTGATTGGTGACCACACCCAGCCACCTGCCACACTATCTATCTATCATATAGTGCCTTTCATATCTATCTATCTATCTATCATACAGTGCCTTTCATATCTATCTATCTATCTATCTATTGTGACAGAATTAGGGTTTTCTCGGACCCTTGTACCCTCAGACGACACGTCAGACACCAGATAAAAGTCCAATAATAGAATTTATTATAATAATAATGTGCACTAAGCACGCTCCACTCCACAATACTCAATAAACCAAACAATAACAATACTAATAATAAATCACAATCCTCCACTCCCAGACGCGTTGCCACCCTTCCACCCAGCTCAGCTCGCCATCTGGGAGCTCCCACAGTCCTTTTATATCCCCCGACCCGGAAGTGTTCCCAATCCAACAGTCCACAAATCCTTATTCCTTCCGGGTCAGGGTAAACACTGCGTTTTCTCACCCCGGAAGCCCGTCGCTCTTCCTATGACGAACTTCCGGGTCATAGGGCACGAAGAACTCTTCGGTCCTCCCTGCAGCTCCCTCTCGTGGCCCCCATGGCATCCAGCAGGGCGGTGCATAAAAACTCCATTGTCCATGATGCCCTGCTGGTCTTCTGGGAACCTCCATGCTGCAAGGAGGACTCCACCTGGTGGCTTGGGGGTATTGGCCGGGGTACATAGCCGGCCATATCTTACACTATCTATATATCATATAGTGCCTTTCATATTTTTCTTTTTATCTTATAGTGCCTTTCATATCTATCTATCTATCTGTTATATAGCACCTTTCATATCTATCTGTTATCTATTGTATTGTACCCTTCACATGTGTCTTTTCCTTTTTTTGGTGCAGTGCCTTTCATTTCTATCTGTCTCTCTATCTGTTGCGGTCTCTTACAGAGTCATACTAATCCCCTTCATATTTCCCAGCTGTATTCCTGTCCATGTATTTCCACACACGCTCTGTTCTTCTATTTGTGTTCTTGCTGTAACCCCCCCGTTTCTCTCTACTCTGTCCAGGTGACTTTACTCCTGCCGCTTCTGTTACTTTTTCTATTACTACCTGGTCAGGATCACAGTATGGCTGTTCTTGCAATCAAAGCCCATGTGGCACGAAGCTGTAACATTAATGATAAGGTGGCAAGTGGCATTGGAGATGACTTGAGATAACCTGAACAGGGTCGTCAATCTCGTTGGGCAGTAATCCTCGTTCCTATCAAAAATGCTCGAATGTTCTCATGACTGGTGCGCCCGGTGCCACGGCCGACGCCACTAAAATCTCCATCATCAGTACCCAGTTTAGTTAGCCTACTTAAAATGGATGCAGAACGGGAAGGCCTAACTGTGTGTGTTACATAAACGTAAAGCCTTGCGGTTAGTCACTTCAGACAGCTGCCATGTGTGAAGCTGAGCTTTTCAGTAAAGTCCGGCCGCAGACTGTGAAGGCTGCCTGTCTTTTAAGTGGGGCGCTACAAACTGAGACAGAGAGGACGTGTCTTAAGAAATATCCAAAGCAAAGCAAGAAAGAAAGAAAGAAAGAAAGAAAGAAAGAAAGAAAGAAAAGTGTAAGACAGTTAAGTGATGTACTGCGTGTTCAGAATCCTAATGAATTGTTAACGGAGGTTAGCGACAAGTTATTAAAGGAACAGAAGACTGCTAACAGGAGGCCCACCGTTAGTATCTGCGTTTTTATTTAGCACGTCGGTGTCTTTACACAAGGTACTCATCTGTCCAGCTCTCCATCCATGTTCAATACCTGTGTATCCAAAAGTTGCATTTGCCTGACACGTGTGCTTCGTGCCCCAGTAAAAAGGACTAAAGAAAAAATAAACTAAATGTTGAAATTAAATTAACCGCAGCTAGTCCTTGGACCACCAGTTTCCGCCGACCCCTGCTGGTTCTCTGTAAGACGCGTCTGTTGGCTCGGGCGGCTACTCTCCTTACTCCACGAACGCTCCTCGGTGATTCATCAGGTCGCCCGGTTATTTTACTGCCATTGTTGTGTCTTGACATTCTCACGCCACCCCACCCGTATTCCCCCCCGAGTCCTGATAACCTGCTCTGTCACACTCCGATCCACGCAGGAGAGTGTTTGGGGGTCTTTATTTTGTTGGCCGCCGTAATGATAGAACAGTAGCCATTAGGTGAATCGACAAACAAACAAATCAAAAGTTTGAATTAGCGTAAGCCGCCATAACTCGGGAAGTTCATAAGAAAACGTGATGATTTATTTCATGAGACGTACGAAAAGAGCTGTGTCGGATATTTGTGATATTAAAATGTGTGCTACAGTTTAAATGTTTAAAGACTAAATGTACCCGATTGTAATAGTAGTTTCTCATTTATCTCCTTCTGATGGGGGTCTCGAGAGGGTTAGACCCCTAAAGGATCAAAAATAACCTCACATTGGTAACCAGTAACCTTTAAATAGTCTGAAACGATACCTCACACGCTTTATGTTTGAAATGTGTCCTTTTTAACTTTCTGGGTGGGCTAAGACCACCGGTAAAGAATCAAATGTCAATCATATTATCATATTTGTGATCAGCAGCCTTGAAGTAGCATAAAACGGCACTCCACGTGCCAATATTAACGTGAAACGGAGTCACTTTGAACAACTGGTGTATCTCATTAAGGGGTGAACCCCTGGGGTCCGGTGATGTGGCCTGCACAACTGCAAGTCCTTCTGATCACTTTTGCTGAAGATAACTGTTGATTTAGTCTTTATGCCATAAGGACGTAATTTTCTGCACAAAACATGGCCCAAAAATGACCTAAAACTTTTATTTTAGGTCTAGAATGCCAAAAATTGGGGTTGGACATTAATAAGCTTGATATCTCACACAGCTAGACATCAGGATCAATCAAACGGTATATCGTGCATAGGGGATTTCTCCTACCGAGAGGCGCTGGACCAAAACAATTAATTACCGTAATTAATCAATTAATTAATAACCTGAAGTGATTCGGCCCTGCGATGGATTGAACATCAACAATTTTGACATCTGACATCGCTAGACATCAGGATCAGTCAAACGGTATATCATGCATGGGGGATTTCTCGTACCGAGAGGCGCCGGATCCAAATAATTAATTAATGAATGAATGAATGAATTAATTAATTAATTAATAACCTGAAGTGATTTGGCCCTGCGATGGACTGGCGCCCCGTCCAGTGTTAGCTCCAATCTTGTGCTCTGTGCCAGCTCGGATTGGCTCCAGCAGACCCTCACGACCCAGTTCAGGGCTAAGCGGGTTAGAAAATGAGTGACTGATTACAAACTGATTTTAAGTAATTCTTATGAGCAGGACAACAAAAAAGTGTGAAGTACCGTGGTGGGCGCACCCGGTGAAAGAAAAATATCGAAAATACCACCGTTAATTCTGTTTGGACGTCAACAACTACCATACGGCAATTTACTTCTTTACAGAAGCGTATTGGGGCCATGGAGGAAAAAAAAAATACGGACACAGTGAAGAAAACGAAAAGTGCCTGTCAAGAATAAAGTCAACATGCCGACTTGATTCTCGACGTTTCTACTTTAATCTCGTAGTTTATTTTGTCATTAAATTAGAACGTCATTAACATCATTAAACATGCTTTAATGCATTTCATTATGAAAATGATATCAAGTATATAAATGATTCATGAGGGCTGTATATGAAGTGAACGTATTCGGTGTGGCGATCGCTGCCTGTGGCGCCCCCGGTTTAACTCTTTGAGGTCTGAATATTTTTTCCGAAAACTCAGTTTTCTGAAAAGCACCCAATGCACTGGTTTCACTTGCACTGGCTGTTGGCACCTGTTTGGCATCTCTGGCAGCAGTGGCTGTGGGCCGGCTGCCGCTTTGTCTTCACACAGCAGGTGGGCAATGGTAGTAAACGCAGTGTGATGCAATATGTTTTGTACCTCTTGCCATCATAAGTGGTGGTCCTCCTAGGCCAGGGGTCCTCAATCCCAGTCCTGGAGAGCCGCAGTGGCTGCAGGTTTTTGTTCTGACCTGGTTGCTTAATTAGAAAACAATTCTTGCCAATAAAGCACTAACAAGCTATGAAATTAAATTAACTCTGCTATGTCAGGTCATTCTCATATCCTAGATTTTCTTTCCCTTTCTATCATGCAAATGATTTGAAGGCTAAAATGGACAAGTAATTCTCAGTCCTTCACTTTTTTTCTCTTAATTTGTCTTCCAAGTATTTAATTAAACCCAATAGTGCAGATAAATACACACAGGTGTAAATGTAAATAAGCTAAATGGAGAAATGCTGCTCTCTCTTGTCATTTGCATGTTATTGATAATAAGGAGCAATTAAAATAGCCGTTTAAGACAAAATTAAGCAATAAGGGCTCCAAATCACTAAAGTGAAGCAGAAGTGTTACTTTAGCAATAAGTGCCTTTTATTAAGCAACTGGGTTGGAGCAAAAACCTGCAGCCACTGCGGCTCTCCAGGACCGTGATTGAGGACCCCTGTCCTAGGCGAATGCTGCTAAACAACCAGCTGGGAACCGATAGGCCGATGCTGGTCCCTCACTTTCATTTTCGATATCTCTCTCCAGAACACTTCCATCAAACTCACAGTCCGATTCAGCGATAATATGTGAAACGTCCATGGAGTATTTTGCTTTGCACGTTTGTTTTAGTCTCTCGCCAGATGTCGATGCCATTTTAGAGGCTGGTTGCTCTTCACTACTCCTGCATGCACAGGGAATTGAGGTCAAATCAAGAAAGCTACGTAACTTTCCTTGAACCAAAGACAGTTGAACTAAAACATAAGGGCGAGTTTTCACAGTTTACAGCCCATTACTGTTCTCTACCCCTGAATTTTGACAAAAGTCAACATCAGCCCTGAAAGAGTTAAGAAGCACGTAGCGACTAGCAGCTGCGGGTCAGGGAATTAACACGAAGCATTTCAAGTGCTACTTTAGTTACGACTGGGATTGAGAAAATTTATTAGATTAAACATTTTAAGATGAAGTTTACGACCTGCGGTGGGCTAGCATCCTGCCCGGGGTTTGTTTCCTGCCTTGCGCCCTGTGCTGGCTGGGATTGGCTGCAGCAGAACCCCGTGACCCTGTGTTAGGATTTAGCGGATTGGATAATGACTGACTGTGACTGAAGTTTACGACGTTCTAATTTAATGACAAAATGAGATTAAATTGGAAATGTCGAGAACAAAGTCGGCATATCGACTTCATTCTTGACATACACTGTATTGTTTTTTTTTTTTTTTCTCCATGGTCCTAATACGCCCCCGCAGTGTAAAGTGCGCAAAGTATAACACCTTTAAAAGTAGAAAGTTTCAAAAGATTATTAAATATACCAAGCGCCAAAACCAGAGCACCACGAATACGTAGCCTGCAAAAGTGCCACAGCGTCTCACAAGAGTTTTATAAATAATGGAATGAATGTTTCATTTTAACCAAAAAAATAAATAAATAAAGAAGGAAACACCATCCATCCATTATCCAAAGCGCAATATCATAACTACAGGGTCACGGGGGTCTGCTGGAGCCAATCCCAGCCAACACAGGGCGCAAGGCAGGAAACAAACCCGGGACAGGGTGCCAGTCCACCGCAGGGCACACACACCAGGGACAATTTAGGATCTCCAATGCACATAAACGTGTGTTGGGTGATGTCAGTGTGTCTGCCTGTCTGGGCCGGGCCTGCTTCCACAATATATATAAATTTATACATGCCCCCTACGCACCCAGACCAATATCCATCTATCCATCCCACTATATCCTAACTACAGGGAGCCAATCCTAGCCAACACAGGGCACAAGGCAGTAACAAATCCAGGGGCAGGGCGCCAGCCCACCACAGGACACACACACACACTTGGGATGATTTGGATCGCCAATGCACCTAACCTGCATGTCTTTGGACTGTGGGAGGAAACCCATGCAGACACGGGGAGAACAAGCAAACTCCACGCAAGAAGGACCCGGGAAGCGAACCCAGGTCTCCTAACTGTGAGGCAGCAGTGCTACCCATTGTGCCACCATCTCAATAACCAGTAAATTGCAAAGTGAAAATGTGTTTTCAGAACAGTTTTTTTAAATTTATTAAGAATTAAAAAAAAAAAAAATGAAATCACTCCTTCAAGGACGTATTCAGACCCTCAATTCCGTATCTTGTTGATGTCAATTTAGCAGCGATTCCAGCTATGAGACTCCTTGGGCTAAGTCTTGGTGAAGTCTCTACAAGCTTTGCACACCTGGATTTGGGCAGTTGATGCCATTCTTCCTGGCAGAGCCTCTCAAACTCCGTTAGATTGGGTGGGAAGTGTCAGTGTGCTGCCATCTTCAGGTCTCCCCAGAGATTCTGGGTTTTGGTTGGGGCCACTTCAAGGTATACTCAGAGACTTGTCATCAGGCCACTCCAGCGTTGTCTTGGCTCTGTGCTTCAGGTCACTGTCATGCGGTCCTCTCTGTATTTGGTCGCATTCATCCTCCCTTCATTTCGGTTCCTGCACCCCCATAACATACGTCAGCATAGGGATGGTATTAGGCAGCTGAAGAGCAGTCCTTGGAGTTCATTTTTTTTATCTCCTCAGACCAGACTGTCTGTTCTCCTCAGGTTCTCCTTTAAATTGTCCAATTCCTTTTACTCAAGGATGACTTCCATCGCGCCACTCTTAACATTAACGCCTGAATGGTGGAGTGCTGCTGAGATGGCTGTCCTTCTGGCAGGTTCTCCTATCTCAGTAGAGATCATCCGTTGCTCAGTCTGAGTGAACATTGGGTTGGGGGGATCACCTCCCTGACCAAGACCCTTCTTTACCTGGTTACACAGCTTGGCCAGATGGCCACATGTCGGAAGAGTACTGACGGTTCCTAACTTCTTCCATTTCACAGTCACTGAGGGCACTCAAAGCTTTACAAATGGCTTCATCCTCCTGTTCTTGTAGCCCCCTTCACCATTGAACTGGCACGTTACCTATGACATAGGATGAAATTTCACTGGTGGGATCCACATTAAACACATCCCAATAAATTTTAATAACCAATGGGCCCAATGAAACAATTAATTTATCCCAGCTATTAAAATATTTCAAAGTAATGAACTTGTAAACACTCATTTCTTTGATTAATTATTTGAATGCAACCACCCTGTAAGCACACCACACAGTCAAGGATTGGAAACAACAAAACAATACAAAAAAAAGTGAAACCTTGGGTTGCGAGTGTTTTTCAAGACGAGCTAAACTTTTTAATAAATTTTAACTTGATAAATGAGCGAGGTGTTGCAATACGAGTAGTACGTCTACGCTTTGTCTGCGGAGCGTCACGTGGGGATTGTGGGTAATCGTCTCCCATGCTCGTTCTCAGTCACTCATATAGTCAACATCCATATGAGCGTTTACTGTTTATTATAGCATGGTGACCACGTGTGTGTGTGTGTGTGTGTGTGTGTTTGTGTGTGACGTGTGAGTCCCTGTCATGCACCCCAAAACACGAGGCTGAGTCTCAGTACTTTAGCATCGCCAGCTTTATTCAGCGTGAAACAGGAATAGCGCGGTTATCGTAGCGGGATCTCCTGCTCTCCTATACACAGACACAGCAGTCAGGCAGGGCCGTGGCCAGGTTAGTGGCCAAGTGATCCTGTGCCCTGCATTTATAATATTCCTTGTATCACCCATTGATGGCAGGTGCTTATAGCTTGATCGCGATCTTTTCGGATTCGCTTTTACGGTGAACTGCTACAGCGCTGGAAGCCTGCGGTTGCTTCAGGACGCTCTTCTGCGTGTCGTCCTGTTGGATGGAATCCCAGAAGAGTTTAGAAACCTCACATTTTTTTTAAAAATTTTGTGTCCAAGTGTAGCGACTCTTCAGGCAAAAGCAACTGCCATGGGAGAGGCTCCTTGTTAAAGTCGCAAAAAAAGAAGAAGATTCCAGTGAGCCGACAGACAGCGGGGATTCCGTTAGTTAGAGTGAAGATTTTGCATTAATCATTTTTATATAAATATTAGCAGGAGTACCCGGCGTTGCCCGGGAATCTATAACCGGTGAATTTTCCAAATGAAAGAAACAGAATATAGAAATAGAGCAAAGAGTTTTGTGATTCACATTTTATTGTAAGTTCCTCCACTCTGGATTCTGTGTGGTGTGGCGTTTCAGACGCCTTTGAAATGGACTTTCTTCTGGCATCTGAAGTGGACCTTCTAATTCTACGTCTTTTTTTCGGTGGCATGGGTATATTAGCGAAAAGCAGGACAATTATAATGTGTTACGTGGTATTACGTATGGAATAAGGACCACAGTGAGATGAATTTGCGTTACTTACAATACGTCAGAAAGCGAACAAATAGCACCAGTCAGTCAGAACGAGCAGCACTACAAATACGGAAAGCCAGTGAGAAAGAGTAGCACTGAAACCCTACTGGGAAAAATGGCGGGGAGATGGGTGGTCAGTTTGTAAGGAGCGTCTGTGTTGAACCGTACTGCCATCTAACGGATGTTGGCAATGATAAGTACAGAGAGAACTGACATACAACCGCTGCTGCGTGTGCGGAAAATGGTGGGGGAAGGATGCTGTCTTTTTAAGGTGAGTCTCTGTTCAAATGTGCTGCCATATAATGGACGTTGGCGAATGAAATACAGCACTGTCAGTGCGTGTGGGAGTGTGACGTGCGGAAACGGGGGTGTGTCAGTCGGTCACGCGCACTGGGTCATTCACGTTTTACATCCATACCGCAGTTCCCCTTCACCCGATCAAAGCAGTCGGCCTTCTCATAGTTGGACACTTCCGCCATCTCTTGGCCATGTGGATGCCATCTTGCCATTGTTTACATTTCGCAACTCACACACACGCAAGGATTAGTTGCCGAGTCAATGAGTCTAGCATTCCTCCAAGCACAGAGGGAATGCCTGTGACGTGACAGTGAGATTTGTCGCCATTAACAGCTGATTATCGCCCTCTATCCCTGGATGTCGACTTTAGTCGACATTCGCACTCAACCCCTCCTGCCGACGAAAGTCGACATCCGCCCTAAAAGAGTTAAAGAAACATGGGTAAAGAGCGACACACAGGGACCAAACGTGGCGCTAGATGGCGCCGGCGTGAACATCTGTTGCAACATGCGGCCATCTTGTCATTGATAAGTACGGGGATGTGTGCCGAACGTTGTGTCGGTGAAAAGCTGCCCTGCGCTTCACCACGAGCATTTTTCCCAACCAAACATACCCCATGACCTTCTCCTGGTCACAAAGAAGCCCCATACCCAGTTTGGTGGCGATCGGACGCCCGGTGCAGATTTGTATGGCGGACAAACAAACATACATACACACATACATACACCGACTCTGCTTTATATATTATATTTGTGAGTTGTGAAACGAATTATCTGAGTTTCCATTATTTCTTAATGGGAAATCTGCTTTGATATACGAGTGCTTTGGATTACAAGCACGAATCCGGAACAAATTACGCTCCCAAACCGAGGTTCCACTTGTAAAAATAAAACATTTACAGTATTAAACACACCACTCAAGGGATATTATCGCAGTTTAACTTAACTCAATTAATTTGTCCAAGTTGCAGCACAGGTGTGGTTCACACATAGAAATCAACAATAAATATATGTGTATTACATAGTTTACTGTCAAATAATGCAAAGAGTACGCGACACTACGCGATCTATCTATCTATCATATTATATTACATATTTATTGACAATATTTATGTATCTAGATTACAAATACCATACATTGCATCAATGTTCATATTGCTTACTACACCTCAATATTGCTGCTACTTCTTTGTCTTGTCTTTGCACAATGTCTTGTCTTGTTTGAGTTTTAATTTAAAATTTTAATTTTAATTCTATGTTTAATTTATTATTTGCACTTCATGTTGTTACACTGTGGAGTCTGAGCTACGCAATTTCGTCTATCGGTATACTTGTATATGGTTGAGATGACAATAAAGTTCACTTTGACTTTTTTTTTTTTTTGAATTTTGACTTCATGGATCCAACGCTGTATGATTTGAATGCATTTGGGTATCCCGCCTGTGTCTACGTGAGGGTCTGAGTAGATAGATAGATAGATAGATAGATAGATAGATAGATAGATAGATACTTTATTAATCCCAAGGGGAAATTCACATACTCCAGCAGCAGCATACTGATAAAGAACAATATTAAATTAAAGAGTGATAACAATGCAGGTATAACAGACAATAACTTTGTATAATGTTAACGTTTACCCCCCCGGGTGGAACTGAAGAGTCACATAGTGTGGGGTCTTCTCAGTCCGTCAGTGGAGCAGGACGGTGACAGCAGTCTGTGGCTGAAGCTGCTCCTCTGTCTGGAGATGATCCTGTTCAATGGATTCTCCATGATTGACAGGAGCCTGCTCAGCGCCCATCGCTCTGCCACAGATGTCAAACTGTCCAGCTCCGTGCCTACAATAGAGCCTGCCTTCCTCACCAGTTTGTCCAGGTGTGAGGCGTCCCTCTTCATTATGCTGCCTCCCCAGCAAACTTCCGTGTAGAAGAGGGCGCTCGCCACAACCGTCTGGTAGAACATCTGCAGCATCTTATTGCAGATGTTGAAGGACGCCAGCCTTCTAAGGAAGTATAGTCGGCTCTGTCCTCTCTTGCACAGAGCATCAGTATTGGCAGTCCAGTCCAGTTTATCATCCAGCTGCACTCCCAGGTATTTATAGGTCTGTACCCTCTGCACAGTCACCTCTGATGATCACGGGGTCCATGAGGGGCCTGATCCTCCTAAAATCCACCACCAGCTCCTTGGTTTTGCTGGTGTTCAGGTGTAGGTGGTTTGAGTCGCACCATTTAACAAAGTCCTTGATTAGGTTCCTATACTCCTCCTCCTGCCCACTCCTGATGCAGCCCACGATAGCAGTGTCGTCAGCGAACGTTTGCACGTGGCAGGACTCCGAGTTGTATTGGAAGTCGTATGTATGTTGGCCGAACAGTACCGGAGAAAGTACAGTCCCCTGCGACACTCCTGTGTTGCTGACCACAATGTCAGACCTGCAGTTCCCGAGACGCACATACTGAGGTCTGTCTGTAAGATAGTCCACGATCCATGCCACCAGGTCTGAATCTACTCCCATCTCTGTCAGCTTGTCCCTAAGGATCAGAGGTTGGATGGTGCTGAAGGCGCTAGAGAAGTCCAGAAACATAATTCTTACAGCACCACTGCCTCTGTCCAAGTGGGAGTGGGATCAGTGTAGCATATAGATGATGGCATCCTCCGCTCCCACCTTCTCCTGGTATGCGAACTGCAGAGGGTCAAGGGCGTGGCGGACCTGTGGCCTCAGGTGGTGAAGCAGCAGCCGCTCCATGGTCTTCATCACATGTGATATCAGAGCGACAGGCCGGAAGTCATTCAGCTCACTAGGATGTGATACCTTTGGGACTGGGGTGATGGAAGATGTTTTCCAAAGCCTCGGGACTCTCCCCTGTGCCAGGCTCAGGTTGAAGATGCACTGTAGAGGACTCCCCAGCTCCAGCACACAGGCCTTTGAGTATGTCGAAGGCAACGTCCAAATCCCGAAGGGTGCTTGATGGACATGTGGGTCCTTGAGTCACATGACCGTCTAATTACAGTCCATTATAATGACTTGTATACCATCCAATGATATTACTTCGTTGATGATTCTCCTTTTTCTGTGTCCTATAATTCCATATTTGTCACGGAATGGCCCAGAAGCTTTGCCAAGCTGTCTCTTAATATCGTAGATGACAATATTTTTTTTTTTTTTTTTTTGGACGCTTACATGGATTCATTTCATTTCCTATCGGTGGCTGAAGTTCCTTGTGAAAGGCACTGTGACAAACGCGAGCAGTCGCCGGTTTTCTTTTCACCGCCTGGTATCTCATACAATGGACTCTGCCCGACTCTATCAGCACGGAGGCTGAACTGGGCTTTGCATGACTGCTCCGTGTGAAAGGCACCACAGAAATATTATCAGACGCCTGCACAGCCTTCCCATCTGCCCATTTTATTATTAAATCCCAACTTTGAGGGTCCGGTATTAAAGAGCTTCTTACGAAAGGCACTGTAAAGGAAAAGTGCTCTCTGTGGACAGCCATGGGATCTGATAGACAGCAGCCGGCGCGCCGTTTTAGAAGTTTGTAGTTCTGTAAAAACAGCTTTGCTGCGCTGCTATAAATAAAATGCCTTCTGACGACTTCGAGGTACCTGAAACACAACAGACGGCACGCCATTAGACGTTCTGCAGACTCATTTTAACTTTTATGGGGACATTCTGAGGGCTTTAGAAAAGCGCATTTTGAATGGCAACACAACAAATAAAGAGCTGTCTTTTGGTATCGGAAACCTTTTCCTTTTTTTTGACAGTCAGAAGATTTGTTCAGTTAATTTTCTACACATCTTTGTGCCTAACACATGCTATAATTAACTTTTCACAGCAGCGTATCTCAAACAGACGCAGTTCACCTGTGAACTCTCGTCACCTCCAGCAGGCTTCCAGTACGCAGCAGTGACGCTAAAAGGCACTTTGTGTTGTCACGGCCTGCAAAAGGCGCTATATAAACTGCTCCAAAAAATGAAAGGAACCCTTTGAAAACACATCAGATCTCAATGGGAAACAAAAATCCTGCTGGCTCTCTCTACTGCTATGGATTGATATGGTGATGTGTGAGGAACGAAAGGATGGAAATGAAAATGATCAACCGGCAGAGGGAGGGCTGAATTCAAAGACACCCCGAAAATCAAAAGGAACAAATGATGTGACAGACAGGCAGGCAGGCGGGCGAGTCCATTTGGCTGAAATGTCATGGCAGCAAATCACACTCTGTAGTTTGTATGCAATGCCTGACAACATCCTAATGAGATGACAGATGGTGTCCTGGGGGATCCCCTCCCAGATCTGGACCAGGGCACCACTGAGCTCCTGGACAGGCTGAGGCGTCTGATGGACCCAAACATAATGTCCCACCCAGAGGTGTTCTATTGTAATGAGGTCAGGCGAGTGAGCGTGGAGGGGGCAGTCAATGGTATCACTTCCTTCATCCTCTTGCCACATGATGTCTGGCATTGTTGTGCACCAGGAGGAACCCAGGAGCCACTGCACCAGCATAGGGTCTGACAATGGGTCCAAGGATTTCATCCTGATACCTAATGGCAGTCAAGGTGCCGTTGCCTAGCCTGTAGAGATCTGTGCGTCCCTCCATGGATATGCCTCCCCAGATATACCATCACTGACCCCCCCCCACCAAACTGGTCATTCTGAACGATGTTACAGGCAGCATAATATTCTCCACGGCTTCTCCAGATCCTTTCACGTCTGTCACATGTGCTCAGGGTGAACCTGCTCTCATCTGTGAAAAGCCCAGGGTGCCAGTGGTGGACCTGCCAAATCTGGTATTTTATGGCAAATCCCAATCGAGCTCCATGGTGCCCACTAGAGGACGTCGGGCCCTCAGGCCACCCTCATGAAGTCTGTTTCTGATTGTTTGGTCAGAGACATTCACACCAGTGGCCTGCCTGCTGGAGGTCATTTTGTAGGCTCTGCCAGTGCTCATCCTGTCCCTCTTTGGCCAAAGGAGCAGATACCGGTGGGTCATGCTGTTGGGTTAAGGACCTCCTACGAGGGGTCCTGTCCAGCTCTCCTGCAGTAACTGCCTGTCTCCTGGAATCTCCTCTTTGCCCTTGAGACTGTGCTGGGAGACACAGCAACCCTTCTGGCAATGCCACGTATTGATGTGCCCACCATCCTGGAGAGGTTGGACTGCCTGTGCCAGCTCTGTACGATCCAGGTATGGCCTCATGCTACCAGTAATGACACTGACTGTTGACAAATGCAAAACGAGTGACAAAATAAGATGAGGAGGGAAAAATGTCAGTGGCCTCCCTCCACCTGTGAATCCGTTCATTCCTGTTTTGGGGGTCGTCTCATTGTTGCCCCTCTAATGCCCCTGTTGTTCATTCCATTAAACTGATGAACAAGCTGCCTCTGCTACTTTACTGACCAGATCAACAGCCCACGCATTTCATTGACTTGATGCTGTACTCTCATTCAGAAATGCTCCTTTCATTTTTTTGAGCAGTATATTTTATCCTTAGAAAAGCACCTGATGGACATTCAAGTTCTAACCGACCAGCTGGCACTAACCCAGCACAGGTAGGTGGTACTATTAGTGAACTCTGCCACTTTAGTACTCTGTTTTGCTCTCTTTAGTTCTTTTTCCTGTGTCATTCCAATTTGTTGCATGCAGAGCCTTTATGGATTGAAATGCTACAATTTCTTTGGCTGCATCGTTTTGAGTTAACACCAATGTCTGGTTTAGAGTTCATCATCTTGGCTGCACAGGAAAGTCATTTAAGGAGAACAAGGTTGACGTTTTGAATGCTTATTTCTCCCACTGTGTCTGTTATATAGCGCCTTTTCTATGTACACAAACACTAAGTGGCCACTTTATTAGGTACACCTGTTCAACTGCTTGTTAACACAAATTTCTAATCAGCCAATCGCATGGCAGCAACTCAGTGCATTTGGGCTGGTAGACCTTATCAAGACCACCTGCTGAAGTTCAAACCGAGCATCAGAATGGGGAAGAGAGGGGATTGAAGTGACTTACGGATATGGATGATGTTTTCACGGAGGGAAATGGGGAACCAACTACCATTGGTGGTCGTCAAAAAGTGGCCAGGAGGTGAGCAAGGTGCCTCAAAATGACACAAGTCAAAGAAGGTGGCTTGTGCTTTAAGAAACGTTTGGAAATCCTACTGTTCTGTGGAAATCTGTCAAATTATTGATGAAGGTTTAATGCTCTGTGAAAGGTTGTCGTACTGCGAGGTGATCTTCTTGTTGGTATGCTAGCTTTGTGGCTCTACACTTGTGGTGGTCAGCCTTTGTGCCTTTGTCCTGCTCCCCTTGTCCCCTTAAACTGATGTTTTCTCAGTTATATTTCCCTCCTTTGTAAGTCGCTTCAGATGAAAGCATCTGCTCCAACAAATAAATGGAAGGTAGCGTAATTGCTGGCTGGTAGTCATGTGAGGAGCTCCTGTGCCTGGCTGACTGATGGCAGTGTAATGTTCCTTCAAAGGCCACAATGGTGCTTATAGGAATAATAAGGTATTGAGAAATCCATTGGTAACAAGTGCCATTGTTGTTGTTGTTATGAAGGTCTCGGGGAGCTCTTTGCCACGTCATGGGATGTTTCAAGGGTAACTAATAATGGCTTAACCTGCACTCAGAGGTGGGTCACCCTTTTTCAAAGAGCGGAAGTTCTAACCATCCAGCTTGCACAGGTAGGAGATGCCATTAGTGGACTCGGCCACTTTAGTACTCTGTTTTGTTCTTTTTAGTCCTTTTTCCCTTGTCATTCCACTTTGTTCCGCACAGCGCCTTTATGGGTAGAAATGCCATGATTTCATTGGCTGCGTCGTTTTGAGTTAACAGCAATGGTCATCTGCCCAGCTGTATGGGAAATTCATTTAAGGGGAACAAGGTTGATGTTTTGAATACTTATTTCCCCAACTGTGTCTGTTATATAGCGCCTTTTCTATGTACACCAGAAACTAAGTGGCCACTTTATTAGGTACATCTGTTCAGCTGCCTGTTAACACAAATCTCTAATCAGCCAATCACATGGCAGCAACTCAGTGCATTTGGGCTGTAAACCTTATCAAGACCACCTGCTGAAGTTTAAACCGAGCATCAGAATGAGGAAGAAAGGGGACTGAAGTGACTCTGAATGTGACATGGTTATTGGTGCCAGACGGGCTGCTCTGAGTATTTCAGAAACTGCTGATCTACTGGGATTGTCATGCACCTCCATCTCTAGGGTTTACAGAGAATGGTCAGAAAAAGGGAAAATATCAGTGAGTGGCAGTTCTGTGGGCAAAAATGGCACTACTATAATTTTATATAATGAATGGCACTTTAACTAATGGGCATAGTGCAAGTACTTTCACATTTACACACCCAGGGCTCTGATAAGTTAACTGACTAGCTCATGTGCAAACAGCGAGGTAGTGTCATTGACTGAACTGGAATTGGTATGATTATGTATAGCGTCATATGCAATAAAAGTTATTCTCTGGTGGTTTAGGGCTTAAGCACTTTTGTTTCCATGTTTGTACAGTATGTGTAAAGCACATAGTGGTTAAGCAGCTCACTCAGGAGTACATGCTAAGAGTCAGTGGTAAGGTTTTACCTGGCACTTGTCTTATTTTATAATCAACACTCTTTCTAGGCATGCTTTATGTACCATAAAGTGCAGTGGTTTCCATATTTATACAACTGGAGTTCAAACCAGTTAAGTGCTCATGACGGAATAGCGAGTCAGTAGTGGAATTCAACTGGCATTCCTCTTAATTAATCATGACATCTTTAATAATGACCACCATTTATGTAGTGTACTTGTTTCCGTATCATTCAACTGGGGGGAAAAGTAGTTAAGTGCTCATGGTGGCACAGTGAGTCAGTAGTGGAATTCAACTGGCATTCCTCTTATTTAAGCAGAACATCAGTAATAATGACCACCATTTATGTATTGAATTTGTTTCTGTGTCATTCAACTGGGGGGGCAAAGCAGTTAAATGCTCATTGTGACATAGTGACTCAGAGGTGGAATTGCACTGGCATTCCTCTTATTTAAGAACATCTTTAATAATGACCACCATATATGTAGTGTAGTTCTTTCCATATCATACAACTGGGGGCAAAGCAGTTAAGTGCTTATGGTGGCAAAGTGAGTCAGTAGTGGAATTCAGCTGCCATTCCTCTTATTTAAGCAGAACGTTTGTAATAATGAACATCAGTTATGCAGTGCAGTTGTTTCTAGATCATATAAGTTGGGGACGGACCAGTTAAGTCACTTCCTAATTGTCACAAAGTGAGTTAGAGGTGGGGAAATTCAGTTGGCATTCCTCTTGTTTAATGGTGCTCCATTTGTAATGATCAATGCTTCAAGGTATATTACAGCTTTAGTGACTTGTACGACAGGAACACAGACCAATTATCGACATGCACTTGGCTGCACAGAGTCAGTTGTAGTGGTGGTGGTGGTGGGTAGGTGGTCAGTTGACACTCTATTTATTTAATGGGTTTCCTTTTATAATAAATACCATTTACCACACTGTACATTATAGGACCTAAGCAATTTTTTCCATATTGTGCAAGGAGAATTCAAACTAATTGAGTGACCTGTTCACGGATGCATAGTGAGTTGGGGGTGGAGGATTTAACTGGCGTTCCTCTCGTTTAATGGGGCTCCATTTATAATGAAGAATTTTTCAAGGTATATTACAGCCTTAGTGCAATTCTTTCCATATACTTTTACAACAGGAACACAAACCAATTATCAACTTGCTCTTGGCTGCACAGAGTCAGTTGTGGGGGATTCAATTGACATTCTGTTTATGTAATGGGTGTCCATTTATAATAAGTTTCATTTAACATGCTGTACATTATAAGCACATAGCCGATTTATCCGTATTGTACAAGGGGAATTCAAACTAGTTTTGTGACCTGTTCATGGACGCATTGTGACTTAGAGGTGGGGAATTTAACTTGCATTTCTCTTTTTAATTGAGTTCCATTTTTTAATGAAGAACATTTCAAGTTCTATAATAAATCGAGTGCAATTGTTCCCATATTTATACAATTGGAATGGAGACCAGCTATTGACTTGCTAATATATGCACAGTGAGTCAGTGGTGGGAGAATTCAACTGGCACTCCTTTTATCTACTGGGACTCATTTCATTATGACCACGATTTCAACATACATTATATATATAGTGCAATTATTTCCTATTGCAAAGACGGAGGTCAAACCAGTTAAGTGATTTGCTCGTGGTCACACAGTGAGTTATAGCTGGGGAAATTCAACTGGCATTCCTCTTATTTAATGGCGCTCCATTTATGATGAACTCCATTTCAAGGTATATAATACTGTAGGTGTAGTGCAACTGTTTCCATATTTATACAACAGAAATGGAGACCAGTTATTGACTTGCTCATAGTTTCCCAGGGTGCCAATGATAGGATAATTAAACTGACATACCTTTTATTTATTGCAGCTCCTTTTGTAATGAAAACCATTTCACCATACTGTATATGATAGGTACTGGGCAGTTGTTTCCATATTGAACAAGTGGAAGTCAAACCAGTTAAGTGATTTGCTCGTGGTCACACAGTGAGTTATAGCTGGGGGAATTCAACTGGCATTCCTCTTATTTAATGGTGCTGCATTTAAGATGAACTCCATTTCAAGGTTTATAATACTGTAGGTGTAGTGCAATTGTTTCCATATTTATATAATAGGAATGGAGACCAGTTATTGACTTGCTCATAGTTGCCCAGGGTGCAAATGATAGGATAATTAAACTGGCATACCTTTTATTTATTGCAGCTCCTTTTGTAATGAAAACCATTTCAACATACTGTACATGATAGGTAACGGGCAGTTGTTTCCATATTGAACAAGTGGAAGCCAGACCAATTAAGTACCTTGCTCTTGGTCACAGAGTGAATTAAGTTTGGA
>JANRMT010027041.1:15547895-15583871 GCA_026402145.1 Polypterus bichir lapradei | reverse complement strand
GGCAAACATCCGCCAACTCCTCTCTCATATATACTGTATATAATAGAAATATTATAAAAAAATATATAATGCAAATATGTAGTATATAATAATAAAAGATATAATATATAATAAAAATATTATAAAAATGGGGCGGCATGGTGGCGCAGTGGTAGCGCTGCTGTTAGGTCCTACCTGCGGGTCCTCCCCGCGTGGAGTTTGCATGTTTTCCCCGTGACTGCGTGGGTTTCCTCCGGGTGCTCCGGTTTCCTCCCACAGTCCAAAGACATGCAGCTTAGGTCCATTGGCGATTCTAAATTACCCCTAGTGTGTGTGCTTGCTGTGTGTTTGTGTGCCCTGCGGTGGACTGGCGCCCTGTCGGGGGTTTGTTTCCTGCCTTGCGCCCTGTGTTGGCTGGGATTGGCTCCAGCAGGCTCCCGTGACCCTGTAGTTAGGATATAGTGGGTTGGATGATGGATGGATGGATTATAAAAATGATATATGTATATTTTTTTTTAACCCAGCTTTTAATTTACACCAGATAAAGCAAAGGGAGCTTTGGAACTTGCTAATTCGTATTCCTTTTATCCCGCAAGTAGCAAAGGAAAAGTTATTTGCTAAGTCCTCGTAGATATTAATAGGAGGTAGAATGAAGGTAATTATACAGTAAAAATCGGCACACAAAGGGCTGAAAAATGGATGGCGCTCTCGTAGCCTCTTAGCAAAAGAGAGGCATATTTTTACTTTCTTAATTACCACCTCGTCTATTTCACAGCGCATTTATTTCAAAGCAAGCCTTTCGAATGTGGTGGGAAAAAATATCACATAATGTTTTAGCAAAAACTTGAGAGTGTGTCGGATCAGACCTTAGGTGCGGATGGAGGGTTGTGAGATCGCTGTCTGGCGATGAGAGTGTCTGGAATACGAGATGGAGAAGAAGAGAAGCTGAGGGTTCAGCGATGGGGCGAAAAAAAAAAGACAGAAACTGGGGAGTTCGGTAAAGATTATATAAACGTGAGGAATTTGGGTTAAAATAAGGCAAAAAGACCGAGAAAGGGGGAAGATAAAGAAGCAGAGCAGGATTCATGAGAGCAGACAGAGGCTAACGGTTTTAGGCTCCTAACGCTATGCGACTCGTGCGCTTGAGGCCGCGGAAGTCGTGTACTGACTGTACTTCCACCAGGTGGCAGTGCGAGAAATCATCACAGTGAGAAAACTTGTTGTTTCGAACTGTTGTGAGTTGAGGGAAGAAAGATGTAAAAGATAGAAATTCTTTGCATTCTGATGCAAAAAAGACGACAACAGCGACACAGAAGATGGTACCTTTTAATGTTATCGCGTCATTACGATGGGAAATGTGCGACTCTTGTATTGCCTATCCGAGAAATGGATGAATAAAAGCCCCATGGATACTTTCACATCAGCATTTAAGTTTGATGATTTACTTCACTGTATCGAGCCATTTATTAAACATCGAAGCACGCAGATTGATCCTGTTGGAGCTACAGTGTCACCTGTTGATAAGAAATGACGATGCTGACGTCACGTACCTACACTTGAACACGCACGCCACCCTGGTACTGCAACTCACGCACGCCTCGCATTAATTTCCAACAGAGTGCTATTGCAGACCGCAGTACCTATGGGGTCAGCCCCAACATCACGAAACGCCCTCAACGTCAGTCACATATCGCATTAGACTATGATTAACATTAGACTCCCTATACACTCTGGTTAAAATTCGGGTTGTAGGGGAGTTATCTGAGTCAAAGGGCGTTTTGTGGGCATTACCTGATCTATGTCATAAGTATTGGAAGCTGCAGCTAGACCCTTTTGGCAAGGTACTCAGATGACGTGTCAAATGAACGCTGCGTACGCGTGGCAGCCGTGATATGTGTGCTTAAAGCATTCTGAGCGCTGGCCCCTGTACTTGACGCTACGCAACTTGAACGCGCTAATGCCACACCAGCAGTGTACTGACTATGCTTGCCCACATACTTCCACTAGGTGGCAGTGCGAGAAATCATCACAGTGTGAAAACAACATCCAGTTTCTCTGTGTTGTGAGTTGAAGGAAGAACGAAGTTGATGATAAATATTCTGTGCGTTCTGATGCTGTTGTGAAGTTACAAAGGCAGCAACAGCGACACAGGAGATGGTATGTGAAACCATTAACTGTATCGCGTCATTACGATGGGGAATTCGCGATGCTTGTATAATCTATCTGAGAAATGGACGAAAAAAAGCACCATGGATACTTTAATATGTCAGCGTTAAAGTTTGATGATTTACTTCACTGTATCGAGTCATTCATCAAACACAGAAACCCGCACGTTGATCCTTTTATTTTTTCTCCAGCCGTCTGGAGTTTTTTTTTTTTGTTTTTTGTTTTTTCTGTCCTCCCTGGCCATCGGACCTTACTCTTATTCTATGTTAATTAGTGTTCTCTTACTTTAATTCTTACTTTGTCTTTTATTTCTTTTTTCTTCATCATGTAAAGCACTTTGAGCTACATTATTTGTATGAAAATGTGCTATAGTAATAAATGTTGTTGTTGCGTTATCTTGCAATGGCCGAATCCCCAGTTCTTTTCTTGGACATTTTCCGCTTTTTACAGACGTATCTGTCACGAATGTCCTTCCATTTTGTCTCACACGTTTCCACATCCACTGCCAAAGAGCTGGCGATTTGATGCCACTTGTTCTGACAGGCATGTTTGTCACTATGGGGATGTTGATAGTAAACAGCGATGCCTACGTCACGTACCAAAACATCCACATTTTTCTGGTACTGCAACTCGCACGTGCGTCACGTTAGAGTCTGACAATGCGCTCAGATGACGTACTGGGAATGAGTGGCAGCCATGATGCGGGCACGTAAGCCTTCTGAGCGTCAATTATATCCCGGCCCTAAGACAGTGTCGTGGATGGGAGACCCAAAGCACATAAAGTTCCAAAAGCACTTCAAAAAATTCCCACTAGAATGGAGGGGTTCAACCTCAAACCCCTGGCTGGTAATAAAGGACCAGCCCCAATTCTTTATAGAATGAAAGTTTATTTTCACAAAACGCTCTTTAATAAAAATGAAGATCCGTGGAGCACAAGAAGCAAAGGAGTTACCCTGAAACACGAAGGCAATTCAACGCAAACAAGACCCAAAATAGTAATGCAGACATTTAGTGGAAAGCAATGAAGTTCAATAATCTAGAAATCTAATCAATCAAAAGAAAACAAGTAAACTGACCAACTCGGTAGAACATTTGAAATGAACTGCGAGGGATTGATGAAGGCAAACTGGATTAATACAGAGATGTATAGGGAGGAGGGCGGTACCTAGCAGTGATTGACAGGTGGACCTGCCTCTCGGGGTATCTCAACATCACTGCTGCATCTTGGATCATATAAACTGCTCAAAAAAATGAAAGGAGCACTTTTGAATGAGAGTAGAGCATCAAGTCAATGACACTTGTGGGCTGTTGATGTGGTCAGTTCAGTAGCAGAGGGGCTTGTTCATCAATTTAATGAAATGAACAACAGGGGCACTAGAGGGGCAACAATGAGACGCCCCCCCAAAACAGGAATGAATGGTTTAACTGGTGGAGGAAGGCCACTGACATTTTTCCCTCCTCATCTGTTTTGTCACTCGTTTTCCATTTGGCTACGGTCAGTGTCACTACTGGTAGCATGAGGCCATACCTGGACCCTACAGAGGTGGCACAGGTAGTCCAACTTCTCCAGGATGGCAGGCACATCAATACGTGGCATTGCAAGAAGGTTTGCTGTGTCTCCCAGCACAGTCTCAAGGGCATGGAGGATATTCCAGGAGACAGGCAGTTACTCTAGTAGAGCTGGACAGGGCCCCTCGTAGAAGGTCCTTAACCCATCAGTAGGACCCACCGGTATCTGCTCCTTTGGCCAAGGAGGAACAGGATGAACACTGGCAGAGCCTACAAAATGACCTCCAGCAGGCAGGCCACTGGTGTGAATGTCTCTGACCAAACAATCAGAAACAAACTTCATGAGGGTGGCCTGAGGGCCCAACGTCCTCTAGTGGGCACCATGGAGCTCTATTGGAATGTGCCATAGAATACCAGAATTGGCAGGTCCACCACTGGTGCCTTGTGCTTTCACAGATGAGAGCAGGTTCATCCTGAGCACATGTGACAGACGTGAAAGGGTCTGGAGAAGCCATGGAGAACGTTAGGCTGCCTGTCACATTAATTTAGCATGACTGGTTTGGTGGGGGGTCAGTGATGGTCAGTCTGGGGAGGAATATCCATGGAGGGACGCACAGACCTATACAGGCTAGACAATGGCACCTTGACTGCCAATTGGTATCGGGATGAAATCCTTGACCCGCTTGTCAGACCCTATGCTGGTGCAGTGGCTCCTGGGTTCCTCCTGGTACACGACAATGCCCGGCCTCATGTGGCGAGAGGATGAAGGAAATTGATACCATTGACTGCCACCCCCCACGCTCACTCGCTTGACCTCAATCCAATAGAACACCTCTGGTGGGACATTATGTTTTGGTCCAACCGACGCCTCAGCCTGTCCAGAAGCTCAGTGTTTTCCTGGTCCAGATCTGGGAGGTGATCACCCAGGACACCATCTGTTGTCTCATTAGGACATTGTCAGGCATAATACAAACTACTGAGTACAATTTGGAGTTGCTGCAATGAAATTTTGGCCAAATGGACTCGCCTGCCTGCCGCATCATTTATTCCCTTTGATTTTCAGGGTGTCTTTGAATTCAACCCTCTGTCGGTTGATCATTTTCATTTCCATCCTTTCATTCCTCACACATCACCATAATCAGTCCATACCAGTAGAGAGTGCCAACAGGATTTGTTTCCCATTGAGATCTGATGTGTTTTCAAAGGGTTCCTTTCATTTTTAAGCAGTTTACATTAGAAAATTGTGATGAGCAAAAAAAAAGTTCTCATCCCTTCTGCTCACCTACTCACCTAGATTGTCCAACATAAAATCCTGATGAGTTGGTAAGGTCTCTAGATGAACCCACAGAGATTCTTTCAATGTTTTAACAGCAAAAGAACACTCAGGGAGGAAGTGCAGAGTGTCAGGAATGGTAGATATGAGCAGAACATACCAAACGCCTGGAACTTGCGCTTTTTTTTTAGCTGTGAAGATGTTGATGACCTCCCTGCAGTCACAGGGACTACTAAGGAGGTACCAAGTGACTTGGAAAGTGTACAGGGTGCGCACAAAGTCCATATACCCCTATCTTTTGGAGGATTTTGAAAGCTAAAGGTTACCTCTTAGGAATCCAAAACATCTGTATGGGTCCCTCCATGATCTCTGCATAGCCGAATGCGCCGCCAGGTTCTCCTGCTCATGTTCTGCAACATTTGCGGGGTGACTTTCTGGAACGCTGCGCGAACCGCGCGTTTCAGTTCATCGTTCGATGAATAACTGCGCTTCCGCACGTCTTCTTTGATAAACCCCCAGAGTGCATTATTTGGAGCTGTGAGATCAGGGCTTCTCGGAGGCCACGGAAGAGGAGCGGGATTGTTGTTTGATCCTCGTCCGATCCAACGAATCCCAGAAACTTTGTTGAGGCGATCACGCATGGTGATTACGAAATGGGCAGGTGCCCCATCTTGTTGAAACCAAACATTGTCAAGGATGCCCTGGTTTCTCAGTTGCGGGATGAGCCAGCCATTCAAGCATTTCCAGATAACTGATTTGGTTAACAGAACCATCAAAAAAATAAGGGCCACACAAATGCTATGCTGTCATTCCGGCCCAGGTCATCACGTGTGGTGGGTTATGCTCAATTTCTTCGAAGAAATGTGGATTTTCTTTTCCCCAGAAAAACACGTTTCGATTGCGGGAGCTGCGATAAATCGCACACTCGTCAGAGAACATAACCTTTTCCTTCTCAGCGTTTGTTGGAAATTGGTGCAGCATCAGATCACAAGCTTCCTGACGTCTGTCCAAGTCAGCATCCAAATGCTCCGCGATCGTGAAAACACTTGTGTCACCCATCGCTTCGTCATGGAATGACCGCCACGTTGTTGCGATTTCTTGAGCGGCAGCAGGTGGCGGCACCAGACAGGATGTCGGAAACACACCAGGAAATACGGGGAAGACTCGTGCTGATGTTCACAGGAACCAAATTGTCATGGTTATTCCTGTAAATGCTCCTAAAGATACAGTATATGGACTTTGTGTGCATCCTGTAGAGAGCAAACTGCTGCTGAGATTAAAAATGGCTGAAATGAAACAAATCACCAGGACCAGATAATATTTACCACCTAGTTCTTAAAGAGGTCACAGAGTGGTGTTGTGTGCTATTTCAAGGTTGCTGATCATGAAAGTGATATTATTTGTGGTATCTGATTCTTTACCGGTGGTCCTAGCCCCTCCAAGAGCCACTCCCAGAAGGTTAAAAATGACAAGTTTTAAACATAGGCATGTGGGGTGTCATTTCAGACTATTTCAAGGTCAGTGGTTATGAATATGAAGTTATTTTTGAGTTCTGATGCTTTACTAGCCCAATAAAGAATATTTAGACTTTAATCATTTGAATTAAAGCACGCATTTAAATTTTTCAAATTTCGGACGCAACTCCTCTTGTTTATTTTGCATTTCCACCTCATGATATAAATCATTACATTATTAGGGCAGCTTGTGCAAGTTGAGACTTTTTATCTTCTTTATCCCCCACCCGCATTTATAGGGTTGCCAGACATGTCCCATATTTGATAATTTTGTCCCCTGTCCCGTACTGTCCTTCCAGGAACACCCAAATGTCCCATATTTAGTTTATTTTCAAATTTCGTAATAAAAATATATTTTTACTACCTTCTTACAGTACTTAGTTGTAACTTTATAAGTAACTAGCCATGTGTGCCCAACTATGTTGCGCGTGTTAAAGTTGTCTGTGAAGGGCTCCCTGTTTAAACGCGGCTGCCAGTCGTGAACTGGGCCCTTTGTCGCACAGCATTATGATTTTTTATAAGGGAAACAAAATTACAAAAGAAAACCCTTAGACATTGATTCGATAGGAACGGCCTAGTCGGAATCACTGTCTGAATCGTAATTATGTGGTGGTGTAGGAGCATTTCTGCTTCTGTCCGTTCACAGTCCGTCTCGTTTTCATGACGCTGTCGTTTCCTCTCACAATCTCTTCTCAACCTTTCTCTAATCTCGCAGGTTGCTTTGTGGCAATCCAAAGAGTAAAGCAATATACACAGAGCAATGGTTATAAAAGGGGGACACATACGTAGGTATCCAGGCTCTTTAAAGCATAAATAGGGATCACTTCACTGACATGTGAGCAAGCCACGGTACAACTGTGAGACGCGCAGCACTCGCCGGCTACAACGTAACAATAATAACTTCCGGAACAAGCTGTTACGTTGTCATTCATTTTACCCACTGTCTTTCTTTCATTCATATGTTACGTAGGCACGTACCTTTTATCTTCGGCAATCTCATTCTCTAACCAGGCCTCAGGAGCTAACCAGCGTAACTCTGTCCACCACCCCTTCGTTATTCCGGCACATTGTTGACATCCGTGAGTAACAACAACGTACTAAACTGGAAGGTGGTCTACGCATGCGTGGAATTCGCGGACAAACAAAGATCAAGATCTAAATGAAGATCTCTTTAGTTAATTTAAAGCACAACAATTTGCTTAGTTTGAATGTCTGTGTTTTGAGGTGTGACTGGAGTACTACAGTCTTCAGTAGTATAAGCCTGGAGGAGATTCTTAATGCAATGCCTATGTTTTAGCTGTCTATCTACTGCCATCTAGTGCTTCTTCTTCTAATTCATTCGCAGACAAACAAAGATCAAGATCCAAATGAAGATTATATATAGAGATTGTACTTTCTTTTCTCTGATTCTCTTGATGAAAATAACCCAAATGCAATGAGGAAGCTTGTATTTGCTGCCTTTTTGCAGCTTGTTCAGTTGCTCTGGTCGACTGAGGACGGCGACACTCGCACCGTTTTGCTCTCCAGCCGCACCGCTCTTCAGTTCTCTATCAGCATTGCCACATAACAGCGTCAACAAAGTGGGTTCTTACTACTTGCCACGGCCCACTTTTTTTTTTCTAACTTAAAAAAGAATCCATCTATCCATCCCAAGAGGCCAAAACGTAAGAGTAAATTTTGTGATGAGTATTCCAGCGAATGGACATTTATCAAGCAAGGCAGAAGCTGTTTCGAAGCAAACTGTGGTGTATGGAATTGCACTTTCAGTAAATAATATTCAAATGATTTTACTTTTGTTTTCCTCATAACCCATTAAAATCCTTGCTTTATGTTTTCAACTTATGTCTCTACTTTTATATAATATATTGGTCTAGGGGCGGCACGGTGGCGCAGTGGGTAGCACTGCTGCCTCACAATTAGGAGACCTGGGTTCGCTTCCCGGATCCTCCCTGTGTGGAGTTTGCACGTTCGCCCCGTGTCTGTGTGGGTTTCCTCCCACTGTCCAAAGACATGCAGGTTAGGTGCATTGGTGATCCAGATCATCCCGTGTGTATCCTGTGGTGGGCTGGCACCCTGCCCCGGATTTGTTACTGCCTTGTGCCCTGTGTTGGATGGGATTGGCTCCCTGTAGTTAGGATATTGATAGATGGATATTGGTCTGGGTGCGTAGGGGGCATGTATAAATTTATATATATTGTGGAAGCAGGCCCGGCCCAGACAGGCAGACACACTGACATCACCCAACACACCTTTATTAATCATATTTACAGTGCACCACAAAACCCCCCAAAGTCCAGGCCAACTCAAATGCCTTACTCTTCAGGCCGCCTCCTTGACTCTCCTGCCAAGCTCCGTCCTTCTTCCACCCGACTCTGGCCTTGAATGAATTGAGGCGGCCCTTTTTATAAGCACCCGGATGTGCTCCAGGTGTTTCCCGGCAATCTTCCACAGACACGCCCCAGTGTGGTGGAAGTGCCGGCTGCATCCCCGGAAGCACTCCAGGTGTCCCTGCTCTTCTTCCCCCCCAGCACTTCCGGAAGTGGTGGAACTGCTGAGGTCCAGGGTCCCCAAGGCATTGAGGTTCCCCCTGGCGGTGACCACGGGCCCCTACAGGGTTAAGCTTCAAAGCCCTTCACCCGTGGTCACCAAAGCAGCCAGGGCGGTCACCCCCTTATGGTCTGAGGGAGGCGTAAGCCCTCCTCTGGTCCTCCGAGGTGTCCCGGCTGGGTCGCCCCCCCCCCCAGAAATCTGAAACAATATATAGTAATATAGAGAGTGATTTAAAGAGTGTCCCGTATTTCTAATTTTCTAGTCTGGCAACCCTACACTTTTATCCACCAGTAATTTATTACTGACACTAAAATTGAAGATCCACCTCTCCCCCCATTCATTGGTCAAGAGTTCTGTCTTCTCTGTGTAAAGGGGGTTTTCCTTTTTTCTGGGCTACTTTCATTTCCTTTAGGTATTTAGTCATATTTCTGTTTAGTAAAAAATACTCGAGTCGTGAGCACACAACTGGACGACTTAGTTTTGCGATACGAGAAATTAGAGATTTTTGTTTGTTTGTTTGTTTGTTTTTCATGGATGTTTTTGAGATCGTTTGGGTTGATCGTCACAGACAGGTATTCTGTCAGAAACTTTCTTCTGCATGACCACGTGAGATTAAACATTTTTTCCTTTACAGAGTGCAAGGGGTAAGTGACATTGTGACAGTCTGGGTCGGCTCCACACTGACTTGTTGCTACCTGGACCCTCTTTAACTGTCGACAGTCATGAACCGAGATGAGCCGGGCAAATGAGGGGCACACGCGTGCAGCAAGGGGTAGGTGCAACAAAAGTGTCAAGTGCTTTTATTTAAAACCAATCCAAAAAGCGGCGTTCAAAAGTGCAGTGCATCAACTCGTGATGTAAATAACCCAATAAAATCAAAACGCTTGAGCAGGTTATAATGTTTCAGATAAATATCCAATAAATCAATCCATTAAAATGAGGTTAAAAATCACAGCAGGAAACACTCACGAGCCCTGCTGCGTCCTTCTAAAAATCTGACGTCTTCCCCGGCTTGTCTCGTTTGGATCCCGCAGCCAATGGACAGGGCTGTCTTAACAGCATCATAAATCCCCCCGAACAAAGTAGAGCACAGGGGCACCCCTGTTTTGATAGCAAATCAGAAATATACATAGGCATCATAGGCTCTTGGGGCAACTGCCCAGAGTGCCCATGCGTTAAGACGGCCCTGCCAGTGGAGACGTCCTTCCAACAGGTGCAAAAAACCAAAAGGTTTGGGAGTTGGCCCTGATACACTGGGTTACTGTACCCACCACAGGGTCCCAAAGGTGCTGTCAGCCCTGGCATGGGTCCCCATTGCCAGTCTGTTGGCATCTGGTGCCACAAACACACGTCTTCCGCCCAATACCAGACCTTCACCATCTGTGGGAGACCCTGCCTCCCGGGTCTGCTGCCACTCCCCAGTATCACTTAATAAGTCCGTCCCTTCTTCATTCAGCCCCAGAGGCTCAGCTCCAGACCACCTGCCTCCATCCCCTCGCACGCTGGCATCTCCCTATCCTGCCATCTCTGTCTTTCTTTCTCTTATCCTCCATTCTCTCCGTCTTTCTATTTCTCTTTTTCTCTGTGCCATGCAGGCTCCTCTTATATTGGCTTGATTGGGCACTGATGTCACCCTCTGCCCACCCCGAGTTGAGAATAAGGTACATTTGCATGTGAGCACGCCGTCATCCAAGCCATGATTTGCCCACCTGCACCCCTTCTGAGCCCGCAGGCACTCGGGACCCGAGAATTTATTAAAAAGCCTGCACGGGTGCCACGGACCACTTATCACAGACAAATAAGAAAGTATTCGTTTAAGAGAGAGAGAGAGAGAGAGAATAAGGGCATGAGGGAGACTTTGGGGGTCCTCCTCCTGAGAGACGAGGACTAGGGATTGGGGACAAAGAGTTTGTAAGTAAGAAATGGGGGCTCAGCAATGTGTGCAAGTTAGGGTGGGCGATGAAGACAGAGTAGCAGAGCTCTGAGGATTAGCGATTGAGATTGTGGGTTGGCACCGAGGGTGACAGGGGAGGACGGGCAGACGTGACAGTAACGATCGGGAGTCGCTTTTGGTCAGCTCCTCTTGTCATTCCGGTGGCCCTCTGCTACTGCTGTAAATCAGAAGTTGGCGACACCGGGGACAGAAGACATGTCAACATGGTCACCATGGCGACTTGCAGTTCTCGATCACCAACACGGTGACCTAGAGCTGTTCGGTATCAGTCTGGCCGCTTTGTTTCCTGTCAAGCTGTCGTGTCACAAAAATCGATTCTGCACCCAAACCCCCTTAACTAAGCCCCCCCCCCCCCGACACAACAAAGCCAGCACTGTCAGGGGGAGGCCATTGTGCTGGCTATTTTTAGACATGAGATTTTTGCACACGGTTCAAGATAAGGTCAGACTTGTCAATTTGCTGTGCAGTATTAGGAAATGGGCTTCCGACAAAGTAGAGGATGACGGAGGGATTGGGGCAGAAAACAAAAAAACGTGAGATAAGGAAAGAGGGATCAAGCAAAGCTTCCCATCACCTTCTCGAGCAGCTGACCCAGGGATGTCCTTCTGAAAGAGTCGGGAGCCGTGCCGATTCCAAAAGTGCACAAAATGAATTACAAATAATTAATTAAAATAAAAATAATAATAACATGTTGAAAGGCACCTGATCATGTTACACACAACAAAGGGCAGAGCCCCTTGGTCAGCTCTCAGCCCCACCAGCTTCCCAGCGCACTCTCACTTGGAATCCCAAACAACAATTTCTAAGCTTTTCTTTAGCCCCCAGGGGCAAGCTTTACCAAGCTTTCTAATTGAATGTCAAATATTTCATGACAAAAAGTATAATATGTTTTTTTTGATGTTTACATAAATTAAAAGACAAATCCTTGGGGCTTTATGACAAATGCAGGAAAGCAAATGAAGCATAAAAAAAAATATGAATATTAATCCAAACATCCAAGCCTCAGAAAATACCTCAGGAAAAATACGGAAAACGAGGACCAAAAAAAGAAAAAAAAAAAAAAAACCTGGGAGATCGAAAGTACGGAGGACTTGTCAGGTCCTGGAAGAGCGTCTGGAGTTATTAAAGAGTTGGATTTAAGACACTTGCCAGTGTCTCAGATAATCAACATACAGACGGGACAAAAAGGCGTAACGCCATCTAAAGACATGAGGGCATGGGGGGGCCTGGCAATGCTGAAGTGGCCCCCGATGTTTGTGTGTGTCTGGTCACCTTGTGGGGCATCAACACCAGGCCTCCTGCCTTGCACCCCATGCTGCCTGGATTAGGCACCAACTGCCCCACAGCCCTGCCCTGGAGAAGAGGGATGGGAGGATGGATTTCTAAAAAATAAGAAATATACATACACAGAGAAAAGCACTTTTTGGAACAGGTGATTGGCACTATATACTGTAAAGAAAATGTATTAATAGATCAAAAGCATTTTTTGATGCGGACAGGAAAGGTGCTTTATATAGATAAATAAAAGGGACTCTTTATAAAATAAACACATACATAGATAGAGTACACAAGTACTGACAGAGAAGCAGAAGAAAAGCCCTATTTATTTAAGTAGGTAAGAGAAAGACAAAATATAAAAGGGCAGTTGTCATACACCGACCCAAAAAGCAATGTCAGATAGATACTGAAAGGCACTATATAATAAATAGATAGATAGATAGATAGATAGATAGATAGATAGATAGATAGATATGAAAGGCACTATATAATAGATAGATAGATATGAAAGGCACTATATAATAGATAGATAGATAGATATGAAAAGCACTATATAATAGATAGATAGATAGATAGATAGATATTGAACGGCACTATATAATTAGATATTGAAAGGCACTATATAATTAGATAGATAGATAGATATGAAAGGCACTATATAATAGATAGATAGATAGCTATGAAAGGCACTATATAATAGATAGATAGATAGATAGATAGATATGAAAGGCACTATATAATAGATAGATAGATAGATGTGAAAGGCACTATATGATAGATAGATAGATAGATAGATGTGAAAGGCACTATATAATTAGATATTGAAAGGCACTATATAATTAGATAGCTAGATAGATAAATAGATAGATAGATGTGAAAGGCACTATATAATTAGATATTGAAAGGCACTATATAATTAGATAGCTAGATAGATAGATAGATAGATAGATAGATGTGAAAGGCACTATATAATTAGATAGATAGATAGATAGATAGATAGATATGAAAGTCACTATATAATAGATAGATATATAGATAGATAGATATTGAAAGGCATATGTAATAAACAGATAGACAGATATTAAAAGGCACTATATAATAAACAGATAGATAGATAGATATTGAAAGGCACTATATAATATAAATAGATATAAATGGCAGTAGGTCGATAGACAAGAGGAGGATGAGTAATTTTTAAACATGCACTGAGGTTAGATAGAAATGAAAGGCACTGTATTATTGAAATCTAAAGAAGAAAATGCCTACAATAGAGATTGTGTGAATGACAGAAGAATAGATAGATATGAAAGGCACTATATGATTTATAGACAGATAGATAGAAATGAACAGCAGTATATGATAGATTGATAAACAGATATGAAAGGCACTGCTGTATGTTACACAAAGCCCTAGTAAGATGAACAGACTAATGAGCCTTCAGCATCCCACACAAAGCAGGACCCAGACCTAACCTCTGCGCCACCGTGCCTCCCCTGTCATGATGGTACTTGACTTTAATTTAATGAGCTGTTGAACTCCCAAGTAAAAATGTGCAGCTGAAATTATTTTTGGCAGCAGGGAAGCATTGGTAATTTTTCTTAAATTGCTTCTTAATAATTATTTACAAACATATTTACAACAGCAGCAGTTTACTTTATAAATCGCTCTGTTCACAGGGGACTGGCTACTTAAGTACAGGGTAATGTATGAGATGAAATTCCAAATTATTTTCTTTGTAACTCTTATGAGCTTTTAATTGGGTGGCTCTTTTTTGGATCTTTTCCTCTGCTTATGTACATCGCCCTATCAGGAGGATTTTTTACACCAGGAGGTCAAGGGTCAGGTCTAATAAGGTCAACTGATCCATATTTCAAGAATCCAGTGAAGGATGAACCTCAAGCCCCACAGGTTAAAAACTCTCTGGACTGCCTGATGACTAACCCCAAACCCACCCAATCTGAGATGCAGGTGGGTGTTTTAACAGAGGCTAAAGAACTTGAATGTAATGTCATATTGAAGTCAGTTGACAAAACAGAGCATAAACGCCTGGGTCACTCAGAACGCACTCATCTAACTGCTTAGGTGGACAGGGACAGCCATACTCTAAGGAGAAGGCTGTGGTAGACATGCAAATCTTACACCATAGCAAAAGTGAGTCTAACACCAAAACACAGGGTGGTCATTTTGCATCTCTAAGGTTTCTCCTAAGCAGACAAGCACAAACCAGTGGGCAAGGCTGAGGACCAGAAACGCAGCAGTTGGCCACAGCAAGCCAGACGTCCAGTGTATCCAGCTGACTTCCCTTCAAATGAAGAAGAGGCCCAGTACCACCCTCTGTCAGCTCAGAACTGGCACCAGGACCCTGGGACACCAATCTCCAGTGTTATCAGATGAAACCATTCGTCCGAGGTGTAAATCAAGTAAAGCGACTCTCTGAACCTGCAGGTGTTCTAAAAGAAGGCCAGATGGAAGGAAATGAATTCAGCTCAACACGATGGACTTCGTGGACGCCAGGGTAATCACAGTGTGTAGGACGGCCAGTGCCGAGGACCACCCAGTTAAAGGCTAGTTTGGAAGGAGTTGTTTCGGCCCCCTTACCGATTAATCTAGTGTTATAAGTAGGTTGACGCTTTTATCCAACACTCGGTTCCACTGCTTTTATTTCCTGAGTTGAAGCTCTGGCAGGCGAGGGGTGCCTTGCTCAACGATACGTGGTGTCAGTAGTGGGATTTGAACCCACAACTTCACACTTTGAAGTACAAAGCCTTAACCACTGCAACACAATTTCGGCCTGCAGGGGACCCTACAGGAATGTGGCGAGCACAAGCAAACCGCACACAGACCCCAGCTGAGTCTGCTCTTCAGTTTTTATACATTTAAGCCACCCCACCCCTCGTATGTCGAAATTCCTTTTTTATGTCCCTTTTTCATTCATTTTGTTCCTTGTTTTGTGTTAAAGTTGTCATTTACATTTCTTATTTTTATCATTTATTATAAAAATATATAATATATATATTTATTTATATATTTTCTAAGGGGCTCTGCCCCCTGCTCTCTTTGCTTGCCAACACCCAGGCTGGCACTACACGCTAGTCACTTCACGGCTCTGCCGCTCACGTATGGGGAAGCGGATGTACAATGTAAACAGATTGTTATTTTCATGGGAATTGTTACGTATGCATAATAGAATTAACTATTTTACATTACAGCGAGTAATTAACCATATTAAAAAATAGTCAAACCTAATACATTGAAAGAAAATTATGTTTCATGTTGCGTTAGAGGTATTCGTTGCGTTATACGTTTTCATTCTGTTTGGCTTTGAAATTAACACGCAGATATTTTTTAAACTTACACTTTTACTGTAGCACTTCAGTAAAAATAATATTTGGAATTAACTTTTCGTCAGTGTCGCTTTGAATTTTGATTCCGTGTTTGGACTTTCATCGTGACAACGCAACGTATAACTGCCCGTGAGTGAATATCGTTTCTTTCTCTCTATTAAATAAACCAGCTTTTTCGAATGTTTGTCTCTGTGATTTGTTAATTGTCATAGCAAAAGCTATTCTAACGGGAAACTGTTAAAGTTTTAATATGAATGGCATATCAAGATCTCCTTTGATGTCTAATGTTATCCCTGAAGATATACTACATTACCTTTCTTGTCGCCTGTTAAAATTTGACATGTCAGAATTGTTTGACCAATTTTGAACACAACTAATCTTATCCTATTGCATAGCCCGTCACTCATATATAAATTACTCAATAACATTATGACACATCCTTCTTTCAACAGTAATTCGGCTGTTGGAAGACCTGACTGTGTTAACGGTTGTAGATATTCTTCATGATGTTGTAAGTTGATGTTTTCATCTTCTGCACCTTCACCACTAACTGTTAGTCTACTGCTACACATTTAACCAATTTGCAGTGTAACTGATCAACAATTATCACGTTAATTAATTTGACTCCATCGTTTCTCGGTGTTAGGATTGCCCGTGTACTCATTTCTTCTGTTGATAACCCTTCAGGATGAAATTCTTCAATAAGATTTGGACATAATATGTCTTCTTTTATTGGGAACTTAAAGTGAGGAAAACGTAAAAATGTATAAGAGCTGAGAGCGCAGGAAATGTGTCTGACAAAAGCTTCACACGAATGACAGGTGAGAGGATCGTTGGCGTGGGCCGTTAACCGGAAATGGTGGAGAGGAGGGCGGGACTTGAAAAAATCTCGCCTCAGCAATAGTCTCGTCTCGTCTCAAGATTTTTTTTATAATATATATATATATATATATATATATATATATATATATATATAATACATTCATCCATCAGTTATCCAACCTGCTATATTCACTCTACAGGGTCACAGGGGTCTGCTGGAACCAACACAGGGCGCAAGGCAGAAAACAAACCCCGGGCAGGGCGCCAGCCCACCACAGTATATATATATCATATAAAAATAAATTATTATTATTTTATTATTATTATGTTAGCCTGTAACATCTCATACAATCAAGTCAAACTTTACAAAACTTAATTCAATCCAACCCTCACCCACGAGAAAGAGAGGAAGGCCAACAGCCTGAGTAAAACTTTTGAGAGTAGTAAAGAGAGGAAAGAGGCCTTCTCTCCAATTATACAGTAAATGCTTATTCTAAAATGTTATTGATTAGATCCTGTCCATTGTTAAAAAATATTTAAAGAAAAAATCGGGAGTGGTCTCCCCTTGACTCTCTTGTATACTCAGATATGGGGATGGATATTTGAGGAGTAAACTGCAAGACAAGGATTATATTTGTATGTTATATACATTGAAGAACCATCAACAACAAATCAAATCAAATTAGTAATATACTGAACAATTATTAGAAAAGTAAAGGTGAATAAATCGGACTCTACAGCTGCATGAATAAATTAGTCGCATTATAAATTAATTGAAAAGTATTTCCCAAATAGCTAAATCCTGTTCACTTATAAAAGGTAAAACTTCACCGTCGTTAAGAAAAACGTTGGTGTAGTAAAGCCTTCTTTGCAGAAGAGTAACGTATTGCAGACTGACTAGCGCGAACTGACAAAATGACCGAGAATGGCGAATATAACAACTTAAAAAGCAGTTGAGGACACAACTGAGTAGAAGAAGGGATGATTATCTACACGGGAACGGCTGCACATCCACAACTGTGTGCTGCAGTCAGCTCGGCTGGTTAAAATAGTTACAGTTGCCAACAGAGGGTGCTATAGATTTCTTTGCTCCTTGTTACCAGTAGATTAATAACAATTGATCTCATTATTCACTAGTAACATAAATATTCTTTTCAAAGAGTGCAAGAATATAGGTAGGTACTGTATGTACTCGCGTTTACGTTCTCCCGCAGATAAGTCGGGGCTTGATTTTAACGTATAATTTACGTTTTTTTATAAAGTCGAATGCAGAAAACTCACGCTATTGGTCCAAGAGATTATGATATGCTAACGCCCACCAGAGAGGGTAACTACGGAGCACACTGCCTTTTTTTTTTTCTATACACTGTGCCTACGTGACCACACGGAAATACCCAAACTATTCTGAAGCGACGTTAGCACTGATTTGTGTTTTTTGTATGTCACACCCTCACACACCTTTATCGTAAGATCATCCCATGTCTACGATGGAGCATTCGATCAGAAGAAAATATGAAGCTGGTTTTAAATTAAAAGTCGTTGAAGTAGCGAAAGAAATTGGTAACAACAAAATTCGATGAGTCTGAGAAACTGGTGTGAGATTGGAGGAGGCAAGAAGTTGTTAAAAACAAAAGAAAGTGTAAGTGTTGTATTTTTGAACGGGCATATAAGTCAGGATTTTTCGGGTTTCAAGACTCGACTTTTATACGAGTATATATGGTATTTCCAGTAAAATAATACAATGACATCATTTAAATCAAATATTTTAATCGGTGATGAATACGTATTACAGAGATCTGTAAGGCATTAATTTGCCTTACCTATGCACTTTAGTAGTAAACTCCAGTGGCATCATGTATAAACATCACGTATGCACAAAAACGTTGCGTACGCCCGTTTCCACGCTCACATCGCGATGTATAAAACTAAACTTGGCATAAAGCCATGCACGGCAGCACAGCCCATTGCGTACTCACATTTCCACTTTTGTCAATACGCCGTGTTTTAGTGTGAATTCTACGCACGCTGTTAGGTGGCGTTTATTCAAACATAATATTTTTTAACGGCATGACGCAACATGTTTCACTGCTGGTATGCACATGTTCTAATATTGAAAGCTGAAATTATCTAGAAAACTGTATGCTTTCAGAGAAAATGTAACAAGAAAAAAAAAATTGTCCGTAATGGTTTTCTTTACCGTAATACCTATAATTAAAATTTGCCATGATAATTTTATTTTTGGCAAACAATTCAGGTAAATCACCGCTTTCAGTAATCGGAAGTGGGTCAAATGTTGCAAGAGACTTGTGTAATGTGTGTAATGGCCGGCAAACAAGCACTACTTTAGAAAGCTTATACTCACAAACGTGCTCGCTGTGACTCCATATTTTGTTGTGGTGAGAACAAAAACAGTTCAGCTTGCGCTCTATAACAACCACCTTGATTTGAGGATTGGAGGTCCGTGTGTTTCCTAGTGAGAAAGCAAAAAATAACAAGAAACAAACCCTTGTGGAATTCATGAGGGAGACCGCAGACCACAGCAGATTAATGAATGATCGTCACTGGCAGGAAAACTAAATGAGTGACACACAGCAAATGGAAACAAAGTCCCACTTCTCCATACATCTCCGCCAGAAAAGACAATAGCGCTGGCACACTGCGCCATTCTAGCTCTTGATTAGGGTAAACGGGGTTTAATTATCCAGAAAATGGAGAGGGGGATTAGCGCTGTTTGAGAACAGCTGCCGATGTTGACCCCAACTGTCATGATGGTGGGGTCTCCAGAGGAAGGCCAAACGAGGATGAGGTGGCAAAGGACTTTTTTTTTTTTGTTTCCCTCTTTATGCATATAGGAGGACAGTTTCTGTGCCCAGACGTCACCTACCACTTCCTCCTCTCTCAACAGGGGATAACGTTTTTAGCAAATTTCTATTTTGGTCATTTAATGTTTGTCTGCCTGTCAGGCGATCTGTGGAACCAATGAAGTCTGCCTGACTGTTTGCATTGCAGTTAATGAGGCTCAGGCTTTAAGCTGACATGGTGGGGTGTGCTTACTGCGGCTGCCGGACAGTTCCGGAATTTTCTAACATCTTCTGGACGTCCCTTTACTCGCATTTGATCCTTTCATTCACGTCTTTGATGACTCTTCCTATAAAGTCAGTAGACGGATTCGGAGAGTATGGGTTTGTCAAGAGGTCACTGAAAAGGGGTCCCAAAAAGGACGACGGTCCAAGTCTTTAGGGTTTTGGTGCTTCCTGTCTTGCCAACCAACCAACTAGACTATAAAAAGAAAAGCCACTCCAAAACATAAAAAAACAAAAAGAACTCAAACAAATGACCTTAACCTAGCGTACTGTCAATAGTTAATTGCTCCTGGGAGTGCATTAGCATTACAGTACCTGGAATCTCACCTAGGTGTGATGGAAAATCAAGGTAAGGCCCTGTGGCCCCCATGGAACCAAACTCCAAGTCCCAGCATGCCCTGCAGGAATCCATGCTTTCCACAGCCGCCCAGGAGGTCTGCCCCTCTAACATCCCAGTGTAGGTAGTGACTCATGGATGCTCTCTCTCTTTCTCTCCTCCAGTCCTTCCATCCAGCTGGCGTCCCGGCCGTCACACTGTTCATGCTGTGAGACTTGCCCGGACACCACCAGTCGGAAACCACATCTTTATAAAAAGCGCACGTTTATTTTGCAACAATAAACTCAGGTTTACAGTCCCGAACACCACACACAATGCACACAGTGAATAATCACCACAATAAGTCTCTCTTCCTCAGTCCTTGGCCGATCTGTCTCCTCCTGGGAGCTCCCCGACTGTAGGAAGGCGGCCCCTTTTATTCCAGCCCAGATGTGCTCCAGGTGGCCGATGACGTCCTTCCGGCAGCACTTCCTGGTGTGGCAGAAGTGCTGCCCTTTGCCCCGGAAGCACCGGGGGCCAGTGGAAGACCTGACTGTGTACAACAACAACATCATTTATTTCTATAGCACATTTTCATGCAAATAATGTCGCTCAAAGTGCTTTACATGATGAAGAAAAGATAAATAAAAGACAAAGTAAGAATTAAAATAAGCCAACACTAATTAACATAGAATAAGAGTAAGGTCCGATGGCCAGGGAGGACAGAAAAACAAAAAAAAGACTCCAGACAGCTGGAGAGAAAAAATAAAATCTGCAGGGGGTCTGAGCCCACAAGACCGGCCAGCCCACTCTGGGCATTCTACCCAACATAAATGATCAGTCCTCTTTGTATTTAGGGTTCTCATGAAAGGACTTGATGATGATGGTCATTTAGACTTCTGGCTTTTAGTCCATCAATGTAGGAACATCACGGTGCTTTGATTAGGTGGTGGTAGCCCAGATCGCCACCACAGAAAACCGGCAAGAGAAACAGAAGAGAGAGTAGGGGTCAGTACGGATTTTAGAGCCACCATGAATAGTTATGATAATTACTTGAATATGCAGAGTATCAGGATTAAATGAAGGTGAAGTTATGAGAAGGCCATGTTAAAGTAATGTGTTTTTAGTTTCAGTTTTTTAAAGTGCTAAACTGTATCAGCCTGGTGAATTCCTATTGGCAGGCTGTTCCAGATTTTAGGTGCAAAACAGCAGAAGGCTGCCCGCCTCATCGCTTCTTTTAAGTTTTGCTCTTGGAATTCTAAGCAGACACTCATTTGAGGATCTAAGGTTACGATTTGGAATATAAAATGTCAGACACTCTGATATGTAAAATGGAGCAGATTATTTAAGGCTTTGTAAACCATAAGCAGGATTTTAAAATCAATTCTGAATGACACAGGTAACCAGTGTAGTGGTGTTGTAGATATTCTTCTTGATGTTGTAAGTTGATGTTTTCATCTGCCACACCATCACCACCAACTGTTTCAGCAGAGTCTATTGATACGCATTTAACCAATCTGCCATGTAACCGATTGACAATTTGTGCGTTAATTCGTTTGACACGGTGCTAGGATCGCCCATCTACTCGTGTCTTCTGTTGATTACCCTTCATGATGAAATTCTTCAGTCAGATTTGGTCATAAGGATTCTTTAATTGGGAGGAAAACATAAAAATGTATAAGAGCTGAGAGCGCAGGAAGTGTGTCTGACAAAAGCGTTCACACGAATGAGAAATGAGAGGACCGTTGGCATGGGCCATGAACCGGAAATGGTGGGGAGGAGGGCGGGACTTGAAAAAATCTCTTGGCAATAGTCTTATCTCGCGGGACTTGACATTTTCTCTTTCAAAAAGTCTCGTCTCAGGATTTCCTTTTAAAATAGAGAGATAACACATGTCAGTAGCCCCATTAGAAATCTATTCACTGAGAATAACGTTGACACGTTCGATACTTATCTTCCCCGCTGTATTTGTATTTGCATACGCGTCATTTGTACAGAAGCCTGTGGTTCCTTCAGTTGTTTGGAAGTGACTCTGATGAGGACCAGGCCTCCTGAAGTTCTACAGTCATTGTTTTTTTCTATTTAAGTTACTTGGATCTTCCCAAAGGCAGGCTCTGGCCTAAACGTAGGCCCTTAAATACAACCACAGGCCCACTCCCAAAGAACTCAATCAGAGCCTCTTAAAAATCCCGATCAAATTCTGGAACCTTCCAGGCGGTTTCAACACACAGTCGCCTTGGTGTATGGAGCCTTTCCGAACCACTGAAAGTATGAACAAAGGCTGTCTTTTAGCTCGTATCGTGACATTACCACTTACGTTAATGAAGCCGACACCCCAATTGACAGTACGGTAACGTGACGACATACGTGCGGTTTCAAAGTCAAACGTACTCACACACAGCCTTTGGGGCCACCTGGTGTAACACCCGGTGCGGACATGCAGGCGCACGATTTGAATTTAGGACCCCCCTGATCCATGAGGACAGGAGAGCTATGCACTGGGCCCACCATCAACCCGAAATACTCCTTTTAAAAATGAAAAACCCAACGCTTGCTGCCATTCGGGGGCCCAGGAGGCCCGTGCCGACCTTGCAGAGAAATCAATGACGATTCATTAAAGGAGACGCAGGTTTCAGTTATTTTGAATTCTGCTACGCGTTAATAATTAAAAAGAGGGCCGCCGTTTGACACGTGCACATACCTCACACGTGACAGGTCAAGAACAAATGGGGATTGTGTTAATCGGAGCAGCCGTCCTCATCAACGAGGCCATCCATCAGCAGGACGCTGTCGTTTATCAGTGTCAGCCACCTGTAAATAGCAAGGGGACAAAAATTGGAGATTCACGGCTCAGTGATTGAGACGAAGGGAGGTCCGATGTGCCGGGACAAGGCCAGGGGGCACGTCCGTCTCCAGCACTGGCCTGTCACAGGATGGACTCTTAGATGTGACCTCCCGTGTCTGAGGGTGGGTTGCTTTAGTTTCTTCAGACTCGAAAATCTGACCCCTCGGCATCGCCAGTTGGGTTTGGGTTACTTAAAGCAAAACAACTGCGGCCTTTGATTCAAATTGAAATTCCTGAAAAAAAAGAAATACCACTAAATAAAACTCACCCCTTTGCTTCTCAGACTGTAATAATTAGTTGAGCTCATTCATTATTAATCCACCCATCCATCTAACGTTCTACACGGCCGTGACGCCAAGGTTAGAGGGGGTGATATGGGGGTTACAGCTACAGTATGCTGAACTTACAACGCGGCCCACCATTGCAGTGCAGTGTTGGATGAATCCACGCTTCCATTCAGTCGTGTGAAAAAGTAAGTGCACCCCATAAAGTGTGGTGTTTTATAACATGTGTGGACTTCATCGTCCTTTAAAGAGATAAAAGGTGATGTGAATGAATAAAATCAAGGCACATTTGACTCTGCAATAATTTATTCAATGAAAAATGAACTGATACGGTGCCCTCCACCATTTTTGGGACAGAGAAATGTTTCTCCTTGATTTATCCCCTCTGCCCCATAGTTTAAAATTAGAAATCAAATAATGAATCTTATTTTTAACCAGAAGTTATGTAACAAATAATTAATATACAGATATTGTTGGGGTTCAGTTATAATAATTGGTTTCTGCTACATAATGTACTCACTATACAGATATTAACATAGACTAACAGAATGTCAGGTTATATAGTGCCTTGACGTGTGGAGTACAAGTCACAGGAGGTTCTGCTCAGTCTTTATAACACACTGGTGAGGCCTCATATGGAGTACTGGGTGCAGTTGTGGCTACAAAAAAGGCATAACATCATTAGAAAATATCCAGAGAAGAGCGACTGGGCTGATTAGAGGGCTACAGGGGATGAGTTATGAGGAAAAATGAAAAGAGCTGAGCCTAACGCTTGCATTAAGTTTAGGTCTTGTTAGGTCTGAGTGCACAATGGGAGTTCTGAAAATTGAGAGTACCCCTTATGAGGACATAGACGTCCTAGTGGACTCTAAGCTATCGACTGCCAGTCAGTGTTCAGAAGCCATTAAGAAGGCTAACAGAATGTCAGGTTATATAGCGCCTTGATGTGTGGAGTACAAGTCACAGGAGGTTCTGCTCAGTCTTTATAACACACTGGTGAGGCCTCATCTGGAGTACTGGGTGCAGTTTTGGTCTCCAGGCTACAAAAAGGACATAACAGCACAAGAAAAGGTCCAGAGAAGAGTGATGAGGCTGATTAGAGGACTACAGGGGATGAGTTATGAGGAAAAATTAAAAGAGCTGAGCCTTTACAGTTTAAAGCAAAAGAAGACTAAGAGGAGACCTGACTGAAGTGTTTAAAATGATGACGTGAATTAGTCCAGTGGATCGAGACGATGACTTTCAAATGAGTTCATCAAGAACACGAGGACACAGTTGGAAACTTAAGGGGAAATTTCGCACAAACATTAGGAAGTTTTTCTTTACACAAAGAACGATAAACACTTGGAATAAGTAACCAAGTTGAGTGGTAGACAGTAGAACTTCATGGACTTTGAAAACTCGACTTGATATTTTTTATGAAGAATGAAGTGGATAAGACTGGCGAGCTTTGGCCATCTCGATTATTCTAATGTTCTAATAATTAAAGCCTGCATTGGGTTCAATTTGGAGACCTGACTTGCTATGCAAGTTCTTGCAGACACAGGGAGGAAATTCAAACTCTACGTGGATCCACGGCAGGCAGTGAGGTGTTTCTGAGATCCTCCTGCGCTTTTAAGGTAAAGTGGGGCGACACAGAGGTGTCAGTATGGCAGCCTCAGATCTCTTGGGCTCAGGTCCATGCCAATGTGCAGTCTGCATGTTCTCCCAGTACTTGTAGGTTTTCCTCCCACTTGCCAAAAATGTGCACTTTGGGTTAATTGGAGACCATTAATTGGGGGGTCTGTTTACCTTACCATGGAATGGTGTGCCCCCCCATAACCCTGTATTTGGTTCCTATTTCTTTACCAGGGTGCCACAATGAACAACTATTGTAATCTAATAAGCCCTTAGATAAAAACCCCAGGACTTGGTGAAAACCTGTTGTGGCCACCAGGGGGTGCCCCAGAGCCACAACTCCACCAATTTCAGGTAAAATCAATGGTGGGTTAACATACAGTGATTCCTTTACAGGCCCAGCACAGTAATAATGCACAATCGCTCGCCTTCCACCACTCATACACGAGTGCCATCCACCGACTCCTGATGCAGATGGGGTGACGTCTTTTATTCTGGACCCAGGAGTACGTCAGCAATCAAAGCACTGCACTTCCCCAAATTAGGGACAGCGTTCTTCTGCAGCTCCCCCTGGTGGCACCCTAGTACCCCAACAGGGCAGGCTGCCTCTCTTTGGACTACAATTCCCAGTATGCCCTGCAGGGTTACAAATGAGAGTTCCACCAGAGGGATGCTTGCCACCCTGAGTACAGGGGGTATAAAGGACCCCGGGAAGCAGCCTCTCCCTGTCCTTTCATTGTGACCACCCAACCCGGCCAGGTGCCTGTCCATTAACCCAGGAGTACGTCTGCGATCAAAGCACTGCACTTCCCCAAATTAGGGACAGTTTTTCATTGCAGTTTCCCCTGGTGGCACCCAAGAACTCCAACAGGGCAGACTGCCTCTCAGGACTACAACTACCAGTATGCTCTGCAGGGTTACCAATTGGAGTTCCATCAGAGACATGCTGCCACCCTGTGTACAGGGGGAATGCAGGACCCTGGAGAGCAGCCTCCCCTTGTCCTTTCATTATGCCCACCCACCCCGACTTCAACAGCTTTCAACTGAACCCCAGGTTGCCATTGACCGCCTTACTGGAATAAATTGTAAACTGTGAAGCCGACAGTAGAGAGAATCAAATTGAAAAGATAAAAGCGGGCCGTGTTTCATGCTTAAGAATCAAAGCCCGGTTGAATTCATCTCCCTTTTTTTTTTTTTTAATGTTTTCCATTTAAATTCTACACATAATTAAAAATGGAAACATTATTAGATGAACATTTTGAAGTGTAAGTAGATTGCTTTTAAATTAGAGTCACTATAGAGCTTCCCAAAGATAAAGTGGTCTGAAACAGAATTTCCCTGAGGCTACAAAGTCAAATATTATAATTAGTGGAGCCTGAAGAATAATTTAGAATAATGCGCCCCGGATTATGGAGGTTAACAAAGAGGTCGGCACGGGACCGACAAACTATAAAATACGATTAAGTCCCGATTCCACTTCATGTCTGTCCATTAATAGGCACCATTATAGCACAGAAGAGATCTAATAAAAAGCCTGTTATGAAGCCAAAGGGGAGCTTAGCGCCTAATATTTGGAGAGTTGTGAGGAGGTAACCTCAGGGGAGAGGAGTCGCCGCCACCACCATCGCCACCACCGTGGCCGCCTCACATCCGCTTTAGAGGGATGTTTGTGCCCTGGAATTGGTAATCTTTTGCCACCGAGGACCCCTTTAAATCCTTTTGGCTCAGAATTAATGTGAAGCCCTCTGATGAGGACTTGTTCAACGTGATTAAAGAATCAATCGGGGATCTGCCGACAGGCAGAATGAGAAAAAAGAAAAATGCAATTAGCGATTGTGCCGTGCCAGGTCTCTGCCAGGAAGGCCAGCACGTTGGATCGTTCAAGATGAGGAACGGAAAATGCAATGAAATAAATAAGACGAGCAAGTGGCTTGCCTGACCCTCACCCTAACCCTTCGTGCTCTGCTATGTGTGTGTTAGTTATGAGCATATGGCGAAAACTAATTGGTGATCTCGTTTGTCAACATTTGAGATCAGGTCCAGATGCAGACCTGCAGAAAGGAGCTCCGTCGGACAGCCAATTGGATTGCCGGTTTTTGTCACATGGTTTACTTGCCTTGAGTCAGATAACTCTTCCCCCAACTCTAACCTTAACCATTATGTGCTATCAGTGACGTGTAAAGTGACAACCTCCTCAATGGAGTGGCACTCTGGAGGTCCGCAGCTAGAGGCTGTCATCAAAATCCCGAGGTGACTTGGCACGCGTGAAAACTGAACAAGGAGTGGAGAGTCAGACGTCACTTCAGGATCGGGACTGTAGTGCTCAGTAATGTCTACAGAAGGAAAAAAAACCTTTGTAAATGGCCACATTTGTCCTAAAATAGGATCCATCCATCCATTATCCAACCAGCTATATCCTAACTACAGGGTCACAGGGGTCTGCTGGAGCCAATCCCAGCCAACACAGGGCACAAGGCAGGAAACAAACCCTGGGCAGGGCACCAGCCCACTGCAGAAAATAGGATCTGGTCCTCATTTAGGTTACAATAATCGACAGACGCAATCTGTTTTAATTAATGTCAGTCAGTCAGTCATCTTCCAACCTGCTATATCCTAACACAGGGTCACGGGGATCTGCTGGAGCCAATCCCAGACAGCACAGGATGCAAAGCAGGAACAAGCCCTGAGCAGGGCATTTAATACAAATAATAAAAAATAATAATATGAAATTATTATTATTGTTAATAATAATACAAATAATACAAAAGTAATCATAATATGAAATTATTATTAATAATAATAATACTATTATTATTATTATTATTGTTGTTATTATTATTATTATTATTGCTAATAATAATAATTATTATCATTATTATTCTTATTGTTAATAATATTAATACAGTATATACTGTCAAAAATGTGCAAAACATAGTACAAAGTCAGAAGTGCAACGATTATAATAATGATTCAAATAAAAAATAATAATAATGATATGAAATTACTGCAGTGTGCATTGCTTAGTCGAAGAAAATGTTGCACTTATCTAAACCCCTAAGTCCTTTTCAGAAGTTGCTTCCTGCAGTTCAGTGTCTGCCATCTTGTATTTATAACTGAGGTTCCCTCTGCTCACATTTAGCACTTTGCACTTTTCTACATTCAGCTCCAGTTTCCAGATGTTCACCCATCTCTGAAGCTCATCCAGGTCATATTTGACTTCTTTTTGCTGCCCCCTCAGTGCCTGCCATCCCTCCCGTTTTAGTGTCATCTGCGAAGTTGACAAGTTTACTGACTTTACCAGGTGGTCTTCTACTCTTCTAGTCCAGCAGCAGGATGCATTTTGAAGTAAGAGGAATCGCTTCAGGCTTTGTTATGGCCAGACCCTAAGGAAAAGAGATCCGGCTACAGAGCAGAGTTATGGCCAGGTTAAGACCACTAAAGTACAGACGGAGTGGGTTATAAAGGAAGGAGTGGGTCTTTTGTCATTAATTTCTTGAGTGGATGCAAAAGTTTTGTCCATCATAGTGGTCAGTTGCCAAGTTCGCTCACCGAGTGTTTATGTGGGTCCACCCTGGGTGTCCGTTTGTCTGGGATTGAGTGGTCTTTTCAGAGAAGACCCAGAAAGTTGCATTCCAAGTAAAGGGTCTGTGTTGTTTATCAGCCCTGGTTGGGGTTTAAATCCTTCTTGTTCCTTTTTCAGTTACCGACTTATGTTAACGTTAATCATTTCTCATTGTTCCTTATTTTGATTTTGTCTCGAAGCCTTTGTTTCTTGCTTTGTGTTTTGTGGGTGGTTCCACAGGAGGCGGGGCCACCAGTTCATCACCACCCTCAGCCATATTAAGCAGCGTTTCCTATCCTTTATCCTTTGGTGGCACACTTTGTGAAACCAAAAACGTCCCAGGGCCCACCACAATTTTACTAACCAGAAATGTATTGTGTCTCATACCGTTCTAGGGGACAGGACTACCGGAGAAGCCGGTATAAAAAGGAGTTCCGAGATCAGCGTTCCCAGACACAGCACTTAGTGGGCACTTTTGTGGTGTCTCCCAGCTGCACTGTCTGCTTCAGAGTGTGGAAGATGACCCGGACACAGACAGGCGGGCACGTTCAACTCACCCAACACACGTTTATTTGCCATCACTATTTAGAATGTTAAAAGTGCCACACAACCCCAAAGTACCCAAAGTCCAGGCCAACTCAAATGCTTTCATTCTTCAGGCCGCCTCTTTGTCCTTCCTTCTCTCCCGACTCCAGTCATCATATGGAGGAAGGCAGCCCCTTTTATACACACCCAGATGTGCTCCAGGTGCCTCCCGGCAATCTTCCACCAGCACTCCCCAGTGTCCCTGCTCCTGTTCCCCCCAGCACTTCCGGGTGTGGCGGAAGTGCTGAGGACCAGGGCTCCCAAGGCATTGGGGCACCCCCTGGCGGTGACCACGGGCCCCCACAGGGTTGAGCTTCAAAGCTCTGTACCCATGGCCCCCATAGGCACCAGGGTGGTCACCCCCATGTGGTCTGGGGGAGGCATAAGCCGGGTCACCCCTCCAGCCACCTGTGACAAGAGGTAACTTGTACAGTGTGCTGCATCCTACAGGATTTCTTTGTTGAACTAAGATGATGGATGTCACAAGCCAGATCTAGAATTCCTCCACCATTACCTTCTTGCCCCAAATCTCTGACCCAATCAAGTTGCAAGACCGGCCCTTGCACCTTTAGAAGGTTGATCTCTTCTTCCGGTTTGGGCGAGACTACTGGAGCAGTAACTTGGCTATGGGCGTCCATGACTCTGCGCGCAACCATCCTGGTATCTTTCCACACCAACATTATCAACAGAAGCCATAAATTATAAATACGATGTGGTTAGTAAATTAGCCACAATCCCATCCTCGTTGCCAATTGTATCCCTGGGAATGTGTTCTTTTGTGATTGCAGCGTGTTACTTAACCTGAGTCTATATAGATATAACATAAAAGACGATACCCCCTCCCTAGTGATATGGCAGTAAGAAATCATGTAGGAGAAATAACTTTGTTTAATGTCGGTTTACACTGTAGAGTGTACAAAGACAAATGAAGCCAAAGGAACGAATGAAAGACGTCACCACCTGTTTCTGAGAATGCTTTCCGCATCTGCAGTGATGACCCAGACAGAGTCCACTCCTCCCGATCGGGTCTTGTCACTGGCTGGCTTCATTCGTCTTTGTACTCTCTGCAGTGTAAGCCGGCATTAAACAAAGTTAAGTTATTTCTCCTACGTGATTTCTTACTGCCGTATCACTAGGGAAGGATATCGTATGTTATGTTATATCTGTGGCTCCGCCCATGTAGTAGTGAAACAGGACAAACTTTAAAAATCAATTAACAAAAAGGTATTGCTAGCTAAGTGGAGGCAAGTTACACTCCAAAACGCAGAGGTAGACTGACTCCCCACTCCTGACATCACGCTTCCTCTTCCCCTCAGCCTCTGTCTCGGATTAATGCGAATATATCGCTCCTGCAAGCGAACTATGATTCTTAGCATGATGAGAGAAGTCGAAAAATCAACCGGAATGTTCAAGCAAATTCTAGAAAAAAACCTGATCTAAATCTGTTAAGCAGTGCTCTCATTCGCCAGCTAAGCAGAGGTAAGGTATGCCCCTAAGACACCCCCAATCCCCTCCGCCTGCAGCCTCTCTCTTGAATTTGTGCAAATAAATTGGTGCCGCAAGCGAACTATGATACATAGCGCAATGAGAAAATGTCGCAAAACCAACTGGAATGTTCAAGCAAATTATAGAAAACAAACCTGATCTAAACCTGTGAAGTAGTTCTCTCGTTCGCTAACTAAGCGGAGGTAAGGTACACACCCCGAGGCTGGCACATGTATAATGAGGGCCCTGCCCACCTCGCCTCGGCTCGCTGCATCCCTCTTGGGTTTGTGCAAATAAATCGGTACCGCAAGTGAACTATGATGCATAACGTGATGAGAGAAGTCGCAAAATCAACCAGAATGTTCAAAGAAATTGTAGAAAAAAAACCCGATCTAAGTCCATGAAGTAGTTCTCTCGTTCGCTAGCTAAGCGGAGGTAAGGTACACACTACGAGACTGGCACATGAGTGAGGAGAGCACCGCCCACCTCCACTTAGCTCGCTGCGTCCCATAAATCAGTAACGCAAGCAAACTGTGATACATAGCGTGATGAGAGAAGTCGCAAAATCAACCAGAATGTTCAAAGAAATTGTAGAAAAAAAACCTGATCTAAATCTGTTAAGTAGTGCTCTCATTCGCTAGCTAAGCAGAGGTAAGGTACTGTATACCCTGAGAACCCTCCAATCCCCTCTGCTTGCAGCCTCTCTCTCGAATTCGTGCCAATAAATCGGTGCAACAAGCGAACTGTGATACAATGAGAAAAGTTGCAAAACCAACTGGAATGTTTAAGCAAATTATAGAAAACAAACCTGATCTAAATCCGTGAAGTAGTTCTCTCGTGAAAAGCGGACGGACATACAGACGTTGGATTTTATGTACAGTATATAGAGATAGATTTCAGGTTAAGTAACACACCACAATCACATAAGGACTTATTCCCAAGGAGCCAGTGCTTCCTGCTGAATACATATGCCCGCTGTCCACTGGCCCTGTGAGACTCACTAGTGACCACACACCCAGGCAGCTGGACTCTAGAAGCCAGGAAGTGCGTCTGAAGTGCTCTAAGTGCCGTGGTTGCAATCATGTCAGCTTCTCCAGGTAGTCCTGGCCTCCTCAGACAGGTCTCAAACCACCGACGGTGCTTGGCCCTCTCAGACCCAGGTGTGCCACACTATTATTTCCAAGGCACACCTTGGTAACTCTTACAGCACACCACTGTGTCGTGCCACACTGCTTGAACAACACTGCTATGATGGTAAGAGTTTCCCACAGTTTCTGGTGGTTCATGCGAATGTGCTAGGGAGTGGGTGAGTTTCCTCGTGTTTTTGCTTTCCTGTTTCTCTGGATGACTACGTTGGGACTTTGTTTGTTTTGGCTTGTCAGTTTTTTTTTTTGCCTTTTGTGCTCCACAAAGTTTCAATGTTGTTGAAAAGCATTTTTGAGGAATACATCTTTTAAATTTTTTTAAATTGATCCTGTCTTGGCCCTTATATCTAGTCCGGGTTTGATGCTATATAACCCTCTAGTGATCATTCTGCTGTGTTTTTGGGACTTTTAGCTCATAACGCTCCTGTGAGAAGAGGGTCTGACAGCTGCCTCTTAAGCAATGGATGGCTGTGCCAAAGCAAGGCGAAATGGACGATTTCAGTCTGTCCACGCATCAGCCTTCGAATGGGGCGGGGCTAGATGTTTGGTGGGGGGGGGTGGATGTTGATGACACAGAATCCCTGTCTTCTGCTGTGCTAACGTGCTATCGGACAGGCAGCAATTTTGGAAATTCTGGCTGTTGAATTGCAGAGGTCCGCCACTGGACCCGTCTTGAAATTCCACACAAATGCCTTATAGATAGATAGATAGATAGATGTGAAAGGCACTATATAATAGATAGATAGATAGATGTGAAAGGCACTATATAATAGATAGATAGATAGATAGATAGATAGATAGATAGATAGATAGATAGATAGATAGATAGATAGATACTTTATTAATCCCAAAGGGAAATTCACATACTCCAGCAGCAGCATACTGATTAAGAACAATATTAAATTAAAGAGTGATAACAATGCAGGTATTACAGACAATAACTTTGTATAATGTTAACGTTTACCCCCCCGGGTGGAATTGAAGAGTCACATAGTGTGGGGTCTCCTCAGTCTGTCAGTGGAGCAGGACGGTGGCAGCAGTCTGTCACTGAAGCTGCTCCTCTGTCTGGAGATAATGCTGTTCAGTGGATGCAGTGGATTCTCCATGATTGACAGGAGCCTGCTCAGCGCCCGTCACTCTGCCATGGATGTCAAACTGTCCAGCTCCGTGCCTACAATAGAGCCTACCTTCCTCACCAGTTTGTCCAGGTGTGAGGTGTCCTTCTTCTTTATGCTGCCTCCCCAGCACACCACCATGTAGAAGAGGGCACTCACCACAACCGTCTGGTAGAACATCTGTAGCATCTTATTGCAGATGTTGAAGGACGCCAGCCTTCTAAGGAAGTATAGTCGGCTCGGTTCTCTCTTGCACAGAGCGTCAGTATTGGCAGTCCAGTCCAATTTATCATCCAGCTGCACTCCCAGGTATTTATAGGTCTGTACCCTCTGCACAGTCGCCTCTGATGATCACGGGGTCCATGAGGGGCCTGGGTCTCCTAAAATCCATCACCAGCTGTATTATACACTGGGAGCTGCAAGAAAATGAAGCCCTCCAGATTCTCAGAGATGTGACGTAACGCTGACCTTTCACTTTAGTTAGTGGTTTAAGATAAAAAAAATATAACCAGGATTCACAAAACAGATGGTGAGCATGTCCTGCCCCTATGAGTCGAGCGCCATTGACGCCTGAGGGTCCTCTAAGCTGGACCGTTAATGTTTGTTAAAAGTTGAACATTAATGCAAGGATTTCTGCCGGTAGCAAGTTTTTCTATAAATTTTACATTAATCAAAAGTCAACAAATGATGCTTGGCTGTCTTTATTGTGTCTCCAGTAAATGAGCCAACTGAGTAAAACATAAATTCATGCTCATCAGTGGTGAGCCTGCCGTCATCATCGTCACATACGAGTGAAAAATCAAAGAGTGATAAGTGAACGCCTCATTAGCCAACATTGTGCAGTGGTGTAGCCATCGCGGAGTGTCTCATCAGTCTTCATTGATCCCCATCAGTGATCTCCACGTGTCTCATTAGACTCGGATGACAAGTCCATCGGAATGAGGAAAAAGTAAATAAATAATCACTTGACGTCTCATTCGCTTGGTATGGATAGCCTAAGCTAGAGGCGTGAGTGTTGGAAAACGATGGGGCTTCGCTCAATAATAATAATAATAACTATTATTATTATTTACATTAATAAAGAGCTTATCTCACTTCATAAAGCACTTCAGGGAGTGGGGAGCCACTTCAAACACCACTAATGTGAGGCACCCACCTGGACGATGTGACGGCAGCCATTTTGGTGCAGTACACTCACCACACATGAGCTGTTAGGTGGTGAAGTGGTGAGAGATAGACAGCCAATCAGAGACGGGGGATGATTAGGGGCCCAGAATGACTAGGCCGTGGTGGGCAATTTAGCCTGGACATCGGGATACCCCCTACTCCTTGTGAAGGATGCCCAGGGATCTTTAATGACCACAGAGAGTCAGGACCTCGGTTTTACATCTCATCTTAAGGACGGCACCATGTTTACAATACGGTGTCCCCGTCACTGCACTGGGATCCACATTCAGACCACAGAGTAAGCACCCCCCCCAACACCTCTTCCAGCAGCAGTCCCAGCTATTCCTGGTTGGTCGTCCATCCAAGTACAATACAATACAATACAATTTATTTTTGTATAACCCAAAATCACACAAGAAGTGCCGCAATGGGCTTGAACAGACCCTGCCTCTTGACAGCCCCCAGCCTTGACTCTCTATGAAGCCGAGGAAAAACTCCCAAAAAAAACCCTTATAGGGGAAAAAATGGAAGAAAGTTTGGGAAAGGCATTTCAAAGAGAGACCCCTTTCCAGGTAGGTTAGGCGTGCAGTGGGTATCAGGGGGTCAATACAATACAACACACAGAACAGAGCACAAGTAATCCTCAATACAATATAATAGTACAATAAAAATATTACAAGTACAGAGCAGAATTTAACAGTAGATGACATCCCATAATATGATTTGGATTTGTTCAGAATCCTGGAGACCTCAGCCATCAAGCTGGCTCCCCCTATTGGACATTTCACAGCTGAGTCAGCACTGGGCCAGCCAATCCAATGAAAGGACCCCTCTACCCAATGATTCCTGCGATGCTCCATCAGAGATGACTTTACCTTAGGCAGGCAAAACAACTTGGCAGGTGGGCAGTGGCATCAAGTGCCACATTTGAGTACCGAGAACAGAAACAGAATAGGTGAGGGTTAGTAACAAATTATAAAGATCATTTTACTTGTGTTTTAGTGCTAATGACTGACAACAGAGATGCAGTCTGTAAATCAGCAGCTCTAGTCAGGATGTGCTAAACTGAAGTAGTGCGTCTTCAGCCAGGATTTGAAAGCTGAGACTGAAGGGGCATCTCTTATAGTAGCAGACAGACCACCCCACAGTTTAGGGGCCCTGTAACTAAAAGCTCGACCTCCCACTGTTATTTTATTAATCCTTGGAATCCTAAGCAGACCGGCATCTTGAGATCTTAATGTGCGCTCAGGTTTGTAAGTCATGATAAGTTCAGAGAAGTAAGCTGGACCTTGGCCATTTAATGCTTTATATGTTAAAAGGAGGATTTTGAAATCTGCCCTAAACTTAACTGGGAGCCAGTGTAACGACTCTAGGACTGGAGTTATGTGTTCGTATTTTCTTGTTCTTATAATAATTCTTGCAGCAGAATTTTGGATTAACTGGAGGCTGAATAAAGAACAGTTTGAACATCCAGTGATCACTGCATTGCAGTAGTCAATCCTACTAGAAATAAATGCATGAATTAATTTCTCAATATCCCGCATATTTAGAAAACACCTTAATTTCCCATCATTTTTAAGATGGAAGAAACATGATTTGGATAACTTTGAGATGGGCGCTTTAAATAACATACTAGAGTCAAAGATAACACAGAGATTGTGGGCTGATTCAGTAAAATTAATGGTGATCCCAACTGAGTACTGGACCTGTTCAACTTCATGTGGATGACCTGATCATGTGGTTGTATTCACTACTGGAACGTTTCTTTGTAATTGCACTACAAGGACTACAGGAGGCAGTGTGGTGGAGCGGTTAAGGCTTTGGACTTCAAACCCTGTGGTTGAGGCCCAGCATAGGAGGTAAACAGCTATGTAGTGTGTGCTTACCAACATTTCACTTTAGGGGCAGGGTTAACAGCCTCAGGAGATACACAGCCAACGGCTATTTGCCCACATCACACTTAACTCTGTATCATCCATCTACAACTTTAAAAGATTCCCAGCCATCTAGTGGGCAACTACATTGCACTTATTGTGGGTTCTTAAGCTCACATCCTTTAGGAGGTACATAGCCATCTAGTGGTGGCTTACTGACATTGCACTCTCCACAGCCTTTGGTCATTTGCCCACATTACAATTTGATTCATTCTATCTGCAGACTTAGAAGGTATACGCCATCTAGTGTTTTTTTATGTACATTACACTTAGCTTTGCTTCATCTTTTTACAGCCTCAGGAGGTTTGCAGCCATCTAGTGTTTGCTTACCAACATTACACTTACTGTGGGTTCACCTATCTACAGTCATCAGACTCATGCTGCCAATGGCTATTTGCCCACATTATGTTTGTCTTTCTGCAGACATAGAAGGTATACGCCATCTAGTG
>JANRMT010027041.1:15502155-15547885 GCA_026402145.1 Polypterus bichir lapradei | reverse complement strand
GTGGGTTCTACTCACAGCCTTTAGATGATACACAAACATCTAGTGGTGGCTTACTGACATTGCACTCTCCACAGCCTTTGGTTACTTGCCCACATTACAATTTGATTCATTCTATCTGCAGACTTAGAAGGTATACGCCATCTAGTGGCTTTTTATGTACATTACACTTAGCTTTGCTTCATCTGTCTACAGCCTTAGGAGGTTTGCAGCCATCTAGTGTTTGCTTACTAACATTACACATACTGTGGGTTCACCTATCTACAGTCATCAGACTCATGCCAATGGCTATTTGCCCATATTGCACAATGGGTCTTCTATCTAAAGCTTTAAAGGATACCCAGCCATCTAGTGGCCATTTGCTCACATTGCACTTATTGGGGGTTCTTCCGCTCACATCCTTAGGATGCACACAGCCCTCTAGTGTTCAAATCCCACTTCTGACACCACTGTGTGACCCCAAGCAAGTCACTTGAGCCGCTTGTGCTCCCATTGGCGAAACCAAAAGGAATGGAGCCTATCGTATCATAAATGTTGTAAGTCGCCTTGGACGAAGGTGCCGGCCTAATAAGTAAATGTAAACTTACACAACCCAATAATGTGCCATTTGAAAAGTGTTGTTTTTTTATGGTTAAGAAGAAAACCTCCCTCCCCCTGTTTTAATATATCTTGCTGGGTCACGAGTGCATGTTTGGTGCGAGTGGGCCCACCCTTGCCAGGCCGATGGTAAAACTGGTTTAAGTCTCCCCACAACCTCCTGATATGGACTAAGCTGGTTTTGTTATCGACTTTTTACTTTTATGTGTGAATCGCTTACACCAAATAGGATCTGATCTTTTTTTATTGCAATTAAATATGAAAAAGCCCAGCTGCCTCATAGTGTGTGTGGATGATCAGTGAATATTTTTTTTTACAGGTAAAACATCAATCAGCAATTTTCATTTTTTTTTTGGTGGGGGGGAATGGGATGTTTTTTCTTAAATGAAAAATTAGTTATCTATTAGAATGTCTCATTAGCTGGGATTGTGCGGTTGCGGCGGGTGTGTGACTGGAATTTTAAACAGGCCGGAGTGTCTAATCAATCTAAATTTGGCAGTTTTACAAATGAAGGAGAAAAAAAAATCCCTCTGTAATCTCTGGATCTCTTGTCAGTTTAAGACGAGCGCTGTTCATACAAATCAAAAAGTCAATTGTGTCATCCCTGAGACATGGTAGGGAATTGTGAAAACAATTGGGACAGCGTGTGACGTAATAAAGGGATAAGAAACACTGGGAAGATCACGGGATGTGAAATGGGGAGATAATCCGTTGGAGCCGTGTGATGGACCAAATGGCTAAATCCATTTAATGATGTCTGCTTATCTTCAGCTTCACTCGATAGCGCCATCCGTCCATTCTCAAAGCACTTCAAGGACTTGGAGGCTGCAGTCCATCCAGAATAAAGCACCTGACCCCTACACGGCGCACGCTCAGGGACGATTTTGATTATACAGGAGAGGAAAGCAGGAGAACCCTGGGAAAAAAAATCCACACAAGCACAGGGATAACTTACCAACATGACCGTGAGCACCACTGAACATGGCCATGGACGTAGCTGCAGTAGTCCTTGTATTGTTACGGGTACAGAGCATCGGTAACCCATAATGACAAAGGGAAAACATGTGTTCAGAAAGGTTTACAAATTTACTAAACATCAAAAAAAAATTAAAATCTCTCATTCGTAGAAATGTGACAGTGCGGGACGGCTCCACATTCCCTGTTCTTTCCACTGCCCCCTCATTCGCAGACCACGGAAAACCAATGGAGCAATCAAGACAGGCCAGAACTGTGTAGATGCCTTAGGAGGTTCACAGCCATCTAGGGTTTGCTTATTGTCATTACTCTTACTATGGGTTCACCTGTCTACAGCCATTTGACTCATGCTGCCAATATAGCTCAATGGGTCTTCTATCAATAGCTTTAAAAGATATGCAGCCACCTAGTGGCCAATTGCTCACATTGCATTTATTGTGGGTTCTACTCACAGCCTTTAGATGGTACACAGCCATCTAGTGGTTGCTTACTGACATTGCACTATTCACAGCCATAAAGGCTCACACAGCCATTGGTTATTTGCTCACATTACACTTTGGTTCATCTATCTGCAGACTTAGAAGGCATCCGCCATCTAGTGGCTTTTTATGTACATTACACTTAGCTTTGCTTCATCTCTCTATAGCCTTAGGAGGTTCGCAGCCATCTAGTGTTTGCTTACTAACGTTACACTTACTGTGGGTTCACCTATCTACAGTCATCAGACTCATGCTGCCAATGGCTATTTGCCCACATTAGGTTTGTCTATCTGCAGATTTAGAAGGCATCCGCCATCTAGTGGCTTTTTATGTACATTACACTTAGCTTTGCTTCATCTATCTGCAGCCTTAGGAGGTTCGCAGCCACCTAAGGTTTGCTTACTGTCATTACACTTACTATGGGTTCACCTGTCTACAGCCATTGGACTTATGCTGCCCATATTGCATAACGGGTCTTCTATCTATAGGTTTAAAAGATGTGCAGCCACCTAGTGGCCAATTGCTCACATTGCACTTATTGTGCGTTCTACTCACAGCCTTAGGGGTTACACAGCCATCTAGTGGTGGCTTAGTAACATTGCACTTTCTACAGCCATAGGACGCATACCGCCATTGTACACTACACTTGTGCACAATGTACATCACACTTAGCTTTGGGTCATCTATCTACAGCAATAATATTCAACTGCAGATCCACCATAGTTTGTGAACACAGTGTCTTGTCAGAAGTAAGTTTAGGGTAACGTAAGGTTTAGGGGGTCTGTGTGGTTAGCGTGTAGTACAGACATGATGTGACGTCATTTGCGCCGTGAAACTGCTATTTATTATATTGAGTGTCTTCCACCAAGAAACTGATTTCATACCAGCTGCTCTAATCATATCTGGTATACCCCTTATGGCCAAGTGTTTGTGGACACCTGACCATCACACCTATTTGAGCTTGTTGGACAATCCTGTTCCAAAACCCTGGTCATTAGTATGGAGCTGCACCCCCTACTCGTAACAACTGGCATCCACCGTGATAAAAGGCAAGAGTCCAAATGAAATGCCAGCCAGGTCACTTACTGTTTACTTGAAATAATAAGCGGAACCAAAATCAGAGGTTAACAATGGAGCAGGAAAGAACAAAAGGCTATGCTCAGCCATTGGCTACACTTAGAAAGCACTAGAAAGCTGACAGGCCGTCGGGTGGCAAATGCCACGCCTTCTTCTGGGAGTGTCCTGCTTTTATAGCTTGTGGAATGCAAGGGGCGGAGTCAGTGGCTCCCACAATGGCTCCTGTGGGTAAAAAAAAAAATAAAAAGAGAGAGAGAGACAGAAGAGTTAGTGACTGCGCCACCTGGTGTCCCGGGGTGGTAGCGCTTATGAGCCTGGAAAGCTGACCCTCTGACGCGCATGCGTGATGTGACATGACACAGTCTCCACTCGTCTCTTCTTTCCATGAGATTTTTGAATGTGTCTGTGGGGAATACAGGCAGGGTGCTGTAGTTGTTAAGGCTTCAGACATCAAACCCTACGGCTCTGGGTTCAAATCCAGTTAATCACACTGTGTGACCCTGAGGAAGCCAATGCTCCAATTGGAAAAGCAAAGCAGGAGACAGAGCTGGAGGTGGCAGAGTTAAAGATGCTAGGATTTTCATTGGGTGTGACGAGGATGGACAGGATTAGAAATGAGGACATTTTAGGGTCAGCTCAGGTGGGACGGTGGGGAGACAAAGTCAGAGAGGCGAGATTGTGTTGGTTTGGAGATGTGCAGAGGAGAGATGCTGGGTATATTGTGAGAAGGGTGCTAAAGATAGAGCTGACAGGGAAGGGGAGAAGAGGAAGGCCTAAGCGAAGGTTTATGGATGTGGTGAGAGAGGACATGCTGGTGATGGGTGTGACAGAGCAAGATGATGAGGACAGAAAGATATGGAAGGAGATGATCTGCTGTGTCAACCCCTAATGGGAGCAGCTGAAAGAAAAAGAAGAAGGAGAAAGTGCCCATTCAGCCAAAAGAAGCATTTGTGAGGTCAGGTAGTGATACTGGAGGGGAAGACCTGGCGTCCCACTTCATCTGAAAAGGGTGACCCAACAGGATGGAGAACATTCAGTCAACTTGTGGCTTGTTGGTTTAGATCATAGCTCAGCTATCGCAGTGTCTCCTCCAGATCCTTCTTAGAGATCGTCAAGGCTTCTGCTCCAACTCCATGTCTCGGTAGTTTGTTCCAGAGTCCCACAACTCTTTATTTTATAGAAGTGCTTCCTGCCTTCAGTCCTAAATGCACTTCTCCTTCATTACCACTGGTCTTCCACTGATTTCCCCATTAAGTTGAAAGGAATTCTGCTGGATCTCCTTTCTCAAGGCCTTTGAGGATTTTGTAGACCACGCTTGGGTCCTCATGCTGTCTCCTCTGCTCGACATTCTACAGGTTTCATTCTCTGAGTCTGTCGTAGTAGGACGGTAGGATCCTTACGTCTCTGGTGACACTTGGCTGCTATCCTCTGCACGTGTCTTTCTTCAAAGGTGCTCGATAAGGTTGAGGGTCTGTGCAGGCCTCCATGTCTTTGTAGACCACTGGGCCACAGTAGTGCTGCATTCTCCAAAGAGTTGCCACAAATTGCACAACAGTCCAAAAGGTCTTTAGTTATTGGAACCAATGGGCCAAAAGCCATTGTCCCTCTTTCACCAAACTTCACAGCAGGCATTCCAGGAGATGACGTTCACCTGCTGTCCTCCAATCCCAGATTCATCAGACTGCTAGATAGTGAAGTGTGACTTGTCACTCATCTCCATTGCCCCAGAGTCCAAAGGCAGCATGCTTTGCACCACTCAAGTTGTTTGTCTGATTTGCAAACTGCAAACAAGAGGACTCGGTATAGTTCAGGACCAGCCTCTCAGAGGTCTTCATGATTTGAGGAGTCTGTGCCTGCTCTCTTTGGAACAGGATCAATGCGAGATATTCTCCACAGTGACAGACTGAGCATGGTGACAGAGGACACCATAAGGCTGGTCAGCACAGGCCTTAAAAACTCGAGGACTCACTCCATCTGGTCCTGTGGCTTTTCCTATGTGTGACCTGCTCATTTGTCCTCTTACTTGGTCTTCTGCTCATCACTGGCCATTCCAATTGATGTGGTAGGACCTTTTTTCTATGTAGTGTGGATGGTGTGGTGGGACTGGTCATTGGAAGAAGGTGGCAGAGGCAGAGAAAGTCTATTAAATAAACAATTGGTTTGGGGCATTTGCTTTGTCCACATCTCCTTCCAGCCCGTTTGACCCTGGTCACTTGAGCCCAGTAATGATGTCTAGTCCATCCCAGACCTCCTTCATGTTATTCTGAGTGAGTTTGTCTTCTGTTTTAGCCTTGTAGGCTTCATACAGTTACACAGCACGTGTTCCTCCAGTTACACACTGGAGATTCAGGTCTGCATTGTAGCACATATCACTTTAGATAAACATCAGCGTCTTTATGGATTTCCCATCACATGACCAGACACAACCAATCAGAGCCAAACAATCTAATTGATTGAAAATCCTGCAGTCGTTTTCCTCCACCTAGGGAGTACAATGCCCTCTCTGTTTTGTGAGGAAGCAGCTGTTCAATATTAAAGTTCTTTTAGGATTGAATTTGCTTTCCATTATCAATGGATCTCCTCCTCCTCCTCCTCCTCCTCCTCCTCCTCCTCCTCCTCCTCCTCCTCCTCCTCCTCCTCCTCCTCCTCCTCCTCCTCCTCCTTCTTCTTCTTCTTCTTCTTCTTCTTCTTCTTCTTCTTCTTCTTCTTCTTCTTCTTCTTCTTCTTCCATTCAAGGTAGTGCCTGAAACACATTCTCAATCGAATGAATGCAGTACATCACATCCTGGGCCTTCTTGCTTGCTTCGATTTCTTTACACAGGCCATATGTCTCAGGAGGAGGTTTTTGGCCTGTGAAGACGGCCTTTCATGTTTCTGCTTCTTTTATTTCTTCTCCGCATCTTATTTTCCCTAAGCTGGATTTCTGTGCTGCATGGCCAAAGCAGCTTGCCTGCCAATCTTTGGATTTGACAGGTACAACCCAGGCACTTCAAGGTTTATGTCGGCTTTAGTTGCTTTAGCTGGGAAAAAAATGGACGGGCGGATGACTCATATTATACAGAATTTAAAACTCCTTCATCAAAGACAGTTCAAATCAAAATGTGCACTGTTGACCTCACCAACATGGGTGTTGCCTTGAAGCTGCCAAGCAGCCATCTTAATGAGGTCAACCCCATCACTCTCGTATTTTGATTGAATACGATTACATTAGATTAGGTATACTTTATTAATCACCAAAGGGATCGTCAAGAAAAATAAAAAAATAAGAACATACAATACACAGATATCAACTCAAAGCATGATAAAAACAATAGAGTAAAGCCTATAATACATTATGCTAATAAAATAACTGCAGTTAACTGAAGTTTGCTCTGTGTCTTCCTATAGCTTCTGGCTGGAGTGGATTGTTGCAGTGCCTGATGGCAGCAGGCAGGAAAGATCCCCAGAAGTGTTTCTTAGTATACCGTTGAGGAATGAGCCTGCGGCTAAAAGTATGCCAAGAAAGCGCCCCCTGGAGGAGATGGGAAGAAATGTTTCATAACAGCATCCAGTTTTAACACAACAGCTTCCAGAGTGCCCAGAGTTCACTGCTGTAATGGAGCAGATAATTCTGATAAGCTCGCTGAGATGTCTTGCATCGTCTCTGGTTTGTTATGACACATATCCCATCCACATATCCCATCATATTATGGGATATCATCTACTGTTAAATTCTGCTACGTACTTCTAAAATGTTTATTTTTTATTGAGGATTTGTTCTGTTCTGTGTATTGTATTGTATTGTATTAACCCCCTTCTTTTTGACGCCCACTGTACGCCCAACCTACCTGGAATGGGTCTCTCTTTGAACTGCCTTTCCTAAGGTTTCTTCCATTTTTTCCCTACAAGGGTTTTTTTTTTGGGAGTTTTTTCTTGTCTTCTTAAAGAATCAAGGCTGGAGGGCTGTCAAGAGGCAGGGTCTGTTAAAGCCCATTGCGGCACTTCTTGTGTGATTTTGGGCTATACAAAAAATAAATTGTATTGTATTGTACATATGATCATTCCTCATGTTAGATTTACAAAATCTCTTCCACAATTGTAGCACTGATCCATCCTCCTGATTATTCCCAATAGAGGCCAGCTGCAGTCAGGACCTTTTTAGGCCTCGGACAGATTCAGCGACCTGAGACATTCTGAGGCCCCTGTCAGCAGCATCTCTTTTGACTCCACCCACTTTCCACGCCCCCAACCCCTGTGTTAGCGGTACACTTTTGTGCTAAATGTACTGTTATAGTAATGGTGGCAAACAAATATTTATAAATAAAAAAAAAGCTTCACCGGGATAAACTGTCATGCTAATGTAATAAACGTCTCTTCGTACTCGCTGCGAGGTCGTGAGCCATCATCCACAATGGGTATGCAAAGCCGCTCGGCTAACAGAGGAAGTCTTAGCTGGGCGACTCAAACGACTACTTTATACCTCTTCGTGCTTCTGAGGGTGAGTGCGTCATTCCTCTGGATATAAATTCCACCACAATTAATGCAATGGTAATATAAATATTAAAATGTTGTACACCAGTAATAATGATATAATACAGAGAGGAGCACAAAGACAGGACTCTAAAGAGCTCCTAAACGTCCGGCACGTAGTATTGCATGTTTTGACTGTTTACTCAAATGATATGATTTATTCGATTGAGAGTCTATAAGAATATGGAGTGTTAATCGTAGCTGAGTACAGCATATCATTTATTCTTCTTCATCTTCTTCCTTAGCATTTCCCATTTTTCTATGGGGTCAGCCTTCTGATTGCCAGTGTAGATCCTTAGCCACAGAGCCGCTACTCCGTTGAGTGCAGCATATAACTGGCGTGATAAAAAGTGCAGTCTCATGAAGGAGACGTGGCAAACGCAGATATAAAACGTATACTATAAAATATAAAATGTTCAGATTTTTTATTCAATTTCTTTCTAATATATGACACCAAGAAACTGCTTCGGATGCAGAACTGAGAGACCTTGAAAGTTTAGAAGTTTAATAAATGCTGAATACACATTTGAATGCAGGAACTAAAGGGAACTGAAGTCGTCTTGAGGGGCGTGTAATAAAGGCAACACAAGAGAGGGGCTCCAGAAGGGGTGGGGGCATCAATTTATGGACCTCATAGTGTCTGAAGAGCTCAGATCTGTCTGAGGCCTAAAACTGTACTGACTGCAGCTGGACATTTCTCATTATTTCTGCAGATCTCTCAGATACTTATGACACAGCTCAAGCCTCCTGACTATCTTGGCAGATCTTTTCCTCAGCTTTGACAAAGCTCAGTCCTGCTGATGGTCTTGGAAGGTCTCTTACACAGTTACTGCAAAGATCATCCCTCTCCTGTTGGACTTTTCACAAATCTTTTGACAATTATGACCCAGATCAATCCTCCTCAGGACTTTACCAGATCCCTTCCACAGCCATTACATGGGTCATTCATATTGATGTTTTTGGCCACTCTCTTCCACAGTTTAGACACAGAACATTCCTCTTTTGGTCTTGGCAAATTTTCTACCCTTAAAACATTGGTCAATCCTCCTGATTATCCACAGTTATAACATAGCTCAGTCCTCCTGATGGCATTGGATGGTCTCTTGCACCGTTATGACACAGATCAGGGTTTTTGGAAGTCTCTTCCAAATTTGTAACACTGATGAGCCCTCATGATTTTCTTGGCAGATTGTTTCTACACTTACGACACAGGACAGTCCTCCTGATTATCTAGGTGGACCTAATGCACAGTTTTGACACTGATCATTTCATCTGTTGGTTTTGGGAAATCTCTTCCACATTTATAATACCAATCAGTCCTCCTGATTTGCTTGGCAGATCTCTTCCACACTTAAAACATGGGTCAGTCCTCCTGATCATCTTACTAGACTTCTTCCACAGCCACGACACATACCAGTCCTCCCAAGTATCTTGGCAGAGCATTGCACAATTATCACACAGATCATTCCTCTTGTTAGTTTTGGAAAATCTCTTCCACATTTTTCACACTGATCAGCCCCTCCTGAAAATCTTTGCAGATCTCTTCCACATTATGGCACCGATCGATCCTCCTGATCATTTTGGTAGGCTTCTTCGCTCCAATGACACAGATCAGTCCTCCTGATAATCTTGGCAGATCTCTTTTGCAGTTATCATACAAATCATTCCTCTTGTTGGTTTTAGGAAATCTCTTCCCCAATTTTCACTTCAGTTGGCCCCTCCTGATTATCTTGGCAGACTTCTTCCACATTATAGCATAAATCAATCTTCCTGAGCATCTTGGCAGACTTTTTCTACAACTATGACACAGATCGATCCTTCTGAATATCTTGTTAGATCTCTTGCAAAGTTATCGCACGTATCATTCCTCTTGTTGGTTTTGGGAAACATTTTCCATATTTGTCACTCTGATCAGCCTCTCCCGATTATCTTGGCAGATCTCTTCCACATTGTGGCACTAATCGATCCTCTTGATCATTTTGGTAGACTTCTTCCACAATTATGACACAGATCAATTCTCCCAATTATCTTGTCTGATCTCTTGCACAGTTACCTCACACATCATTCATTTTGTTGGTTTTGGGAGATCTCTTCCACATTTTTTCACTCCGATTAGCTCATCCTGATTATCTTGGCAGATCTCTTCCACATTTTAACATAGATCAGTCTTCCTGATCATATTGGTAGACATCTTCTACAACTATGACACAGACCAATCCTCCTGATCATCTTAGTAGATCTCTTGTGCAGTTATCACACAAATATTTCCTCTTGTTGGTTTTGGGAAATCTCTTCCCCATTTTTCGCTCTGATTAGCCCCTCCTGATTATCTTGACAGATCTCTTCCACATTATGGCACCGATCAGTCCTCTTTATCATTTTGGTAGACTTCTTCCCCACCTGTGACACAGATCAATCCTCCCGATCATCTTGGAAGATCTCTTGTGCAGTTATCACACAAATCATTCCTCTTGTTGGTTTTGTGAAAACACTTCCCCATTTTTCACTTTGTGCTGCCCCTCCTGATTATCTTGGCAGATCTCTTCCACATTATAACATAGATAAATTTTCCTGATTATCTTGGTAGACTTCTTCTACAACTATGACACAGATCAATCCTCCTGATTATCTTGTCAGATCTCTTGCACGGTTATCACAAAAATAATTCCTCTTGTTGGTTTTGGGAAACATTTTCCTCATTTGTTAATCTGACTAGCCTCTCCTGATTATCTTGACAGATCTCTTCCAGATAATGGCACCAATCAGTCCTCCTTATCATTTTGGTAGACTTCTTCCCTCCTATGACACAGATCAGTCATCCTGAATTTATTGTCAGATCTCTTGCACAGTTATCACACAAATCATTCCTCTTGTTGGTTTTGCGAAACCACTTTTCCAGTTTTCACTTTGTGCAGCCCCTCCTGATTATCTTGCCAGATCTCTTCACCGTTATAACATAGATCAATCTTCCTGATCATCTTGGTGGACTTCTTCTACAGGATGACCTTGATTTATGCGGGGACGATTCCAGTTCGGCGCGAAGACGATTCTTCATGTCATCATTTCGCACACTTCTCGATGGTCCGGGATTTTTCGGGTGATTTTCTATGTAATAAACTTAATAAGTTATAGCGTAATGAAAATTGTATAATTAGATCTGGACCACCCTACACAGCTATGGCACAGATCAATCCTCCTTATTATCTTGTCAGATCTCTTGTGCAGTTATCACACATATCATTCCTCTTGTTGGTTTTGGGAAACATTTTCCCCATTTGTGACTCTGAGTAGCCCATCCTGATTATCTTGACAGAAATCGTCCACATTATGGCACCGATCGATCCTCCTGATCATTTTGGTGGACTTCTTCCCCACCTGTGACACATCAATCCTCCTGATCATCTTGGCCAATCTCTTGTGCAGTTATCACACAGATCACTCCTCTTGTTGGTTTTTGTGAAATCTCTTCCCCATTTGTCACACTCATTTTCTTGGCAGTCCTGCCGATAGTCTTTGCAGATCTTTTTCACAGCTCTCAGTGAGGCGTTATTGCAGCTGCAGATCATTTTGGCAACCTAAGCCTGTCCAGGAAACAGGCTTTGTTCTGGCCGAGATATCATTTAAAGCAACTGACTTCCCAGCTTCTTCCTTATTGCCAAGACTCTCCATGACAGAGTTAAACATAAGTGGTGGAAGAGAAAAAAAAAAAGTCATCAAACGCAATTAAACGCTTGAGTGCCCACATTCACTTGGCCGCTGATTGGCCATCTGGATGAGCACAGGGCATGTAGCGCTAAGTGTGGATTTCCTGCTTGCAGCTGGTGATAATTTAAGGCTGCTGAAAGCATAGAGAAGGATGCCACCTAGGTAGCCATGCCGCTCTGAACCGCATCACATCTGACGTGAGCGAGCATTGGGCCTCTTGGGATGGAATGGAATGGCATGGGCGGCCTTTTTTTTTTTTTTTGCATTTCTATCTAGTGCTTTCTCTCTGCTTGAGATGATCTGAGCCCGACCGTCACTAATGACAGCAAGTGTCACCGTTGCTTTAAGAACCTGGAGGTGACTGTGAAGGTTACTGAATTACAGAAGATCTATTTGGATTCTCGTCAGAAGTGCATGCGTTTTTTGCGCCTGTTCTGCCTCTCATTATGAAGCAGCACCGGGAGAAAAGAGTCACACATGGCGCGAATGGATTGGTTTGTTTAAATTAGAAATGTTTGGTGCCACATGCAATATTAAAAGTCATCATACGGAATGAAATGAGCGTCGCACTAAATGATTCATTTGTGAGGAGCATAAAGAGCTCATAAAGAGCAAACATAGGAAAGATAGGAAAATGAAATGACCATTAGCTTGATTTATTTTTATTTTTAAATGTTCTCCGTCAGCCATTCTAGCAGCTAAGCCAAGTATCTGCCCATTTACAGTGTAAACAGCAATCAATCCAGTAATGAATATTTTATATAGCACCTTCTGTGCTACGATACATTCTCCTTATCTCTGGAACACAACATTGAATTATACGACCCAAGGATATGCAGATTTTAGGTCCAGGCTTTGGGAAAGGTCTATGACGGGGTGCTAGAAAGGAGGGTCCATCCGTTAGTTGAAGACTTGGATTCAAGCGAATCCCAGTTACTGAACGCTGGACCAGCTCTCTCTGCCCTCCCGAGAATTCTGGAGGGTTTGTAGGAGTTAGACCAACCAGTCCATACATGCTTTGCGAATTTGGCATGCAGCCCCATCCCTCAGGGTTTCATGTGGTGGGTGTTTCAGGACTAAAAGTCTACTTTTGAGGGCTATTCAGGCCTTGTACAACTGGTGCGAGAGCCTGGTTGGCACTGCCAGCAGTAAGTCAGGCTTGTGCCCAGTGGGACTATATGGTCTATATAACATTTATATGTGTGTTTAAACACCACATACCCCGAGTTCTTTACCTGGCTTCCTGTGACCAAAACTGGATTAAGCAAGTTTGAAAAGTGAATGAACAAATAGATGCATATAACCAGAATAGGGGGTGGCATGATGGTACAGTGGTAAAACTGCTGCCTCACAACACAGAGATCTGAGTCCTCCTTGTGTGGTGTTTCAATGTTCTCCTCATGTCCACGTGGGTTTCCTTCAGGTTTTCCAGTTTCCTCCCACAGTCCAAAGACGTGCAGGTTAGGTGGGGGCTGGCAACGGTATGTGTGTATGTGTGTTTGCTCCGTGATGGACTGGCACACAGTCCGGGGATTGTTCCTGTTTTGGGCCCAGTGCTTACTGAGATAGGCTCCAGCTTCCCCCTGCTCTGGATATGTGGGTTTGGAATTTGGATCTCCTTTAACATCACCTTCAGGGACTCTTATGATTCCATCAAATGCATACCACATTACTGAGTTTGTTACTGTGAAGGTATTACTTTTGTGTTTCTCTCTTCTGAAATTTCTGTCTGATTATGTCTTAATTTATCCATTTTGACTGATATCTCTTACTACTAATGTAGACATGTTTGCTTGGTTTCAGGTGCAAACATTTTACTTCTTTTTTGTGTTTATAATGGTGGGCATCCCACAGGAAGGCCCTAATATTGCTATCTGCCATCTTGGAGTATGATGTAGTTAGTGAATTCCTATTCTACCACCCAGACCACTTCAACTAAAAATGCACCTACAGTACTACATACCTTGTGTGACCTTTCCTTTACTCTGAAAAATCTTTCTCACGCCACATACTGATGCTCGTCCTGTTACTCTCTTAAACATTCTTGCACATTCCACCATTTCTACCAACTTTACAAAACTCTCACAATGCCGTTAGCAAATGGTGGTTTTGCTTGTCTTGCATCCTTGTTGCCCATACCCATGGACGGGCACGTGATTGCCTGTGTCCTTCTGTGTGACATCAGATTGCAGTCACTATTTAAGATGGAGGCTCAACTATCTGAGTTTTTGGCTTTGATTTAACCTCCTTGGTGTTAACCCCTGGCATGACTCGAGCTCAGAATTCTGTGCAATTATGGTTAAGACCAAGTCAGATGTGGTGTGATGTGTAATGATACACTTTACAGTGTTAGGCTCACATAACCCTTGGGACAGCATTCTGCTGCCATCTAGTGGATGAAATAATATCACGCTGCAAAAAATCATAACTATCTAAATTTTTTTCATCTTTCCCCTTGTGGGAATAAAAAGTATAATCTAATCTAATCTGCGGTGGGCTGGCGCCCTGCCCGGGGTTTGTTTCCTGCCTTGCGCCCTGTGTTGGCTGGGATTGGCTCTGGCAGACCCCCGTGACCCTGTAGTTAGGATATTGCGGGTTGGATAAAGGATGGATGGATCTAGTCTAATATTTCTATGTTTTCTGCTACTTTATGGCAACTTTAAGATAACTCATCAATATTCATGAGTGAGGAGAAGCCTCCAATAAAAATCACAATGGCAAATGAAAAGCCATTAAAACAGTTTTAGAATGACCTGACACTAAACCATTGCTTGAATTGAGTGATCTCTTCTATAACTGTGATGCAGGTCAGTCCTGCTGATGGTCCTGGAAGGTCTCTTGCACAGGCACAACACAATTGGTCCTCAAATGTTGACACAGATAGTGAAACTGATGCATGATATGGCACTGTATGACCTAACCACCATTAATGCCCAGTCAGTTCAGTCACGTGAAGCTTCACCATGCTGTGAGAGTAGCTGCATGACAAAAAGGTAAAATAGTCGCGATCGAGTGCAAGGACAAGAAAGACGTTAGCCCCCTAAGAACTGTTCATAATGCGGCAACTGTCAGTGTTTGTATCAGGGGAAATGTGGAAGTCACTAAGCCTGGTACGGTGGTATCCTACAATAACACAACCTGCGTCATAGGTATGGAAGAGATCTGCCAAGATAATCAAGAGGATTGATGGTGCGGACCAGGCACTGACATTCTACTCACTTATGTGCAAGGAACAGAAAAAAATACAAGAAAAGTGCGACAAAGGAAACACAATTCCGCTGTCCTGATTGTGATATCGAGCTGAGCGTTGGTGACAGTCTCAATGCATGTCACGTGAAGGTCGTGTACTCACTCACTCACGAAGGTCGTCGGCACTCGACTGGCCTTTTCTACCGTAATTATGTTGATGTTCTGGTACAGTAGAACCTTGGGTCACGAACGTCTCTGAACACGTATGAATCGGGTTACGACCAAAAAGTTCACCAAACTTTTGCATCTGTTCACGACCACAAACTCGGGTGACAAACAAGCCAGTTTCCCTTCCGGTTCATACGCACCGATGATTTCCGCACATGTTCAGTCTCTCCCTGTACATTCCCTGTGCATCGAGCGAGAGAGAGAGCGTGAGAGAGCGAGAGAGAGGGCTGGCCGCGTAAGGCCGAGAAGGCAGTTAAAGAACGCACCGGGCTTGTTTTTAAAGAGACTGCTTCGAGCATTGTTTTGACGTTGTTGTATTTAATGAAGACTTTTTTCTTTTGGATTTTAACCTCCACTTCACTTCTGTTTACAGCGATCAGTTCATAGCGTGTATTGTTGCAATGTTACTTTTCTTGGTTGTTTATTAAATTACGGATTTTTCAAATGTTCATTTTTTTCCCATCGCTTAAAACTAATAAAAAAAAAGTGTTTACAGTGAGTGGTTCGTAAGGCTGTAGAATGAACTCTTGCAGTGTTAGTTTTCTCTGTTCAAGGTTTTCTCAGTGTTATTCAATGTTTTTACATTTAGTTTACTATTACGCTGTGAATTCTATGGTATAGTTAACAATTTTTGTGCATAAAAATCTTTAAAAAAATATATTTACATATAGTTTGTATGGTCTGGAAAGGATTAATTGTATTTACATACAATCCTATGGGGGAAATTACTTCGGTTCACAGCCAAATCAGGTTATGACCAGAGTTTTGGAACGAATTACGGTCGTGACCCGAGATTCCACTGTAGTTGCATGTTTCGATTACATGTAATAACATTTGTTTCTTGTTGAAAAAAAAAAATCAACATTTTTGGTTAATTTCTCTTGGGGTAAGCATTATGCTAAGGAGGCTGTAATTACAATCGTTTTTAGAAAAAGTACTCACGCCTAAGGGCCGGTTTATACTTCATGCTCAGAACTCTTACTGTTTACGTACGCATCACGGCTACCAGGCATTCCCAGCGTTCTTTTGATGCGTCTTCTTAGCACGTTGTCAGAAATTAATGCGATGGGTGCACAAGTTGCAGTGCCAGCAAAAATATGGGTGGCGTGCGTGTTCAAGTTTTGGTGTGCGACATTAGCATCGTCATTTACTATTAACATGTTATGGCAAGTCGCACTGAAGCTCCAACAGGACCAATGTGTGCGCTTCATTGTTTGATGAATGGGTCAAAGCGGTGAAGCAAATCATCCAACTTAAATGCTGACATGTGAATGCGATTTTCTTCATCCACTAGGCTGACCCGCCTTTTAAGGCGACCGACTTTTAACTTGACCACTTCTTAAGGCAATTCAATATGTAGATCAATTTGATATTTTATACAATCTCATTAATTTGGTTATATTGCATTTGAGCGGTATTACTTTAATACTCGTAGTTTCTGTTATTTTTGTGATGAAATTTAAACTTTTTTTCTATATTGAGGTCGCCCTTTTGAACCCCCCTGATATTTACCACGCAGTGAGGCATTTGTACTCTATCAACATTAATTATTTCAAGAGACATAATTTTGTCTATTTTTCCAGCACATCGCGCACAAAAGCAAGGGAACGATGGGAGCACCAGAACTCTGCTCACATCATGTTGTGTCGTACCGCAAGCTGCAAGTAGTCAGTCTGTGATAAGCGGAATACCGCTACGCTTTCCACTCACGGGACGGAAGGACAATCCCGACCGCTTTTATATAGTAAGAAAGAAGAAGATATTGCACAGTCTGGAGTAGAAAATCATCTTTTACCTGGAAAAACGAAACTACAAATCCCATCGTGCATTGCAAAATGGACGGGGCATGTGTGAAACTTTGTACTACTCGCACAGTCTGGAGTAGAAAATCATCTTTTATCTGGAAAAACTAAACTACAAATCCCATCGTGCATTGCAAAATGGAGTGTGTGAAACTCCGCGCCTGCATAGCACTCACGGGACGGAAGGACAATTCCGACCGCTTTTATATTCTTCATCCATTTCCCTCATAGGCAATACAAGCATCGCATATTCCCCATCGTAATGACGCATTACATATAAAGGTGGCTCTGTCACTATTGGCACCTTGGCACCAGCATCAGAACATAAAGAATTTTTATCTTCGACATCGTTCTTCCCTCGGCTCACAACAGAGCGAAACTGAATGTTGTTTTCTCACCGTGATGATTTCTTGCACTTCCACCTGGTGGAATCCTCCAGATTTACTTAAAGTACATGTGCAACTGTAGACCATGCATTGCTTGCATGTGTCACATGGCGTTAAGTACTCTGTCCATGTGCTAGCCCCTCACACCTTCTTAGGCTTTTTAAATCTGCCAAGCCGCACAACATAGTTAGTCAGAGAAGGACGGACAGAGCGGCTATGGGATTGTCAGAGGGAGTCGTGTCGTCCCATTATGTCAGTTGCCACACCCTGCTTCTGCTGCGTTTTTAGGAATGTATCTGTCTTTTCTTCTGGCTTTGAATCTGCCATTTGTCTTTAACTCATTATTGATCTGAAGAGGTAAAAAACATTTTTATCATATGTCCACTATGACTTTTATTATTATTACTAGCAATCCCACACGGCTTATTAGTGAAACAAGGCAGTGAGGAGGGCCCCGCCCAGCTCTCTACTCCTCACGTCACTCTCCCCCCCTTCCCTCGGCCCGCAGCCTCTGTCTTGGATTAGCACAAATATATCCCTCCTGCAAGTGAATTATGATTCTTAGCGCAATGAGAGAAATCGCAAAACCAACCGGAATGTTCAAGCAAATTCTAGAAAAAAAAAGATCTAAATCCGTTAAGTAGTTCTCTCGTTCGCTAACTAAGTGGAGTTAAGGTTACGCCCGAGGCAGATGCGTGAGTGAGGAGGGCCCCACAGCCTGATGAGTCTCTCTTGGATTCATGCTAATAAATCGGTACCACAAGTGAACTATGATACTTAGCGTGATGAGAGAAGTCACAAAATCAACGGAATGTTCAAGCAAATTCTAGATTAAAAACCTGATCTAAGTCTAGTTCTTTCGTGAAAAGCGGACAGATACACAAACGGGTCTAAAAAACTATAAGAAATTTCATGCTTGGACCCCGGAATTTTTAAAACCGTTTCTTAGAGAGCACCTATGGGCCAAGGGTAACCTACAGTCCAAATTTCAAGTCCCAAGTCCTCATGGTTTGGGAGATTTCGTGATGAGTGAGTCAGTGGTATTTGGCTTTTCTATATATAGATTATTATTATTATTGTTATGGGCACTGCCATTTTAGAGCAATCACATCAGCAGTTGCCACGGCTATCCTAGCCAGTGTGGTCTGGGAGTGAGTGGTATGTGACGTCACCAGAATGCATCTGTAAAAGTTGGTGCATGCAAATCCTGACCTGACCATCGGACATATTAAGGAAAAACAACATGTTCAGGATCTCTTCCACAATTATGACGGAAGTGAGTTCTGATGGCCTTGGAAGGTCTGTAGCACAGTTATGACACATCTTGCTGGTTTTGGGAAATCTCTTCAACGCTAATCTTCTTGATTATCATGATAGATCTCTTCCACCCTCATGACACACCCCAATCCTCTTGATTATCTTGGTTGACCTCTTCTATATCTGTGAACACAGGTCAGTTCTCCTGTTGTCCTTGGAGGGGCTCTTGCACAGTTACAATGCAGATCATTCCTCTTGATTGGTTTGTAAATCTATCCAACATTTGTGACACTGATAGGTCTTTTAGATTATCTTGACAGATCTCTTCAACCCTTATCACATTATTTTAAGATTATCTTGTCAGATGTCATTAATAGCTGTGATGCAGGTTGTTTGTCCTGATGGTCCTGGAAGGTTTCTGCTCATTCAGTTACAACACAAACCATTCCTCTTGTTTTTTTTGGGAACTCTCTTGAACATTTGTGACACTGATAGGTCTTCTGGAATACCTTGACAGATCGTCCACCTTTATGACACAGGTCAGTCCTCTTGATTATCTTGGCAGATCTCTTCTATAGCTGTGATGCAGGTTGGTTCACCTGATGTTCCTGGAAGGTCTCTCACTCTTTTACAAAACAGATCATTCTTCTTGTTTGTTTTGGGAAATCTCTTCAGCATTTGTGACGCGGATAGGTCTTTTAGATTATCTTGGTAGATCTTCCACCCTTATGACGCAGTCCAATCCTCTGGATTATCTTGCCAGATCTCTTTAATAGCTATTTTGAAGATTGGTCATCTGGATGGTCCTGGAATGTCTTTCACTCGGTTACAAAACAGATCATTCCTCTTTTTTGTTTTGGAAACGTTCTTGAACATTTGTGACACTGATAGGTCTTTTAGATTATCTTGGTAGCTCTTCCATCCTTATGACGCAGGCCAATCCTCTGGATTATCTTTGCAGATTTTTTTTTATAGGCAGGTTGGTCCTCCTGATGGTCCTGGAAGGACTCTCACTCAGCTACAAAACAGATCATTCCTATTGTTTGATTTTGGGAAATCTCTTTAACATTTGTGACACTGATAGGTCTTTTAGATTATCTTGATAGATCACTTCCACCCTTATGACGTAGGTCAATCCTCTCGATTATCTTGCCAGATATCTTTAATAGCTGTGATGCAAGTAGGTCCTCCTGATGGTCCTGGAAGGTTTCTTCTCACTCAGTTACAACACAAAATATTTCTTTTGTTTGTTTTGGGGACCCTTTTGAACATTGGTGACACTAATAGGTCTTCTAGAATATCTTGACAGATCTCTTCCACTCTTACGACGCAGTTCAATCCTCTTGATTATCTTGGCAGATCTCTTTTATGGGCAGGTTGGTCCTCCTGATGGTCCTGGAAGGTCCCTTGCACAGTTATAACACAAATCAAACCTCTTGCTAATTTGTAACATTATGTTAGTTTGTGACTACCTCTTGTGAACTCTGGTTAAAGATCTTCATTTGAATTTGTAGAGTCTGGTTCTTGGATGGTGTAATGGGCTGGTTGACAGATCAGTTTGCCTTTTTGGTTTTTTGAACATGACACAACATTTTAACAGTCTCTTATATTCATTTAAATATCTCACTCCCTGAATCAGTATACCCGCTCAATGTACAAAACAATCATGAATGTCATGTTGGCATCTGGATATGTAGGGAAGGCCCCTAAATATCAAAATAAGCCAACAATTTAGGTTAACTGATTTTTGTTTGGGTGGGCAAGTGATTTTGATATGCACTGACCACACCTGCTCACTCACATCTAGTCCAAGGTGCTTTTGTTTATCCAAATTAAAATTATAAAGACAGTCCAAGGATTTGAGCTGAACACCTTGACTGGATAATTTCTAATGCATCAGTACAGAGCTGAGGCCATCAGGCGCTTTAAGTAGGGCACTCGTAAGTGACTCCTGAAGGCCCCATTAGATTAATAGCAGAGAAATGTGTAGAATTGTTGAAAGAATCAAAAACTGTTAACAAAAAAACATAAGGCGGGAAAAGCAAAATTTACACAGAAGAAAACATAAATGAAATAAACAAAAAATAAAATCAAAATAAAGACGCAGCCCTAACAAACCCTAACTAATCTATTCATGGCCTTAGTAGGCATACAGCCATCTAGTGGCTGTTTATGTGCATTACACTTATTGTCGAGTGCCGTAGTTATGGCCTCAGGATGTGCCTGGTCATCTAGTGGCTGATTACCCACAATGCAGCTGTTGAAGGATCTTATACTGACACTCTGAGATGATACTTAGCCATCTAGTGGCTATTTATGTGCATTACACTTATTGTTGATTTCTCCTATCTATAGCCTTAGGACAATGCATCTCAACCTTTTTTGTTCCCGTTACCCACTTTTTTCCGAATGTAAGTGCCTGAGTGACCCACCTTAGTAATTTGCACATGATTGTCAGCACATGCATATACAGTAATCCCTCCTCGATCGCGGGGGTTGCGTTCCAGACCCCCCCGTGATAGGTGAAAATCCGCGAAGTAGAAACCATATGTTTGTATGGTTATTTTTATATATTTTAAGCCCTTATAAACTCTCCCACACTGTTTATAAATATTCCCCGCAGTGTTATACAGCATAATCCCTTTGTATTCTCTTAGATATTAGGTAAGATTCATTGCAATTATGTATATAAACACACTGTTTATATACAGTAAAACCTAAATATTATTTTAAAGATATTGAGTGTCTCCGATATCACATATGTTACAGCCATTACGATAGACAGGCCACCAGCAATAAATACGTACAATGCAAGAAAAATAGTATACAGTAAATGTGTGTACAGTGACACTAAACGTACGTACATGTACTAAGCACTGTAAGAAGAAAATTAATTATGGTTACTCACCAACAATGACACGATGACTTGTCCGATAACAATGAGTTTAATTTTACTGCACAACAAAGGAGAGCGTTACAGCCCTTGTAAAGGAGCCACTTCATGCGATTGTGTAGCACTGCCGTTGTTCTTCTTCTGGCAGTCTTCAATCCAAATCCCTAAAGCAGATTCCATCCGGACTACTGCCTTATTACATCCACTTACAACTCGTTTTGCACCCTGGTTAAAAGGACACTGCAGCCGTAGATCTTATATTCCTTTCCTACTTTTTAAATAAAAAGAATCGTAGCCTTCAACAAATCCAAAACGTTTACCTTTTCAGCAATCGTTAACATCTTCGTTGGCGCTTGGGCACGGCCCCTGAAGCAGTAGCAGATCGTTTTGGAGCCATAATGAAGGGCTTGACTATGCACAAAGATAAACACAAAAGAGCACAACTCTTTACACAGCGAAACACGTTGATGCTGAATGAGCGAGACAAGACTTCCTGGTTAACACTGCATTCAGCACGCAGGAACTCAACTGCGTGCTCTGATTGGTTAGCTTCTCAGTCAGGAGAACTTAACTGCGTGCTCTGATTGGTTAGCTTCTCAGTCAGGAGAACTTAACTGCGTGCTCTGATTGGTGAGCTTCTCAGCCATCCGCCAATAGCGTCCCTTGTATGAAATCAACTGGGCAAACCAACTGAGGAAGCATGTACAGGAAGTAAAAAGACACATTGTCCGCAGAACCCACGAAGCAGCGAAAAATCTGCGTTATATATTTAGTTATGCTTTCATATAAAATCCGCGATAGAGTGAAGCCGCGAAAGTCGAAGCGCGATATAGCGAGAGTTTACTGTACAGTGTGGTGGTCCCAGCAAGGACCAGCAGCTCCAACTTCACAACACATTCACGACCCACCACAACCCACTTCATGAACCACCATGATACACTACCATTATACACAAGAGCAACTCGCGATCCACCAGCAGAAGCCCGCAACTTGCTTTTGTTTGAGAAACACTGCCTTAGGACGTATACAACTGTGATTACTGACATCACACTTACTAAAGATTCTTCAGGTTAAAGCCTTAGAAGGTATTCGGCCATCTAGTGGTTATTTATGTACATTACACTTATTGTGGGTCCCTCTATCTGTAGTCTTAGGAAATACAAAGCCATCTTATGGCTGATCACACTAAACGTATTGTAGGTTCTTCAGCTTATAGCCTTACAGGATACTTAGCCAACTAGTGGTCATTTATGTACATTACACTCATTGTGGATTCCTCTGTCTGTAGTCTTAAGAAGTACAAAGCCATCTAGTGGCTGATTACTCACACTACACTTATCTTAGATTCTTCTACTTACAGCTTTACAAAAAGTTTTTAGCCATTTAGTGGTTGTTTATGTACATTACACTTATTGTGGATTCCTCTCTCTGTAGTCTCAGGAAGTACACAACCATCTTATGGCTGATTACTCACACTACACTTATTGTAGGTTCTTCTGCTTATAGCTTTATAAAGTATTCAGTCATCTAGTGGATGTTTATGTACATTACACTTATGGTGGACTCCCTTATCTAGAGCCTTATGAGGCCACCGTCCTCTAGTAGCATCTTACGAACACTACACTTGTTGTAGGTTCTTCTACTTACAGCCTTATAGGGTATTCAGCCATCTAGTGGTTGTTTATTTACATTACACTTGTTGTTGATTCCTTTCTCTATAGTCTCAAGAAGTACAAAGCCATCTAGTGGCTGATTAGTCATTAATTATTAGCCATCTAGTGGCTGACACTACGCTTATCTTAGATTCTTCTATTTATAACTTTACAAAAAGTTTTCAGCCATCTAGTAGTTGTTTATGCACATTACATTTATGGCGGACTCCCTTATCTAGAGCCTTATCAGGCCACAGTTCTCTAGTGGCAACTTACTCACACTACACTTATTGTAGGTTCTTCAGCTTATAGCCTTATAGGTTATTCAGCCATCTAGTGGTTGCTTGTGTACATTGCACTTATTGTGGATTCCTCTATGTGTAGTGTTAGGAGGGACACCGCCATCTAGTGGTTGTTTGTGTACATTACACGTATTGTGGATTCCTCTATGTGTAGTGTTAGGAGGGACACCGCCATCAAGTGTTTGCTTGTGTAAAATTACACTCATTGTGGATTCCTCTATGTGTAGTCTTAGGAGGGACACCGCCATCTAGTGGTTGCTTGTGTACATTACACATATTGTGGATTCCTCTATGTGTAGTCCTAGGAGGGACACCGCCATCTAGTGGTTGCTTACCAACAGTGCACCTGCTTTCACCAATCCACAGCCATAGGAGTTCTCAGCCATTGGCTCTTTGTTCACACTTAGCGTTGGTTCCTTTGTCTCTCTGGTTCTCAGACTCAGTCCTGGGGTCCTCTATCTATGAAATACCTTTTGGTGACGTGTCTCACTTCACTGCTTAATTGTGGTTGCTGATGGGGTGGGGGGGGGGGGGCATGCCACCCTCACTAGTCATGGTGCCACAAGTAAGCATTTTCCTGCGCCCTGTGCCTGTGTCAATACTGATTCTACAGTATAAGCCTATCCACAGCTGTAGGTGGGTACAGTGCCATCTAGTGGCTGTTAACCTCTAACAGCCTCTAAGCTAACCATTACACTTATGGTGAGCTCCACTGTCCCCCTAACTCAAGGCCTCCCTGTCTTTGTCTCAGGCAGCCAGTCATCATTAGCTGAGATGGAGTGACCGGCGGGTTACCCCCATATTTACATCTTCCTTTGTCTGTTCCAGGTTTGGTCTCCATTTGTAAGTGAAACCTTCTCTAATGGTAAATAAGACTCCAGCTCTGATAGCCAGGCGCTTGTCCTTGCTTATGATAGTAAATGAAGCCCCTAAGCAACACTTCTGTTGTTATTTTGGAGTTTATTCAGGCCTGGAGGGCATCAGTGATTCAGTAGCTCCTTAACCAAAGAACGGTAGGCCAGCAAAGGGCTCCTGTCCACCAGGGAGGCTTCCTGTTCAATTGACCAGAACTAAACGCTTCTGAAGCAGGAGCCGCGTCTGCGTCCTCACAGCGGAGAGCATCAGTTAAAGAGACAATTGGAAACTGGAAAGCAGTCAGCGGCCTGAAACCTTCGCGAGATTCTCCCGAGACGCAGTAAACAAGATACGGAATTATCAATTTGAAGGGTTAATGACAGCGAGATTCCCCAGGAAGCGGGGCGTCTGTTTCGTATTTCATCTGAAATGGAGGTCAAATGGGGTGTGGGGGGGGGGCGGGCAAAGAACACAAGAAGAAGATTGAGGTCCCCAGTCCATCGAGGACAATGAAGTGGGTGTCTGGTTCAGGCTGGAGTGTCAAAAGAAGGGGTTTCAGGGAACAACCCTGGAGTTGTTGTGCCGCTGCCGGGCCATTTGGTGCTGAGATTGGCACTTGCTGAGTGACATTCTGATGTCTTAAATGGAGTCCAGTGCTGCTGTCTCCGTGTCGCGTCACAGTCCAAGAGACGGGTTCTAATCTCCTAATTCGGTGTCATTCCAAGCATTTGGGTACGTAAGAAAACACAGGTCACAAGTCATAAAGAGCCTTCTATTATGTAGAAAACTGAGTGGTGAATTGAGACTGTTGGAGTTCCAGACTGGCGTTGACTGCAAAGGAAAATGGCAGGCTTTTCAAAGCAGGGAGAAAGGAAGGGCGTGCTTGCAGGAAAAGGAAGTGCCATGAGGTCATCTCTGGGTGCCGGTAGTGATGTCATCAAGGAGGGCCGGACAAGAGGTCAGGAATGGGCGGAAGTGACGTGTTTTAGTTGTTCTTTTTTTCTGAGGTTTTGTAGACCAACGTCTGGTCTTGTGTCTCAGTACCGTGATTTGAACCAAGCTCACGTGGGTGACGGGCTGACATTTCTAGAGGGTCCTGACTGACACTAACGCCACTTACGTACGTTGGGATTGTGCTTTGTTGAGGGGGGGTGGGGGTCACAGGGTGAGCCCCACCTCACTTATACTATCCACAATTTAACCCTTTACTGTAGGTCTATTAGTCGGGTGTCAGGCCGCGCTAACGATGTTCACAAACCAGGTGTAATGGTGCATGGTGTTTAGCATGAATTTACTCAGAGATAGCAAAGAGAGGGAAGCAGTGATGGGTACAACGCTTTATTCACTTGTTGCACGTCTTCAGCATAAATGTCCTTCATTTGTAAAATTTGCCTAAAGCCGAAACCAAGCGATTACATATCATCACCCCAAATACAACATGGATGGAAAGCAGCACTTCTCATCAAAGACCACAGTCATGGCCAAACTTTCTGAGAATGACCCAAGTGTTGGTTTTCACAAAGTTTGCTGCCTCAGTGTTTTTAGATCTTTTTGTCAGATGTTTCTATGGTAGACTGAAGTAGAATGACAAGCAGTTCAGAAGTTCAAAGGCTTTTATTGACAATGACGTGAAGTTTATTCACAGAGTCAATATTTGCAGTGTTGGCCCTTCTTTCTTTTTCAAGACCTCTGCAATTCACCCTGGCATGCTGTCAATCAACTTCTCGGCCAAATCCTGACTGATGGCAGCTGCCCATTCTTGCAGAATCAATACTTGGAGTTTCTCAGAATTGGGTGTTTTTTGTTTGTCCACCCAGCTCTTGACCACAAGTTCTCCATTGGGAGTTTCCTGGCCATGGATCCCAGATTTCGATGCCACTTAGTTCTCACTTTTGCCTTATGGCCCGGTGCTCCATCCTGCTGGATTGTTCATGGTTGGTCACCAAACTGTTCATGGATGGTCTGTAGAAGTTGCTCTCGGAGGATGATTTGGTCCCATTCTTTATTCATGGCTCGGGATCAGGGGGCACAAGCAGTGCAGAGCAGGCTCAGTAATGGCAGCAGGCAGGTGTGAGGGAGGCAAAGACTTTTGGAGAATGGCCTGGTTGGCATCAAAATGGGCAGCAAAGAAGCCAAGAAGAACTCAGGGACAGACTAATAGTCGACTAGATTACTGTAATGCACTCCTCTCAGGACCACCCAAAAAAAGACATCAATCGAATACAATGAGTGCACAATGGAGCTGCCAGAACCTAAGAGATTCTTTCATTATTTTAGTAGTAAAAGATTAGTCAAGGAGGAGGTGAAGTGCATCAGAAATAGTAAAGGGGAATTAAAAGATACAGACAGTGAAATAGCGGATGCCCTAAACTTACATTTTTCTGAGGTGTTTACAAGTGAGCAGGCGGATAACCTCAGAGCAGTAACAGGGACTACTAAGGAGGTACTGAGGGATTTGGAAATTGTAAAGAGAGAAGAGCTGCTCAGATTAAATAAGCTGAAACCAAACAAATCACCAAGAACTGATAATATTTACCCTTGAATTCTTAAGGAGGCTGGTGAGTACAAATATAAACCCCTAGGAAGTCACTGCACACTGGAGAGATTCCAAAGGACTGGAAAATGGCAAATATCATCCCGTTATATAAAAAGGGTGACAGGGCAGATCCAAGCAACTACAGGCCAGTAAGCTTAACGTGCATCATAGGAAAATTAATAGAAGGAATTATTAAGGATAAGACTGAGCAACACATGGCAAGGACAGGAGTTTAACTGGACAGTCAGCGTGGGGTCAGAAGAGGGAGGTCGTGTTTTACTAACAGGCTGGAATTCTATGAGGAGGCAACAAAAGCATACGATCAAAGTGGAGCAGATGCTATTATTTATCTGGACTTTCAGAAAGCAATTGATAAGGTGCCACATGAGAGGTTGGGCATCAAATTAAAAGAAGTGTCAGTTCAGGGTGATGTTTGTAGATGGGTGCAGAATTGGCTCAGAAACAGGAAGCAGAGGGTGATGGTGTGAGGAACCAAATCAGAATTGGGTGATGTTAAGAGTGGTGACCAGCAGGGGTCAGTGCTGGGGCTGCTGCCATTTTTATTAAATATAAATGATATAGATAGGAATATAAGTAACAAGCTAGTTAAGTTTGCAGATGATACCAAGATAGGTGGATTAGCAGATAATTTGGAATCCATTATATCACAGAAGGACTTGGATAGCAGACAGGCTTGGGCAGATTTGTGGCAAATGAAATTTAATATCAGTAAATGTAAAGAATTACACATAGGAAGTAAAAGTGTGGGCGGCACGGTGGCGCAGTGGTAACGCTGCTGCCTCGCAGTTAGGAGGCCTGGGTTCACTTCCCGGGTCCTCCCTGCGTGGAGTTTGCATGTTCTCCCCGTGTCTGCGTGGGTTTCCTCCGGGCGCTCCGGTTTCCTCCCACAGTCCAAAGACATGCAGGTTAGGTGGATTGGTGATTCTAAATTGGCCGTAGTGTGTGCTTGGTGTGTGGGTGTGTTTGTGTGTGTCCTGTGGTGGGTTGGCACCCTGCCCAGGATTGGTTCCTGCCTTGTGCCCTGTGTTGGCTGGGATTGGCTCCAGCAGACCCCCGTGACCCTGTTCAGATTCAGCGGGTTGGATAATGGATGGATGGAAGTAAAAGTGTGATGTTTGAAAACACAATGGGTGGTTGGAAAATCGAGAGTCCACCTTATGAGAAGAATTTAACAGTCATAGTGGACTCTAAGCTATTGACTGCCAGTCAGTGTTCAGAAGCCATCAAGAAGGCTAACAGAATGTCAGGTTATATAGCGCCTTGATGTGTGGAGTACAAGTCACAGGAGGTTCTGCTCAGTCTTTATAACACACTGGTGAGGCCTCATCTGGAGTCCTGAGTGCAGTTTTGGTCTCCAGGCTACAAAAAGGACATAACAGCATTAGAAAAGGTCCAGAGAAGAGCAACAAGGATGATTAGAGGGCTACAGGGGATGAGTTATGAGGAAAGATTAAAAGAGCTGAGCCTTTACAGTTTAAGCAAAAGAAAATGAAGAGGAGACCTGACTGAAGTGTTTAAAATTATTACATGAATCAGTCCAGTGGATCGAGATGGTGACTTTAAAATAAGTTCATCAAGAACACGGGGAGACAGCTGGAAACTTGTTAAGGGTAAATTTCACACAAACATTAGGAAGTTTTTCTTTACACAAAGAACGATAGACACTTGGGATAAGCGACCAAGTAGTGTGGTGAACAGTAAGACGTTAGGGACTTTCAAAACTCGACTTGATGTTTTCTTGGAAGAAATAAGTGGAGAGGACTGGCGAGCTTTGTGGGGCTGAATGGCCTGTTCTCGTCTAGAGCATTCTAATGTTCTAATTTTCTAATCTTAACTAGGAAAAAAAATCCGAGCACATCACCCAAGTCTGAGCGTCATTACACTAGTTACCAGTGCCATTTAGAATTGACTTTAAAATCCTGCTGATGGTTCATAAAGCCTTCAATAATCTCGCTCTGCCTGTCACCTTACACCCCAAATCGTAACCTTAGATCTTCAAATGAGGGTCTGCTTAGAATTCAAAGACCTAAACTTAAAAGAAGTGGTGAGGCGGGTGGCCTTCTGCTGCTATGCACCTCAAATCTGGAACAGAAAATAGAAATTCACCAGGTTGACATGGTGGAGCACTTTAAAAAACTGAAACTAAAAACACATTATTATAACGTGATATTCTGCAAAAGGTACAGGGATTGGACTGCTGAGGACTGTTGGGGGAAAGTCATCTTATATGCTGAATCCCCTTTCAGATTGTTGAAGAAAAGGTGAGTGGCGCTACCATCAGTCCTGTGTCAGGCCAACAGCAAAGCATCCTGAGACCATTCATGTCAGCCAAGGCAGTGCAGGGCTCACTCACAACACAGCCAGGAATAAAGAATGGGACCAAAACGTCCTCTGAGAACAACTTCAAATAATCATCCAAGAACAGTTTGGTGACCCACAATGCCTTTTCAAGCATGATGTAGCACCAGTCCATAAGGCAACAGTGAGAACTAACTGGCATCGAAATTTGGGGTCCATGGACAGGAAACTCCCCATTGAGAATCCTCAAGAGTTGGGTGGGCAAACAAAAACCCACCAAGCCTGATTATGCAAGAATGGGCTGCCATCAGTCAGGATTGGGCTCAGAAGTTGATTGCCAGCCTGCCAAAGTGAATTGCAGAGGTCTTGAAAAAGATGGATGGGCCAACATTGCAAATATGGACTCATGTCATGTCAAACTTCATGTCATTGTCACTAAAAGCCTTTGAAACTTCTGAACTGCTTGTAATTCTACTTCAGTACACCAGAGAAACATCTGACAAGAAGCTCTCAAAACACTGAAGCAGCAAACGTGGTGAAAACCAACCCTTGGGTCATTCTCAACACTTTTTGCCACGACTGTAGACCCCCCCAGTGTGACCAGTGCTCAGGTGCACAGTCTTCTCACATTACGCAGTGAGCTTTCTGGCAGGGCACAGCCCATTGGTTTACCTCGGTATTGATGTTGTCAATGATGAGACAATGGAGTCACAAAAAGGTTTGGCTCAGTCACCCGTATCATTTTTCCTGGCCTCGAGAGTGTTAAATTGGGAGTGCATTGGGGAGAGGTACGAATCCAAAACAGAACTGACTTAAGGAGGCAAAGATGGTGGGTTTAAGGAAGGCAGAGGAAGTGACATCATCAGGGCCAGAACCAGAAATGTGAGGTCATCAGGCTCAGAAGCGGAAGTGAGGTCATGGAGCACCAGTGATTGGGTCAGGGTGACTGTGAGTCTCGGGCCTAAAGGGTCCCGATTGAGATTCATGCCAGATGAGTACCAGTGTCAGAGCCCAGTGTCGTTGTCACAGCTAGGTATCCCTTTTAGAATCAGGTCCACTTATCTGACCTGGCAGTCGGTGTCACACTCCAGATAAGGGGTCAGTGCTTGGGTCAGGGTCTCTATTAGAGCTGATTATGATAGCCGTGCCTGGAGGGTACTGACTGAGATTAGTGCTGCTCAGTGACATTTTGGATTTGTAATCTCATTGACCAGGACTGCTGTCACCACTTAGTGTCACTGTCATACAGGTAAGACCACTTTCGATTTCCTAACTAAGAGTTGCTATCCGAGGTGGCTGTCAGATTCACAACAGGGCACCAGTGACTGGTGCTGATGGCGAGTGCCATGTGTGGAAGGGCATTCACTGGGATTCGTGCTGTTGAGTTAAACTGTGGCATCTTCAATGGATAGCCATGTCAGCACCCAGTACGGCTGTCACAAATAAAGAAGTAGGCAGCTTTGGATTGTGTGTCCTGAGGTCACCATCTGTTACATTTAGAAGAGAGCACCGGTGACCAAGTCAGGGCCACTGTGAGAGTCGACTGTGACTGCCATGCCAAGATGGTCATTGAGGTCCTGGTGTCTTTAATGGATTGGAATATCAGTGTCTAGTGCTAATGTCACCATTGGTATCACTGCCATAGAAGTGGGTAGCTTCTGGTTTCCTAACTGAGAGTCACTGCCCAAACTGGTTGTCAGATTCACAACAGATCACCAGTGACTGGCATGGGGTCTCCAGTAGAGTTGACTTTGATTATCTGGCTTAGACAGCACTGACTAAAATAAGTGCCACGGTCCAGTCAATGTCATAAGCAGGTTCTGATATGTTAAATAGCAGCCACTGTCACAGGCGAGTGTCATACCCCAAAATAAGGTGTCACTGACTGGGTCAGGGTCACCATGAAAGCTAACTGTGACTGCCATGCCCAAAGGGTCATTGAGATTGTGTCCTCTTCAATGGATAAGAATGTCAGTGTCCAGTGCTACTGTCACTGCTTGGTGTCACCGACATAGAGGTGATACTGAGGGTCACCGTTCAAAATGGCCACCAGATTCTTAATAGAGAACCAATTTCTAAATTAGGGTCACTGTGAGTGCCAGGCCTTGAGGGCACTAGCTGAGATCTGAGGTGTTGAGTTAGACTGTGGTGTCTTCAATGGGTAGGAATATCAGTGTCCAGTACTGCTGTCACTACTTGGTGTCACCGACATAGAGGTGATTTTCTAACTAACCATTCAAAATGGTCGCCAGATTCTTAATAGAGCATCAGTGTTCTTCATATTTTTTAGTTTATAATTTAAAAACAGAATAAGAATCTGAAATTCTAACAACATCACAATAAAACTCGATAAATTCTGAAAAAAATGATGCCAAACATATATATGATTTAAAGCATGATAAAATAGTCACATAAAAATGTCACATAAAATTGATGCTCAAAATCGTTGCACTTTTAGGCTCAGGATTTTTTTATATATAGAGAGAGAGAGTAGATACAGCCGGGTATTGTTGATTTAGAGCAGATTTAGTCAAGTCAAATGAATCAATGTGAAAATTGTAATCTGTTACACGTCCATCCATCCATTATCCAACCCGCTATATCCCAACTACAGGGTCACAGGGGTCTGCCGGAGCCAATCCCAGCCAGCACAGGGTGCAAGGCAGGAAACAAACCCCGAGCAGGGCACTCACTAGGGACAATTTCGGATCGCCAATGCACCTAACCTGCATGTTTTTGGACTATGGGAGGAAACCCATGCAGACACAGGGAGAACATGCAAACTCCCCACAGGGAGGACCTAGGAAGTGAACCCGGGTCTCCTAACTGCGAGGTAGCAGTGCTACCCACTGTGCCACCGTGCCGCCCCCCCATTACACATCAGATTGGTTAAATGCGTATCAATAGACTATGCTGAAACAGTTGGTGTCGATGGTGCAGAAGATGAAAATATCAACTTACAACATCACGAAGAATATCTGCAACCGTTAACACCGTCTGGCCGAATTACTGTTGAAAGAAGGACGTATCAATGTTATTGCGTAATTTATGCCAGAGTGATGGGCTACGCAAGAGGACAAGATTAGTTGTGTTCAAAATTAGTCGAACAATTCTGACATGTCAAATTTTAACAGGTGACAAAAACGGTAATGTAATACATCTTCAGGGATAACATTAGACACCAAAGGAGATCTTGATATGCCATTCATATTAAAACGTTACAGTTTCCCATTAGAATAGCTTTTGTTATGTTGGACAAACATTCAAAAAAGTCATTTATTTAATTAGAGAGAAAGAAATGGAATTCACTCATGGGCAGTTATACGTTGCGTTGATGCAAATGTAACAATTCACATGAAAATTAAAAATTAAATTGTACATCCGCATCCCCATAAACGAGCGGCAGAACAGCAAAGAGGCTAGTGAGTAGTGCCTGCCCAGGGGTTGGCGAGCAGAGGGCAAAGCACCCTAGTATTTCATAGTTACAATGAGGAGCCATTACTTTTTGCCTAAAACAGGAGTGTTTCTTCTTAGATTACAGTTTAATAACACTTTGTGTTTGTCATACAGTCATATGAAAAAGTTTGGGAACCCCTCTTAATTCTTTGGATTTGTGTTTCTCATTGGCTGAACTTCCTTTTAATATCTGACATGCCTTATGGAAACAGTAGGATTTCAGCAGTGACATTAAGTTTATTGAATTAACAGAAAATATGCAATATGCATCATAACAAACTTAGACAGGTGCATAAATGTGGGCACCCCGACAGAGATATGACATCAATACTTAGTTGAGCCTCCTTTTGCTCCTTTGAGCCTCCAGACGCTGTCCTTCTACAGCCTGTGATGAGTGTCTGGATTCTGGATGGAGGTATTTCTGACCATTCCTCATTCAAAATCTCTCCAGTTCAGTTCAATTTGATGGACAGCCTGCTTCAAATCATCCCATAGATCTTCGATGATATTCAAGTCAGGAGACTGTGACGGCCATTCCAGAACATTGTACTTCTCCTTCTTCATGAATGCCTTTGTAGATTTTGAACTGTGTTTTGGGTCATTGTCTTGTTGGAATATCCAACCCCTGCGTAACTTCAACTTTGTGACTGATGCTTGAACATTATCCTGAAGAATTTGTTGCTATTGGGTTGAATTCATCCGATCCTCGACTTTAACAAGGGCCCCAGTCCCTGAACTAGCCACACAGCCCCACAGCATGATGGGACCTCCACCAAATTTGACAGGAGGTAGCAGGTGTTTTTCTTGAAATGTGGTGTTCTTCTTCAGCCATGAAAAGTGCTTTTTGTTTTGACCAAATAACTCCATTTTTGTCTCATCAGTCCAAAGCACTTTGTTCCAAAATGAATCTGGCTTGTCTAAATGAGCATTTGAGTACAACAAGCGACTCTGTTTGTGGCAACGTGAGTGCAGAAAGGGCTTCTTTCTCATCACCCTGCCATACAGATGTTCTTTGTGCAAATTGCGCTGAATTGTAGAACGATGTACAGATACACCATCTGCAGCGAGATGTTCTTGCAGGTCTTTGGAGGTGATCTGTGGGTTGTCTGTAACCATTCCCACAATCCTGTCATATGCCGCTCCTGTATTTGTCTTGGCCTGCCAGACCTGCTGGGTTTAACAGCAACTGTGCCTGTGGTCTTCCATTTCCTGATTCCATTCCTTACACTTGAAACTGACAGTTTAGACCTCTGAGATGGCTTTTTGTAGCCTTCACCTAAACCAGGAGACTGAACAATCTTTGTTTTCAGATCTTTGGAGAGTTGCGTTGAGGATCCCATGCTGTCTGTCACTCTTCAGAGGAGAGTCAAAGGGAAGCACAACTTACAATTGACCACCTTAAATACCTTTTACCACTCATGATTGGACACTCCTGTCTATGAAGTTCAAGGCTTAACGAGCTCATCCAACCAATTTGGTGTTGCAAGTAATCAGCATTGAGCAGTGACAGGCATTCAGATCAGCAAAATGACAAGGGGACCCACATTTGTGCACAGCCAGTTTGTCACATTTGATTTAATTTTCATACAACTAAATACTGCGTCACTAAAAATCTTTGTTCGGAAAACACCGCAGTGCTCAGATGTCCCTAGGAAATGAAAGACACACCACTGTTATCTTTTTTGTTGAAAGGAGAGTCAATTATTATGCAGGCTGAGAGGGGTTCCCAAACTTTTTCATATGACTGTATTTGTGTGAGATGATCAAATCTCGATAAATAAAATACATTATATTCGTTACATGCAAAGTTGTGTTTATGTGAATATTTCTGGGGAAGGGGGGGTCCATAGCTTTCATCAGATTCTTAAAGGGGTCCATGACTCCCAAGAAAGGTTAAGAATCACTGCTTTAAAATGAAAGTCACAATCTGTGGTGAAGAGCAGGGACTATGTGGCCTCCAGAATGCTCCATTAGTCAGGTTAGGACCTTTAGTGGCCTGTTTTAACCCTTAAACCGCCACATACTGTACTTGGGGGGTTAATGCACCCCCTGGACGCCAAACAGTTTTTTTTTGTTGCACTTTTTAAGGAAACGTTACAATTCATCAAGAAGAAGTGAAATTTTAATGGAATACATATTTGTTTCCATGCAAAGAGCATCACAATTACTGCGACACAGATTATTTTACACACTGCCAATGAACTGTAAAAACTATAAAAGAAACTACTGGGACGTTCTCTTATTATATGTAGAAGGTGCAACCGACGCCATTGATGAAATTCAGGAAATCACCGAGCCACCTGCTCTTGAACTGGCTGCACACAGAGGCCAATGCTGATGACTGCAGGCTCGTCTAATGCAGCAGCTGAATCCCAGGGACAGTGACACTGATCCACTAGGGGGCGGCAGAGGTCATTTGCTGGCTGCTCAACGAATGGACGGCATGGACTGATCAGACTCCACCATGCTGGCAAATTGCACTGGGAACCGACTATAGCCAGTTCCAGCGGTTTAAGGGTTAATGTAGTGACACCCCTTGGTAGCCAGTGCTCAATTTCTACCTGCAGGCTTCGGCTTTCACAGGCCAAAAAAAAAAAAATATTTGGACGTGAGCGTCAGTAGGCTTTGTGTCCCGGGCACCAAGTTACCCAAATTCTTCTCTATCATTTCAGTCATTATTTGCCACTCTGATGCTGATCTTTCTTATCATGAAAGAGGTCATTACAGTAGCAATTGATGAGAAGAATTCAACATTAATTACAGAATTGCAGTATTAGAGGGTTTTTCTCGAGTGTCCCTCTGTCTTGCACAATTTGGCTCAAAAACTAATCAGCACATCGTCATCTCATAACAGGCTTAAGTTTTGAGTTTGGTGTTTTTCCGTCCAGCCATTTTTAGTTGTAGACCGTCCTCAAGAAACTGTGACCCACAGACAGACAGACACACACCAATCAGCACTAGAAACTGCGATCCAGAGGGTCTCCCACAGTTCTTGGTGGTTCATTCCGAATGCGTTTGGGAGTTTTTGCTGAGCCTTTTGAGTTTTGCTTTTGTGCTTATTGTGAGTTTTTGGATTCTTATTGCCAAGCCTTTGTTTACATTGAATTGTCTGATTCTTTTAGGCGACTCCATTTTGCGTCTTTGTGCTCCATGGATCTCCATTGGTATTGAAGAACTTTTTTTTTTTTTTAAAGAATAAGTCTTTTCTAAAGATTCTATGAGGCCCTTTTTGCGTCCAGCAAGGGTTTGTCACAGGATTTCTCCCTCCAGTGGCCATTTTTGGAAGTGCTTTTGGGACTTACATCGTTAGGACTCACAGTCACAACAGTCAGCCATATACTGTATATCCTGGCTGGATGTCAGTGTCATATATGGCGGGTACTAAAACACAAGCATCTCCTTATTCCAGATAGATAGCCACTGATGTCCCAACGGGGGGTCTCCATTAGACTTGGATGCTGATCATACAGTTAGACGTAACTATGAATGTCGAGTGTTGGTGTCCTAATTGGATGTCATTGCCAGATTCGAATTTCGATGCCCATTAGTATCCCATTAATATTCTGACTTAATGTCACTGTCAGAAATTGAATGTTACAGCCACAGTCATCTATTGATATTCTGGCTGGATGTCACTGTCACTCCCAAATATGGTCGGCACTACAACACTGTACTGTATGTCTCTCCAACAGAGCCAGCCATTGATATCCTAACAGGCGTCACCATCAGACAAAGGTGCTGATCATACAGTTAGACGTAACTGCCTAAGTCGAATACCGATGTCCTAATTGGATGTCACCGTCAGAATCAAGTTCTGATGTCCCAATAAGTCATTGCTCATGTGCCAACTGAACATCATTATTGAAATGAGGCATAGAAAACCTAGAATGTCACTGTCAGATTCGAGTTCTCATGTCCCAATAAGTCATTTCCCATTAATGTCCCATCTGAACGTCACTGTCAACATGTGGCACAGCTAACCTAGAATGTCACCATCAGATTCGAATTCTGATGTCCTAATAAGTCATTGCCCATTAATGTCCCATCTGAACGTCACTGTCGACATGAGGCACAGGTAACCTAGAATGTCACCGTCAGATTCGAGTTCTGATGTCCCAATAAGTCATTGCCCATTAATGTCCCATCTGAATGTCACTGTCGAAATGAGGCACAGCTAACCTAGAATGTCACCGTCAGATTCGAGTTCTGATGTCCCAATAAGTCATTGCCCATTAATGTCCCATCTGAATGTCACTGTCGAAATGAGGCACAGCTAACCTACAATAGAATGTCACCATCAGATTTGAGTTTTGATGTCCTAATAAGTCATTGCTCATTAATGTCCCAACTGAATGTCACTGTCCTAATGAGGGACAGATGACCTAGAATGTCACCGTCAGAATCGAGTTCTAATGTCCCAACAATAAGTCATTGCCCATTAATGTCCCAACAAAATGAGGTGCAGATGACCTAATGGGATGTCACTAACTGAGTCACTCAATGATGGTCACTTTTAGAATGAAGCACTAATGCCCTAAGTCACCATGCCAGTTAACGACCTACAGTATAATTGTGTGTCTCTGCCGAAGTCACCCACCGATATCCTGGCTGCATTGTCACTGACGGACACAATGCTGAGACATCCTTATAAAATCAGCCATTGATGTTGTGGATGTCAGAGTCAGGGCCAGCTGTTGGTGTCAGGTATTGATGTATTAATTAACTACTGCTGCCAGAGTCGGCCATCGATGCCCATCTAGTTGTCACCGTCAGAGTCAGAGCCCAAACTCCTAATTAATGTCCTTAAGTGGAGGTCACTGTCAGAGTCAGTTGCTGATGATCTAATTGCATGTCACTGTCAGAATCTGCCATTGATATTCTGACTTAATGTCACTGTCAGAAATTGAATGCTACAGCCACTGACACCTACGGATATTCTGGCTGGATGTCACTGTCACTCCCAAATATGGCCGGCACTACAACACTTTAATGTACTTCTCCCCCCAACAGAGCCAGCCATTGATATCCTAACAGGGGCCACTATTAGAAGAAGGTGCTGACCATATAGTTAGACACAACTGTCCGAGTCGAGTGGCAATGTCCTAATTGGATGCCACTCTGAGAATCAAGTTCTGATGTCCCAATAAGTCATTGCTCATGTGCCAACTGAATATCATTATTGAAATGAGGCACAGCTAACCTAGAATGTCACCGTCAGATTCGAGTTCTGATGTCCCAATAAGTCATTGCCCATTAATGTCTCATCTGAACGTCACTTTCAACATGAGACACAGATAACCTAGAATGTCACCGTCAGATTCGAGTTCTGATGTCCCAGCAATAAGTCATTGCCAATTAATGTGCCAACTGAATGTCACTGTCCAAATGAGGTGCAGAACACTTAGAATGTCACCATCAGATTCAAGTTCTGATGTTCCAATATAAGTCATTGCCAATTAATGTCCCAACTGAACATCACTGTCCTAATGAGGCACAGCTAACCTAGAATGTCACCTTCAGATTCGAGTTCTGATGTCCCAATAACTCATTGCCCATTAATGTCCCATCTGAACATCACTGTCAACATGAGACACAGATAACTTAGAATGTCACCGTCAGATTCGAGTTTTAATGTCCCAATAAGTCATTGCCTATTAATGTCCCAACTGAACGTCAATGTCCTAATGAGATGCAGATGACCTAATAGAATGTCACTGTCAGAGTCACTCAGTGATGGCCACGGTCAATAGGGAGCACTGATGCCCTAAGTGAAAGTCACTGCCACAGTTAATCACTGTCACTGTCAGAGTCACCCAGTGATATCCTGACTGAATTGTCACTGTCAGACTAAGGTGTCTTTATTAAGTAGGCTGTTGATGTTGTGGACATCAGAGTCAGGGCCAGGGCTGATGACCAAAGCAAAGGTCACTGTCATAGTCAGGTACTGATGGATTAATTAAGTGTTGCTATCGGAGTCGGCTTTCGATGCCCACGGCTTTCGATGGAGTTGGAGCCTGGACTTCTCATTGAGTATCCCAGTCAGAATCCGCCATTAAGGTCCTTAAGTGGAGGTCACCGTCAGTGTCAGCTGCTGCTGTTATAATTGCATGTCACTGTCAGACTCCGCCATTGATATTCTGACTTAACGTCACTGTCAGAATGGAGTTCTGAAGTCCTAATTGACTGCTGCTGCCCCAGCCCACCATTGATATTGTGGCTGGATGTCACTGTCACTGTCACAGATGGCTGGTAGTACAACACTTACAATGTATTTCCCTATCAGAGTCAGCCATTCGTGTTATAAACGTCACAGCGAAGGTTGATGGCCTAATGGAATGTCACCTTCAAAGTCAGAGTCTGCCATTAATGTACTAAGTGGGGGACACTTTTGGAGTCATTGTCACAGCCAAACTGAATGGCATTGTCAAAAATGATGCCACTACAAGAGCTCATCATCATTGTCCTAATTATGAGTCCGACCACTGACGCCCCACTGGGTGCCAACGTCACAGTCAGGTGCTTACGTCAAACTGTGTGTTTAGATGTCCAAGTGAATGTCACCACAAAGTTTATTATGTGTCCCTCTTAGAGCTGACCACTGATGTGCCATGTGGATGTCACCGTCAGACTGCCATGAAGATGTCCTGAGTGACTCGATGCAACCACTCTAAGGTGCCCAGATCAAATCAGACCACGATTGTTCTGGATGTCAGTCAGTGCCCAGGGTTTGATGACCTAACCTAATGTCACCGTCAGAGTCACACAATCTACAGTCATGGCCAAAAGTGTCGAGAATGACCCAAGTGTTGGTTTTAGCAAAGTTTGCTGCTTCTGTGTTTTTAGATCTTCTTGTCAGATGTTTCTATGGTGTACTGAAGTAGAATTACAAGCAGTTCAGAAGTTTCAAAGGCTTTTAGTGACAATGATATGAAGTTTATTTGCAGTGTTGGTCTGTGGTATAGCGGGTTCGCAACTCAGCTCAAAAAGCCCCATTTTTACTGTAAATCGCCGCTTAAAGAGGGGGCGTGGCAGTGTGGCCGGACCGGTTCCTGAACGCTACGTGAGGCACAGAGGAGGAATCGTCCGCATCCGTAATTGATGCTGCTAATTGCCACACCTGAGCCACGTCCCCGTTATATATAGTAGGTGTGCGAGTGGGAGGGAGCTGAAAAAAAAGAAAATGAATGGAGGTTAAGGGAGAAGAAGGCAGCAGGAAGGAAAAAGCCATGTGCGTGCAAGAGCGAGCGGGTGAAGGCAGGCAGCTGGATGGAGAGCCCCCTGGAAAGGGTGTTTGGCCGACACTCGGTGGGACTGAAGGAAGCTGAGCAATCAGGGAGCTGGAGTGACCCCGGAAGGTGGTTGGCTCACTGTATAAGGCCAGCGGGAGGCAGCGGGAGTCAAGAAGGCTTAGGAGAGCCAACCCCAGTGTGAGCGTCCTGGACGTTGGGAAACCTAATTCTTGGTCTGATGGATCCAGGGACCGAAAGGCCACCAGGCGTAAAAGACAGCTGCTATATTTTAACCTTGATTTTATTGGAAGTATTTTAACCTCCACCTTTTTCACTTGTTTTTTAATGGATTATTTATTTAATAACATTCTTTTGAACAGTGTGAATGTGTTGTTGTTTAAATAAAAGCCCTCTTGCACTTTTTTGCACCCTCCCCTTGCTTCATTGTATCTTCACTGTTACAATACCGACGGTGTCGGGTTCAAGGGCTCTCAAAATGGAGACGGGATCATGGAATAGAACCCACATCGTCACATGGCCCTTCTTTCTTTGTCAACACCTCTGCTATTCACCCTGGCAGGCTGGCAATCAACTTCTGGGCCAAATCCTGACTGATGGCAGCTGCCCTTTCTTGCAAAATCAATGCTTGGAGTTTTGTCAGAATTGGTGGGTTTTTGTTTGCCCACCTGCCTCTTGAGGATTGACCACAAGTTATCAATGGGGAGTTTCCTGGCCATGGACCCCAAATTTCAATGCCACTTAGTTCTCACTTTTACCTTTTGGCCCGGTGCTCCATCATGCATTGTTGGTCACCAAACCCTTCTTGGGTGGTTGGGAGAAGTTGCTGTCGGAGGATGATTGGGTCCCATTCTTTTTTATGACTCAGGATCGAGGGGGCACCAGGAGTGCAGAGCAGGCTCAGTAATGGAAGCAGGCGGGTGTGAGGGAGACGAAGACTTTTGGAAGATGGCCTGGTGGGTGTCAAAAAGGGCAGCAAACCCTATGAACTTAAGCCCATCAAGGCAGAACATCCTGTGGAGCCACAGCAGAGTACGAGCTGACCCTCTGACATAACAAAAAGGAACAAATAGGGAAAGAAACAGACAAACAAAGGAACGAACACAGTCAAAAAAATAGGATAAGACTTACTTGGATGGGGGGCACCATGTAGGATGAAACATAGATAATCAATAGAAAAACACAGGAAGGGAGCAAGATATTAGCCCAAAACAAATTGGTATAAGATGGCCAGTGCTTCCTGAAACCCCATAAGCAGAGAGAAGCACAAAGCTCATTATTGGAGCAGTGTAATCAAAACTCATGGGGATTCTGTTTTCCCTAACCTAACCCTAACCCTAACCCTAAGCCAAGAAGAACATTAGGGACAGACTGATAGTCGACTAGATTACTTTAAGACGGCAGTTCTCAACCCCTAGGGGGACGCAAAGATATGAAAAAAAAAAAAACAAGAATCGAAAATATGAAAAATACATCTATTGAAACCAAAACAAATTTTTAAATTAAAAATAAATATAGAGTTAGATAAATGTCGATAAAAGTTAAGTAGGTATAATAAAACTTGTAGCGGTGTATCGGCAGCAAAAAATATAGGAATACATTTTATTAGGGTTTCAAAAAAATGTTAGCGGGACGCGATTAAAACTGTTATGAAAACTCGGGTCGCAAATACGTAAACGTTGAGAAACGCTGCTGTAATGCACTCCTCTCAGGACCACCCAAAAAAAGACATCAATCGATTACGAGTGCAAAATGGAGCTGCCAGAATCTTAACTAGGAAATAAAAATCCGAGCACATCACCCCAGTCTGAGCGTCGTTACACTGGTTACCGGTGCCATTTAGAATTGACTTTAAAATCCTGCTGATGGTTTACAAAGCCTTCAATAATCTCGCTCTGCCTGTCACCTTACACTCCAAATCGTAACCTTAGATCTTCAGATGAGGGTCTGCTTAGGCCGGGTTTGTACTTCACGCGACGCATGCTGCAGTAGACACTCCTTCTACACAAGCGTTTTACTGTTTATACTTACATGCATACTTTAAGTAAATCTGGAGGACTCCACCAGGTGGCAGTGCGAGATATCATCACGGTGAGATTAAAGCCAAAATTTCCACTTTAATCACAAAATACACGTTTTCACCATGTCCTTAATTTTTTTTTCTCTGTGGCTCAAATACGGCGCTGTACGTTATGTTGCTGTTGTGACGTTGCAAAAAAAAAGGCGGCACAAAAGACGGTATGTGAGACTTTTAAAATGTGTTGTGTCATTACGATTGGGAATATGCGACGCTTGAATATAAAAGCACCACGAATGCATCTGTATGTCGGCATTTTGCTTCACCACATCGAACCATTCATCAGACATCGAAGCGCGCACATCGATCTCGTAGGATCCACATAGCGACTTTCTGTCACATGTAGATAGTAAACTGAGACTCTGACGTCACAATCCGACTTGATCACACTGCGCCCCCCCCCTGACATTTTGCTGGTACTGCAACTCACGCACGCGTCACGTGCATTTCTGAGGACCTGCTCAGAGGACGCGTCAAATGAACACTCGGCACACGTGTTAGCCATGATGCGGGCGCATACGCGTTCTGAACGTGAAGTACAAACGAGCCCTTAGAATTCCAAGAGCTAAACTTAAAAGAAGTGGTGAGGCAGGTGGCCTTCTGCTGCTATGCACCTCAAATCTGGAATAGAAAATAGAAATTCGCCTGGCTGACATGGTGGAGCACTTTAAAAAACTGAAACTAAAAACACATTATTATAACGTGATATTCTGTAAAAGGTACAGGGATTGGACTGCTGAGGACTGTTGGGGGAAAGTCATTTTAACTGATGAATCCCCTTTCAGATTGTTGAAGAAAAGGTGAGCGGCACTACCATCAGTCCTGTGTCAGGCCAACAGTAAAGCATCCTGAGACCATTCATGTCAGCCAAGGCAGTGCAGGGCTCACTCACAACACAGCCAGGAATGAAGAATGGGACCAAAACATCCTCTGAGAGCAACTTCAGACAACCATCCAAGAACAGTTTGGTGAGCAACAATGAACAATCCAGCATGATGGAGCACCGGGACAGAAGGCAAAAGTGAGAACTAAGTGGCATCGAAATTTGGGATCCATGGCCAGGAAACTCCCCATTGAGAACTTGTGGTCAATCCTCAAGAAGACGGTTGAGCAAACAAAAACCCACCAATTCTGATTATGAAAGAATGGGCAGCTGCCATCGGTCAGGATTTGGCTCAGAACTTGATTGCCAGCATGCCAGGGTGAATTGCAGAGGTCTTGAAAATGAAAGAAGGGCCAACTCTGCAAATATAAACTTAATGTCATTGTCACTAAAAGCCTTTGAAACTTCTGAACTGCTTGTAATTCAGCGGCACGGTGATGCAGTGGGTAACGCTGCTGCCCCGCAGTTAGGAAACCTGGGTTCACTTCCCGGGTTTCTCCCTGCGTGGAGTTTGCATGTTCTCCCCGTGTCTGCGTGGGTTTCCTCCCACAGTCCAAAGACATGCAGGTTAGGTGCATTGGCGATCCTAAATTGTCCCAGGTGTATGTGTGCCCGGCGGTGGGCTGGTGCCCTGCCTGGGGTTTGTTTCCTGCCTTGCGTCCTGTGTTGGCTGGGATTGGCTCCAGCAGACCCCTGTGACCCTGTAGTTAGGATATAGCGAGTTGGATAATGGATGGATGGATGCATGTAATTCTACTTCAGTACACCAGAGAAACATCTGACACAAAGATCTAAAAACACCGAAGCATCAAACTTTGTGAAAACCAACACTTGGGTCATTCTCAGAACGTTTGGCCACCACTGGAGTGTCCTAATCGAATGCTACTAACATGCCCACCACTGATGTCCCATCTGCATGAGTTGAAGGCCGATGTCCTAATCATCCGTGTCAGAGTCGGCCACTAATATCCTGACTGGAGGTCACCATCAGAGTCATGTGCTGAAATGCGGTTGTCCAGTTTCAATGGCCGTTAATGCTATAACTGCATGTCACTGTCACAATCTGATGTCCTAACTGAGTGTTCCTGTCAGGCCCAACCATTGAAGTCCCATCTTGCAAGTCCTGTCGGCTGATGATGTTTTGATTTGAGTGTCATTGTCCCAGACTGAATGCCACCATCAGATTCCAGTGCTGATGGCCTGGTCTGATGTCACTGTCAGATATGTCTGTTGATGCAGCACTAAGGTATTCTTCTCCAATTCATCCCTTATTGTTCTGGATGTCACAGTCAGTGTCTGGTTCTGATGGCCTAACTAAATGTCACTATCAAAATCAACTTTGAATGTCCAAATTGAATGGCCAGCATTGCTGTCCTGTCTGCAAGTCACCTCAGAGTTGATATCCGAATTGTGCTCCAGTGTTAGAAGTCCGCCACTGATATCCTGTCTGGAGGTCACCATCAGAGTCATGTGCTGAAATGCGGTTGTCCAGTTTCCATGGCCATGAATGTTATAACTGCATGACACTGTCACAATCTGATGTCCTAACCGAGTGTTCCTGTCAGGCCCGACCACTGAGGTCCCATCTTGCAAGACCTGAACGCTGATGATGTTCTGATTTGAGTGTTATTGTCCCAGCCTGAATGCCACCATCAGATTCCAGTGCTGACGTCCTCGGCGAATGTCCCTGTCAGATATGTTTGTTAATGTGGCACCGAGGTGTTCTTTCTCCAGTTCAGCCACTATTGCCCTGGATATCACAGTCAGTGTCTGGTGCTGATGGCCTAAATGAATGCCACCATCCAAGTCACACATGCTTGTCCAAATTGAATGGCAACCATTGCTGCTGTCACAGTGCAGATATCCTAAATAAATGTCACAGTCGGAGTCGGGTACGGATGACCTACCCCCAATGTCACTGTCACAGTGCACAGTCTGCAAGTCCCCTCAGAGTTGATATCCGAATTGTGCTCCAGTGTTAGAAGTCAGCCAGTAATATCCTGACTGGAGGTCACCATCAGAGTCATGTGCTGAAATGCGGTTGTCCAGTTTCCATGGCCATAACCACTATAACTGCATGTCACTGTCACAATCTGAGAGACGACGTCCTAACTGAGTGTCCCTGTCAGGCCTGACCATTGATGTCCTATCTTGCAAGTCCTGAAGGCTGATGATTTTTTTCATTTGAGTGTTATTGTCCCCAACTGAATGCCACCATCAGATTCCAGTGCTGATGTCCTGGTCTGATGTCACTGTCAGATATGTCTGTTGATGCCACTCTTATATTTTTTCTTCATTTCAGCCAGTTTTGTTCAGGATGTCACAGTTGCCACCTGGAGCTGATGGTTTCTGAGTGACTGTCACCCTCAAAATCATTGAATGTCACCGACAGGGCCGACAATTGACCCCCCCCCCCACCTGTATGTCCTGTCAGGGCTGAAGGCTGATGGCCTGACCGTGTGATTTTGTCCTCTGACTGAATGCCTAGTCAGTCTTGAGTGTGACTGTCACTGTCAAATATGTCTGCTGCTGCAGCGCTAAAAGTATTCCCCTCCTGTTTGGCCATCATTGTTCTGGACGCCACAGTCAGAGTCAAGTGCTGATGTCCTAATCGAGGAGACGACCATCGATGTCTCATCTTCATGTCCTGACTGAGTGACTTTTTGCCACTGACTTGAGTGGTGATGTCCCAGTCGAATGTCACTATCAGATATGGCTGTTGGGGTGTCACTATTACTATGGAGTCAGTGGTGCCGGTAGGATGTCATCCTGGGGTGGGCATTTGAATAAATGGGTGGGAGGGGGCAACTAAATGTTCAAATAAGCTCAATGTTTGATGTTTTGTGTTTCATTACGTGGGCAGACAAGCCCAATCCCCCATAGCTGTGTCCCTGTCAGCCATTGCTGTTCTGCATATTAGAGTCGAGGTCAAGGCCAATGTCCTAACTAAATGTCACAGTTGGAGTCGGGTACCGATGACCTACCCCCGATGTCACTGTCACAGTGCAGATATCCTAACTGAATGTCACAGTCAGAGTCGGGTACTTATGACCCATCCCCGATGTCACTATCACAGTGCAGATATCCTAACTGAATGTCACAGTCGGAGTCGGGTACTTATGACCCATCCCCGATGTCACTGTCGCAGTGCAGATATCCTAACTGAATGTCACAGTCGGAGTCGGGTACGGATGACCTACGCCCGATGTCACTGTCACAGTGCAGATATCCTAACTGAATGTCACAGTTGGATTCGGGTACCGATGACCTACGCCCGATGTCACTGTCACAGTGCAGATATCCTAACTG
>JANRMT010027041.1:15476779-15491805 GCA_026402145.1 Polypterus bichir lapradei | reverse complement strand
AGGAGGAGGAGGAGGAGGAGGAGGAGGAGGAGGAGGAGGAGGAGTTAAACAAATTGACCAGTTTTCCTAATTTAGGACACGCCTCCTCGTCACTTCACCTGGATTTAGCAGAGCCCATGATACGTCCTGACTAAGAGGAGCTGCAGCACTCTGGGGTGGCCCGGTTTGAATTACCCAGTTTAAGTGGAGGTGACAAGAAATGCATCATAATACATTGATTACAGAACGAGGTTGGGAAACTATGATGTACCAGCAAGTGCTGCCATATCACAATTCAAGACCACCGGCCACATTTATCAAGCAGCTCAGTGGTCCTAAGTGGTTCAGAAGTCTTAGGGTGATAAAATGCCGTCCCCCTCTTAGGAGGAGGAGGAGGGGTTAAATGAATTGACCAGTTTTCCTAATTTAGGACACGCCTCCTCCTCACCATCTGGATTTAGGAGAGCCCATGATACGTCCTGACTAACAGGAGCTAGCTGATGCACTCTGGGGTACCCCGGTTTGAATTACCCAGTTTGAGCGGGGAGGGTGGGGGCAATAATTGCATCATAATATATCGATTACAGAACAAGGGTGGGAAACTGCGATGTACCAGAAAGTGCTGCTGTACCAGCCATATTTATCAAGCAACATCAGATTAGGAGAATGGTTCCTAAATGGCTCGAAAGTCTCAGAGTGACACTAATGCAGTCCCCCTCTTAGGAGGAGGAGGAGGAGGAGTTAAAAAATGTGATCGATTTTCCTAATCTAGGACACTCCTCCTCCTCACTTCACCTGGATTTAGGAGAGCCCATGATACATCCTGACTAACAGGAGCTGCTAGAAGATGACGTTCAAGCAGACATCGGCGCACATATTTCAGGAAAGGTGGGAAACGCTTGACAGCAACAAACTCATTGAAAGATATGAATTTGACAGAGATGGAATAACATTTCTAACATTATCATATCCTTGTACGTAACGTGACTGACGCATCCACACCCCTCAAAGTGATCATTCTTGAATGGCACATTAATGTTCTTTACTTGGTCGTGTCATTCCCCATTAAACTGTTGCATGATGAAGCACCATTGCATTCTGGGAAGGGTCTTTTGCATACAAAGTTGGCTCTTTGTGCTTTGAAAAACATTCAAATCTGTGGATCAAAACTTGAAATTTGGTAACATATGGTAGGATACCTAGCAAGACACTTAACAGATTAGGAAAAACTGGATTTAACCGGTGTGATCGTATGCAGTGAGTATGCAGTTTAACACCGTGACCCGCTGGTATTTCACAAATCATCTGTTTGTGGTTATTTAATGTATGGAGCCTGCTAAGGATCTAAATTAATAATGGATCTTTCATGTGGATGGGTCATTAGTGAATCCATCATGCTTCCTCTGTGGCATCACTCTGAAGACCCACTTGGGCACCTTTATTTTTATGAGCTGTGGGAGATGCCATGCGAGGACTGGCCAGAGCTGTGCTGGTCCCCAGTAGGGGTGCTGTAGCCCCCTAAACTTCCAACACAAAGGCTTGAACACAAGATTGCCCATGAATAAAGCAGGGGTGTCCAGCTCTGGTCCTGGTGGGCCGCAGTGGCTGCAGGTTTTCATTCTAACTGTCTCCTTCATTAGTGAGCCGTTTTTGCTGCTGATTCACTTGTTTCACCTTCGTTTTAATTGATGTGACTCCGACTCCTTAGTTGTTTCTTTTTCCTTATTGAGACACCAAACAAGCCACCACATGATCGGCTCTCCTGAAAATAAAGGAAGGTGAAGGTCTCGGTCATGTTGGTCTGTTTAGCTGCTCATCTGTCGGCTCGTGTTACGTCTCATTTCTGTTTGGCTGCCATTTAATGAAGAAACGTGTCGATTCAGAAGACTGAATCCTTAAAAACAGAGCTACTGAAACGAAGGAAGAAGGAGTTAATTATCAGTGAAAACTGGTCACTGATTAGGAAAAAGGTGAGAATGAAAACCTGCAGCCTGGACCGGAGCTGGACACCCGCTGGAATAAAGGTGTTATCGTGGGAAACTCTTACACAGAAGCATTTCACACACCACGACCACCGCTCTAATTCTTCACTCTTTGTAATACTTTGTGGCTTTTCCTCCGCTCCTCCAATAAGCTTTGTCTTCCTCCTCCTTCTCAGTCTGGCTCCCTGTGTTGAGGTAGGCAGCTCCTTTTATGTAACTTCCAATGTCCCACAACTGTGCCTCAGAAGCACTTCCGGGTGAGGTTGGTAACCTGGCAAAGTAGCGGCTCGCTAGTCCCTTCTGTGCCCACTGACGGCACCTAGGGAACCCAACAGGCCTGAGCTAAAGAAATACAATTCTCATTGTGTCCTGTGGTGCCGTAACCCAGGGAGGCTGCCATGTAGCACTTTGACGGAGACAACGCCCTAAGCCAACTGCCTTCCCTTGTCCTTCCACACCACTGGCATCGGGTAAGATGGCAGTCCCCGTGTGTCATCACTCGCAGAGTGTATATGGAAGAAGCACTGTAGGGGACAGAGAGTGAGTGAGAGAGAGAGGGTTTAGGAGCACACGCTGTTACAGGGCGTTGCCACACCCAACAAATGACAAACCACCTCAGGACCCCAGATTAGAACCCAAGTGCAGCCACACAAAGGGTGGCACCTCAGGGAGGCCAGCCAAAATTAAAGTGTAGGTTATCGTTTCACGTAAAATGCCGCTTTGTAGTATCGATGATTTGGTTATGCCACAACCAACCTTTTATCAAATTTTGCAACAAAATTTTGAATGCCCTTACAAGGTAATCACAGATTTATACATTTGCCCGCCACTCCACGTGCAGTGATGTTAAAACAAGCTGCATTGGTGCAAACCGGCACACGCATAAAGATCATTGCCCCCAGTGTGTGATATCACAACAGTAAGACACTGATGGTCATGAATGCACACGGCACTGCAGTAGCCAGCATATTACCTGAGGATGGGCGGAGCTGGATGGGTGATTGACAGCAACCTATCACACAGGTACACTGAGCTCTGCATTCCACTAACCCCTGGGCCACTCCAGTTAGAGTTTACAAGCCCAGGAAGGTTCAAGAAGGAGGGCGGAGACTTCGAGGGTACTTACTGGGTAAGTTGGGGTCTCATGGAAGACAAAGGAGGGATCATGGAGGTGGACGCGACACATCACAGTGGAGGACTGAATGACTGAATGGCTAGATTCAGTATAACTTTCCGAGGCATGTCCCTTGGTCTTAATGGCGGGAAGGTGAATGTTCTGGAAGTTCAGCCGTGGATCATTCATTCTTAAACAAACGTAACTCTCAATCGGTGTGTGTGTGTGTGTCGAAGTCAATCCATCTTTGTGCTCATTACCATATTATTCTCAATGTTCTTGCGAAGTGACAACAGTTACATGCAGTTCAGTGCCATATCCTACCATATTATGTCTTCCTTCTTCTTTTATGCTGATGCCTCAGTCTGAACGCTTCATCGGTGATATTCCAGGGATCATCGGGTGTTTCGGGTCTTTCAGCATCATACACCCTCCTCCAAGTGACCCCACTGGGGTTGATTAGACCCCAGTGTCTGTCCGGACAGCTAGCTACTCTGACCCCATGGCTCTCCTCTCCAGAGCCACAGCCATCCTCAGGCCCCCTCTGCCGCTTCAATGATTCTGCGGCTGGCCCTCCTCTTCCTCTCTCCTTCGATGCCCAAACTGCTGAAGGCTCTGACCAGAGAACGGGCTGCAAATCTCCTGCCCCCGCCATCCACTGGAAGACACCTGACTCTCCATCCCGTTGCTGACCAGCTCCACGCACTTGGAGAGCTTCTTGTCGAAGGCTTCGTCCAAGTGATCGTCCCATGGGACCGTGGGATTCGGATACAAGAACTCAATCTGGTCGTAGGGTGGCTGGGGTCTGCGGTCCACCAATAATTGCCAGTCTCTCGCAGATGGTGGGATTTGACAAAGGTGATGGCCTTCTTGGAGGGTCGATACCACTTTGCACACTATTATTATTATTATTATTATTATTATTATTATTATTATTATTACAATTAGTATCAGAAAGCTATGAAAAGTCATCACATGTAACACTTTGCAACACGGGCTGCCATAAAATCGCGACGTCATTCATTCTCAAACATGACCTCCTACTCCTAGCTGGCACTGGGGTGTCAGACGCTTCATAACTTCAGCTCATGTCCTTCTCTGTGATAGGACAAATTCTTTTTCTAGTCAAACTTTTAGTTCAATTCCTAGGAATAATCCTAAGATTCTCGATTAGTACGTGCCCTAGGTTCAAATTCTGTGACACACAGATGGACACACTGTCACTTATCCTTTTACTAAGGGGGATTAATATTTTAATCAACAGAAATGTATTCAGTGAAGGATGACAAAACAGTGGTGGGCATTGGCCTACCCAGGCCCAGCCCTGGCGCTGTGCTTGTCTTGGGGGTAACTTGACAATCTGCGTTTAGTGTGTGGAAGAAGTCGTTACAAATATATATCTATTAATAATTGACCCCGAGAACCAGGCAGGAGGAAGCTTGTCCATTTGCGTCTTTTGTTTCTCATTATCTTGAAGAGGGATATACTTAATCACAGCAACCTGTGACCGAACGGTCACAAAGTCAAGACAGAGAGCTCTATTTATAGATAACTGAATTTCCATAACAGTGCAATTCCCCGAGGATGATCCGGCTCGCAGAATCTTCATTTTTGAGAACCGAGCGACTTGACCAGGCTAAGGAGACACCTACGTGACACTTGGCTGTGGCATTTCCAGAAGGTCCTTTCCGGAGGATGGAACTGGACTGTGTGTCTGCCCTGGGAGGGTTGCCACCTAGGATCCTGAGCTGTTTTGTCATGTGGTGGGTGCGACAATGAGCTGTACCAGTTGTAATAAGAGACAAAAAGACAAGATAAAGATTTAGGGATTCCACCCGTATAGTGCGAGTGACGAGTAGGCATTCAAAACTGAGTCCTAACAAAGACTGCTAAACAAGAGGAATGCTCCTGCTTTATAGCCGAAGGGGAGGAAGAGGCGTGTCTTCGGGTGGAAGTGATGTCAGTAAGACGTGTAAAATGCTGCCGGAAGTGGGAGGAGTTTTAGGTGGACTTTCCTTCTGGAGGATTGTGGAAGAGGGAGAAAAGGCGTGCAATGAATCAACCCAAGACTCTGTGTTTTACTCCCACTTATGCCCTTAGACTTGACCTGACCTGCTGAATTCATGCCTACTCTGATTGGTTGACTGGCTTGCATTCACTCTGACTGACTGAAGATACATGGAGTGTTTCCAGCTGAGACCGTAACCAGCTTACATACCCCAAAATGAAAGTCTCACTTCTACTACATTCTTGGTCCTTACAATACTTTACAGCAGTTGGTTTGTCTTGGTAGAGTTCTCTATGACTCGACTTTCCCCTTTTGTATTCTTTATTGTGTAGCTTTTGTCAGAAGGCCTCAAATCTCACAGACTTGCCACTCTTTATAAGATATTGTACTTTCAAAACTCCCCCCACCCTTCACTTCTACATTTATAACCTCAGGGAATTAGGTGAGGTAAAAGACAAGGAGGAGCTGAGTTACAACTTAAATAATATATTATTGATAATATTCACTGCGGTGGGCTGGCGCCCTGCCCAGGGTTTGTTTCCTGCCTTGCGCCCAGTGTTGGTTGGGATTGGCTCCAGCAGACCCCCGTGACCCTGTAGTTAGGATATAGCGGGTTGGATAATGGATGGATGGATGATAATATTCATAAATAATAACAATAAGCAAAGTACAAGTGAATATCAGCAACCATACAACCTGATAAATGCTGACGTGTACTTTCAGGAGGCACACAGACTTGTCTCCAGTGAAGTCCTCATTTCCGGTCAGCCATCTTCAGATCAGGCCGCATGCCCATCTCAATATGGCTGCCGCGCTGTGCTCTTCATTGTGTTGTCCTTTTCAGTTCACGGTGTGACAGAGAGATGCTTCATCATGATGATGGTGTGTGAGAGAGAGAGGGAGGGGTAAAGCATGCAAATCTATAGCCTCTCTGTCCAAACCCTACAGCCAATAGGGCGTTGTGCTACTTAATGGCTTCTGATTTTAAACCAAACAGGTAACTTTAGACCAGTAGAATTCTGCTGCGACACAGTGGTTTCACACCTAAAATACCATTGGTTGAGCCAGGTAGTCTGGCTTTCCTATGGGGGTTGATTGAGACAGTCCTACAGAGTATTACTGGCCAAACTGGTTTTAGGCACTTACCCCGAGACTCAGTCCTAAAAAGGGGGGGGCATCAAACCCTGCTGTTCTTATCAATGAAATACCGTATATACTCACGTATAAGTGGGGTCTTGAAACCTGAAAAACCGATCATAAAATCAGACCCCGACTTATACGCCCGTTCAAAAATGCGACACTTCATTTTTTCTTTACACCTTCAGTCTCTCATCAGTTTCTCAGACACATCGACATTTTGTTGCAGCAGCGCAGTTACCAATTTCTTTCGCCACTTGAATGACGTTTAATTTAAAACCAGCTTCATATTTTCTTCTGATTGAACGCTCCATCGTAGATAAGGAATGCTCTCACGATAAATGTGTATGAGGGCGTGAAACACAAATCAGTGCAAACGTTGCTTCGGAATCATTCGGGCATCACCGTGTGTTCACGTAAGCACAATACGAGGTGTAATCAAAAAATATGGTGATTGCTGCTGCCGAGCGTCATCCAATGGAAAGGCAGGGGTCTTCAATACGGGAAGCGGCACGTCGAACCTTAGTAACAGTGGGTGACAAGTTTCAGGTTGTTAGGTGCAGTCAGTCGGTTGTGTGTTTTAAAGAGTGACGTGAATCATGGCTCGCAAACAACGCCTTAACGTGAAATTTGACAATGCTCTGTGTCACATGTCGCTTCTGGTACGGCAATTTCTCTCAAATAAAAACATTAAGGGGGTGTCCTCATCCACCTTTGTCACCTGATCCGGCTCCGTGCGACATCTGGCTCTTCCCCAAAGTCAAAATGACCATGAAAGGAAAATGTTTTGAATCGATTAGGACATCGATAGGGTAAGTGTGTTCAAAGCGAGGGGGGGTTCATGGCAATTTGTCTTTTACTTTAATATTTTTCTTTCAATTTAAAAATTCACCATATTTTTTGATCCCACCTCATACATAGAAAAAAAAGGCAGTTTACTCTCTCAGGTGGGAGTTAGCGTATCGTAATCTCTTGGACCAATAGCGTGAGTTTTCCGCATTCGACTTATACAACCGACATTATAAAATACCGGAAATTATATGGTAAAATCAAGTCCCAACTTATCCGCGGGACGAACTTAAACGCAAGTATGTACGGTAACACTAATACTAGATTTGCTCTGTCTATGGTACAAAATAAAGACGTGTAAAATATTTATCAACTTATACACGAAATTTCACATCACAGCAAACACTTGTTGAGTTTCTCTATGTGTGTGTGTGACGTCCGTCAAGTCTTACTGGGTACCTGACAGGGCCATCCTAACAACATCGTGGCCCCCTGGTGATCAGAATGGTGCACTGAGGCCCCTGTTTTGATATCAAACATTAGAACATTAGAACATTCTAGACGAGAACAGGCCATTCAGCCCAAGAAAGCTCGCCAGTCTTATCCACTTGTTTCCTCCAAGAAAGCATCAAGTCAAGTTTTGAAAGTCCCTAACGTCTTACTGTCTACCACACTACTTGGTAGCTTATTCCAAGTGTCTATCGTTCTTTGTGTAAAGAAAAACTTCCTAATGTTTATGCGAAATTTACCCTTAACAAGTTTCCAACTGTGTCCCCGTGTTCTTGATGAACTCATTTTAAAATACAAGTCTCGATCCACTGGACTGATTCCCTTCATAATTTTAAACACTTCAATCATGTCACCTCTTAATCTTCTTTTGCTTAATATGCATACGTAACATACATACGTATCCAAAACCCCCAGCCAGTGCCCATACAGTAGGTGAAGACGGTCCTGGCTACCTGACAGTCTTCCAACTTCTTGCACCATCACCCAGGACCTTCTAGTTCTTTGTTCTTCACTTGGCCATTATCTGGTCTCAATTGTGCTTATTAACCCATTTCTACTACTTCTAAGACAGATGTTATATTTTATAACTATACTGCTCAAAAAAAATGAAAGGAGCACTTCTGAATGAGAGTAGCAGAGGGGCTTGTTAATCAGTTTAATGAAATGAACAACAGGGGCACTAGAGGGGCAACAATGAGACGACCCCCAAAACAGGAATGAATGGTTTAACAGGTGGAGGGAGGCCACTGACATTTTTCCCTCCTCATCTGTTTTGTCACTCGTTTTGCATTTGGCTACGGTCAGTGTCACTACTGGTAGCATGAGGCCATACTTGGACCCTACAGAGGTGGCACAGTTAGTCCAGCTTCTCCAGGATGGCACATCAATACCACGTGGCATTGCCAGAAGGTTTTCTGTGTCTCCCAGCACAGTCTCAAGGGCATGGAGGAGATTCCAGGAGGCAGGCAGTTACTCGAGGAGAGATGGACAGGGCCCCTCGTAGAAGGTCCTTAACCCATCAGCAGGACCCACCGGTATCTGCTCTTTTGGGTAAAGAGGAACAGGATGAGCACTGGCAGAGCCTACAAAATGACCTCCAGCAGGGAGGAAGGCCACTGGTGTGAATGTCTCTGACCATAAAATCAGAAACAGACTTCATGAGGATGGCCTGAGAGCCCAACATCCCCTAGTGGGCACCGTGGAGCTCGATTGGCGTTTGCCATAGAATACCAGAATTGGCAGCTCCACCACTGGCACCCTATGCTTTTCACAGCTGAGAGCAGGTTCATCCCGAGCACATGTGAAAGACGTGAAAGGGTCTGGAGAAGCCGTGGAGAACATTATGCTGCCTGTGACATCGTTCAGCATGACCGGTTTGGTTCGGGGTCAGTGATGGTCAGTCTGGGGAGGCATATCCATGGAGGGACGCACAGACCTCTACAGGCAAGAAAACAGTTAGGTATTACCATTACATATCGGGATGAAATCATTGGCCCCATTGTCAGACCCTATGCTGGTTCCTCCAGGTGGCCTCATGTGGCGAGAGGATGAAGGAATTGATACCACTGACTGCCCCAAACCCAACGCTCACTCGCCTGACCTCAATCCAATAGAACACCTCTGGGTGGGACATTATGTTTCGGTCCATCCAACGCCTCAGCCTGTCCAGGAGCTCAGTGATGCCCTGGTCCAGATCTGGGAGGAGATCCCCCAGGACACCATCAGTCGTCTCATTAGGACTTATTGTCAGGCATTGGGGGGGTGGGGGGGGCATACAAACTACTGAGTACAATTTGGAGTTGCTGGTTTGAAATTTCAGCCAAATGGACTGGCCTCCCTGCCTGCCCCATCAATTGTTTCCCTTAGATTTTCAGGGTCTTTGAATTCAGCCCTCTCTCTGTTGGTTGATCATTTTCATTTCCATCCTTTCGTTCCTCACACATCACCATATCAGTCCATAGCAGTAGAGAGAGCCAGCAGGATTTTGTTCTCCCATAAAGTGTTCCTGTCATTTTTTTGAGCAGTTTATATTACTCCTAAATGACTATGTGACCCCCCCGGTCTCATTTTTCTTCCACAGTCCTCAGACCTTCAGACCCTAACATCTGCCACATGGTTGCTCCCCTCTGGTCAGTTTTATATGATGGTTCGGCTTCACTGTAAATCATAATCATGGCGGTGGACATGTTGACGCCTTGCCTTAAGGGACACGTGTCTCTCTACTGACCCGACTGAGGCTCGACTGTCTGATTATTCCTCGTCTCTTTTCTTCGAGCCCCGACTTGAGCATCCCTGAGAAGGAAAAGAAAAAAAAGAAACCGAGAGCGCGGCTTTAATCAGGTTGTAAACGAATGAATTATTAACGCGACGACTCTGCAGTTCACTATGCGATCGTTTTGTTTTTCTTTAACCTCACGATTCTGGAAACAAAGAGGGGAGAGAGTGTGAGGCCAGGCGACTTTGACATTCCTGGCGAGCAGATGCGCACCCCACCTCGGCGTCACGGCTAATTATGTCCCTGGCGGGCAGGGCTGTCAGCCGTGCGACTTGCGCCACGGAACCGCACATCACAAGCGGTGAGCGGCGCTCAAGAGGAGCTAATGAGTTCTGTCGCCGGTTTCATTCAATCGGACTTCATCTCGGCCCCAGCGCCCCAGATTAAATCAGAGACGGCCCCCTGGGGACGGCGTGCAAGTGAATCTCATCACCCTGGTCTGAAGCGAGAAGTGATTGGTGTCGTTTCGAGTTTACATTGTGATCTGTTGCAACGGCACAACCCGCACGGTCTGGCCTGTTAAACGAGGAGGTTGCTCTGTGACTCCCTTTCGTCTGCGCTTGCTTTATAGTCTTGGAAAATCCATTCTTATGTGCCAAATGTCTCCGGTGCTCGTGAAAAACAAAGTTTGTTTTATAGGGAGCTTTTGTGGGTGGCACAGTGGCATGGTGGTAGCACTGCTGCTGCCTTGTAACAATTAGACCAGGATTTGTATTCCGGGTGCCTGGAGTTTGCAGTTCTTCCCTGTGCCCATGTGGGGTTTCTTCTACAGTGAACTAGGTGACTGTGTGTTCACCCGGCGATGAACTGGCACCCTAACCCAGGGACTGTTCCTGCCTTGTACTCGGTGATTGCTGGGATAGGCTCCAGCTTCCTAGCAGGCAGACCCAACCCCCGGATAAGCGGGTTAATAAAACGCAACGAAGGTGTCCTGACTCAGCAGGAAAACAGGAGAGCTGAATTTGAGAGCAAAAATAAAAGAAAATAAAAATCAACCGTAGGACTTCGCCGAGGGGTTTACTTTCCTGGGCAGTGACATTCATGTCTCTGGTGACCCTTCCTATGAAGTCAATAGACGGATTAGAAGAGCATGGAGGGTCATGAGGTCGCTGGAAAGATGTATGTGGCACTCCCGATATCTGCAAAAGGATGAAGGTCCAAGTCTTTAGAGTCCTTACTCTTCCTTTTTTGCTATATGGTTATGAGACATGGACGCTATCCAGTGACCTGAGATGAAGACTGGACTCCTTCAGTGTCTCTCTGGAAAGTCCTTGGGTACCGTTGGTTTGACTTTGTGTTGCTCATGGAGTCCCGAATGAGGCGCATGACCTGCATTGTGAGGGAGCGTCAGTTAGGGCACTACGGCCATGTGGCGCGATTACCAGAGGGTGACCCGGCTCGTAAGATCCTCATTGATAGGGACCCGAGTGACTGGACCAGGCCAAGGGGTCACCCACATAACACCTGGCTGGGGCAGATAGAGGGTCACTTCCAGAGGGTGGGACTGGACCGTGTATCTGCCTGGGGGGGGTTGCCAACTGGGATCCTGAGTTGTTTTGTTTTGTAGTGGGTGCGGCAATGCGGTGTACCAGTGCTTGCTCCCCAACTTGACTTGACTTGTAGGACCGTAACCCGGATAAGAGGCAGTAAGTCATAACCAGGCAATACAAGAAAAGAAAGCACACAGCATCTAAATGAACGTGAGGAATTGTATCCACAGATCGGATAAGGGCTGAACTTTTATGCTGATTTGTTGATCATGGTGGGGTCACAACCTCGGAGACCCCACCCCTAGAGACGAGGGACGTGACCCTGACAACGGTAAACAAATGGCTTCTCGTAACTCTTTCAGGGCTAATTATTATTTTGCCATTTTGTCCCAGTGCTAAATATTTCTCCAAAAAACTAAGTTTTTGGTTTCACGCAATCCACATCAAATACTTATGTTGTCACTCTGTCTCATGTTCCAGGAGCCCCTACAGTATGCATATTCACATACTTATTACATACGCATTTCTCCCATCACTCATAATCTGAAAGGCACTTTCTGAAGTATAGGGTGGTCCAGATTTAATTATGCAATTTTCATTACGCTATAACTTATTAAGTTTATTACATAGAAAATCACCCAAAAAATCCCAGACCATCGAGAAGTGTGCGAACTGACGACCTGAAGAATCGTCTTTGCGCCAAACTGGAATCGTCCCGGCATAAATCAAAGTCATTCAGACGATCTGGATCCGCATAATTAGATCTGGACCACCCTGTAGTTGAGTGGCTGTTAATCTGTGGTGTCCACCAGCAGGCCGAGTCATTTGATCAAGTCCAATTGCTAGCTTTTCTCCCGTAGGTCGATGTCTGTGTAGTCCTCCCAGGGCGAACGCTTTCGTTGGCGTGTCAGTTGCACGAGCGAGTACAGCACTATGATCAGCTGATGCAGGCCCTTGACTTTCGTTTTCGATCTCCAGATCACTTGTATCAAAATCAGAGTTCAATAAGTCAGAGTCCAATTCAACAACAACATTTATTTCTATAGCACATTTTCATACAAAAAAATGTAGCTCAAAGTGCTTTACATAATGAAGAATAGAAAAATAAAAGACACAGTAAGAAAATAAAATAAGTCAACATTAATTAACATAAAATAAGAGTAAGGTCCGATGGCCAGGGAGGACAGAAAAAACAAAAAAAAAACTCCAGACGGCTGGAGAGAAAAAATAAAATCTGCAGGGGGTCTTAGGCCACGAGACCGCCCAGTCTCCTCTGGGCATTCTACCTAACATAAGTGAAACAGTCCTCTTTGTATTTTGGGTTCTCACGGAAGGACTTGATGATGATGGTCATGCAGACTTCTGGCTTTTAGTCCATCAATGTTGGAGCATTATGATGCTTTGAGTAGGTGGTGGTGGCCACCACCACAAAGGAACCGGAAAAAGAAACAGAAGAGAGAGTAGGGGTTAGTATGTAATTCAGCAGTAATACGCAAAAATGAAAGAAAGAAATAATATGCACAGAGTATTTTGTTTTGAGCATTTACTTCACTCTCTCACCCGATGCCAATGCCATTCTAGAGGTTGCTTACTCTACGCTACTCACGCACATGCAGGGTTTCATCGTCAAGTCAACGAGTCTAACAGTCCTCTGAGCAAAGAGGGTCTACCTATAACGTAACGGTGAGTTTTATCAACATTTATAGCTTTCTTTCGCCCACTGCCCCGATATCCGTCCCAACATCAACCCATTGTGTCGACAAAAATTGACATCCGCCGTAAAAGAGTCAAAGAAACAGGCTATGGAGTATCTGTTCACAGCCTCAGTAGTTTTTCTTTCCATAGCAAGCCCAACACCAGTTACTTATTTGGCGGACACCTTTATCCAGGGTGACCTACAACATTTAAGATACACTTGGTTGCACTTCATTTTTTTTTTCCTCATTGCAACTTCATGGTGGCTGAAGTCCTCAACCTTTACCTTTAGGCTACACGTCCTGCCTGCCAAGTATGAGTTTAAACCATTTTATTACAGGCGGGTAAACCACATCGACCGCCGCTTGAATCTGATCAAGGTAGAGAAGTAAACAAGAGGAGTGACAGCACGTCCCCTCTCCTGGCAGGCCTTGCCTAAAGGGCCGCTCTCACGTACGCTGCTTTTATTTCTTTTTTTTTTTTCCTTTCTCAAAGACTGTGATTTGCATCTCTAAAACCATGGCTAACATCTTTAAGATCTGAAAGTCATAATGGGAATGATCTTATAATAATGCTGTTATATCTAATGTTGCATGAAGCATCTTTGAAATATGATGCTTTTCCATTTATTTATTTATTTATTTTGCCTTGCCTGTCTGGCAGTTGATGCGGATCTAATAGGTGGTCTGGGATAGGAGGGCTGTTTGAGGGTGAGAAAAATTTATTACAAGTAGAATTTGACCTAATAACCGAATATTTATAAGGGCTACACATTTCCCAATTTGTGTTAACGAGGAGGACGGGTTTCTTGCGGTCTCCCTCTGACCGAACTGTGGACACCTCGACCCCAAGCGTTCACCTGAAAATCAGGATCTGTCTAATTTAAGAACAAGCAGACCACTTTCAGAGCTGAGTGTGGAGTGGTGGCTCTGAGGCTAAGGAGCTGTGCTGGTATCCCGAAGGTTGCCAGTTCGAATCCCCATCACTGCCAAAAGAGATCCTACTCTGCTGGGCCCTTGAGCAAGACCCTTCAATTGCTCCAGGGGCGCTGTACAATGGCTGACCCCAAGCGGTATGTGAAAACTAACAAAGTCCTAATACAAGAAATTGTATAAGGTGAAATAAAGTTAAAAAAAAGTTTTGGGGCACTTTCGAAATGAATGAATTTGAAAAAACAACTAAAAAAAAGTGTGTACAACGCAAAAAAAAAACGAGTTTTCCCGACTTCTGTCTTGGGTAGACTGCCCAGGATGGTGGCTTTTCTGGTTTTCAGGCATTATGGGAGGAAGAGGCGGGGTCCAGATGGACAGACCCCTGGGATGAAACAGTCACAGTCTGCCTTTCTGCAGAAGGGGAAGAAGGGAAATCGTCACTGCCAGAGGTGGATAGTAACAAGTTACATTTACTCCGTTACATTTACTTGAGTAACTTTCTAAAAAAAATTGTACTACTAAGAGTAGTTTTACTGCACCATACTTTTTACTTTTACTTGAGTACATTTGTGAAGAAGAAACGCTACTCGTGCTCTTAACGCTACATTGGGCAATATTCAACTCGTTACTTTTTTCCATTTACACATTACAATATATTTTTGCCAGAGAGAAGTCGCCAGTGGATCTACTGCATGACTGTTTCACCAATCAGACGTAGCAACAATCATCAAATGACTCCGTTTCACCCATCAGACCTGGCAGCAATAATCACATGACTCCGTTTCACCAAACAGACGTAGCAACAATAATCATATGACTCCGTTTCACCAATAAGACCTAGCAACAATAATCACATGACTCCGTTTCACCAATAAGACCTAGCAACAATAATCACATGACTCCGTTTCACCAATCAGACGTAGCAACAATAATCACATGACTCCGTTTCACCTATTAGACCTGGCAACAGTAATCACATGACTCCGTTTCACCAATCAGACGTAGCAACAATAATCACATGACTCCGTTTCACCTATTAGACCTGGCAACAGTAATCACATGACTCCGTTTCACCAATCAGACGTAGCAACAATAATCACATGACTCCGTTTCAC
>JANRMT010027041.1:15453960-15465566 GCA_026402145.1 Polypterus bichir lapradei | reverse complement strand
CAGCTACTATTATTACTGCTACTACTCCTACTACGTCTAGTATTACTGCTGCTCCTATTACTGTTAACACTGCTTCTAAAAACAGCAGATGGGACTTTGCATTCGCTGGAGAAGCTCTTTGTTAAAGGCCACAGGGCAGACCTCCACTCCATCTTTGCCTTATGTCGTATGTACAAGTATGTGGGGCAGGGGAGTGGGGTCAAACAGGCGAGGCAGTGGGGGTCAGAAGTCCAAATACGTGTTCAGATGCCTTTTTGCTGCCATGGCACTCAGCCTTGTGAAACATTGCAGGTGGTGAGGCCCTCTAGTGGTTAAATGTGCTGGACTGAAAATCCAATAATATGCTTTTCTCTGCTCTTTCAGACTCTATTTGTGAACGCGGGTAGCTCCCCTCACCTGCCTGGTTGCACTTTTCTTTTTCATGCGGTATGCTTGTAGTGTGCCATGGGAAGGCGCTATATACAGTACAGTAAGCTCTGGCTGTTTGTCTCCTGAACCCCAACCTTCAACTCTTTATGGACCCTTCAGCTTTGGTTTGCAGTAGTAAAGCAAGGAGGGGTTAAGCCACCGGGCAGAGGCTGACCCTCCATGCCTGGCATCATTATCCTGTCTGCAGAGCTCCGTGTGTGGCATTTTTATCCTTTTGCCAGTCTGAAGACTACCCATCCATTTTCTAACCCACTAAATTCATTTTGGCATCACTGGGGCCTCTCCTTGGCAGCAGAAGGTACAAGACAGGTTCCCACCATGTACCGGGGTGCCAGTCCATTGCAGGGCATTGTCTATATATGACAATGGCTTTTCATTGGGCTTTGTCCTTGCCTTCCAAAAGAAAGAAGAAGAAGATGGGCAGAGCCAAAGAGTGACACAGAAGGCAGTGGCTGTCCGCACTCCTCCGGTAGCACCGCTTATGCAAATCAGTAATTAATGATAATAATCATTTCATTCCACACGTAATGAAATTCCCAGAAACGAATGCCACGGTGTCTCTGGGTGAGACAGAAAGCGCCCTGGGCGCTCAGAATTGCATGGCATCTCACGCTGGGTTAGCAGGCACCTAATTAATCAACCAGGGAAAAGTTTAAGAGTTTAAGTAGGCGCATCACGTCGGGGTGGGTGGCACAGATTACAGAGCACTGGGGACTGATGGGTACAGAGGGAGTCTGTCTAGACACTGGGCTCCTTTACTTGCACCTGGCACAGGACGGGCAGGCTGCTTCCTTTAGTTTTCCGTAGGGCAGTGTGGTGACACAGTGGTTAATGCAGAGGCCTCACGGTTCCAAGGGCCTGAGTTCAGATGTCAAGTGGGATCGTTTCTGTGGTTGGCATGGGGATGTGGTAATTAAGGCCTTGGATGGTGGGCACTGTAAGACCAAGCTACTTACCAATCTGTGCTCCAGTTGTAAGAACCAAAACTAAAATGAGATGTACTGTAATCCAATGCACCCTGTCCTGTAGCACCTATTCCCAAACAGTCCCCCCAGACTGATGTTTCTTCACATGCGTCAACCCCTTTTGTAAGTTGATTTGGATAAAAGTGTCCGCTTAACCAATAAATGTAAGTGTCTGCCTGTGTGGGGTTTGAATTTTCCCCACTTTGGGTTTGTCAGGAACCAGGAATCCCAAAGTACTTCCAAAAATTGACAACTAGAGGGGGAGATCCTGTTAAAAACCCTGGCTGAACATAAAAAAGAACCTCATAGGATCTTTATAAAATAAAAGATGGATTCTTCACAAAAATGTTCTTTAATAAAAATGAAGCTCCATGGAGCATAAAGGCAATCGGATTTACCCAAAACAGTACAATACAACCAAAAAAAAAAAACTCCCAAGAGAAGTCGAAATACAAAGCGGAATGAGCCACCGGGAGACCCTCCCGATTTATAGGGTGAAGGGCACTTCCTGGCAGTGATTGGCAGGTGACCCCATCACAAAACTCATGGAACATAACAAAGGCAGCTTACATACATAGGAAAGGTCAACAATAGAGAAGTCAACATGAAGAAAAGAATCGAGAACAAACAAAAGAGACATAAAACACAAATTTGAACCCAAAATATGACAGGGTCTTCTTCAGGGTTTCCCTACAAATCCCACCGACTCTAAACTGACCAGGCATGAAGTCCTCAAGCTGCGGGCAGCCTCACCTGTATGGAGGGACATCACTGATGAATTCAAATAAATTAAATTAACAGCAACAATAACATTTCTTGCTATGGGACGCTTTCATACAAACAATGCAGCTCAAAGTGCTTTACAAGATGAAATAAAATGGAAGTTAATATGTAAAACATAAACAGGCAAGATTAGGCAATAATATTATACAGTAAGCAACAAAGAGAAAGGGAAGGTCCGATGGCCAGGAGGACAGAAAACAACAACAATAACAACAAAAAAAACCCAAAATCTGCAGGGGATCCAAGGCCAAAAGACCACCCAGAACCCCACTGGGCATTCTACCTAACAAAAATGTTTGAAATCAGTCCTCATGGTTTACAGGGTTCATGTGGAAGAAATTGATGATGATGGTCATGTGGACCTTGTGGACACCCGCCATTCAATCCATGAACACAGGGGGGCAACATGATGCCTTGATCAGGTGGTGGTGACGCAGAAGAACCAGAAAAGAACAGCAGAGAAAAGCCCAGATTAGTAAGTAAGTAGCAATCCAATGCCCATGTAGACTAATAGGGATACAACTAAAATATAGATCTATGAAAAAAAAAATTTAAATAATGTTTTTATTTTTTTAAATTGGTTTAAATTAGCCTGGTGAATTTCTGTTGTTGAGTTATTCAGGTGCATAACAGCCGAAGGCCGCCTCACCACTTCTTTTAAGTTTAGCCCTTGGAATTACAAGCAGACACCCATTTGAAGATCTGAGGTTACGACTTGAAGTGTAAGGTGACAGACATTCCAAAATATAGGACAGGGCGAGATAATTGAAGGCTTTGCACACCGTCAGCAGTATTTTAAAGTCAATTCTAAAAGACACAGGTAACCAGTGTAACGACGCCAGGACTGTGCTCAGATTTTTGCTTTCTAGTTAAGAGTCTCGCTTGCTGCGTTCTGCACTGAGAATAGCTAAGCTGCCCCAACATCTCAGTAAAGGTTGCTGGGGTTTCTCCTTTGTCTCCACGCCTCGATAGTTTGTTCTAAACCTCCACAGACCTGGTAGAAAAATGCACACCATGATGTAAGTCACTTCACTCCAGTACACTACACACAACATGAAATCGCATGGCGAGCCGTCATTTTCCCTCAAGGGTGGATTCCGACGAGCAGTGCCAGTGCCAAGTTGATTTGCGCCCTAGGCCAAGCTTGTTTGTGCGCCAACTGACTGTTCTCTCTAGGGGCCGGTTTATACTTCACGCTCAGAACGCGTACGCGCCCGCATCATGGCTGCCACGCGTTCCCAGCATTCATTTCACGCATCCTCTGAGCAGGTCCTCAGAACGTGTGCGCGAGTTGCAGTACCAGCAAAAAGTCGGGGGGCGAAGTGTGCTAAAAGTCGGAACGTGACGTCAGTGTCTCTGTTTACTATCTACATGTGACAGAAAGCCTCTATGCAGATCCTACGGGATGAATGCTTCGATGTGGTGAAGCAAAATGCCGACATACAGATGCATTCGTGGTGCTTTTATATTCAAGCGTCACATATTCCCGATCGTAATGACACGATACATTTTAAAAGTCTCACATACCATCTTTTGTGCCGTTTTTTTTTTTGCAACTTAACAACAGCAACATAATGTATATCGCTGTATTTGAGCCACTGAGAAAAAAATAAAGGTCACGGTGAAAACGTGTATTTTGTGATTAAAGTGGAAATTTCGGCTTTAATCTCGAATTGTCCACTTTAACCTCGTAGTTTGCTTTATCATTAAAGCAGATCGTCGTAAACGTCATCCCAGTTTTTAATCGCTACGAGCTTCTTGGACCTGACAGCTGCGGCAAGCAGCAATAGATCACCACGCAGAACACATTAAATGTATGATATTCCAACTCTCTGCACATTTAGAATCTTTAGCTTTTGTACTCGATACCACTTTCGTGATGAAATGCATTAAAGTGTGTATGTTACATTTTACATATAATTTTGTTTAAATAATGAATACTGTTAATAATTACACACGGTGGCGGAGTGGTAGCACTGCTGTCTTGAAGGGAGTTATGTTGCTGGTATTTCCTGCTTGTATTCCACACTGTGCTCCGGTTTCCTTCCAAACCTATGCAGATTTGGGGATTTGGTGCCGCTAAAATGACGCCAGTGTATGTGTGTGCTTGTATTCACCTTGTGATGAGCTGAGGCCTCATCCAAGGATTGTTTCTCACTCGTGCCCAATGCTTGCTGGAATGGACACATCCCTGGATTGATGGATTTAATCAATAAACATAATTTTCAGAGATATTGCGGTAAGGTGTCATCAGAATTTAATGAGTGTTCCAGGCAATTAACAACACAGCGAAGCCGAACCTGTTCTCACCGTGATAATATCTCGCACTGCCACCTGGTGGATTCCTCCAGATTTACGTAAAGTACGCGCACAAGTATAAACACTACAACGCTTGCGTAGCAGGAGCGTCCACTGCAGCATGCGTCACGTCGCGCGAAGTAGAACTCCAGCCTTAGGCCTTCATGTAAGTTACGGCACTGTGGCCATGTGGCGTGATTACGAGGGTGATCCTCATTGTTGGGGTCCCGAGCGACTAGACCAGGCTGAGGGGACGCCCACGTAATACCCGGCAGCGGCAGATAGAGAGGGTCATTTCCAGAGGGTAGGACTGGTCCACCTGGGGATCCCGAGTTGTTTCGTCGTGTGGTGGGTGTGCCAACGTGCTGTTCCAGTGTATGTCCCCCACCCCTGACCTGACCTGACCTGACCTGTAAGGAGTGCATTACAGGAATCTAGTCGACTCAACTAAAGTTATGAGAAGCCTACCTTTAGCTATATTCCTCAAATGAAAAAATGTCACCCTAGTGATCTGATTAATATGTGATTTAAAATTGAGGTCCAAGTCAATAGCTACCCCTAAATTCTTGACTTTTAAGCCTAAAGGATCAAGTTTATTTCTAATACCCTCACTATGCCCATTTATGCCAATCATTAAGATTTCTGTTTCCTCCGTATTTAGCTGGAGAAAGTTGCTGCTCATCCACTTGGAAATACAAGTAAGACACAGAATGAGGGAGCTATCAGGCGCTATTGATAAATATATCTGTGTGATGGGGGGGGCTCACCTTGTGCTAACGGCAGCATGCAGATGGAAAAGAGCAGCGGGCCCAGAGCAGGTCCTCGTGGTACGCCATATACAATATCACGGGTCTCCGAGGTATAATCACCACGACTCACAAAGAGCTTTCTACCTGTTAAGTAAGACTGAAACCAGTTAAAGACCCTGCCAGAGAGGCCCACCCACTGACCGAGGTGGTTTATAAGAATACTGAATTTGTAAGAATATGCAGATACATACACATGCTGTGAAATGTGACAATAAATAAATAATTAAATGAGTCGTGGCATATACCTATTTATCAATATATTAACTTAATTACTTCTTCATTGATTGATTTCAGTGACACCACATGTAAAGTGAAACAATCCTGAAATGAAAGCTGTCACTTTCACTCATCAAAGCTGGGAGGGCGGGCTCTGCTGAGTACTTTTCTTTTGATTGGACGAATGCATTTTAGTTGACTTGGGTATCCTGGTGGCTCACAAGTTCTGACTGTGTGCTTCAGAATACGAGTTCAAGATAAAGTTGCCAGGTCAGGTGAGGTCAGGTTGGGGGGGCATGCATTGGTACAGTGCCTTGCTGCACCCCACCACACGACGAAACAGCTCAGGACCCCGGTTGGCAGTGGATAGATATTGTGGGGAACAGCCCGGACACAGACAGGTAGACATGTTTAAAGCACCACCACACGTTTATTATACAACTAATATTTACAGATGAAACACACACAACCCAGTGCCGCAGCACCAATCACCCCAAAGTCCAGGCCTCTTCCAAATGCCTTTCTCATCTCCTGACCACCTCCACTCCTCTCCTCCAAGAGTCCGTCCACTTCCACCCGACTCCAGCCCTCGAATGAAGGGAGGCGGCCCCTTTTATACACACCCGGACGTGCCCCAGGTGCCTCCCGATAATCTTCCGTCGGCACTCCCCAGTGTGGCGGAAGTACCGGCTGCACACCTAGAAGCACTCCAGGTGTCCCTGGTCTTCTTCCCCCCAGCACTTCTGGGTGTGGCGGAATTGCTGAGGGCCAGGGCTCCTCCGGAATTAGTGCTCCCCCTGGCGGTGACCACGGGCCCCTATAGGGTTGAGTTTCCAAGCTCCGTTCCCGTGGTCCCCAAAGCCACTAGGGCAGCCTCCCCCACGTGGTTGGGGGAGGCATAGGCCCTCCTCCGGTCCTCCTGGGCATCCCGGCTGGGTACCACCCCCAACCTCCTGTGACAACACGCAGTCCAGTCCCACCCACCGGAAATGATCCTCTATCTGCTTTAGCCAGGTGTTAAGTGAGCGTCCCCTTGGCCTGGTCCAGCCAGTCTGTCAGCTGGGTCACCCTTGGGTAATTTTGCCACATGGCCGTAGTGCCGTAACTGACTCTCCCTTCACAATGCAGGTCATGTGCCTCATTCGGGACTCCGTGAGCAACACAAAGTCAAACCAGTGGTACCCAAGGATTCTTATTCTTTATTATTGCCTAATCTTATTTATTTTTTCTTTAATTGTAACTTTCTCTTTGATATTTTATAAAGCACTACATTGTATGAAATTGTGCTATTGAAATAAATGTTGTGGTTGTTGTTGCCTTTTGAATTGCTTAGTCGATGAAAATTCTGAGTCAACATAAACAACTACATTTTTTTCAGAACTTGCTTCCTGTATGACAGAGTGTCAGGACAGGTCAGGTTTGGGGGCATTCACTGGTACAGCGCATTGCCCCACCCACCACATGATGAAACAGCTAGGGATCCCGGCTGGCAACCCTGCAGGCAGAACCATGGTCGACTCCCACCTTCCAGAAATGACCCCCTCTCTGTTGTGATCCTTTGGCCTGATGATTGTGTATAGCGCCTTTCTTTGTGAATACCATTCTCATGAACTTTACTGGTGCCATGACATTATCAGAATATGGTATAATGTGACCAAGTTTAGTGACTAAGATAGTGGCAGATAGAGTGTTAGTGACAGATTCTGCACATGACCTCCATTCATCCATCCACCTTCAAGTCATGGGACAGCGGGATACTATCCTTGCTTACAGTATGTGGTCGTATCATTTTATATAGCTCCTTTCATCCCTTGGCACAGTGCACAGGTTTTCTTTTTGGATAGAATTCACTTAGTGCTACCTGGGGAGCCAGCTGCAGGAAGCCGGTGTAGAGCACCTTTGTTTGTGAATGCCATTCTAATGAGTTAACTACAGTAAGTACATTGAAACTGACAGAGTCTGGTGTAAAGTGAGCACTGGCGAGATGTATGAAAGCTAAGTACGTTGTTGTACTTACTGGAAGCTCGACATTAAGGTACACAGCAATATTCAGTTGTAGAGCTATCCGTACGCTGAAACTTCAACTTCCATTTCTCTGACATTGTTGCCACTGAAAAATAAATCACAACTGCAGTACGGACAACAGAAGTGACTGAGCTGACTGAGATTCCACCGGAAATACGTCCACAGTACCGAGCGCATATAGCGAATTCTGCTTGGGTCTGGAAGGACTGCTGTGGATGAGCGTCTTCCGTTAGTTAAGATCTCTGATCAGTCTGAGTTTCTTCCGCATTACCGTCCACTGATTGTGCTTCTCCCCTTCTGTTACAAAAGCACGAGGTAAAGGGTCTGGGACACCCAAAGGCAAACCCCGTCTATTGAAAGTATGCAAAAGTCATGTAAGTCAGTCAGTCAGCCTGCCCAAGATGGCTTTGTTTCCTCTTCAGTTGGATTCTGGGTAGGAAGAGGCGGGTCCAGGTGATCTGACCCCAGAAGTGACATCATGGTTGGTAAAGTGCAGGAGGGCAAGGAGAAGAGAGAACATTATTACACAGTGCCCCCTCACGTCTCGGCGGTAAATCACAATCACGCAAGCCTTTAGGCTGTTTCCCCAGGCGCACGCCAGTGACAGTTTATTCTGTTTTAAAATGTGTTTTTTTAGTCTTGTCTTTGATTTTGTATTATCTTAAATTGATTTTATAGTGCAGCACTCTGATTGTTTTTTAAATGCGCTGTATAAATTAGTATGACTTGACTTGACTTCTCTTCTGCCAGTCCAGGGAAACAAACGGAACAAAAATTATTGGCGGTGTTGCACTCAAATCCTTCCCCCCTAATGGTGCAAAATAAAGTGCACCCTAACATGACATATTTACAAAAGAGAATAGAATTAATAACTTAATATAAAAAGAATTATATTGGATGGCTGCCCCGTGTGAGACATTTTCTTAATCTGTTAGTCGTTTCATTCTGTTTTAAAATGTGTCTTTTTCCTCTTGTCTTTGATTTTGTTTTATCTTAATTGATTTTATGGTGCAGCACTCTGGTTGTCTTTAAAATGTGCTATATACAGTAAATAAGTATGACTTGACTTGACTTCTCTTCCTCCAGTCCAGGAAAACAAACGGAACAAAAATTATTGGCGGTGTTGCACTCAAATCCTTCCCCATAATGGTACAATATAAAATGCACCCTAACGTGACATATTTACAAAGACAAAACAAAATGAATAACATCATCTAAAAAGAGTTAAATTGGATGGCTGCCTCGCGTGTGGCAGTTTCTTAATCTGTTAGTCGTTTCATTCTTTATTAAAATGTGTCTTTTTATTCTTGTCTTTGATTTTGTTTTATCTTAATTGATTTTATGGTGCAGCACTCTGGTTGTCTTTTAAATGCGCTATATAAATTAGTATGACTTGACTTGACTTCTCTTCCTCCAGTCCAGGGAAACAAACGGAACAAAAATTATTGGCGGTGTCGCACTCAAATCCTTCCCACTAATGGCATAATATAAAGTGCACCCTAATGTGACATATTTACAAACACAAAGCAGAATTAATAACATCATATTAAAAGAATTAAATCGGATGGTTGCCCCGTCCCAGGGATTGTTCCTGCTGTGTGCCTGATGCTTAATGGGAAAAGTACCAGCATCCCAGTAACCCTGCTCAGGATAAGCAAGTTTGAAAATAGATGGATCGAGGATATAGATATTTAATTCATAAAATAAAGGAAATAAACAATAAATATTTTTGAGCCTGGGCAACAACCCCACCTATAACACAAACAAAAATCAATTAAAAATGTAACTTGATGGTGGCATCAAACCCCGACTGACCCACACACATCTCCTGTCATGACAATTCAGAAATCCCACCCAGCTGGTCCCACTGGAAGCTCCAGGTTGACGGGTAAAGGTGTCGTCGCTAAAGCGTTCCCCGCGAATTCCGTCTCGTTATTCTCACTAACCTCCTCCAACTCCAAGTGGAAATCCTCTGTTTACTGTGTGAAAAGTATTTGGAAAAAAAAATCCCTAAGAAAAGTTTTGTGTTTAGTTTTTTTTTTTTTTTGTTGTTGCTTTTTTGCAAATTGGTAAGTTTCTCGTTATCTCGATCCTTCATTATACAGTAGCAGCGAGTTTTTCACATCCCTAGAGGTGCCGAGCAGCTTCTGCTAATGAGCCGCGCTATTCCACGCTTGCCTTGGGTGTGAGACCACCACACGTCTCAACGCTGGCCTGCTTTGTTTAGCTGCATACAGAAAAGGGCTGGGAATATTGAGTCATGTCTCTGGTGCCGGGGGGGGGGGGGCCTGTTTGTACACATTCCTGTTTCCAGCGTCTGAGTGGTCAGTAAGCTTTAACTTAGAGTTGCTATGCTTGGCCATTTCTCTGCCATGTGAGTGGGGTTCTATGGTCAACTACCAGCCCTTTGGGTGAGCTGGGGCTGCTTGTTCATTCACTTGAAATTGAGTTGACTGCTTGTCCCTTGCATGGATGCTGCCTTTTGTTTTCTAAGGTAGTGGTCAGCTTCTGGTTGATTTGGTCAGAGTGTGTCTCACCGGCTGCACGCTGCTAGAATGTCTGACCTTAAGATGGAGATGCTTAGCCATTTGCTCGTTGTTAGGGTGTGTGCTATTGCTAAGGGTGCGGTGGTTTGGCCAGCTGTCTGCTGTTTGGGTCCCCGATTGTCTTCTTGTGTACTTGTATACAGACAGCGCCTGATGCTTATCTGTCTGTTGCTAGGGGCTGCAGTTCTTTTGTTAACTTCTGTTGTTCCTTGGTTGTGACCTTTGGATCGTTTGTCTGTTGTTAAATTGTCTGTTGTCTGTAGGATGGATTCCATTAAATTCAGCTGCCTGCTGCTGGGGAGTGTTCTGTGGCCATTTCCCAATTACTTGTGTATTAACTGTTAGGTCATTTATCTAATGCTGGGGTGTGACGTTCTTTGTTGAGCGGCTCGTTACTAAATTCTGACTGTTTAGTCGCCTGTCTCTAACATGACTGTCTTTAACAACTTGGTGCCAGGTACTGGCACTTTGGTAATCTGTCCGTTGGCTGTTTCTAGGTAGGGGTCTTTAGCTGATATGTTTGTTACTAGAGAGAGTGGCTCTTGTGTTAGCTAATCTGATGCAAAGCTGTGACGGTTTGATCATTTGGCTGTTCAGAGGGTGTGTGGTTGTATTTGCTAGGGTGCTGCTGTTTGGTCATCTACTCTTTTCTGGAGGTCCTGGTTGTGTTACGATGTACTTGTGTATATACTGCCTGTAATGGGGATGTGTAGTCAGCCAGCTGTTGCTAAGGTTCAGTTCAGCTGCCTTGCACTAAGGTGTGTCTGTTGCTAGGTGATGTGGCTGTGTAGTCAGATGGTGGTTGCTAAGGTTCAGTTCAGCTGCCTGTCACTAAGGTGTGTCTGTTGCTAGGTGATGTGGCTGTGTAGTCAGCAGGCTGTTGCTAAGGTTCAGTTCAACTGCCTGTCACTATGGTGTGTCTGTTGCTAGGTGATGTGGCTGTGTAGTCAGATGGTGGTTGCTAAGGTTCAGTTCAGCTGCCTGTTACTAAGGTGTGGTTGTTGCAAGGTTAGATGGTTGCTGAGCTAGCTGGCTGTTGCTAAGGTTCAGTTTAGCTGCTTGTTACTAAGGTGTGTCTGTTGCTAGGTGATGTGGCTGTATAGTCAGCCAGCTGTTGCTAAGGTTCATTTCAGCTGCCTGTCACTATGGTGTGTCTGTTGCTAGGTGATGTGGCTGTGTAGTCAGGCGGCTGTTGCTAAGGTTCAGTTCAACTGCCTGTCACTAAGGTGTGTCTGTTGCTAGGTGAGGTGGATGTGTAGTCAGCCGGCTGTTGCTAAGGATCAGTTCTGCTGCCTGTCACTAAGGTGTGTCTGTTGCTAGGTGATGTGGCTATGTAGTCAGCGGACTGTTGCTAAGGTTCAGTTCAACTGCCTGTCACTATGGTGTGTCTGTTGCTAGGTGATGTGGCTGTGTAGTCAGATGGTGGTTGCTAAGGTTCAGTTCAGCTGCCTGTTACTAAGGGGAGGCTGTTGCAAGGTTAGATGGTTTCTGAGCTAGCTGGCTGTTGCTAAGGTTCAGTTTAGCTGCTTGTTACT
>JANRMT010027041.1:15422423-15439028 GCA_026402145.1 Polypterus bichir lapradei | reverse complement strand
AGATAGATAGATAGATAGATAGATAGATAGATAGATAGATAGATAGAAAGGAAAGGCATTATATGATAGATAGATAGATAGATAGATAGATAGATAGATAGATAGATAGATAGATAGATAGAAAGGAAAGGCATTATATGATAGATAGATAGATAGATAGATAGATAGATAGATAGATAGATAGATAGAAATAAAAGGCACTATATAATAGATAGATAGATAGCTAGATAGATAGATAGATAGATAGATAGATAGATAGATAGATAGATAGAAATGAAAGGCACTATATAATAGATAGATAGATAGATAGATAGATAGATAGATAGATAGATAGATAGATAGATAGATGAAAGGCACTATATGATAGATAGATAGATAGATAGATAGATAGATAGATAGATAGATAGATAGATAGATAGATATGAAAGGCATTATATAGGATAGGTAGATATTATATAGTGCCTTTCACATCTATTTATTATACAGTGCCTTTCCTATCTGATAAATTTATTACAAGTAAAATTTCACATTGACACAAGTGTTCAGACGCTTTACTCGGTCCTCCATTGAAGCACCTCTGGGATCTTCTTGAGTCTGACGCAACAAGCTCTGCACACCTGGATTTGAGGATTTTCTTCTCTGCAGATCTTCTCAAACTCGGTCAGGCTGGATGGAGACCTTTACTGGGCAGCTATTTTCAGGTCTCTCCAGAGATGTTCAGCTTGGTTCTAGTCCAGGTTCTGGCTGGGACACTCAAGGCCCTTCACTGAGTTGTCCCTAAGCCACTTATGTGTTGTCTTTGCTTTGTCAGGTTTGGAAGGTGACCATTTAGCCCAGTCTGAGGGTCCAGAGGGCTCTGGTAGGTAGGTTTTTATTAAGGATGTCTCCATTCACTTTTCTCTCACCCCTGACTCATCTGGCAGTCCGTGTCACTCCAAAACAAATGCACAGCATGATGCTGCCACCACTGCGTCTCACCATTGGAATGGTTTTGCTCAGATGATAAGTGGAGCCTGGCTTCCTCCATACACAAGGCTTAGAATGGAGGCCAGACATTTGAATCAGCTTCATCACACCAGAGAATCCTGTGTCTGTGGGCTCCTATGTGTCATCTGGCCACTCTACCGTAAAGCCCAGATAGGTGGAGTGTTGCAGTGATAGCTGCCCTTCTGGAAGATTCTCCCATTTCCTCACAGGTTCTCTGAAACTCAGTTAGAATGCACATCAGGTTCTTGGTCACCTCCATTACCAAGGTTCTTCTCCAAGGATTGTTTAATTTGTCCCGGAAGCCATCTGCAGGAAGACTTATGGTTGTTTCGAACTTCTTCTGTGCTCTTGGGAACCTTCAATCCTAATTAAAGGTTGGAGGTCATCTTGGTTTCATTAAACTAGAGAATCATGTTTCTCACAGTCTGAGAGTCCTTTAGGTGCCTTTTTGGAAACTCCAAGTGGGCTTTCATGTCTCGTCTGACCACTATGACATAAGTCCCAGACTAGTGGAGTGTTGCATCGATCGTTGTCCTTCTGGAAGTTTTTCCCATCTCCACACAGGTTCTCTAGAGTTCTGCCAGAATGAACATCACATTCTTGGTCACCTCCCTTACTAAGACCCTTCTCCCCTAATTGCTCAGTTTTTCTGATGACCAGCTTTTCGAAGATTTGTGGTGGTTCCAAAATTATTCCATTTAAGAATTATGGAGGCCAGTGTGCTCTTGGGAACCTTCATTCCTAACTGGAGGTTATCTTGGCTAATCTTGATTTCATCAGAACAGCCAATCTTATTTCTCACAGTCAGAGTCCTATTGGTGCCTTTTTGGAAGCTCCAAGTGGCCTTTCATGTGACGTCTGACCACTGTGACATAAGTCCCAGACTAGTGGAGTGTTGCAGTGATGTTTGCCCTTCTGGAAGTTTCTCCCATCTCCACGCAGATTCTCTGAAACTCAGTTAAAGTTAACATCAGGTTCTTGGTCACCTATCTTACTGTGGCTCTTCTCTCAGGATTGCTTAATTTGTCCGGGCAGTCAGCTCTAGGAAGACTTGTGGTTGTTCCAAAATTCTCCCATTTAAGAATTATGGAGGCCACTGTGTTCTTGGGAGACCTTTGATCCTAATTGAAGGTTACATTGGCTAATCTTGGTTAATTGGAGGTCATCTTGGTTTCATTAAATTAGAGAATCTTATTTCTCACAGCCTGATAGTCCTTTAAGTGCCTTTTTGGAAACTCCAGGTAGGCTTCCATGTGTCATCTTGCCACTATGGCATAAGTCCCAGACGAGTGGAGTGCTGCAGTAATGGTACTTCTTCTGGAAGTTTCTCCAGCTCTCTGGAGTTTTGTCAGAGTCAACAGTTGCTTTTTGGTCACCTCCCTTACTAAGGCCCCTCTTCCCCTAGTGGCTCAGATTGACTGGGTGGTCAGCTCTAGGAAGAGTTGTGGTCGTTTCAAAGTTCTTCCATTTTAAGAATTATGGAGGACACTCTGCTCCTGGGAGACTTCATTCAGAATTTGTTGCATTGCCTTCCTGCACACCACTCCTGCCACTAATCTCTGCAGGTAATTCCTTCAGCCTCCTGGCTTGCTTGGTGCTCCAGCTGTTGGACCTTCGATGGATAGGCATGGTGGTCTTTCCTATTCAGTCCCATTAACTGAGTTGACCACCAATAGACTTCAAACATCTCATTGACGGCCAGTAGAATCGGAGGCACCTGAGCCACATCTCTGGAGTCATAATAAAGGACTGAATTCTTGAGTTAATAAGACATGTCATCTTATTTCACCTTTAATAAATTTGCAGAAGTTCTCTAAAATACCCCATTCTGGGGTATTTGAGTGTCGCTTGATGAGGGAAAAGAAAAGAATTGAAATGATTTTAGCATAAAGCTGCAACAAAACAAAATGTGAGGAACGTGAAGGGGTCCGAATACTGAATACCCCGTAATTATTTGGTTTATTTACCACACACAGCTCAATAACCAGAATGCGTATTATGAAATAACGGGAAAAATAGCTGGAAAAGTTGGCAGTGCTACAAAGGTGCAAAAACAGAGACGCATCAAATGGGTGAGAGTGCAGAAAACGACAAGTCCTGGTAAAGACACCCAATGACCTGCTTCAGTGTTCTGCCAGCAGATGTGGTCAGGCATGTTTTATTTATCTGTTGGTTGTTGTGCGTTTACTCGACTGTGGCCGCCATAAAAACATAACGTGCATTTGGGTTACAACATTAAAAAAATTGATTCAGCCCAATAAAACTCGCCGGGCCCACCCACTTAATTCTGCTAAAATAACATCAAGTCGAGTTCTGAAGGTCCCTAAAGTTTTACTGTCCACCACACTATTTGGTCACTTATTCCAAGTGTCACTAAGTGAGGAATAATTTCCTAATGTTTGTGTGAAATTTACCCTTAACAAGTTTCCAACCGTGTCCCTGTGTTCTTGATGAACTCATTTTAAAGTCACCGTCTCGATCCTCTGGACTGATTCCCTTCATCATTTTAAACACTTCAGTCAGGTCTCCTCTTAATCTCCTTGTAAAGGCTCAGCTCTTTTCATCTTTCCTCATAACTCATCCCCTGTAGTCCTCTAATCAGCCTAGTCGCTCTTCTCTGGACCTTCTCTTGTGCTGTTATGTCCTTTTTGTAGCCTGGTGACCAAAGCTGCACCCAGTACTCCAGATGAGGCCTCACCAGTGTGTTATAAAGCTTGAGCAGGACCTCCTGTGACTTGTACTCCACACATCAAGGCGCTATATAACCTGACATCCTGTTAGCCTTCTTAATGGCTTCTCAACACTGTCGGAAAGTCGATAGCTTAGAGTCCACTACGACTCCTAAATCCTTCTCATAAGGTGTGCTCTCGATTTTCTGACCACCCATTGTGTATTCAAACTCCACATTTTGACTTCCTATTTGTAATACTTTACATTTACTGGCATTAAATTTCATCTGTCCAAGCCTGTCTGCTATCCAAGTCCTTCTGTGATGATATAATGGATTCTAAATTATCTGCCAATCCACCTATTTTAATATCATCTGCAAACTTAACCAGCTTGTTAGTTATATTCCTATCCAAATCGTTTATAAATATTAAAAACTAGCTGTCCCCTGCGACTCTGCTCATGTAATAGTAAAACAGGACAAACTTTTAAAGTCAATAAAAAAAATGTAATTTTGGTCAAGCGGAAGGTAGGTATGCTCCTACGTCAAACGTTGGCACTGTATCTGATTGTGTTCTGCTCCCACAGGGTGGTAAAAAGCACGTGGATGTGATATCTCTGCCAATCAGCAGCTGCCCTCTAAAACACACATGGCTCTGATCTCTCTCTCAGAAACGTCAAAGGTTACTCCTTAACAATCTCTAGATGATAATGTCTGCTGAACAACGACATTATCACTAGCTAAGCAGATGCAAGGTGCACTGCAGCACGTGGCGAGAGGTAGAGCGACTTGAACAGAGTCTGGCATGTGAATGAGGAGGTCTCTGCCACACTGCACTCGGTCCGCAGCCACTCTCTCAGATTCGTGCAAATAAATCAAATTCTGGTACTTAGCGCAATGAGAGAAGTCACAAAATCAACCGGAATGTTCAAGCAAATTATAGAAAAAAAGATCTAAATCCGTTAAGTAGTTCTTTCCTGAAAAGTGGACAGACATACATATATACGGACATTGGATTTTATACTGTATATATATACTCAGCAAAACAAAAAACGTCCCTTTTTCAGGACTGTGTATTTCAACAATAATGTTTTAAAAATCCAAATAACTTTACAGATCTTCATTGTAAATTGTTTAAACAATGTTTTCCATGCATGTTCAATTAACCATAATCAATTAATTAACATGCACCTGTGGAATGGTCGTTAAGACCTTAACAGCTTACAGAAAGTAGGCATTTAAGGTCACAGTTCTAAAAACGCAGGACACTAAAGAGACTTGTCTACCGACTGTGAAAAACACCCAAAGAAAGATGCCCAGGGTCCCTGCTCATCTGCGTGAACGTGCATTAGGCATGCTGCAGGGAGGCATGAGGACTGCTGATGTGGCTAGGGCAATAAATTGCCATGTCCACACTGTGAGACGCCTAAGACAGCGCTACAGGGAGACAGGAAGGACAGCTGATCATCCTCGCAGTGGAAGACCACGTGTAACAACACCTGCACAGGATCGGTACATCCGAATATCACACCTGCGTGACAGGTACAGGATGGCCACAACAACTGCCCGAGTCACACCAGGAACACACAATCCCTCCATCAGTGCTCAGACTGTCCACAATAGGCTGAGAGAGGCTGGACTGAGGGCTTGCAGGCCTGTTGTAAGGCAGGTCCTTACCAGACATCACCAGCAACAACGCCGCCTATGGGCACAAACCCACCTTCGCTGGACCAGACAGGAGTGGCAAAAAGTGCGTGAGTTTCTGCATGACAGCAATGTCAGTGTTCTGCCATGGCCAGCGAAGAGCCCAGATCTCAATCCCATTGAGCACGTCTGGGACCTGTTGGATCGCAGGGTGAGGGCTAGGGCCATTCCCCCCAGAAATGTCCAGGAACTTGCAGGTGCCTTGGTGGAAGAGTGGGGTAACATCTCACAGCAAGAACTGACAAATCGGGTCCAGTCCATGAGGAGGAGATGCACTGCAGTACTTCAAGCAGCTGGTGGCCACACCAGATACTGACTGGTACTTTTGATTTTGAGCCTCCCTTCATTCAGGGACACATTGTGAAACATTTTTAGTTTATGTCTTATGGTGTTGACTCTTTTAGTGTTCATACAAATATTTACACATTAAGTCTACTGAAAGTAAAAACAGTTGAAAGTCAGGGGACGTTTCTTTTTTTGCTGAGTATATAATATATATATATGTATATGCAGTTGTGCTTGAAAGTTTGTGAACTCTTCAGAATTTTCTATATTTCTGCATAAATATGACCTAAAACATCATCAAATTGTCACTCAAGTCCTAAAAGTAGATAAAGAGAAACCAGTTAAACAAATGAGACAAAAATATTATACTTGGTCATTTATTAATTGAGGGAAATGATCGAATATTACATATTTGTGAGTGACAAAAGTATGTGAACCTTACCTTTCAGTATCTGGTGTGACCCTCTTTGCAGCAGCAACTGCAACTAAACGTTTCTGGTACCTTCTGATCATTCCTGCACACCGGCTTGGAGGAATTTGAGCCCATTCCTCCGTACAGAACAGCTGGGATGTTGGTGGGTTTCCTCACATGAACTGCTCGCTTCAGGTCCTTCCACAACATTTCGATTGGATTAAGGTCAGGACTTTGACTTGGCAATTCCAAAACATTCAATTTATTCTTCTTTAACCATTCTTTGATAAACGACTTGTGTGCTTAGGGTCGTTGCCTTGCTGCATGACCCACCTTCTCTTGAGATTCAGTTCATGGACAGATGTCCTGACATTTTCCTTTACAATTCTCTGATATAATTCACAATTCATTGTTCCATCGATGAAAGCAAGCCGCCCTGGCCCAGATGCAGCAAAACAGGCCCAAACCACGATACTACCAGCACCATGTTTCACAGATGGGATGAGGTTCTTATGCTGGAATGCAGTGTTTTCCTTTCTCCAAACATAACGCTTTTCATTTAAACCCAAAAGTTCTATTTTGGTCTCATCCGTCCACAGAACATTCTTCCAATAGCCTTCTGGTTTATCCACGTGATCTTTAGCAAACTGCAGACGAGCAGCAATGTTTTTTTTAGAGAGCAGTGGCTTTCTTTCTCCTTGCAATCCTGCCATGCTCACCATTGTTGTTCAGTGTTCTCCTGATGGTGGACTCATGAACATGAACATTAGCCAATGTGAGAGAGGCCTTCCGTTGCTTAGAAGTTACCCTGGGGTCCTTTGTGACCTCGCCAACTATTACACGCCTTACTCTTGGAGTGATCTTTGTTGGTCGACCACTCTTGGGGAGGGTAACAATGGTCTTGAATTTCCTCCATTTGTACTCAATCTGTCTGACTGTGGATTGGTGGAGTCCAAACTCTTTAGAAATGGTTTTGTAACCTTTTCCAGCCTGATGAGCATCAACAACTCTTTTTGTGAGGTCCTCAGAAATCTCCTTTGTTCATGCCATGATACACTTCCACAAACATATGTTGTGAAGAGCAGACTTTGATAGATCCCTGTTCTTTAAATAACACAGGGTGCCCACTCACACCTGATTGGCATCCCATTGATTGAAAACACCGGACTCAAATTTCACCTTCAAACTCACTGATCATCCGTGAGGTTCACATAATTTTGCCACTCACAAATTTGTAATATTCGATCATATTCCTCAATAAATAAATGACCAAGTATAATATGTTTGTCTCATTTGTTTAACTGGTTTCTCTTTATCTACTTTTAGGACTTGAGTGAAAATCTGATGATATTTTAGGTCATATTTATGCAGAAATACAGAAAATTCTAAAGGGATCACAAACTTTCAAGCACAACTGTATATATATATATATCCATCCATTATCCAACCCACTATATCCTAACTACAGGGTCACGGGGGTCAGGGAGCCAATCCCAGCAAGGCAAGAAACAATCCCCGGGCAGGGCGCCAGCCCACCGCAGGGCGCACGCACACACACACTAGGGACAGTTTAGGATCACCAATGCACCTAACCTGCATGTCTTTGGACTATGGGAGGAAACCCACGCAGACACAGGGAGAACATGCAAACTCCACGCAGGGAGGACCTGGGAAGTGAACCCAGGTCTCCTAACTGCAAGGCAGCAGCACTACCCACTGCGCCACCCTGCCGCCTACATATATATATATATACTCTTTTTATATATATAGATAGATAGATAGATAGATAGATAGATAGATAGATAGATAGATAGATAGATAGATAGATAGATAGATAGATAGATAGATAGATAGATAGATAGCAGCGGCCCCTGCACTGGTCACCACTCTTAACTTCATCCAATTCTGATTTGGTTTCTCATACCCTCATCACCCTCTGCTTCCTGTGTCTGAGCCAATTCTGCACCCACCCACAAACATCACCCTGAACTGCCACTTCTTTTAGTTTGATGCCCACCCTCTCATGTGGCACCTCATCAGATGCTTTCTGAACATCCAGTTAAATAACATCATGTGCTCCACTTTGATCGTATCCTTTTGTTGCCTACTCATAGAATTCCAGCCTGTTAGTAAGACACGACCTCCTTCTTCTGAGCCCATGCTGACTGCTCAGTTAAACTCCTGAGGTTATCTCAGATCGCATGTCTACTCTCTTAACTCCAATAACATTTTGTTAATGATGTTCATTTAGCAATGCGTTGAGTAACATTTACTACATGTGGCCTGTTCTCGTCTAGATTGTCCTAATGTTCTACTATGCCAAAGTTACTCGTATCATCGTGGATTTTGTGAGACTTAGCAGGTTCATTACTAGGTATGTCTACTACTGCACTAAAAGAATACCACACACACCGACATATAGTGAAGACTTGAACAATGCCCAATCGCCAGTCACTCCACAATATTCCACATAGGAACCCCTTCACATACGGTAAGTACATATAAGGGTGATGCCCAAATGCCTGTCACTCTCAGTCCTCTACACAGAGACTCGCTCTCGCCAGTGCTAACATACATGCGGGTGTCCCCACGACACATGAAGGATGTACACTTTTTTGGGGATATGCCACTTGCCAACCGAACTATGTCTTAACTTGTGCCACAGTTGTTTTTCTCAGCCGTGATAATCCTGTAGGGATGATCAAATGGCTGCTTTCCTGAGAAGATCCCAGCTGCAGTCAGGACATTTTTAGGCCTTTGACAGATCCAAGCACTTTGGACACTTTGAAGCCTGGAACCTTTGTGTGAGGAACGTGACATTTATTTTTACCACTTGTGTAAATGTACAATTAAACAATTTACTAATTGAATTCAGTGGACACTTTAAATGCAATGTGTTGCTTTACCTAGAAATTTTTTGTTCACACAAAAAGATGACTTCTGAAAATGGACACACACACACACACACACACGTATATATATTGTAATGAATCTACTTATAAAATGACAGGCTTGAACAAGTTAAAAGGTTTGGGGACCACCCCCGTATAATGTCCATAGGACAAAGAAAAGACTTTTAGCAATCAAAAGCATATATCGTGTTTGACGTCATTTACATGCAAACATGGTGTTTATATACAGACAAACAAAATGGAGACAGGAAGTGAGTTGGCAGGAGATGACGTTGAAGCTGTGGGACGAATGCAACGTCATCAAAGGCGGACAGGAAATGATTTGGTAACGGTAGCGATGTCATCAAAAGGAGCCGGAAGTAAATGTCATATGAAAGGACCAGAATTGACGTCATCTGGATTTGACGGACGTGACGTTTTCGGCAGCCATCTTTCGAATCCGTTAGCACGTGGTTATTTTTCTTCCTTTTTGTCTGATGGAAAGAAAGAGAGAAGAGGCACCGTTACTGCATATCAACCCCTCGTCTCGCGATATTAGGGCTTGAGGACAAAGCACGAGCTCCCCCTATAGTCCACACAATATAGGCTGAGGAAAGAGTTCAGAAGAGTTAGCAATTTCATAAGTGGATGTTGTCCAGCGTGGCTACTCGTAGGTTATGGTCTCCAGTGTCCAGATGGAATGATCATTTCTGATGTCACTTCCTATGTCTTTGTTTTTGTCCCCCTCCTCTGGTCCCTTGGACAAGCCGTATTTATATTAAAATTTCATGTGGGGCACTGGCGAATTTGAGAACTGGGGAAATGTTCTGTGCAACTTCAACTATGAATTTGTTTACCGTTTCAAGTTTACCTTCGGAGTGGTTGCTTGAACTTACCTATTTTGTACATTTTTCCTCGTGTACTCCTCTGGCAGCCACTCGGTTGCCCAATGCAATTGAGTTTAAACGGCGGGCAGAGCACATTGGGCACAAACAGCTCACACACCAGCGCCCTTTCCTGGTGCTTTAGGTAAGTTAACTAAAAGAGGACAAAAAAAGTAACTTAATAATAATAATAATAATAATAATAATTCTTGACATTTTCTGGAAATAAAGGAAAGCAATTATGTAAGCATAAATAGATTGCATTGATTGAACAATATTACCTGCAGATTATTACTGTAAAGAACTGATGTTATCAACCTGTTTGAACCGATTAATAGTACGGGAAGGCACAGCTGCCATAACTAATATAATAAATACAGGATGGGTTTCAAAATGGATAGTGGTGTTAGGAGGCGGGGGGCTACTGTGGCTTAAGCCCCAGATTTCTGGTGCCCAACTTTGATCCTTCTGTCCCAGATGAACATCATCTTCTTGCCCATCGTGCACCATTCTCATTCCTGTTATGCAATAAATCAGTTTCTTTCCAAGTTCTTACTTATTTATATCCTTTTAATGAGTTCCTGTGATGTAACTCATATTAGCAGCTAGCTGGGGAGCTCATTTCAGTTTCTTATCTCCTTTCATATGAAGACATTAACACTTAATTTTATTTCTAGTATTGATTTTTGATCATTTTCTGTGGCTAATTACTGGATACTATTCTGTCTGGGATACTTTCAAAAATGTTATGTTTAACAAAAATCAATTTTTGTCAATTAGTCCGCACTAACGCATGAGTCGATGTCATTGTCACATCATGTGAATTGCAGCCTGCTGTGACAAGCCTCTCTGTGTGCTGCGTTTTAAACGCCTTTGTAGAGTGCTGTCATTTAGTACGAGTTTAATGGAGTCGACTAACACGTGGAATCACATTCTGTTATCGCCGTTACTTTTGAATAGGACTCATTGTTACAAAATGATTTAATAGACAAAAATGTAATATGTGACTCTTGGACAGAGTAAATAAAAAACATGAAATGATCCAACTGTTGCACCAGTGAACTCAGTCGCCGAACGCAGCTGAGTGTTACACTGTGCCGACATTATCTAACTTGTTTATTTCTGTTAAGCAAGTCACAATTCACAAAAGTTTAAGACCCGAGTCAAGTCAAGGGGCTTGAGTCGCCCACCTCTGCAAACTAGTAAATACAATGTGAAATTAATACAGAATTACACCGTAATTAATAAGCAACACAATAGAAAATAAAAAAAACACGGGTCACAAAGAGCAGACACAAGAGTCATAAAAAGGTGTTTGGGGCAGCCACCCCATAATATTCCCTTATATTTCCCTTTTGGAGTCCAAAACAGAACTGATTAGGTTAATCAAATATGGCGTCTCTTAAGGCCAGAAAAGGAAGTGAAGTCATCGAGATCAGAAGTAGAAGGGTCCTCTTCTGTATGTTCGGATCTGGACATGACGTTATCAAAAGGGACGGAACCAGAAGTCTCTTTGTTCATGGGTTCTTCACCGGAAGTGACGTCATCCAAGGGTCTGGAAACAGAAGTGATGTTAATCTATCCGGAACTGGAAGTGACATCATTGGGGCCAGGTGGAATTTTCCGTGAACGGTCTGCAGGAAAGTGAGAAAAAAGGTCAGTGCACTCCACCACCCCCTGGTCTGGCGTGGAATTACTCTCATTTAGACCTTTTAGCTGCCTCCCATGCGCACGTGTGTGACAACACCAAGGAGACAAAACTATCGATAAAATTTACGGTGATTTAAAGAAATTTAAAAAGTAAAATGAAACACTTAAGATGGTGAAGGAACCCTGAGGGAGCCCCAACTCTTGAATTTAGATCAGATCGTTCCTGTCGCTGAATGTCAGCGCGTCAGCAAGTGTCCCACGTCGACCCGAGATGTCTCCGTGTCCAGGCGGCCTCCCACTCCTTCTTTGTCTTACATCGGCTGGCCTCATTTTCATCATTCCATAACGAGGCAGAACTCCAGTGACTCGTGTGATAGACTTTAGTAAATCAAAGAAGTCAAGATTTCCCCGTGGAGTTTGGTTTGCTGAGTGCATGAGATCGAAGAACGTGGGAGCTTGCGATTTGGACATTTCCTTCAATTCCCGGGACGTGATTCATAAAACAGTCAGGCTAATCAAACCCCACAGGGCGCTCTCCTCATTCAGACGTGTGGACCGCCATCAGGAGAGGCCTGCGATGTCTCGGAGGGAAGACAAATGGAGGTAAATCTATTTCCTTTCCTATTCCCCCCAACCCCTTCACCAATTTCTCTTTTCACCTCATCAGTTTCTGACATGAAAATATTAATGCCGGCTGCTTCTTGACGTCTCCTCATCGCTGTACCTTGAATGTTAGAGGCAGAGCTGATTATTGCAGTGACTGATGATTTCTCTGTACCGTTATCCCTGCCGTCCATTGATGCATGGTGGACTCACAGCGGGTTTTGCCCAATAAACGCTTTTCTTCTGACTGCTTTTCACTGTGGAGTTGATAAATGGGCTTTTTCGTGGGAGTTTGTTTCCAAAAGGAAATATTTAATAACAGAAGGAAAGAAAAAAAAGAAAATCATCCAAACAAAATTACTGACTGGGTTACACGAATGGAAACTTTTGCTTCAGACTGCGGAATGCCACAAATTCTGTTTGGAGTTTGGTGCCCCATGGCAAGCAAACAAACAAACAAAAAACAAATGGAAATGGGTTGGGGTCCTCAGTGGAATCGAATCGAAACTTTAGTCCTTCCGGGTTTAAACACCATCTCTGCTGATTTGTCAATTTTGCTGTAATAAAGCGCCCCCTAGTGGGCACCCTGATACTGCAATGACATTTCCAAACCCACAAAATCCCACGTTCAGTAAAACCTTGAATTGCGAGTAATTTGGTCTGCAAGTGTTTTGCAAGATGAGTTAAAATTTGTAATAAATTTTAACTTGATAAACGAGCGAGGTCTTGCAATATGAGTGGCGCGTATATGCTTAGTCTGCCATGCGTCACGTGATCAGAGCTGAGCCGATGGTTCTTCGCTCTCTCTCTCTCGCTGCGGGATTGTGGGTAATCGTCTCCCATGCTCGTTCTCAGTCGGCGTGCCTCACTCATATAGTCAACATCCGTAGGAGCATATACTGTTTACTACAGCATTGTGACAGCGCTGGGAGCCTGCGGTTGGTTGCTTCGAGACACTCTTCTGTGTGCCATCTCGTTGGGTGGAATCCCAAAAGAGTTTAGAAACCTTACAGTGCGTAAAGCATTTTTTAAATTTTGTGTCCAAGTGTAGCGACTCTTCAGGCAAAAGCAACTGTCATTGGAGAGGCTCCTTGTTAAAGTCGCAAAAAAAGAAGACGATTCCAGTGAGCCGACAGACAGCAGGGATCCTGTTAGTTAGAGTGAAAGTCGTCCTACCCGATCACCTTCCTCCTCCTCCTCCTCCTCTCTCGTCTCCCTCACACCAGCTATGATTCTTTTCAAAGTTAAAGTGCAAGTTAATTTGTTTTATGTATTTTTACTTTATATTTTGTATTAATCATTTTTATATGAATAGTTTTGGGTTGTGGAACAAATTATCCGAGTTTCCATTATTTCTTATGGGGAAATTCACTTTGATATACAAGTGCTTTGGACTGCGAGCACGAATCCGGAACGAATTACACTCGCAAACTGAGATCCCACTGTATATATCTGGGCAGCCTGAGGAAATCTAATAAAGAAAATAACAAGGTTTCCTTGGTTTTGACTCACTTTTAGAAAGCCTTCAGGATGCATAGCGTGGCAAAGTTCGCCATCGGCATACCCCTTCCAACCTCCTTTACCCTGTCATCTCCGACTCCCTATGTTCAGTTATGGCAAGACGAAAGTGCTTACGACGATCTGCTTCCTGTGATCATCTTGGGTGAAGTTGACAGCGAATCATCTGTCAAAAATTGTGCTGAATCCCTGCATCTCAAATAAACGCCATTCTTCCACTTCCTCCTTTTTAAAACTAGCAGTCAGAAATGACAAACCCCTCCAAAATATGCAGCTATCCATAACTAAGATTCGCTTTTCATTTTACATGGCTCCTCCCTTCTTTATTTATAAAAATAATGGACAGAAACAAACAAAAAGGAAATAAAATATAAACAAAAATTATTTATGTAGCCCCCCGCTACAGTGTTATTTCATTTTAGCCCCTTCATCTTGTGACTGCCAATGAAAATTACAACATAACAGATGCACATATGTGTGTGTGTGTGTGTGTATGAAAGAGTGATAGGAGAAAGCAAACAAAAACACAAGGGGCAGAGCCCCGACAAACTCATTAATGCAAAACCCACCCACTTTCACTCCTAACGAAGGCCATTTCAGACCCGCCCATTGAATCGCACGCATGGAAATGGCAAGAAATAAGAGGAGTGTGGAAGGGGACTCTGTGCCATCATTTTGCTTTTCTGAACTGCCTGCTTCATCTGTGATCAGTTTTACACAACACTTGATCATCTGATTTCGTCAGTAGAGAAATAAGAAACTGTTAGCAAAGATGAAGTTGTCATAATCTACTACAACGCCAGAGTGTAACGGAGGACTTTGTCGTGACACCCAAAAAATGACAACACTTAGAAAGAAAAATGGTATTATTATTTTTTTGCTAAACATATAGTTTATATATTGTGTAGAAGGTCATTTTACATTGTGCTACAGCATTCTGGAACCAATCCTGTCCTGTGAAGCAGGTGTTGTTGTGCTCTTCTGAGCCACTGTCCTCCAAAGGGTCCACTCCTCCAGTTTAATTAACCAGTTTGTAAAAATCTGAAGAGGTATTGGTGAGGCCACCAGGGGGCGCTAACCCTATAGTCTGTGTGTGGATCTCAGTGCACCACTGCAGTGACTGAGACAGTGTGCTGTAAAAATTGGCATCGTCCTTTGGGTGAGATGTCAAACTGAGGTTCTGACTGTTGTGGACACCTGGGGGCACTCCAGCTCCCCCAAAACCCAACACAGACAGACAGACACAAGGCACAAGTTAAAAGCACAAAGATCTGTTTATTTGAACCAAGCATTTCCCACCACCACAGCCACCAGTACAATACAGCACAACTGTAAGTCTTTATTCTTCTCTTAGTCTCTGCCTCCTCCGCTCCTCCCATCAAGTTTCGTCCACCTATCACCCAACTCTGGCTCACCTCTGTGAGGCCGGCAAGTCCACTTATTTTGGCCAACCCGGAAGTGCTTCTACTCTTCCATCCATGTGGTGTGTAAGCATTTCCAGGTAAGGCAGAAGCCACATGCAGTGCCCTCTGGCAGCACCCACAATACCCAACAGGGCTGAAGTAAAGAACTCCAAGTCCCATGATGCCCTGAGGGAATCCTGGGCACCGCTGCAACCCAGGGGAGCTGCCATCTAGTGTTCTGGGGGAGGCAGCACCCTAAAGAAGCTCCCTTCCTCCATCCTTCCGTCTCTTGGGTGCCCCGGCCGAGTCGGGCTGCTGGCTGTCCCTTACATTGTCTGTGGTCATAACAGTTCCTGTCCTGTCTGAATTGCCCAGCACAGCCTGGCCATTTTGTCACCTTAATGACCCCCTGTCCCTTATTGGCTAACTATCTGTCACACCCTTTGATCACAGCTAATGTGTGGCAAGTGCACTGGTTCAAGAATGACTGCTGTCACATCATCCAGCTGGATGCCACACATTGGTGGTGGTGGTTGGAGTGGCCCCCCACTGTCCAATATAAATAATCATTATTATCATTAATTCTTTTTCTGTTTCCCCTTTACTGACTCCTTGCTGAGTGTAAATGGTGTCTCAATAGCGCCCTCGGAAGACCGCTGGGAGTATGGCCGTCAAGTCAGAGGAAGTGTGTATTGCAGCCAAATGACGCCAAGAGCATTAAAAGCCCAGCTGTCTCTATTAACTATTATGAATTTCCTGACGTCTGGGGTCTCCATGCACCACATACAGAACAATCAAAAACACATTACTGCACATAATTTACACCGTAATAAACCTCATTGCAATTTATCAAAACATTTATTGCTTTTAATGGCATTTTTCATGCTTTATCCAACCCTAATTAGCCGAAACAGTCAAACGTTATTGTTAACGCATCACTGTTATTGTATTTGTTCTTACTAGTGATTTCAAAATGAATGATCCCATCCACGCCCCTGGCTTTCCCTCCTTGGCTTTTGTTGTCTTTTCAGCAGACAGAAGGAGTGAACACCAGCACTCCTACCACCAGCACCTGCGGATGCCCTTTTGGTTTCTCTTGATCTGTCATACCTTGTTATGGGATGGAGAGAATTTGTCTTTGTGGTTCTGTTTGAACTCTGAGCTTCAAAACAGGAAAGAGACAGCAGAGGGCTGGCATGGCAGCTGTAGGAACAATAGGGGGGGCACATAAACTGTCCCCAAAGCCAGAATAAGGAGGCCTAGCTGAAGGGAACACAGTTAGGATAAATGCAAGAGTTTCACTAACTAGAAAACAATCAAAAGAGCAGCCCCAGTCCAAATGGAGCTCTAACTGCTGAGGTGAAGGCGGAGCTCTGTGACTGGCGATTTAAAGGCGGAGCTTTGTGACTGGCAATTTAAAGGCGGAGCTCTGAAACTGTTGAAGTGTAGGCGGAGCTCTGTGACTGGCGATTTAAAGGTGGAGCTCTGTAACTATTGAAGTGAAGGAGGAGCTCTGTGACTGGCAATTTAAAGGCGGAGCTCTGTAACTGTTGAAGTGAAGGAGGAGCTCTGTAACTGTTGAAGTGTAGGTGGAGCTCTG
>JANRMT010027041.1:15409024-15422207 GCA_026402145.1 Polypterus bichir lapradei | reverse complement strand
TAAAGGCAGAGCTCTGTAACTGCTGAAGTGAAGGAGGAGCTCTGTGAATGCCGATTTAAAGGCGGAGCTCTGTAACTGTTGAAGTAAGGAGGAGCTTTGTGAATGCCGATTTAAAGGCGGAGCTTTGTGACTGGCAATTTAAAGGCAGAGCTCTGAAACTGTTGAAGTGTAGGCGGAGTTCTGTGACTGGCGATTTAAAGGTGGAGCTGTGTAACTGTTTAAGTGAAGGAGGAGCTCTGTAACTGTTGAAGTGTAGGTGGAGCTCTGTAACTGGCAATTTAAAGGCGAAGCTCTGTAACTGTTGAAGTGTAGGCAGAACTCTGTGTCTGGCAATTTAAAGCTCTGTAATTCACGATTTAAAGGCAGAGCTCTGTAACTGCTGAAGTGAAGGAGGAGCTCTGTGACTGGCAATTTAAAGGCAGAGCTCTGAAACTGTTGAAGTGTAGGTGGAGCTCTGTGACTGGCGATTTAAAGGTGGAGCTCTGTAACTATTGAAGTGAAGGAGGAGCTCAGTGACTGGCAATTTAAAGACTGAGCTCTGTAACTGTTGAAGTGTAGGCGGAGTTCTGTGACTGGCGATTTAAAGGTGGAGCTGTGTAACTGTTTAAGTGAAGGAGGAGCTCTGTAACGGTTGAAGTGTAGGCAGAACTCTGTGTCTGGCAATTTAAAGCTCTGTAATTCACGATTTAAAGGCAGAGCTCTGTAACTGCTGAAGTGAAGGAGGAGCTCTGTGACTAGCAATTTAAAGACGAAGCTCTTAAACTGTTGAAGTGTAGGCGGAGCTCTGTGACTGGCGATTTAAAGGCGGAGCTCTGTAACTATTGAAGTGAAGGAGGAGCTCAGTGACTGGCGATTTAAAGGTGGAGCTGTGTAACTGTTTAAGTGAAGGAGGAGCTCTGTAACTGTTGAAGTGTAGGTGGAGCTCTGTAACTGGCAATTTAAAGGCGAAGCTCTGTAACTGTTGAAGTGTAGGCAGAACTCTGTGTCTGGCAATTTAAAGCTCTGTAATTCACAATTTAAAGGCAGAGCTCTGTAACTGCTGAAGTGAAGGAGGAGCTCTGTGACTGGCGATTTAAAGGCGGAGCTCTGTAACTGTTGAAGTGAAGGTGAATCTCTCTAATTATTAATTTGAAGGCAGAATCTCCAAACTTTGCAGGAAATGGTTGGGCTTTGTAATTGCAAGCACCCCCGGGTCAGGCCGAAACCTCATTCCATACAGCTCCTTCATTTTCACAGCACCCCCTGGTAGTACTCACAACACCCAACAGGGCTGAGAGAGAGAACTTCAAGTGCCATCGTATTTTTGTGGTGGGGGGCAGCCCCCTAAAGAGGCTGCCTTCCCCCATTTTCCCCTTTCTTGGCCGAGTTGGGCTGCCCGTCGTCCATTACATTGTTTAGGTGAAGGTGGCACACAGTAACAGTCAGATATGAAGGCCTGAGCCTGTGAAGCAGAAGGAAGACCTGCAGATGCCACTCGACTGTGGAGTTCAGGGCCGAGAGAAGAGGGGGAGCCATTTTACCAGCTGAGGTGAGGCGCCAGCGCTGAACACTTCAAAGTCTTACATTTGATATCCAGTGTCAGGAAATCGATAACAAGGTGTTTAAAATTTCATATCAGCTTTTGAAAGTTTGATGTCAGGGATTTGGACCCAGTGTTAAGATTTTGAAATGTCTTGCCAAATTTCACAATTTTCGTCTCAGACTCAGAAGTATCCTTATTCAATTTTAAACACGTGATATAAAATTTTTAAAACCTTGATGGTTGTTTTCAAAAAGCTGACATCAAACTTTCCAGGTCTGATTTTCAGAAATTTCACAGTCTCCGTGCATAACAAACTTTACACCCCAAATCATTTCATGGGGTCTTTGGAAAGGAATGAAGAGGGACTGGCAAGTTCTAATGCCAAGGTAAAGTCAGGTTAGAGATAGAAGACGGAGGCTTCAGGGTGAGGACAGCAGATGTTGTGATTATCTACTCGTGGTGCTCACAGCACTGGAGAGTGGAGACGTGCTGCATGTTGGTTACCGCGTGCCATCAGAAGTTTCATTTGACTCTTGTGAGAGACGCCAGACACGGGGACTGGCATCCCAGCCAGAGGTGTATCGAGAAGTTAGCGTGGGAAAGGCGCTATATAAATAAAATGTAGTAGTATTGTCCTTACCCGGCTGGGATGCCAGTGGCATGGAAGGACAGGGGCAGACAATTTGGTCAGGGCATTGTCTCCCCCAAAATGCTAGGTGGCAGCCCCCCCACCGGGTTACGGTGCCTCTATGGATAACCACAGGGCACATTGGGTACTGTGGTTCTGTTGGCTCAGTCCTGTTTGTTCCGTGGCTTCCACCAAGGAGGAGATGAGGGGAATAGCTAGCCTTGCTTTGTTGGGCTGTAGCTATACCCAGAAGTATTACCAAGCCACTGTTTTAGGGTTTTTCATAGGGGGCCAGAGTCGGAAGAAGGAGGATTGATGTTAGGTAGAATGTCCAGTGGGGGCTGGCTGGGTGGTCTTGTGGCATCAGAACCCCTGCAGATTTTAATTTTTTTCTTTTCAGCCATTTGGAGTTTTTTTTTTTTGTTTGTTTGTTTTTTTCTGTCCTCCCTGGCCATCGGACCTTCCTTTATTCTGTGTTAATTAGTATTGCCTAATTTTATTTTTATATTTTTTCTTTTTTTCTTTTTGTGTGAAAGCGAGCTACAGAAAGAAATGTTGTTGTTGACAGAGAAGTGCAGAAAGTCAGGCTTGTGGTTGTGCTGTGGGAAACACTTACCTGTAAGAGTTTCACACAAATAAACTCTTTGCTCTTACGAGAACTAGTGTCTGGAATTTGGGGAGCTGCAGCACACCCCCTGCAGGCCACACTCTGTATATGTGACAGTAATGTCCCTACTGTTGTGGCTAGCAGTCCCAAAAGCACTTCCAAAAATGCCCACTAGATGGGGCAATCCCAGGCTAGATACAAAAAGAGTCACGCAGAATCTTTATAAAATAATGAATTGAATTTGAAAGGTTCAGCTAAACAGTTGAGCTCCATGGAGCAGAAACAGGAACTGCCAGCAATGCCAACAAAAAGTCCCAATGCGAAACCCCAAGAATTGTGAAAATCCTAAGTGAAAGGACACAAACCTATTTAACACTAGAAAAGACGCAAGAACTCACCAACTCCGGAGCACATTCATCAGTCCTGATGGTCTTCCCCAGTTCCTGGCCGTTCATCGTAATTGCACCGTGCAGTCGATGAGCTAATTGTGTTTTTGCTGTGCTTGGAATTTTAAAACTTCATGCTCTGAGTTTGACTGCATTTCTGGATCACCGTTTTGGGACTTGGTTTGCATCGGATTCCCGTGTGTTTTTGGGTCATTCCATTGCTTCTTGTGCTCCGTGGACCTTCATTGTTACGAAAGAGCATTTTGTTAGAGTGGGTGGCACAGTGGGTAGCACTGCTGCCTCGCAGTTAGGAGACCCGGGTTCACTTCCCGGGTCCTCCCTGCATGGAGTTTGCATGTTCTCCCCGTGTTGTGGGTTTCCTCCCACAGTCCAAAGACATGCAGGTTAGCTGCATTGGCGATTCTAAATTGTCCTTGGTGTGTATGTGTGTGCCCTGCGGTGGGCTGGCACCCTGACTGGGGTTTGCGCCCTGTGTTGGCTGGGATTGGCTCCAGCAGACACCTGTGACCCTGTAGTTAGGATACAGCAGGTTGGATAATGGATGGATGGATTTTGTTAGAGTAAACTTTTTATTTTATAAAGATTCAGTGCTTGCCCTTATCACTATTCTGGGGTTTGACGGCGATTTCCCCCTTTAGTGGAAACTTATTAGGACTTAACTGTATGTGCTTCGGGACTCCCAGTCCATGACAGCCCCCAGCTAAGAGGAGACATGGAAGGAGTTGAAGCCTTTTCAGTTTAAGCAAATGGAGATTGAGAAATGGCCTGATTGAAGTGTTTACAATGATGACGTGTATTAGTGCAGTGGACCGAGATGGGGCCTTTAAAATGAGCTCAACGAGAACACGGGGGACATGCATTAATGCAGTCATTCTTGAACTTTTCTTCCTCGCGACAAGTTGTATCATATCTTCGAGACCCAGAATCGCCACCAGTAATCATCCTTTTGGTCCTCGTTGGATGAGTGTGGGTCGACAGTCTACCTGACCATGGGAGTGGGGGTCCCCCTTGGAGAATGGCCGCTGATTGGCTTTTACTTAAACGGATCACAGCGATCCATCTCAATGCAAACTGTAATCGGCAACCTATGATTCGGGCCAACCCAAATTCAGACCACCTGCTACCCCATAGTTTAGATCAGGGGTCTCTAATCTTTTTTCCCCCCTGAGAGCAACTTGTACAAAATGAAAAAGGCCGAGAGCTCCTCCTGTTTTCTAACGTTTTTTCTCATAGCTTCTTTCAACCCAAACAAACTGAATACGCTTGTTCTGCCTGAACATTTACAAAATGTTGGTGTCCACAACTCACATTTTGCATTAAAACATCACAAAAAATATTGAGTTCACCTGCAAGTGCATTTTGTGCGTCTGTATGCATTTTCTAGCGTATCTCACACTACTGAATTAAAACATGAATGCTGTCAAAACAAAACAATGCAATTCCAAATCCACAGATCTGACTTCTTCATTTGTCATTTTGTCACATGTCACTGTGTCACTTTATTCACATGTGTGACGTGTTTTTGAGTTAGTCATATGACTGGCACTGAGGTGTCTGGTGGAGTGGAGCCACTGAGGTTCACTCTCATGGAGTCATTTCAATGTTCGTCTGTCAGTCTTGTTCTGAACTTTGACTTCATGACATTCACGTCAGACTCACAGAGGTACGGAGACCCAAACAAAGCAGACATTTTCAGAGCTGCAGCTTGGTGAAGATTCTTATAGTTATTGGGCTCTACTAAGCTCCAGAAATGCTGTTGAGACTTTAACTGCACATTAGTTTGAAGGTTTACTAATATATAATACCAGTAATGGCGTCCTGCCTGATAACGTGCAGTGAATACACTTGATTTGAGCATTCATAGTTTTCCTCCTCTTTCTCTGTAGTTTAGCATTCGTTTGCTCAGAGGTTGATGCGCTTTTTTTTTTCTTTTTAACTGCACATTATTTTGAAAGTTTACTAATATATAATATATAAAATCCAACGTATTTCTGTCTGTCTGTCCGCTTTTCACGAGAGAACTACTTCACGGATTTAGATCGGGTGTTTTTGTATAATTTGCCTGAACATTCCGGTTGCTTTTGCGACTTCTCTCATTTCGCTGTGTATCAGAATTCCGATTTATTAGCGCGTATTCAAGTGACACGCAGCGGGCCGAGGGGCGGGGCCTTCCTCTCTCACTCAATTCGGGGCGTGGTCCTTCACTCCGCTTAGCTAGCGAACGAGAGAACAATTGAATTCAACTTTGATATTTAAAATCAAGTGTTACTCAGGTCTTGATGAGTTAGAGTCCGGATATTCTCTCAAGTGTATGCCACATTGAAAAGATAGATTGCAATTCTGATTGTGGATCGTGAATTTATGTTAAAATGATCGTGATATGATTTTTTGGAACGATCGCCCACCTCTAATTTGACTATTCAAGTTTACAAAGTTATGTAGGATTCATGAACCCTTTGGCGAGCTACTTGGAAAGGGGTGGCGAGCGAGCGGCATGTTGGAGACCCCTGGTTTAGAGAAACTATACATTAATACATAAGAAGAGCCACAAATGAAGATGGAGGAGGAGAACAGGACTGGAGGAGAAAGGCAACAGGGAGGGAGTGCATGGAAGGGAGGAACACTAAGGACAAGAAGAGAGAAAGAGGGAGAGGAGAGATCAAGGAGCAGGGGGGTACCGAGGATGGGAGATGAGAGAGAGAGGAGGACAGAAACGAGAAGAGAACAGAAAGCAGGGCCATCGACAGATCACAGCAAGAAATGGAGAGCAGGAGGTGCCTGGGCTCGTTTTTACGGTTCCTGACCGGGAGCTGAAGGGAATCTTCCGCAGCTGCAACCTGAATCCATAGAGATTTTCCTTTTCTTTTTTTTTTTCTGCTCTTCTCCTTCCCATCCACACTCATCTTTCATCACTAGACCCAATAATGAGGCTGCTTACATAACGAAACAGTGATGGCATTATATAAATGACAAACTGGGCTTTGAAACTCTTTAGAAAAAAATAGCTAACGTACTACGGGGGCTTTGTAAAGCTGCCTAATAAGACATATCAGAAGCACATGGGAAAAAAAAAAACAATGGCCAGTGGGTGGAAAGCCCATCTCGATGTCGAACAGGCAGGCCGTCTCTGTCTCGGGCCACTAATGGTTACGCGGTGACGATCTGGTTTTCCGCTTTACTTGGGGTTAGCAGTGCATCGTTATCCACAAGCACGCTCTGCGGGGCTCCTCCCACGTTACGCCGTTCCACCCCACCCTCGTATTCATCACCCTGAAGTGTTGCTAAGATTGCCCCTCCGTAATCCGGTATTCCTCCTTCCTCCGATGATTAGGCCTTTCATTGCCCACCACGTTTAGTCATTTTGCGGTGTGAGATCCCCCCTTTTCACGTTCTGCATTGTTTGCGTAGCCCCTGCTTGACACTTCATCCCCACCTCCTACAGTCTTAAACCGCGCGCAGTCGTTTATTATTCTCTTCTGATTTAGTCTGAATTGTACTCTTGTTTGCGCGCCCCGTTCGTCGCGGTGCCATGCCAGAGGTGCTGCACAGCACAAAGCCTGATTGATTGATTGAATACCTGGTTTGGCACTGCCATCCTTCTTCCTCTCCCCAATACGACCAACCGCTTTGTGGAGCCCTGCTCATGTCGTCTCCCATCTCTGTTTCTGTATAAGGACCCTCGTTTCCCCTTTCCTGGTCCTTCAGTGACCTCTTCTACCATTCCTTATTATTGTTAATTACAGGCTGAGTCAAAATGATGTTAACATCTGAATGGCGGAAACAATTTATTCACAAAACGTACTTCATATGTGCAAGATGATTTACAGGAAGGTCTCAACCTGTGCGCCATCACGTTCAACACACAAAAACCCAATAGCAACGGTACCATTTAAAGCCCCGGACACACATTTCACGGGGAATAGATGACACTACAGTCCGTATTTTCTGTCCTTCAGGTCATTGACACTGTCACAAGACATCAAAAAAGGTTTGGGGCAGCCACCCGTGTATTATGCCCTGGCTGCAAATGGGTCGTTTTGATCGAGTTCTTCACAGGTTTGAGTCCAAAAAAGAACTGATTTGAGTTTGAGAATATGGCGGCGTTAAAGGCCGAGACAGGAAGTGAAGTCATCGGGGACTGGAGCCGGAAGTGATGTCGTTGGGACCGGAAGTGACGTCATCCATAGCACTGCACCCAACCCTCGCCATCCCCAGCCACCACCCGGAAGCTACATCTTCTTGGTGGAAGAGACGTCATCAATAGCGCCTGTGCCGGAAGTGATGTCATCAAAGGTCCCAGTACCAGAAGTGACGTCGTCGGGACCAGAAGTAATGTCATCGTGACCGGAAGTGACATCATCCATAGCACTGCACCCAACCCTCACTGTCCCCAGCCACCACCCAGAAGCTACATCTTCTTGCTGGAAAGTGACGTCATTAATAGCGCCCGTGCCGGAAGTGATGTCATCAAAGGTCCCAGTACCAGAAGTGACGTCGTCGGGACCAGAAGTGACGTCATCCATAGCACTGCACCCAACCCTCGCCGTCCCCAGCCACCACCCGGAAGCTACATCTTCTTGCTGGAAGTGACGTCATTAATAGCGCCCGTGCCGGAAGTGATATCATCAAAGGTCCCAGTACCGGAATTGACGTCATCGGGACAGGAAGTAATGTTGTTGTGACCGGAAGTGATGTCATCCATAGCACTGCACCCAACCCTCGCCATCCCCAGCCACCACTCGGAAGCTACATCTTCTTGGTGGAAGAGATGTCATCAATAGCGCCTGTGCCGGAAGTGATGTCATCAAAGGTCCCAGTACCAGAAGTGACGTCGTCAGGACCGGAAGTAATGTCATCGTGACCGGAAGTGACATCATCCATAGCACTGCACCCAACCCTCGCCGTCCCCAGCCACCACCCGGAAGCTACATCTTCTTAGTGGAAAGTGACGTCATCAATAGCACCCATGCCGGAAATGATGTCGTCAAAGGTCCCAGTACCGGAAGTGACGTCATCGGGACTGGAACCGGAAGTGATGTCGTCGGGCCCTAAAGTGGCATCATCCATAGCGCAGGACCTCCCCAGAGGTGATGTCTTTGGAGGACCTGAAGTGATATCGTCCATAGTACTGGACCCATAAAGATCTCCGGGGCAGACTCCTCTTCGATCGGACCCACTCTCCCATTCAGTGGGCATGATCCGTCCCGTTGAGCGCTGATCACTCGCTCTATCCGGGGCCCCCGACCGTGCTCACCTTCCTTTTCCTCAGCTGGCTGGCTCGTCTATTATTCTTGCACGTAACCCCAGTTCTGCTCTCTCGCTCTCCAGTCTTTTACTGTTCTCCTCTCCTTCTTTCCACCTCACGCTTCTCCTATTTATTACGGGGACGTGGCTCAGGTGTGATGATTAGCAGCTCCCGGCTTCAATTACAGATGCGCCCGGGAACCACTCCGGCTACACTACCACGCCCCCCTCTTTAAGCCGCGATCTGAGCTGTGGACCCACTATACCACACTCGCCACCCCCTGGACTGGCGTGGTGCCACTGTTATTCCGGCCCTTTAGCTGCCTCCTAGTCACACGTGGGTGACGACACGCGCTCCTTCACCCTACCCCATAATCAGAAATCACATGGTGTCAAATCAGGGGAGTGTGGAGGCCATGGCAATGGTCCACCACGACCTATCCGTCGACCTGGAACGGTGTAGTCGAGATAAAAATAATCCGTTAGTGTTAACATAATTTTTGACTCACCCCGTATTATAACTCTTATCCAAGGTGACTTACAACACTTTAGATACCCTTGGTTACGTTTCTTTTGGTTTGACCAATTGGTGTACAGACAGCTGAAATAACTTGCTTACGGTCACACAATGGTGTCAGTAGTGGGATTTGTGAACCCCCGACCTCAGGGTTCGATGTCCAAACCCTTAACCATTATGCCACGCTCAATTGTTTTCCACTCCATTCCTGTATTTCCTCTTGCCATTTATATCTGACAGTCACCCCACACACTGTAGCATGCTAATGTTGTCTAAAGCCCCCGACCACAATCCTCTACTCCCATTTTGATTTCCCTTCAACCTTTCCCATCCATACATAAAAACATTGCGTATTCCCAAACATAATGACGCCATACATTTAAAGGTCTCACATACCATCTTCTGTGTCACTGTCGCTGTCCTCTTTTTTTTTTTTTTTTGCACCTTTTAATGTCACACTGCCACCTGGTGGAATCCTCCAAATTTACACAAAGTCTTAACATTATGGGCACAACGGGCATTGGCTGGGGGGGCCCCAGCAGCATAGGAGCCCACGATGTTTCTGACGCCTGTGTATGCTTCCGTTTCGCTATCAAAACTACTTTGCCCCTGGGGGGCCTATGATGCTGTTAAGATGGCTCTGCATGCAAGAATAGTCAGTATAAGCAGTGCCCACAAATGTACGCGTCACGTATATTCATACGAGTGAACTTGAACCTCCAAATGGGATATTGCAGTGCAGGATGACTCCCCAGGTTCATTGAGGTCCAGTTTTGTGTGGAGGCAAAGTGACAAAGACAAAGTCTGGGCGCTCAATGGACAGTTTTATTAAGAGAAGATCATCAGACCCCATGGCAGAAATTCTGACCGATTGATTGAACATCGGCCATTTTAAAATATGATATGCTAAAATAAAATAATAACTTCACCTAATTATTTTTTAGAGATCCTGGGATACTGCGTCATCTCTGGTCCAGTGGGAGCACAGCCACTGGAACATTCTGGCCTAACGCTGACCTAAGTGGTTTTGCAATTGCTGAAGCAAGCGTTTATTAAAAAATACACAATCCCATAAAGCATTGCTGTTCTCAATATGACTTAATTCTTCACATGACGTTAGCTTTCTGATATCAAACTAAAGGTCACCAGGCCCACAAGCCAAAAGAAGCATTGTTATGAGTCAGCGTCTATTCCCATCCCAGCCAGATTGTCCTTTCATCTTGGCCACCTGTATTCCCACAGGCCAGCTGGCCTGAATTTGCTTTTTAAGAGGTCTATCCTATGATTTTATCTGAACTTGTTCTCAGCTGTAGTGTTTTTTAAAGTCTTACTTTGTCTAAGTACATAATGTCATTGTGCCATCTTCATGACAGTCAGTCTCCTTATCTGAGGTCCCTTCCCACAATCCACATTACTTTGCTGCTTTTATTTGTCATTTCCTCATTTTTGTCCTTCACAGAATCATTTTCACCATTGTTATCTGAGGTCTCCTTCTGTACTCATTTTTTTTTTCCAATCAGCATTTTCCATTCCAATTTCTGTTTCAAGGTCCCTTGCTAAATTGTTGTTCTCTGATTGTCAGTCTCCCATATTCCTTAATGCCATTACTGTCAGAGGCCCCTTCTCACAATCCACATTACTTTGATTCTTTAATGCCCCTCTCCTCATTTTTGACCTTTGCTGCCATTCAATTCTTGTGACGTTCTGTGTTACTGTGTTGTGTGTCACTTTAAATCTACATTTTCCATTTCCGTTTCTATCTCAAGGTCCATTTTCAAACATGGGTGACATCTCACAAACCCCTTTCACACATTCCCTAATGCCTTTGCTGCCTGAGGGCCCTTGCCACAATCCCCATAACAGTTTTGTTTCTGTCACTCTTACCCTAGAAAGTCAGTAGATGGATTAGGAGACCATGGGGAGGTCATGAGGTCGCAGTCTTTAGAGTCCTGGTGCTTCCTGTCTTGTGAGACATGGACGCTATCCAGTGACCTGAGAGAAAGGCTGGACTCCTTCGGTACTATGTCTTGTGTTGCTCATGGAGCCCCAAATGAGGCACGTTACCTGCATTGTGAGGGAGCGTCAGTTACGGGACTATGACCATGTGGCGCGATTACCCGAGGGTGGTCCGGGCCAAAGCATCCTCTTAGTTGAGGACCTGAGTGGCTGGACCAAGCCAAGGAGACGGCCACATAACACTTGGCATGCGGTAGATGGAGGGTCATTTTTGGAGGGTGGGACTGGACCGCATGTCTGCTTGGGGGGGGGGGTTTCCAACCAAGCCGTTTCATCATGTGGTGGGTGCGGCAATGTGCTGTACCAGTGCATGGTCCCTCACCTGACCTAACCTGACCTGTTGTCAGGGTCATGTCCCACATTTCTAGGGGCATGGTCTCCAGGGTCATAACCTTGAATTAATGAGCAGACACTCTGAGCCTTCTCCGATCTGAGGATAAAAACCCGATTTGGATCTTTGACTTCTCGTGGGATTACTTTTTTGGAGAATCCTTGGGTACCGCTGGTTTGACTTTGTGTTGCTCTTGGAGTCCCGAATGAGGCACATGACCTGCATTGTGAGTTAGTGTCAGTTACGGCACTATGGCCATGTGGTGCGATTACCCGAGGGTGATCCGGCAAGTGGCTGTTTCGTCGTGTGGTGGGTGCACCAACGCACTGTACTAGTGCATGCTCCCCAACCTGACCTGACATGACAGAGGAGGTCTATCGCATGCCGAACTCCATGCCATCTGCGAAGCTTCTTTCCTCAAATTATTCAATTCCTAAATATACTTCCATGGGGTTACTCCCAACTGTTTTTGTGACATATAACTGGTGCATGCCCCCTCCCCAACCTGACCTGTCCTGACCCGAATCTTACCCTTCATGGAGTATTTGTTGCAGATATCATCTAATGCCTCCTTTATCATATCTAATATCTCCCTCCTTATGAGACACATCCAGTCTACATTCCCCATTAGTATTCCTTGGTCGAGGTCACTCTCCCAATTCGCAAATCCAGGTCTGATGTCCCCTGGTGTATTTGCTGTCTGAGGCCCTTCCTCACATTCCTCTTTACTGTTTCTGTGGTGACCTCTTCCCCTTCCTCTTTTATATCCAATGCTGTTCCACCTTCTCTTGTGACATTTTCCATTTCTGCTTTTGCCCGTTTCAATAAAAATTGTCACCTGGAGCTTCGGCAGAAGTGTTGTCTCAGACCACCATTCCTACAGCTCCCCTTTTTCTGGTGCCCCCTGAAACTCCTCCTCACATTTCAGACTGCCAGTGCTCTCTTCTTAGGTCTCCATTCACTGGATTCTCCTCTTCTACTGAAGCCTTCCAACACCCACTCTTAGCTCCCCCACCTTATTGCTTTGTTGCTCGCTCTTCTTGTTGGCCTGCAGCCTGCCACAATTCCCACATCTCTCCTTTCCTCACCTCCCCTCTGCGGTTCACTGTCAGATTTCCTCCAGCAGTTTTTGCGTTCCATTCACTCTTAATTGTGGCCTTTTAACTCCCTGTTATCGCACGCCGCTTTGCCTCTAATCTGATATGAGGAAGATTCGAGTGACGACAGGCGAGGACGAGCTGAGCGTGTGACCTTTCTTCGGCAGCTCATCTCTTAGATGCCTTGAAAGAAGGCCATTTTTGCCATTTCACTTACAGAAATGTCCCTGTTCTTGGGTCTCTGTCTATAAACTGGGGACTTCAGCTTGATTAAGTAGTGAATCTCCCATTTTTTACCAAAAGCAGAGTGCATACCCCCAATAACGAGAGAAACAAGCCTTGTCTCTGTATGTTAGAACTGACAGAGTCTTGATGACAGCTCATGATTGGGGAAGGTGACCCTGTCATCACCTGGCACCTGATCACGAGTGACTGTCAAATTGAGCGAGAGACAGAGATGGCCCTGTCATTTTGGCAAACTATCCCGTCACCTAGGGTGGCAAATTTTGGGAGTATGGCATCTTCTTCAACAATAGAGACTCAATTTATGGACACACAGAGTGGAGACAACTGTTCAATTGAGACGGATCCAGCTGCAGACCTCCGCGTTGCACTAACAGCCAATTGGATTGCAGGTTTTGTCACATAGTTTATTTGACTTAAGTCCTAATACATCCCCAACCCACACACACATACCACCTTAATCTTAATCATAGTGCATTATAGATGCTACATGGGCTGGATGGGCATCCTGGCTAGAAGAAAGGGATAGATAGATAGATAGATAGATAGATAGATAGATAGATAGATAGAT
>JANRMT010027041.1:15363300-15379194 GCA_026402145.1 Polypterus bichir lapradei | reverse complement strand
AGATAGATAGATAGATAGATAGATAGATAGATAGATAGATAGATAGAAATAAAAGGCATTATATGTTAGATAGATAGATAGCTGTGAAAGGCACTATATGATAGATAGATAGATAGATAGATAGATAGATAGATAGATAGATAGATAGATAGATAGATAGATGTGAAAGGCACTATACAATAGATAGATAGATAGATAGATAGATAGATAGATAGATAGATAGATAGATAGATAGATAGATAGATAGATAGATAGATATGAAAGGCACTATATGATAGATAGAAAGCACTATATTGACCATCTGATGCCTTTTTGAATTCACAAAGAGCCTAAAGCTTGTATTGAGTGGTCTGTAATTCTCCAAATGCTCTTCTCTTTCCTTACAGATATGGTGATATGGTGCCGAAGACAATTGCCGGAAAGATCTTCGGGTCAATTTGCTCCCTGAGTGGCGTGCTGGTGATCGCTCTGCCTGTCCCTGTCATTGTCTCCAACTTTAGCCGAATTTATCACCAGAACCAGCGGGCAGATAAGCGGCGAGCGCAGAAAGTGCAGGTGAGACATGTCCTTGTTATAATGTGCCTTTATGAGCAGATACTGAGACACTTTGCCTACCCTGACAAGAGCCAGTGCCACGTGGCCCATGTGTTGTACGCCTGAGGGTTTGGACGAGGGCAGCACTAACAGGGCTCAAATGCCCATCCTTAGCCCCCATCACGTTACAGTAGGAGCGGAGGGGCTCGAGGTTAATAGGCCTTCTCTTCTGGAGCCTGAATAGCAGCTCTAGAGCAACTCAAGTGGAAGAATCAATAAGAGGAAGAGGAGGCAAAGCCTGAAAGAGACAAATGCGTCACTGAAGTCTAAAGGAGCTGGCGAGCGTGGGGACTTCGACGCGGCAGCCGAGAAGCTGAAGATCATTAGTCTGCAATTAACGTTTTTATCACTGTACAACTCGAGTCGTGACAGAGGGTGCGCTACGGTGCCACTGAGATCACCCAGCTGGAGAAAGGACACAAACACAAGCATCACATCTGTCAGAAACTCAGCTCTGCACAACAAGCAGCTCTCATACAATCGGCGGAGTGTCGAGTGAAAGGAGAGACGAAGAAAAAAAGCAAGAAAGGCGCTGACAGCTGTAGGGTCGGGCGGATGGAGGGAAGAAAGAAAGATTTGGATCAGTCAGTCAGTCAGTCAGTCAGTCAGTCAGTAACAGCCAACATACGGTGGAGTCACACGAGCTCACCTTCTGCACACTTTAGTGTTTTGCAGATTTTATCTGAAATGGTTAGATTTGCCATTTTTTGCCCATCAAATTACACTCGATAGCCCAGAATGACAAAATGAAAAACTTCGTTTTCAAAAAGGTTTGCAAATTTGCTCAAAATCACAAACTGAACTCTCTTCCTTCCTTGACATTGTCGTGGATGGCCGGGGGCCCCTGCCTGGCTGGGACACCTCTTCCTCAGAGCATTACCTCCCCCGGGAGGAACGCTAGATGGCAGCCTCCACCTTGGGTGGCAGCGGTGCCTCGGACTCCCACAGGGCTTCATGGGAGATAGAGTTTGATACGGCCCTGTTGGGGGGGCACCACCAAGGGGCGCTGCAGCTCTGCACAATAATAATTGACTTTATTTATTGACAACAGTGCACAAAGCACACTCCTCTCCACAATACTCATTAATTACTACAACAATTCTCAATAAACCAATCCTCCACTCCCAGACGCATTGCCACCCTTCCACCCAGCTCAGCTTGCCATCTGGGAGCTCCCACAATCCTCTTATAGTCCCTGACTCGGAAGTGTTCCAATCCCCAGTCTATGTGATTCCTATCACTTCCGGGTCAGATCAAAAGTCCTTTTCTTCACCCCGGAAGCACGTCATCCCCTTGTTCATGTGACTCGGACGTACTTCCGGGGCGTAAGGAAAATAAACGTCATTCCTCCCTGCAGCGTCTCCTAGCGGCCCCCATGATATCCAGCAGGGCTGTGCATAAAGACTCCAATGTCCATGATGCCCTGCTGGTCTTCGGGGCACCTCCATACTACAGGCATGGGGGTATTGGCTGGGATGAATGGCCGGCCAAACATCACAGTACTCCTCCCCCAGCAACGAATTATAATTCGGAGATGGCTTGCCCCGAGAGGGAAATTCTTTCTCCAAGAGGAGTTTCCAGTCGAGCCTTGGCTGATCCTTGTTTCTTGTTCCCTGGAGAATCTAGGGGGAATATTAGTCCAATTCTACATCTGGTCACCCGTTCTCCACGGACAGTTTTGCCAAATGTGGCCCAACCCTTGGCATCTATAGCACTGCTTCTGTCCTCCTGTTATTCTCCCCCTACGGGACTGAATGCAATTGGGAAAAGTTAGGTCCGCCTCTTTTCTTGCTGAGAAGGAGACCCCCGCCGCCTCTAAATGTTCTTTTTTGCCTTTTCTTTCTTTGTCAGGAGACCCCTGTTTTATTTTTGGGATCTCCTGTTTGCTTTGGGGGGTTTTCCCCCAAACAGTCTGAGTCTCTCTATTTAATAAAAAGAGACCCTTTCCTGTCTGCACCCCTCTAGACTTATTTTTTAAACAGTTCGGGGTCTTCAGGACCGAATCGTTCCGAAAGACAGCACCATCCAGCTGCTCCGGATTGATCGGCCCTTCCCAAGACCACTCGGTCAACGTACCAGCCTCTCTTGTAGGGCACACAATGATTTGGCACCCGCTATTTATTAAAAGCGGGCCTGGGTCACACTGCGTCCCTATTTCATTATTTACGGTACCGGTATTACTCACCTGTACCGCCACATCATATAACATGGGAGGCTCCCTTTCGATTCGCTGTAGGTACTCATTCACCTTTAGGATGGGTGCCTCAGCCATTTCTCCCAGATCCCTGACGATCTTCTGAATCGCCACCAGCATCTGAAATATACCTCACACAGGCTTGATTAATTTCTTGAGTTCCCGCACGTTAAAAGAGTTATTTAATTCGGCTGGCGGTAGACTTACTTCCTCCCTCTGTCTACTTACCGGTCAGGAGCCAATGAACACGCCCACTGTCGGCACGTGCTCTGACGGGATTCACGGAGGCTTCTGGGATTTGGAGTTCTCATGGTCTGAGGGTCAGGTTGCCTTCTTAGGCGGACTGCGGTCTGTCTTTATTACTTTGTCAGCAGACCGATCAGCCATTACCCAGCCCTCCTTACCTTCTTGCAGGGTGAGCGGTGCTTCGCTCGCCTCCCCCTTCCCCTTTGGAATGTCCGAGTCCGTCACCTTGTAGGCAAAGCTGTAAGCAATGGGATGCGGACCTTCTCCTTCCCACAATACACCGGGTGTGGTTACGTGTCCCTCGCCGACCGCCAACATGTGGAAGTCCATGGTTTTCCCCACCAGCTCGACTGAGAGCCCACTGCCATCTTCGGAAGATTTGTCTGCCTCCCGCTGAGCCTCCGGATGACGTCCTCCGTGGTATGTGCACGGTACTAAATGAGATGTTTAAAATATATGTTCATTAAACATGCCGGCACATACCTCGGTGTTTTTATCTTCCTCCAGAGTCTTCTCCCGCGCTGCGCAGCCGCTCTGTACTCCGTCCCGGGTGTCGACCATGGGGAGTGGATCTCCTCCGCTGGTGCTGCTGCTTGGCTTCAGCTTCTTCTTTCCCATGACGGATACGAATCCCTTGGGTTCTGGCAATTGTGCTGCGTGTCCTGACGTTTTCCTCTTGGGGTTCTCTGTCCACAGACAATTTATTAACAGGTCCTCTGCCAAATGGACGGCCAGAGAATCCTGCCGACTTCACCACTGTGACAGATAGGGGGCGCTATCGTCCCCTTGAACCCTTGTCCAAGACGACAGACACCAGATAAAAGTCCAATAATTTACTTTATTTATTAAAAACAGTGCACAAAGCACCCTTCTCTCCACAATACTCATTAATTACTACAATAATTCTCAATAAACCAATCCTCCACTCCCAGACGCGTTGCCACCCTTCCACCCAGCTCAGCTCACCGTCTAGGAGCTCCCACAACCCTTTTATACTCCCTGACCCGGAAGTGTTCTAATCCCCAGTCTATGTGATTCCTATCACTTCCGGGTCAGATCAAAAGTCCTTTTCTTCACCCCGGAAGCACGTCATTCCCCTTGTTCATGTAACTCGAACGTACTTCCGGGCGTAAGGAAAATAAACGTCATTCCTCCCTGCAGCGTCTCCCAGCGGCCCCCATGGTATCCAGCAGGGCTGTGCATAAAGACTCCAATGTCCATGATGCCCTGCTGGTCTTCTGGGCGCCTCCATACTGCAGGGAGGGCTCCACCTGGCGGCGTGGGGGTATTGGCCGGGATGAACGGCCGGCCATACATCACAGAAGGGACAAGAAAAAGTTGCACGGAGCAAAGGTCAGACAATTAGGGAAGGTGGCAAGAACTCCAAGACACACACAAGTCAATTCAGAAATCTCTTCAATAGCCCGACGACGAATGGCATACAAACAACACAGAGCAATGCCACTTGGCAGGCTGGCACTGAGTACTGTAAGTGTGCCACACCGAGCAGCGAAATCCATAACTAAGTCGAGATTGAGCACCAGGCACATTATTTTTGGGTAACCCCTTGTATATATTGTGGTCATCCGAGGTACAAGTGGGTCAATTTTGTGGTGCCAACCCGACCCTCCAAGTTTACTCTTTGTCTTTATTAACGAAACAGACAAATGACAGCGTAAAAATGAAAAAAAAAACAGCTGCCACGTAAGCTGTGTGGTTGCCAGTAACCTTCGCTCAGGTGGTCTCTCTATCAGGTGCTTTAAGGTGGCCCCTATCATTCCAGTTCCCAAGGTGGATTAAATCAATAAAAACATAATGACTAGGGGCCAGTTGCTTGGTGGTTATGAAAATATTCAAATGCCGATCCTCTCCTTGATCCACTTCAGTTCACATATTAGGCAAATCATTCAATTAATTTGTGCCTCCATTTTATTCTTCAGCACCTGGACTTGCGTAACACCCATGTTGAGGGTCTTGTTTGTAGATTTCTGCTCAGCCTTCAATACCGTTGTTCTGGAGTTGCTTCAGAGTAAACTAATCCAGTTAGGTGAACCTTATGGCATCTGCAAGTGGATTAAGAGTTTCCTTGACAGGTGGGAAGCAGGATGTGAGACTCGGCCCCCATCTGTTGCATCCAATGTCAGTTAGCATAGGCTCCCCCCAGGGCTGTGCTCTTTCCCTCATCCTGTTTTCACTTTATACAAATGACCGTAGATCCATGGACCTTATCTGTACAAATCCTAAAGTTTGCGGATGACGCGACTGTCAGGGGGGGGGGGTCTCATTTCCAATGATGACGTGTCTTTCAGTCAAAGAGAATTGGGCCGTGGTGTAGGATGGAGTTCTTGTAACAGTTTGGAGCTCAAGGCTATTAATTAAGACAGTGGAAATGAGGATTGATTTCCGTCGACAGGTCAATAATCAATCACCTTTGCAAATTAATGTCCAGACTGTGTCTGTGGTTCAGTCATTTAACACTAGAACTACCAGAGCCTACAAAAAAACTCGTAGATCCGTCCCACCTTAAATCGCTTTGCACCTCTCCATCAGCGTCTTTTGTCCTGTAAATATGTTGATAAGCAGCAAGCAGCCCAGCGACGACTTTTACTCAGTGCCAGTGCTAGGTCATTTTGTGCCCTAGGCCAAGCTTATTAGTGCGCCAACCGACTGTTCAGTAGCTAAGCTAACCCGTTCGGCTGGGTTCCGCCCAAACCTGAGGTGAGTGCCTACTTTGTCTTAATGGTGGCACCGGCCCTGCTTTCACTAATACATTAAAATGGGGACAAGAACGTCACCCCCATCATCAAAGAAATCAGGCAGAGATATTTCTTCCTTCACCAGCTTACGAAGCTTGGCATATCAAGGCAGATATTGTTAAATGCTTATTTGGCCGTCATTGAGAGTATTGTGTCATGAAGACACTGGAAAGGGGTGTGTGGCACTCCTCATATCTCTGCAAAAGGACGAAGGTCCAAGTTTTTAGAGTCCTGGTGCTTCCTGTTTGTGAGACATGGATGCTATCCAGTGACCTGAGATGAAGACTGGACTCCTTCATGCGTGTCTCTTCAGAGAATCCTTGCGGTCCCGCTGGTTTGACTTTGTGTTGTTCACGGAGTCCTGAATGAGGCACATGACCTGCATTGTGAGGGAGCGTCAGTTACTGCACTATGGCCATGTGGCGCGATTGCCTGAGGGTGATCCGACTCACAGGATTCATACATATATAGGGGTGACAGAGACCCCTGTGAGAAGATATACTCTCCAGATATTATAAAGGTTTGGGGCAGCCACCCGTATTTTATACCCTGGCTGCAAAAGTTTGAAAATAATTTAACAGAGATGTTCAGAAAACTGAGTCCAAAACAGAGCTGCCAGACTGGAGGTAAGATGGTGGTTTTAAAGGACTGGAGAGGAAGTGACGTCATCGTGGCCAGAACCGGAAGTGACAACATACAAGGCATCGGAAGTGACGTCGTCCAAGGCGCCGGAACCTGGTGGGATTTCCTGGGAATGGTCTGCAAGGAACTGAGAAAGACAGTCAGCACACTCTGCCGCCCCCTGGTCTGATATGGTATTATCAATACTCAGGCCCTTTAGCTGTCTCCTATTCGTACGTGTGTGACACACCCTAATCCCCACACATGACCACTCATTCCAAAGGATGTTTGATTTTAAAGAAAATACATCTGGCTTCTTCATGAAACACAACTCCTCTGCTCATCTTATCCCAGGCAAGTTTTGTCCTCCTCCTCTTACTCCTCACATCTCCAACTGCTTGGGCAACATGGGGCACTCTCTTTTAAACCGATAGTCAAGGTGGCAAACCATTGTCTCCAGGAAGCACCAGGCAATGCCATCCTGGAACAGGGGATTCACCTTCCTGGTGGCACCCAAAAAGAACCCAACAAAGGCCAACCTACGGATACACAATTCCCAACAACCTACAGGTTTCCAAACAGGGGCTTCCCAAAAGGGATGTTGCCACCCATTATACTGGAGAACAACATTGGCATAGGAGGTGGTCTGCCTCTGTCATCCCAACTGGGAAAGGGAATGTTAACCATTCTGGATGGGGTGCTAATCTAGGCAGGTTGTCCAACTGCTCTACTGGCCTCTGGAGTTTGGTAAGAAATTCCATTGCTGCTGGGTCACCAATCCCTGTGTACCATCTGCCACAGTGCCCTTCCATGCCATCTTACTGGATGGGCCATCCCTCTCTGTTCCTGTCTATCTATTTTTCTGCCCCCACCCAACCGGGTAAGATAACAGGCTCCATCCCCGCTCAAATCCATCCATGACAATTGTAAGAACGCTTGAGGGCGCTGTTGCCCCGTGAAACCCAACAAGCAGACGTAGACACAGGGTAAAAGCAATAAGAAGCTCTTTTAATTTTTCTTCTTTCTACAAATTGTCTTTTAAGCATCACAGCCACCATTCACAAATAAACCAATAACTAATCAATACAATTTTCTCTTCCACACCTCCCAGCAAGCTCTGTCAACTACCTCCCAACTCCAGCTCGCTTGCTGGGTCTCCACCAGTCCTTTTTATAGTCTCTAACCTGGAGGTGCTTCTTCCCTTCCGTCCATGTGACTCGTTGGCACTTCCAGGTCAGATGGAGAATTGACTTTTTCTTCAGCCCGGAAGTACGTTTGTGCTTCCGTCCTTGTGACTTTATAGTACTTCCGGGCTATATAAATAATTGGGACTCCCCGGTCTCCCTGTAGCGTCTCCTGGTGACACCCATGGCACACAGCAGGGCTGTATTGCTAAACTCCAACATCCAGGAAGCCCTGCAAGAATCCTGGGCACCACCAGATCCCATGGAAGCTGCCATCTAGCGTTTTGGGGGAGGCAGTAACCGGGAAAACCTGCCTTCCCCCATCCTTCCATCACAGGGGCGTCCCGGCCAGGATGAGTTGCCGGCCGTCCACCACACAATATATACACACACTAAATTTCATATGAATTATTGTAATGTTTCCTGATTTTATTCAGCACCATTATTAGTGATGCTGTCTTACACCTCCAGCATCCTGCACCAGGGGGCACTTTCTACATGCAGATGGCAGGTTCTCCCTATGCCAACCTGCATGGGAGTTTTCACCACCTACTCTGGTTTACCTCTCTAAGAGGTGCAGGCTGGCTGGGTCCAGTAACCCCATCCACAGCTGGCTCCATTATTGCCCCCATGCTGTCATGATAGGGTCTGGCCCTCCGTGACCCCAACTGAGAATTATGTTATGTTATTCATTTCTTTCTCTGTGAGACAAAATGACAAAAAGTAGTTAAGCATTTAGACAAACAGCCAACACACCAGCAAGCAGACATCAGGAGTATTCACAGCGTGGGAGCCGCCAGCAATGGATCTGCACTGCTCAGAAGGTCCACCCAACTAGCAATCCTCTTGTTTAGTTTGTCATTTTATAGTTTCATGGCAGTGACAGTCCCTTCCCTTTTCCTCATCTGTGCGGACTCCTTCTTTCAGGAAAGACAATTTCAACATCCATTTAGTAGCTGACCCCTTCAGCTACCTTTGCTTTGCAAATAACAAAAAAAGAGAAAATGAGAATGACTGACAGATTTATTCCCAAGACTCGATTTCAAGATTAGACCCCGAGCAAAATGTGTTAGTGGATGCCTTTAGAAAAATGAGAAGGAACAGTTAACTGACTTTGGTGTGCATCTTCGAGGCAGGTCACCTCGTCATCTTGTGGCCCTTGGGGAGGTCATTGTGACCAAAAGTGATGTGGCTGGGGGGGTTAAAGTTTGTCCACTGACTACCTGTGGGGTTTTCAGCCATGGGGGACAATGCACGGCAGTGGGAAACGGTTCAACGCCAGTGAAAATCCTCCAGCGTGTGTGTGCCAATGCAGCTCCTCAAGTCTTTGTTCTGATCGTACTTGGCAGTCTTTTCCCTCATGAAATGTGTCAAATGGTGTTATTTCCTCAACCAGACTCATTCATCAGTGTCACGAGAAGTTGAGGGGACATTTAATCAACAAACCAGTAATCAAAAGAGATTTGACCCTAAAGGCCGTGGCCTCAAGCAGCAGCACGAAAATGATATTGGCGTAACGAGTTCTGCGAAATTGAATTCTTGCCTCCTTTTTGCTTCCTGCACCTCTGTAGTCGTCTTTATTGAAGAACAAAACTCTTGAGAAAGCCGAGATGAAAAAAAAAATGAGATTTGGAGGTTGCGGAGAGCGGCTAGGGGGTCTGGCAGGCAAAGATGGGATACTGTGATGCAGGGAGGAGAAGTGGAAAGTGGCGTACTGTTGGAACGAAGTGCATTAGAGAGAGACGCGGCCTGCGGCCATGCAAGTGCTGCCTTATTAAATGTAACCGCCTTGTTATTTTTTTATATGTTGTGTAAATATTAATTATTATATATTTTTATCCACATATATTTTCTAATTGAGTATTTTGTTTAATTTTTTTGCTTTCTGTATTGTTTGTTACTTTTGTTGTATGTCTTGTGCACTTTATATTGAATCAGGGGAGGCGGGGCCACCTGGCTTTACAGCTTTAATCCCCCCCCCCCCTCCACTCCACTACATGGGTGGGCCAGCGGTTTATAAATCAGCTTTGCTTTTGTTCTCCTGGGTTAAGCTGAGGCATTCATTTCTGCCTACAGTGTTTGGCTCACCTTTGTTTTTTTTTTGTGATTTAAATGATCAGATTTAAATAACATAAATGAGAAATAAACATAATGCCACAAACAAGCTTCTCAAAAAAATCAACAGTCGGAAGAAAACAATTCTAAAGATAGGGATAACAGTAGAAAGACAGCCCCACAATGCACAACATTTGCCCTGTTTAAAACGCGTGGTAAGTAATCAATCAAGCCCTGACACACAAAGAGGTTCAGGGCAGCCTCCCGTATACTTGATAATTGGCTACAGAATTCGAAAAAAGGTTGAGAAAATGGCCTTTACAGAGAAGAGTCCAAAAACAGAGCTGCCCAGGTTAGTAAACATGGCGGATAGATAGTGGAACGGCAGGAAGAGGAAAGATCTTGGGACTGGACCCGGAAATGAGGTCATCGAGCTGTGACTTCTTAGGAAGGCGGAACCTGAAATGGTGTCTTCTGGGGCGGAGCCAGAAATGGCGTCTTCTGGGGTGGAGCCGGAAGTGACATCTTCTGGGGCAGAGCCAGGTGAAATTTCCCCCATTTGGTCTGCAGGGAGATAAGAGAAAAGATTGGTGCACTCTGCCACCCCATGGTCTGATCAGGAATTACCTTCTTTTGAGACCTTTAGCTGCCTCCCATGCACGTGTGTGCGACAAAGGTAAGAAGAAAAGAAGCCAAAGGGAGGGAAATGCAGTCCCTATGCCAGACCCCCAACAACTCAGGAGTTAAGAAAACAGGGAAAAGGAAAGTGACAGCAATCACTGGCCATCCGGCTCTGTAGAATTTCCACTCGAGTACCCCATTTTGTAATATATGAAGTCCAGGGTGTGATGCTAAATTGCGAGGTGTTGGTGGGAACGGACTGGAGTGGAAAATAAGATTTATTCTTCTGCTGTTCTGTAAGAAGAGGAAGAAAGGTATTAGTACTTTGCGTCAGCCCCCCCGTCTCTTGATATTTCAAGACCACTTGGACCCTTTGGCTGTTCCCTAAGCACACGTGTGACATGATCCCAAGCTAAACCTCCTCCTCCTCCACAAAGCTTTGTCCACCTCCTCCCAACTCTGGTCCCTGGTGTAGTGGTGGGTAGCTCCTTTTATAGGGCACCGAAAGTGCTCCAGCGGCTCCATGACCTTCTTCCAGAAGCACTTCCGGGTGTGGCAGAAGTGCTGCCACACAGGGCTCAACAGTACCTACCTGCAGCACATGGGCGACTCCCATGAAACCCAACAGTGCTGCACCAAACTCCAAATCCTATGGAGCCCTTTGGGAGTCGGAGGTTCTGCTACAACCCAGGGGGGCTGCCATCTCTCGCTGCAGGGGAGGTACAGCTCTAGAGATGTTTTCTCCCCCGATCCTTCCAGTATATAGGCGTACCGACCTGGCAAGGGCCCCCGACCATCCGCCACAATATATATATATAGTGGCCACCTTGGGCCACTCCAGCTCCCCAAACACCCAACACACACAGTCTCTGGACACAAGTGCAGCAAGAACAAGGTTTTTATTGTGAGAAACTGATCCAAAGGCAAGCATTTCCCACACCACAACCACAACCACAATGCCACAGATGAGTACAGCACACAGCAATGCTGTCATCTCTGTCTGTCTCTTTCAGCCTCTCCCTCTCTCTTCCCAGCAAGCATTGTCTCCTTCCTCCCAACTCTGGTTCAGCTGGCTGGATCATAGACATATATAGATAGACGCCACATTCACTGTGTTGCCCAGTCGACACGATATGTCAGCGCATCCACCCTATTGCGAGTGGCAAAAGTGGCATTTAAACTAACACAGGTAGACGTTTAAACTGGGTTTTCTGATGAAAAAACAGCAACGTTTAAAACAGTATCGTTTACATACAACAGATTTTGGCGAATCGTTTACATGCAATTACTTATATCCATTTATACACTAATAATGGCAATTATTAAATAATAATAATAATAATTATTATTATTATTAAATGATTCCTCCCATATAAGTACCATTTCTCGGACTGCCTTCTTCCATCTCTGAAACATTTCTAGACTTTGTCCTGTTCTTACCCAATACAGTACTGAAGTATTGGTTAATGCCCGAGTCACCTCACGTATAGATTACTGTAATGCTATTCTATCTGGCATCCCACAAAAACGTATCCATCGCTTACAAGTTCTTCAAAATTCTGCTGCCAGGATAATAACCTGCTGTTGTAAATCCACTGAACATATCACACCGATTCTCTCTCAACTTCACTGGCTCCCTGTTCACTACAGAATACAATACTAAATACCGCTCTGAACATTTAAAGCTCTCCATCACCTCACTGATCTCCTACAGACTGACACTCCTCTCGCTCACTCAGATCCTCATCTGCAGCTCGACATTCTGTACCGCACATCAGACTCAGTGCTATGAGAGCTCGAGCGTCTCTCATGGTGCTCCTCAACTCGGGAATTCTCTTCCCTCTCATATCCGTCAGTTTGATTCAATAACACATTTTAAAACTGCCCTCAAAACTTATCTTTTCAAACTGATATACCAATTGTGTATTTTGCACTGTTACTGCCAGTTATCTTTGTTTGTTTTCTAATTATTGCTTTTTGATTTATCATTCTCTTGTTTTAATTTTACTAATGTTGTTTAATTTTATTGTAAGGTGATCTTGAATGATAAGATTATAAAATGGGATTTTCTAATGGCCAGATATAACCAAAACAATTGTTCATCCTTACCTATAAAATGTAATCCCCCAGGAACTGCTTTGGAGCGTACAGCGGTTTGTACAATCATAAGCAGCACATTATGAGTTACTTCACTCCATAGCAGTGCCGCTCGCAATATGGCGGCGACGTTGACGTATGATGCTGCTGGTCATGTGGTGTCTAGTAATTCTATGTCTATGGGCTGGATGGCTTGCTTTTATGTTAGACCCAGGAGTACTTCCGATACTGAGGCATAGCCCAATGGAAGCACTTCTGGGTCAGTCGGAAGCCTCTGGAAATGGAGTTCTTCTCCCTGCAGCGCCCTCTGACAGCACCCAAGGATCTTGACAGGGTTGTCCCTCAGGACTACGATTCCCATGAATCCCTGTGGGTGTCCAAACTGGGTCCATGCCAGCACAGCACTGCCATCTACCATACTGGGGGTGGAACTGCTCTTGATGCACCAACTCCCCCATACTATCCACTAATTGTTATACTGTCCTTCCATTACAGCTTCCTGGCCGGGAGAGGGTCCAGCATAGCACTTAACAGTATACAGAGTGTACTAGCCATGTGCGCCCAACCACGTTGCGCATGTTAAAGTTGTCTGTGAAGGGCTCCCTGTTTAAACGCGGCTGCCAGTCGTGAACTGGGCCCTTCGTCGCACAGCATTATGATTTTTTATAAGGGAAACAAAATTACAAAAGAACACCCTTGGATATTGATTCGATAGTAACGGCCTACTCGGAATCACTGTCTGAATCGTAATTATGTGGTGGTGTAGGAGCATTTCTGCTTCTGTCCATTCACAGTCTGTTTAGTTTTCACGATGCTATCGTTTCCTCTCACGATGTCTTCTCAACCTTTCTCCAATCTCGCAGGTTGCTTTGTGGCAATCCAAAGAGTAAGGCAATATACACGGAGCAATGGTTATAAAAGGGGGACACATAGGTATCCAGGCTCTTTAAAGCATAAATAGGGATCACTTCACTGACATGTGAGCAAGCCACGGTACAACTGTGAGACGCGCAGCACTCGCCGGCTACAACGTAACAATAATAATTTCCAGAACGTGCTGTTACGTTGTCATTCATTTTACCCACTGTCTTTCTTTCAATCATATGTTACGTAGGCACGTACCTTTTATCTTCGGCAATCTCATTCTCTAACCAGGCCTCAGGAGCTAACCAGCGTAACACTGTCCACCACCCCTTTCGTTATTCCGGCACATTATTGACATCCGTGAGTAACAACAACGTACTAAACTGGAAGGTGGTCTACGCATGCGTGGAATTCGCGGACAAACAAAGATCAAGATCTAAATGAAGATCTCTTTAGTTAATTTAACTCTTTTAGGGCTGATGTCAACTTTTGTCAAAATTCAGGGGTAGAGGACGGGGATCACCAGTAAACTGCAACAAAAATCACCCTTATGTTTTAGTTCAACTCTCTTTGCTAGAAGGAAAGTTACATAGCTTTGTTAATTTAACCTCGATTCCCTACGGGTGCAGGAGTAGCAAAGAGCAAACAACCTCTAAAATGGCACCGACATCTGGGGAGAGACCAAAGCGAATGTGCAAAGCAAAATACTCCATAGACATTTTACGCAATTTCGTTGATTAGAACTCTGACTTGTCAGACTCCGAGTTTGATGCAAGTGATCTGGAGATGGATATCGAAAACGAAAGTTAGGTACCAGCATCATCTGATTGGCCTCCAGCTGATTGTGGGGCTGAACACTTTCACGTAGCTGATGCACCTACAGCAGTGTTCACCTGGGAGGGCCACCACATACCGTGTTACACTGCAACTGCAACCGCCACCACAAACCACCTGCTGTGTGAAGACAGCCAGGCAGCAGGCCCACTGTGCATTCCTGCTGTCCATCGAGGTGTCCCCTCACAGCCACTGCCACCAGAGATGCCAAACATAAGCCAACAGCAGCCATGGCACGTAGCAACAGACGTTTCAGATTGATTTATGTGTGAAATCCATTGCTTTGTGTGCTTTTCAGAAAACTTTTTTTGGAAAAAATATTCAGCCCTCAAAGAGTTAAAGCACAACAATTTGTTTAGTTTGAATGTCTGTGTTTTGAGGTGTGGCTGGCGTACTACAGTCTTCAGTAGTATAAGCCTGGAGGAGATTCTTAATGCAATGCCTATGTTTTAGCTGTCTCTCTACTGCCATCTAGTGCTTCTTCTTCTAATTAATTCGTGGACAAACAAAGATCAAGATCCAAATGAAGATTATATATAGAGATATATACTCACTGGCCACTTTATTAGGTGCACCTTGCTAGTTCTGTGTTGGACCCCCTTATAGAATAGCAGCGTCGGACTGTATGAAATGCACCATGATTGAAAATTAATGTTTGTAATGTGTGTAATGTTTGATTATGTAGTTTTGTTTAGTTATGTTTGTGGTTGTAAACAGGGAGAGGGGTTTATTTTGTTGACTCGGGGTCAAACACAGTTTCTTTAATATAGAAGAAACATTACTCACACTTCCTGTTTCAAGTATAGCATAAATTCTGAGAGTTTCAACTAAAGGGGTCCAACATAAACATACAAAAAAGAGAAGGGAGTCTGGAAAAAAATTCCAAACTTTACATAAACAGATAAAGACAGCAGTCCTCCTTGCTTACCGTCAACTGACATTTTCTTGACTTCCTGTCCTGGCTGTGGGTGACCAAGTTTCATTACCTGACTTTATTTTTTTCTTTATTTTCTCTTCTAGAAAGCAAGACTGGCTAGGATACGGGTGTCAAAGGCTGGCAGTTCCAACGCCTTCCTTCGCAGCAAACGCAATGGTCTTCTGAACGAAGCCCTGGAGCTCACGGTAATCAATAGGAGTTGCCCTTTTTGGGGAGAGGGGTCTGGTTTGGTTCACTAATTACTATGGCAGTCTCACTATGTCTTCATTGTCCACTTCACAGGGGTCCGGCGAGGAGGATCAGCACCTGAGCAAATCCACATCCGTTATAGAGAGCCAGCACCATCACCTGCTACACTGCCTGGAGAAGACAACCGTGAGTAGCAGAGCTTCATTGAAGTGGTGGCCGAGCAGGAGACGGGAGGCTTCATGTCATACTGACCAAACACTTCACCACTTGGCTTGTTTTATGATGTCGTTTCACACACACACACACACACACACACACAAAACCATACAGGCAGCTCTCCCAAACTCCCTCTTAAATTTGATTGGTCAGCAAGAACTGGAGACTGATGTCCTCCAATAGACGTCACAGAACAACCAGCTGTGGCTTTGAAAGGAAAAGGCGGTGAGACGACATTCAAAGTCCTCATCACCACTCCAGCCTGTTAGTTCAGGCGGGGGCCCAGTGGCCGTTAGTTTTCATGCCCACCAGTTCCATACTTTTATCTTAAATTAAGCTGATGGGGTTCTGTTTTCTGTCTCTTTTTTTGCAGTCGCTTGAAATTTAAAAGAAATTCAGAAATATTTCCTCCAAATCAATTCCTGGCCACTTTTATAGGGCTGGGGGTGGAGCCTTAATTGTGATGGGTGGGTAACCCCGCCTCTT
>JANRMT010027041.1:15316440-15327211 GCA_026402145.1 Polypterus bichir lapradei | reverse complement strand
CTTCGGAGGATTCGTTTTGCCGACATGCTCACCTCGCTTCTGTATTAGCGGCTAAGTGACTTCGTCTTTCTTCGGAGGTTTCATTTTGCTGACGTGATCGCCTCAGTTGTGTATCCTCAGAGGCATGGAGCCCTTACCACAACTCCACTTCTCCTCTCACTTCCAGGCCAGACAGACACACACACACACACTTCCACTCGTAGATGTTTATATATAAGATATATATTATATTATACATATTATATTAGTCTCGTCTTGTCCCAGGATTTTTTTGTATTATAATAGATATATATACTTTTGAATGGAAGTCCCTCGAGATGGAGACTTTTGCCATGAGATCCTTTCAAGTCACGCATACACATACTGTACATACACATACATACAGTTGTGCTTGAAAGTTTGTGAACTCTTCAGAATTTTCTATATTTCTGCATAAATATGACCTAAAACATCATCAAATTGTCACTCAAGTCCTAAAAGTAGATAAAGAGAAACCAGTTAAACAAATGAGACAAAAATATTATACTTGGACATTTATTTATTAAGGAAAATGATCGAATATTACATATTTGTGAGTGGCAAAAGTATGTGAACCTTTGCTTTCAGCATCTGGTGTGACCCCCCAATAACTGCAACTAAACGTTTCTGGTAACTTTTGATCATTCCTGCACACTGGCTTGGAGGAATTTGAGCCCATTCCTCCGTACAGAACAGCTTCAACTCTGGGATGTTGGTGGGTTTCCTCACATGAACTGCTCGCTTCAGGTCCTTCCACAACATTTCGATTGGATTAAGGTCAGGACTTTGACTTGGCCATTCCAAAATATTAACTTTATTCTTCTTTAACCATTCTTTGGTAGAACGACTTGTGTGCTTAGGGTCGTTGTCTTGCTGCATGACCCACCTTCTCTTGAGATTCAGTTCATGGACAGATGTCCTGACATTTTCCTTTACAATTCTCTGATATAATTCAGAATTCATTGTTCCATCGATGAAAGCAAGCTGTCCTGGCCCAGATGCAGCAAAACAGGCCCAAACCATGATACTACCACCACCATGTTTCACAGATGGGATGAGGTTCTTATGCTGGAATGCAGTGTTTTCCTTTCTCCAAACATAACGCTTTTCATTTAAACCAAAAAGTTCTATTTTGGTCTCATCCGTCCACAAAACATTCTTCCAATAGCCTTCCGGTTTGTCTACTGCAGATGAGCAGCAATGTTTTTTTTGGAGAGCAGTGGCTTTCTCCTTGCAACCCTGCCATGCACACCATTGTTGTTCAGTGTTCTCCTGATGGTGGACTCATGAACATGAACATTAGCCAATGTGAGAGAGGCCTTCAGTTGCTTAGAAGTTACCCTGGGGTCCTTTGTGACTTCACCGACTATTACACACCTTGCTCTTGGAGTGATCTTTGTTGGTCGACCACTCCTGGGGAGGGTAACAATGGTCTTGAATTTCCACCATTTGTACACAATCTGTCTGACTGTGGATTGGTGGAGTCCAAACTCTTTAGAGATGGTTTTGTAACCTTTTCCAGCCTATGAGCATCAACAACTCTTTTTGTGAGGTCCTCAGAAGTCTCCTTTGTTCGTGCCATGATACACTTCCACAAACACGTGTTGTGAAGAGCAGACTTTGATAGATCCCTGTTCTTTAAATAACACAGGGTGCCCACTCACACCTGATTGGCATCCCATTGATTGAAAACACCAGACTCGAATTTCACCTTCAAACTAACTGATCATCCGTGAGGTTCACATACTTTTGCCACTCACAAATATGTAATATTCGATCATTTTCCTCAATAAATAAATGACCAAGTATAATATTTTTGTCTCATTTGTTTAACTGGTTTCTCTTTATCTACTTTTAGGACTTGAGTGAAAATCTGATGATGTTTTAGGTCATATTTATGTAGAAATATAGAAAATTCTAAAGGGTTCACAAACTTTCAAGCACAACTGTACATGAAAATGCTGCTCTGACCAAAGCACTGCCTGATTTGTTTGTGTAATTGCCGTTCCTGGATGTGACAATATTTTTTTAATGAGTTAACGGGCCACATTAATCGCAAAAATTAACATGTTAAATTTCCCAGGCCTAATTAGCTAAGGAAGTACTTGTATCAATTTAACATAACCTAGAGGAGAGGAGAGGTTGGGGGCATGTACTGATAACGCATTGCTGCACCCATCACGTGACAGTCCCAGCTGGATTGGGACCTGAGTGCAGCGGGTGACACCTCAGCACCACACTGAACAGTGTGAGGTTTTCGATGGTGGCTGCAGTGCCAATCCTGCAACCAACCCCCCAAGTTTTCCCTGTAAATTGGAGGACCTGCCTGCAGATTAACGTCATGCCCAGGACGGAGCAATTGCAGGTTAAGGGGCTTTGTTCAAGTAGAGTAGAGTCACTTGTGGCGTTTACGGGATTCAAACCGGCAACCTTCTGATTGCCAGCACAGATTCCCAGCGTCAGAGCCATAACATAACCTGACTAACTAACCAGTGGCCCTTACGCATTTGATTCCATGCAATGATCGTCACTTCTTGTTTTATATTTGATTCCACGTAATTCCATCATCTCCTCTTGGATTCTTTGTATTCAGACTCGCTTGTCTGCGATTTTCCAATGCACTGGACATACTTGTTTCATCGTCCCCTCTTAGATTTTGAGTAGTCCGACTCAACTGTTGCCATCATTTAATCAATTTGACACAACGAGACTCGCTTCACGTGCCGTCTCCTTTCAGATTCCGGACCATGATTCTCACTCTTCACTTTAATTCGATGCAATGAGACTGCGTCTTCTTATTCGGTGCACACCATTTTGATTTGATTCCACATAATGCTTGTCATGCTCTAACTCTGATTGGATTCCTTGTGATAAGATTTGCGCATTTTTCCGTCATTTTCTTTCAGATCCTATGTACTTCGTCTCTCTCTCTCTTGTTTCCTGTTTTTCCGTAGGCAGGACATACCAGCAATCCCATTTTTCAGCGTTTCCTCTTAGATTCTGTGTGGTTTGACTCCTTTTTGCACTCTTTTAATAGATTTTGCATAATGAGAATTACATTTTTTTAAACATCTCCTTTCAGATAATTCACATAAAGATTTTCAGTTTTTAGTTGGATTAGATTCCTTGTAATGAGATTCCACTTTTTTTCAGTTTTAGCTCCTGGTGTATGTAGTTTGACTCACTTTTTCCATCTTTTAATAGATGTTAAATAATCAGATGCAGCATGTCCATTTTTAAGTCTCTCTAATGACTCTCACTTTTTTTCTTTATTAGTTTCTACACAATTATAAAAAAATTAAAGAGTTTGGGTGGGGGGGGGCACCTTGGTGATCCTGTATAATTTGACAGAATGCAAAAAAATGCAACATGTAATAATTTGCGGGAATATTTGAACTTGCAAGTTCAGAACAGAAGTGAGAACAAGATGGTTGGTCCCAGGGTTTTATAGTCACTTGACAGGAAGGGGCGGGTCCAGGAGGACAGGGGAGTGGCCGTCAGGAGAGAGAAGGCATGAGACTACAGCGCCAACCCCTGGTTCGGCAGGTAATCACCACCACCACCGGAAACCTTAACTCTTTCAGCGCTGACTTTATTTTTTTTCCTTTTCTCCCAGGGCTGCTTATTTTTCCAAAAAAAAAATATCTTCTGAAAAGCGCACAAAGAAATAGTTTCTCACATAAATCAACATAACACATCTGTCGCTGTGTCGCAGCATCTGTTAGCCATGTCTGCCTGTCGCAGCAGCAGTTGTACAGAGGCAGGGGTGCAGTGGATCAGCTGATGCTGGTACCTCACTTTTTGTTTTAGATCTAAATCTCCAGGGGCCTCATGTATAAATGGTGCGTACGCACAAAAATGTTGCATACGCCCATTTCCACGTTTAAATCGCGATGTATAAAACCTAAACTTGACGTAAAGCCACGCACATTTTCACGCTCCCTAAAACCCTGGCATACGCAAGTTCTGCGCTCAGTTTTGCAGACTGGCGGCACCCAGCGTCAAAGCAGTGCTACTGTTCCAGTGTGGTTTCTTTTTCTTTTTCAGATCCACATCCCTGACGCAGCTTTATAAATACACTGAAATTAACCGCATATTGTTTATTCGTTTAATGCATCTGATTGTAATTAACCAGTAACAATATAATGCTTTAGCATTGTTACTCTTACTGCACCTTCTTCTTCTTCTTTCAGCTGCTCCCGTTAGGGGTTGCCACAGTGGATCATCTTTTTCCATATTACTCTCACTGCACCACTTGGAGTATTTATATCACTGTATCTGAGTGTGAATCACAGCTCTACAGCAGCTGATCGGAAAGAGAATTATTGGTATACAGCATCAAGCACACGCTGCCTCAGCCATGCTGTCCATTTGAACTTGTCCCATACGGCAGACGCTTCAGAGCCTTTCCTGTACGGACCTCGCGATTCAGAAACACTTTCATCCCAAGAACTCTAAACGCACTCAATCAGTCCATCAAGTGCTCCTTGTAGAACTATTTGTACTGATAAGTACAATCACCTCACTGTAAACTTGCGATACAGTTAGAATATTACACAACCTGCGCCACTTTATAAAGCGCGTATTTACATATGATGACGATATCATTTTTAAGATGAAATGCAGCAAAATATGTTTATTATATTATACAAATAAAACTTTAACTTCATTTAAATAATCTGTATTGTTAATAATTAAACATGTGAGGACACGGTGAACAGTGATAGTGACGAGCTGGCGCCCCGTTGTTCCCGCCTCGCTCTGTATTCTTACTGGTGCTGGCATGACCCTGGATGAATAGATGGATAGAATAATTAAACACGTACTATGAAGATATTTCGATGTTCCTTAAAAGTTCTGAAGAATCGGCGTTCTAAGCTTGCAGATGGCTTAACGTCTATTACAGAGCTGATTGTGTGGCGATTGGGTATTTGGAGATAGAAAAGTAAGGACAGGAATTGGAGGTTAGTACGTTTGAAAGAGACAGTATTGCTGCAGTAAAGTATTTCATCGAAGGTCGCACACGGCACAGCAAGCATCTTGCGTGAGACATGAACAATCACTGCGCCACCGTGTTCACGTGTTTAATAACATGCTTTAACTCCTATCATCATGAAAATGATATCACGTATACATCTCAGTATTTTAATTATTCAGAGAGCTGTAATATCATGAATGTAATGGATTCTGTGTCCTGTCAGAGAAAGAGAAAGCCCGTTTATGAAGCACGTAGTGATTCACACACATAGAGCACATACAAAACAAAGCATTTAACGTGCTACTTTAATTACGATGGGATTTCAGAAACAAGTAAATTAAACGATTTTAAGATGAACTTAATGATGTTCTATTTTAATGGCAAAATAAACTATGTGATTAAAGTGGAAATTTTGAGATTAAATTTGACATTTTGTGCTTTTTTCCCCCACTATGTGTCTTTTCTTTTCTCTGTACCCTAATAAGCTTTCATATGACACTCAGACGATGGGCTACGACTTGCCTTTTCACGGCAACTTTGATATCTGACAACTTCTTTTTTATTTCGAGCACTATGCGAGTTTGTGAACATGAGCTTTCGAGTTTCTCCGACACGCTATGTCACTCCATCAACTTCCTTTCGTTGTTTATACCACTGTTTAAACCAACAAATAGTAAGTTTTTTTTTGCCTCCACTTGGTATTTGCTGAAATTCTTCTATTTCCCCCCATGCTTTTTCCATTGCCTTTTCACAGAACGCTGAACTTAAGGGCTATTTATATTGATTTGCATATTCAAAGAAGTGTATTTCTGGGAGGAGACTGGGCGGGACAGCAGGTGCATTACTTTCACGCTGAAAGGGATTTTTGTAATGGAAGAACGTGGAAGTTGGCGAACGCACAGATTTATGCATCTGGATTTTTTTGTGCATACGCATATTTCAGCTTTTGTCCTTACGCCATGTTTTAGTGTGAATTTTACGCACGGCGGTATGCATGAGGTCCCAGGTAACTTGCACCAGAATTGGAGTCCGACAATTCAAGAATCCAATTCAAAATAATGAAATATACACAAAGTTATTTCCACTGCGTATTTTGCTTTGACATTCGCTTCGCTCCCTCGCCCGATGTCGATGCCACTCTACATGGTGTTTATTTCATGCTACTCACACACACGCAGGGATTCAGCACAAAGTCAACGAGTCTGACATTTCTCCAAGCAAAGGGGGTCTACCTGTAAAGTAACAGCGAGCTTTGTCGACGTTTACAGCTGATTATCCACCGCTGTGCTTCACGGTAGGGATGGAGTACTTTGTGTCATGGGCCTTGTGTTTGTGGTTGTGACCTTAAAGTTCAGTTTTGGTCTCATCACTCCAAAGTGGTGAGGCTTGTCTGGATGCTGTCTGGCTCATTGTAAGTGGGCTGTTTTGTGGCGTTGGCACAGTGAAGACAGCCTCGACCGTGGAGCCCATTTTTGTTCAAGTGGCTCTGAGGGAGGCTAGAGATCTGCACTGGCAATCGGAAGGTTGCTGGATCGAATCCCATAAATGCCATTAGGGACTCTGCTCTGTTGGGCCCTTAACCTGCAATTGCTGAGCACTTTGAGTAGTGAGAAAATTGCTATATAAATGCAAAGAATTATTATTATTATTATTATTGTGCATCTCGAAACAGCAGCGCCACTTGTTTGCCCGTATCTATGCTGAAGTGGCTTGTGGGTTTTTCCTGGCATCTCGACAGATTAGCCTGGCGGGTGTGGCTGGAATCTCAGGTGGTCTACCTGACTGTGGCCTGGTAACAACAGAACTCCTAACTCTCCACTTTATTATCAGAGTCTGAACACCACTTCAGACTAAGAGGTCTACCATTGACCGCATCCTGGCACTGAGGGTTCTCATAGAGTGCAAACGCGAATATCAGCAGAGTTTCTTTGCAGCCTTTGTCGATTTTCACAAAGCGTTTGACTCAGTTGATTGAGCTGCCCTGTGGGACATCCTGAGGGTTTGCGGGATCCCCTCGAGGTTTGTGGATATCATGGCCAGCCTGTACACTGGTACTGTGAGTGCTGTGCAGAGTGGAGGCAGGACCTATGCGTTTTTCCCATTTGATTCTGAGGTTCGTCAGCGGTGTGCTCTGCTCCTACTCTGTTCATTGCTTACATGGACTGGGTGTTGAGCAAGGTCGTGGGATCCAGCGGCTGTGGGGCATCTGTTGGTGTACAAAGATTCACGGATCTTGACTTTACTGACGATGCTGTGATCTTCGCAGAGTCAGTGGAGGCTGTGATCGGGGTGCTCGAGAGACTGAGTGAGGAGTCTGAGTGTCTGGCCTTGTGAGTGTCCTGATAAAAACCAACAGCCAGGACTTTAATGACCTCTTGGGCACGGCCATCAGCAGTGTGTCTGTCTGCGGAGAGAGCGTCGACTTTGTCGAGAGGTTTACTTACCTGGGCAGTGACATTCATGTCTCTGGTGACTCTTCCTATAAAGTCAGTAGACGGATTGGGAGAGCATGGGGGGTCATGAGGTCTTTGGAAAGGGGTGTGTGGCGCTCCTGATATCTCAGCAAAAGGACGAAGGTCCAAGTCTTTAGAGTCCTGGTGTTTCCTGTCTTGCTATATGGTTGCGAGACATGGACGCTATCCAGTGACCTGAGATGAAGACTGGACTCCTTCATGTGTGTCTCTCCGGAAAATCCTTGGGTACCGTTGGTTTGACTTTGTGTTGCTCACGGAGTCCCGAATGAGGCACATGACCTGCATTGTGAGGGAGCATCAGTTACGGCACTACGGCCATGTGGTGCGTTTCCCCGAGGGTGATCCGGCTCATAAGATCCTCATTGTTGGGGACCCGAGTGGCTGGACCAGGCCAAGGGGTCGGCCACATTACACCTGGCTGCGGCAGATAGAGGGTCATTTCCGGAAGGGTAAGACTGGACCGCGTGTCTGCCTGGGGGGTAGCCAACCAGGATCCCGAGCTGTTTCGACGTGTAGTGGGTGCGGCAACGCACTGTACCAGTGCAGGCTCCCCAGCTTGACTTGATTTGAACAGCACTGACTGGCATCTTCAGATCTCTTTTCTTGATTTATACAACTCGACACCCTTTTCTCACAGGTCCTTTGTCAGTTCTTTTGCTTTCCCCATGACTTGGTATCCAGCGAAGTCAGTGCAGCGCTGCCTGAGTTTAAATGGACTCTTCAAACACAGACACTGATGACAGTCCAAGAGGTGTGGACCCTCTCCCTTAACTCTTTCAGGGCTGATGATGACTTTTGTCGAAATTCAGGGGTAGAGGACAGAACTCGGCTGTAAACTGCGACAAAACTCGCCCTTACATTTTAATTCGACTCTCTTTGCTTGAACGTAGCTTTGTTGATTTGACCTCGATTTCCCTACGCGTGCAGGAGTAGTGAAGAGCAAATGGCCTCTAAAATGGCATCAACATCTGGCGAGAGACTAAAGCAATTGTGCAAAGCAAAATACTCTATGGATGTTTTACGTATTATCGCTGAATGTGACTCTGACTTTTCAGACTCTGAGTTTGATGCAAGTGATCTGGAGATGGATTTAAAAAACGAAAGTGAGGTACCAGCATCAGCCTGATCGTGGTGCTGAACACGTTCGTGTAGCTCATACCCCTACAGCAGCGTTCGCCTGAATGGACCACCACTTATGATGACAAGAAGTACACACCATATTGCTTCACACTGCGACTGCCACCGTTGCCCACCTGCCGTGCATTCCTGCTGGCCATCGAGCCGCCCCCTGTGCAGGCACTGCCACCAGAGATGCCAAAGAGGCACCAACAGCACATGGCAACAGACATTTTATGTTCATTTATGCTTCACATAAATGCTTATGTTAATTTATGCTTCATATTGCTTCACACTGCGACTGCCACTGTCGCCCACCTGCCGTGCATTTCTGCTGGCCATCGAGTTGCCCCCTGTGCAGGCACTGCCACCAGAGATGCCAAAGAGGCACCAAAAGCACATGGCAACAGACGTTTTATGTTAGTTTATGTGTGAAACCAGTGCATTATGTGCTTTTCAGAAATTTTGCAGACTTTTTTGGAAATAATATTCATCCCTCAAAGAGTTAATTAGCCTTCATTTGAACCTGTGTGTGTCACCTTGTGTGTATCTTATCAGCCCCGACATTCAAGGGCATGGCAACTTTGGGTGACTTCAGTTGTCATTATGATTTAAAAAGGACATACACACACACACCATTACCTGAGCACACTCCCTAATTTAAAGGAAAGCTTTCTGCAGGATTACTTATAATTTTACAATGGTTGATGTTCCACAAATTCCACCAGGCTATGTAAACTTGTGAGCTCGACTATTTGCTGCCTCGGTTTGCGGTTATTTTTGTCCGATGATGTGACACCAAGCGTGGCTAAGACACTTCACCCACATTGCTCAAAATTCTTAACCACGTGGTCATCTTTCTACAGCCTGGACATCACCTTTCACTCCTGAGATTCTCGTGTAAGTCCTGAGGCACACGGACCTTGGCTTATTGGGCCTTTAGCCCGGAGAATTGACAGTACAGTGATCCCTCGCTATATCGCGCTTCGACTTTCGCGGCTTCACTCCATCGCAGATTTTAAATGTAAGCATATCTAAATATATATCACGGATTTTTCGCTGGTTCACAGATTTCTGCAGAGAATGGATCTTTTAATTTATGGTACATGCTTCCTCAATTTGTTTGCCCAGTTGATTTCATACAAGGGACGCTATTGGCGGATGGCTGAGAAGCTACCCAATCAGAGCACGTATTATATATTAAATAAAACTCCTCAGTGATATACGATATGCTTCCCGCGCAGTGCTTGATTGTTTGCTTGTCTCTGTCTCTCTCTGACATTCTCTGCACCTGACGGAGGGGGTGTGAGCAGAGGGGCTGTTTGCCTAGAGGATAGGGACGCTCTTCTAAAAAATGCCGCTTTATCGCGGTGCTTCGGCATACTTAAAAGCCCAAAAGCACGTATTGATTTTTTGATTGTTTGCTTTTCTCTCTTTGACATTCTCTGCTCCTGACACGCATTCCTTTGAAGAGGAAGATATGTTTGCATTCTTTTAATTGTGAGAAAGAACCGTCATCTCTGTCCTGTCATGGAGCACAGTTTAAACTTTTGACTAAAGGGTGTTATTTCATGCCTAGAGGGCTCTAATAATGTTAACAATGTGGGAGAGTTTATAAGGGCTTTGCGGATTTTCATCTATCGTGGGGGGTTCTGGAACGCAACCCCCACGATCAAGGAGGGATTACTGTATTATTTGTGATATTTTGGTTCCCTTCTGTGTATGTTCTCACATTGGTGTTTTTGTATTTACTGTATATTATTCTATTCCTGAGTAAATCAATATAAGTATTATTATCACTATCAGTATTTGGTTGGAATAGGTCTTATGTGTTGTGAGATGCTAGGGGTCGCTTTTGCCCCTTTCAACCCAACAGACAGACAGACTGAACGCAGGGTAAAATGACCAAGAAGGTATTTCATTATTCTTCTTGTTTTTATACTGCCCGGAAGCACCTCCGCCACCATAAACAGGCAAAACCAATAATGATAATACACAGCAGAAACTCCTCCAATGTAAGCAGCAATGCCAACTGATTGTCAATCATAGAAGCTCCACCCATTTCTAGGATTTTTGCTTTCTAGTGGTGTCAGTCAGAGCAGAGGCTCCTCCCATGTAAGCAACAATCCCAACTGAATGTCAATCATAGAAGCTCCACCCATTTCTAGGATTTTTTTCCTCTCTA
>JANRMT010027041.1:15305646-15316430 GCA_026402145.1 Polypterus bichir lapradei | reverse complement strand
CCTCCCATCACTTGAGACATCAATCAATAGGAGTGTCAATCAGAGCAATAACTCCACCCCATCTCAATTTATTCTATTCTGTATTGGTGTCAATCATAGCTGAAGCCCCTCCCCTCTGTGGTCCCCGTCACCAGTTATCTGTATATCTGACTGACGTTCTCTCCTTCTTGTGTGTCCCGCAGCCGCTCCAGTCTCAACGTGCAGTCTGACGAGGCCCTCCGGTTAAACTGCCAAAGCTCGCAGATCACCACGGCAATAATCAGCATCCCCACACCTCCCACCGCCAGCCCGGAGGGCTCCCTGCCCCAGCCATCGAGCCCCAGCCAGCCCAGCGCGGGAGTGAACATTGTCAAAGTGTCAGCTTTGTAAAGCGCCCGGGCTCGAGTCGTGAGAGATGCAAACCGCACCTGGAGGGGAAGGTCCCTTTGTGGAGACGAGGCGGCCACCGCAACCTCAGCAGGAAGGTCCCGTAAGCGGACGTCTGGACGAGGACGTGTATACTTGGACCGTTCGACCGGGTCAACAAACGAAGAGACCAATAATAAAAAAAAAAAAAAAAAAAGCCACGATTCACTGTGCACAAGCACCATTTTTTTTTTTTTTTCTTATTTTATTTTTATGGTGTTTGAATGGATAAAATCCTCCCCACCACCACCCCCTTCAGAAAGTACAGGAGAGGACAACAGTCGACTTTAAAGGGACGGCACCGCAATTTCCACGTGAACTCTGTGACATAACCTATGCTTGGCATTGCAAGCGGGCCTCCTTTTGCACATCTCGACTCGATGGAAAGAAAGCAAAACCACATGTGAGCTACCAAAACGAGAAGATTTTTTTTATTTTACGTTCAAGAGCTACCAGGCTGAGTGCGCGAGAGTCTCCAAGTTGTGCATTGATTTTCTTTGTGTGTGTGTGTGAGCGTGCGAGCGAGTGTGTGAGTGAGTGTGCGAGTCATTTCCGAGGACGTTCCTGTATTCTAGAAGTCGACACTAGAGTGTCACACCACCACTGGATATCTCATTCATAGTGTAACCTAGAGGCCGGCATTCCCAGTACATCCCAGTGTGCCCATGAAGTATCGTTGAGTGCAACATGTTTCCGCTTCTCTAGTCATTCGCGCCTTTGGCTTTAGAACTTTTTTATCGTCAGTTGTTCGCCGTGTGCTTAGATTTCAATGTTCCTGTGTTTTTGCAACCTTGATGTGGACTACAGCTTCTGTCTCACCTTTTATTTTTTCTTTTCTTTTATGTCCAAACTGTTTCCACTTGTCCTGAGAGAATAAGGTGGGCTTGTATCAGCCATCTCAGCACCTGGAGGGGAGGCAGCTTGGCGTGGCACATCATCCATTCAAGGGAAGCACAATGGCGGCCAGCCAGGGGTAGTGGGCTTCAGCTTGGAAGTGGAGGAGCGGAGGGCATCTCGTTCTCTGAAAGTCTTCATCAGCCACCACCATTAGGCCTTGTTAAACAGACCAGAACAGAAAGAGGTCTGCTGTGGCACGGGCCCTGATCTGAACCCAATGATGCAGGGAGAGCCTCTAGCCCCCTGTAACCTTAAATTAGATCATGTAGGTTTAGGAATGAAATCACATAACGTAAGATAATGTGACATAAAATAGAACATGCCATGACAAAACGTGGCGTAAGATGAGGATTCATAACCAAGCATAACGTGTCATCACCTACTAAAGCATAACGTGACATTACAGATTATGACCTGTCAAAATGGGACATGCTGTGACATTACAACAACAACAACAACATTTATTTATATAGCACATTTTCATACAAAAAAGTGTAGCTCAAAGTGCTTTACAAAATGAAGAATAGAAAAATAGAAGACACAATAAAAAATAAACATAAGTCAACTTTAATTAACATAGAATAAGTAAGGTCCGATGGCCAAGGTGGACAGAAAAACAAATAAAAAAACTCCAGAGGCTGGAGAAAAAAAATAAAATCTGTAGGGATTCCAGACCAAGAGACCGCCCAGTCCCCTCTGGGCAAATTACATAATGCAAGATAGCATCCCATCGCATAACGAGTCCTGATACGATACGACTTAACGTCAGAGAACAGGAGATGACAAAACATGGCATGGCATGTGGTATGACGTAACAGAAACGACATGCGACGTTACAGCATAACACAACAGAATGTCTCACGACATTACACGATGCAAGATAACATACAGCATAACAAGGCATGACATGACAAAACATAAGAGAAAATGAGTGGACAGAACATGACGTGACATTAGATAGCATAAGATGTTATGACATACATTTACATCCAGCAACAGCACATTCCACAACGTAAAATAACATGTTATGACGTGAGAGAGCATAAGATAAGGTACTGTAACATCGTACAGCATAGGCGATCGGGACGTGACATAAGATAACATAAAGTAACATCACATTTAATGACATAAAATGACACGTTATGACATAGGATGAAATAAAATAAGATAACTTACAACATAAGTGATAATATGACATGACATCAGAACGGCGTTTCTCAACCTGTGGGGGTGGGCCCCCCTAGGGGGGTGTGAAGTAACAAAAAAGGGGGCGCGAAGATGTGAAAACAAGAATCAAAAATATGAAAAATACATCAATTGAAACCAAAGCAAATTAACTTGAACTACATTCTGATAATAGAAAAATACATATAGAGTTAGATAAATGTCGATAAAAGTAAAGTAGGCATAATAAAACCTCGGCAGCAAAAAATATAGGAACACATTTTATTAGGGTTTCAAAAAAACATTACGGGGGCGCGATTAAAACTACAGTGGAACCTCGGTTTGCGAGCGTAATTCGTTCCGGAAACGTGCTCGCAGTCCAAAGCACTCGTATATCAAAGTGAATTTCCCCATAAGAAATAATGGAAACTCAGATGATTCGTTCCACAACCCAAAACTATTCATACAAAAATGATTAATGCAAAATATAAAGTAAAAATACATAAAACAAATTTACCTGCACTTTACCTTTGAAAAGAATCATGGCTGGTGTGAGTGAGTTTCTAAACTCTTGTGGGATTCCACCCAACGGGACGACATGCGGAAGAATGTCCCAAAGCAATCGCAGTCTCCCAGCGCTGTAGCAGTTCGCTGTAAAAAGCGAATCCTGAAAGATCGCGAACATGCTATAAGCGTCTGACATCAGTGGGTGATACAAGGAAAATTATAAATGCACAGGGCACAGTACCACTTGACCACGACCCTGCCTGACTGCTGTGTCTGTGTATAGGAGAGTGGCGGATCCCGCTACAATAAATAACCTGTGCTGTTGCTGTTTCAAGCTGAATAAAGCTGGTGGTGCAAGACGGGGACTCACAGGTCACAGCACACACACCCACACACACACACAGTCACAATGCTGTAGTAAACAGTATACGCTCGTACGGATGTTGACTATATGAGTGAGGCACGCTGACTCAGACGGAGAATAGGAGATGGTTGCCCACAATCCCGCAGCGAGAGAGAGAGAGAGAAGAACCATCAGCTCAGTTGTGATTACATGACGCTCAGCAGACAAAGCATATACATACTACTCGTATTGCAAGACGTCGCTCGTTTATCAAGTCAAAATTTAGTAAAGATTTTAGCTCGTCTTGCAAAACACTCGTAAACCAGTCCCACTGTATTATGAAAACTCGGGTCGCAAATACTTAAAGGTTGAGAAACGCTGCATCAGAACATAACAAGTGATCACATATCTCTCTATTATAATAAAAAAAATCCTGTGACGAGACGTGATTTTCTCAGAGAGACACTTTCACGTCCTGCGAGACGAGACTTTGTGCCAAGAGATTTGCAGTCATATGAAAAAGTTTAGGCACCCCACTTAATTCTTTGGATTTTTGATTCTCATTGGCTGAACTTCTTTTTAATATCTGACATGCCTTATGGAAACAGTAGTATTTCAGCAGTGACATTAAGTTTATTGGATTAAAAGAAAATATGCAATATGCATCATAACAGAATTAGACAGGTGCATAAATGTGGGCACCCAACAGAGATATGACATCAATACTTAGTTGAGCCTCCTTTTGCTCCTTTGAGCCTCTAGACGCTGTCCTCCTACAGCCTCTGATGAGTGTCTGGATTCTGGGTGGAGGTATTTCTGTCCATTCTTCATACAAAATCTCTCCAGTTCAGTTCAATTTGATGGCTGCCGAGCCTGGACAGCCTGCTTCAAATCATCCCATAGATTTTCGATGATATTCAAGTCAGGGGACTGTGACGGCCATTCCAGAACATTGTACTTCTCCCTCTGCATGAATGCCTTTGTAGATTTCCAACTGTGTTTTGGGTCATTGTCTTGTTGGAATATCCAACCCCTGTGTAACTTCAACTTTGTGACTGATGCTTGAACATTATCCTGAAGAATTTGTTGCTATTGGGTTGAATTCATCCGACCCTCGACTTTAACAAGGGCCCCAGTCCCTGAACTAGCCACACAGCCCCACAGCATGATGGAACCTCCACCACATGTGACAGGAGGTAGAAGGTGTTTTTCTTGGAATGCGGTGTTCTTCTTCCGCCATGCAAAGCGCTTTTTGTTCTGACCAAATAACTCCATTTTTGTCTCATCAGTCCAAAGCACTTTGTTCCAAAATGAATCTGGCTTGTCTAAATGAGCATTTGAGTACAACAAGCGACTCTGTTTGTGGCGTGAGTGCAGAAAGGGCTTCTTTCTCATCACCCTGCCATACAGATGTTCTTTGTGCAAATTGTGCTGAATTGTAGAACGATGTACAGATACGCCATCTGCATCGAAATGTTCTTGCAGGTCTTTGGAGGTGATCTGTGGGTTATCTGTAACCATTCTCACAATCCTGTCATATGCCGCTCCTGTATTTTTCTTGGCCTGTCAGACCTGAGTTGGTTTAACAGCAACTGTGCCTGTGGCCTTCCATTTCCTGATTCCATTCCTTACAGTTGAAACTGACAGTTTAAACCTCTGAGATGGCTTTTTGTAGCCTTTCCCTAAACCAGGAGACTGAACAATCTTTGTTTTTATATATTTTAAGAGTTACTTTGAGGATCCCATGCTGTCTGTCACTCTTCAGAGGAGAGTCAAAGGGAAGCACAACTTACAATTGACCACCTTAAATACCTTTTACCACTCATGATTGGACACTCCTGTCTATGAACTTCAAGGCTTAACGAGCTCATCCAACCAATTTGGTGTTACAAGTAATCAGCACTGAGCAGTGACAGGCATTCAAATCAGCACAATGACAAGGGGACCCACATTTGTGCACAGCCAGTTTTCCACATTTGATTTAATTTCATACAACTAAATACTGTGTCACTAAAAATCTTTGTTCGGAAAACACCGCAGTACTCAGATAATCCTAGGAAATGAAAGACACACCACTGTTATCTTTTGTGTTGACAGGAGAGTCAATTATTATGCAGGCTGAGAGGGGTTCCCAAACTTTTTCAAATAACTGTAAATGGCTAGAGGGCAAAAATCAGCTGTGAACGTTGACAAAACCCACCGTTACTTTACAGGTAGACCCTCTTTGCTCAGACTACTGTTAGACTCGTTGACTTGACGTCGAATCCCTGCGTGTGTGTGGGCAGCGTAGAGTAAGCAAAATCTAGAATGGCATCGACTTCTGGCGACAGAGCAAAGCGAATGTCAAAGCAAGATATGCAGTGGACGACGCTTTGCATATATTTCATTATTTTGAATTGGACTCTTGACTTGTCGGACTCCAATTTTGGTGCAAGCGACCTGGAGATCGAGATAATGAAAACACAAAGTGAGGTACCGGCATCAGCTGATCGATCGCCACCTGATCTGCAGTCGCCCCCGCACGACCGCTGACGCCAGACATGGCTAACACACACTGCGATAGGGCACTGCACACAGCAACCACGTGTGTTATGTTGATTTGTGTGAGAAGCTATTGCTTTTTGTGGTTTTTTTTTGGGGTTAATAAGCAGCCCTGGGAGAAAAGGAAAAAATAAATAAATCAGCGCACAAAGAGTTAAAAATAATTTTGCAAAATGCTGCTGAAATAATGTCAATGGAACAACTGCAAAAATAATAAAGAAGTAAATCACAAATGATTTTCACGTCCAGTAGAATGAAATACAGAAGAAGCAGCACAGACAAAGGTCAGTCTCCCCCCCCCCCAGTGACCTGCCAACTAGAAATGGCAAGGCAGAATCAAGAGCCAAAAAATTGTGGGCACTGAGATGATGACATCACATGATGGCAATGGAGCACCACTGCCAACAACAAGAAGGATGGGGTCGAGAAAAAGAAATCATTTGAAACAGTTGGGTCTCCAATAACAAAATGGCGACCTAAACATAAAGTAATAAAAATAATGATTAAAAATTCATAATGGAAGTAAAATGAAAAGAACAATACCAAATGAGTAAAACAAAATTATTACTGTATTGTAAAATGATTCTAAATCATGACAGCCATTTTGTGAAGCTCATACTCCAGTCACAGCAATTAAAACTGAAACTCCTCCTCCAGTGTTGTCAATCACCACTGAAACTCCTCCTCTAATCACATCAAATAAGACTGAGTCCCCCCCATGTTGTCTATCATAACTGAAGCTCCACCTCTTGTCACATTAAATAAATGTCAGTCTCCTCCTCTAGAGCTGCCAATCACAACTGAATCTCCTCCTCTAATCACATAAATTAAAGCTAAAAGCCAGTCTTCTGCCAATCATGAGGCTCTGTCTCTTATCATCGCAATTAAAACTGAAACTCCTCCTCCAATGCTGTCAATCACCACTGAAGCTCCTCCTCTAGTCACATCAAATAAAACTGAGTCCCCCCCTTCATGAAGTTTATCATAACTGAAGCTCCACCTCTTGTCACATTAAATAAAAGTCAGTCTCCTCCTTTAGGGTTGTCAATCGCAGCTGAAGCTCCTCCTCTAATCGCATAAATTAAAGCTAAAATCCAGTCTTCTTCCTTTTCCTCCTCCTCCAAGGCTGCTAATCATGATGCTCTTTCTTTTATCATATCAATTAAAACTGAAACTCCTCCTAGTTTATTCCTTAGTCACAATAATTAAAACAATCTCCTCCTCCAGTGCTGTCAATCATAACTGAAACTCCTCCTCTAATCACATCAGTTAAACTGGAGTCTTCTCCTCCAGCATCAATCACAGTGGAAGTTCCTCCTCCTCTTGCATCAGTTGAAAACTGAGCCTCCTCCTTCTCCAATGCTATCAATCACAACTGAAGCTCCTCTCATTTAAAACTGAGTCTCCCAATCCTCTGCTGTCAATCACAGTTAGACTCCACCTCTTGTCACATTAGTTAAAACTCAGTCTCCACCTCCAGTGCTGTCAGTCACAACTGAAGCTTCTCCTCTAAGAGGAGGAGGAGGAGGTTGGGAGCATGCAATGATAGTGTGTTGCCACACCCACCACATGACGAATCATCTCTCCTCTAGTCACATCAATAAAACAGTCTCCTCCTCCAGTGCTGTCAATCACAACTAAAGCTCCTCCTCTGGTCACAGCAAGTAAACTGGAGTCTCCACCTTCAGCGCTATCAATCACAACTGAGGCTCCACCTCTAGCAGCATTAGAATAAAAATGAGCCTCCTCCTCCTCCAATACTGTCAATCATTACTGAATCTCCTCCTCTTCTAGCCACATCAATTTAAGCTAAGCCTTCTCCTTCAAAGTTGTCAATCCCAACTGAAGCCCCACCTCTAGTCATATCATTTAAAAACAGAGTCTCCTCCACCTCCAACGCTGTCAATCATAACTGAAGATCCTCCTCTAATCACAGCAAGTAAAGTGGTGTCTCCACCTCCAGTGCTGAATCACAATCACAGCTGAGGCTCCTCCTCTTCTAATTGCATCAATTTAAACTGAGTATCCTCCTCCAGTGCTGTCAATCACAACTGAGGCTCCTCCTCCTCTAGTCACATCATTTAAACTAAGCCTCCTCCTCCAGTGCTGTCAATCACAACTGAAGCTCCTCCTCTAGTCACAACAAGTAAAATGGAGCCTCCTCCTCCTCCAGTGCTGTCAGTAACAATTGAGACTCCTCCTCCTCTTGTTGAATCAATTTAAACTGAGCATCCTCCTCCAGTTCTGTCAATCACAACTGAGGTTCCTCCTCCAGTCATATCATTTAAACTGAGCCTCCTCCGCCTCTTTGTCCAGTGCTGTCAATCACAAAATAAGCCCCACCCCTAATACTCTTAATCACAACCATGATGTCGGTAAAGCACAGATTGGCACATGAGCCATTGCACACAGATGTTGCTGTTGCAGCGTCACTCCAAAATGTGCTGGAGGTCTTGTGAGTGTAGGATCAAGCTTTCTTTTTGTCCTGGGCTTTTTAAGATTTGATGTTTTTGAAAGTTAGCAGATCCTAAATTTTAGTATTTAATATACTGTATTCCCCTTTGAAATTTGAGTTTGTCTCATCTTAAAGCTTGGCCAATCACAGACCTGAGTAAGTGACCATCATGGCTGTACTGTTGTCTGATTGGTCACTGTGCTCAATGTCGCTGCCTTTATTTCTCGCTCCTATTTGAAATAATCAGGTGAGCGGGTCTTGTTTATCCCTTTAAAATTGCCAATTTTCAGGAGTAACTTCTCCATTATGCTACCCAAGTTTCTGCCTTTGGGCATCTGTCAGGCTCTGCCCGCTACATATGGCATGGTGGCAACCAGTCGTTCAGAGAAGAGACAAGGAAAGCACAAGATGTCTCCAGACGACCCCAAAAAAAATGGACGCAAGATTTTGAAGCTCCGATGTAAAGTGGCAGCACATTGGCCAAAGCCCACCGGGTGCCCCATACGATGAGCGTCTCCCTCGCTTCTCGTTCTCCTATCTGGATGTCTAGTCCTCTCATTTGTTTACTTGTTTGTTTGTTTCAGCTTGTCTCTGTTGTGCTCCTTGCTTTTTTTTTCTTTTCTTTTTTTTTTTTAGTTTTTTTGGTCCTTATAATCTGAATTCCAGACCAATGTGTGAAGCCAGTCCAGTGTATCTGTGAATTTTCCAGGAGGCAGCGTGTTTTCCATGCACACTTTGTTTAAAAAAAATAAAATAAAAAAAAAAAAAAAAACTAATAAAATTACATGCAAAGTTGGCAAAATGTCTCTGATTATTTCACAGTGGGGGGGGGTGTGCATTGTTAGGTGGACTGGGGTGGGCAGTTGCAGTGAAGATGAATTATCAGTGACAGAAAAATTGAAAAGACTGAGAATCGGGCCACTTCGGAAAGTTCACTACCAGAGCAAATGCCCATAAAACTGCCACGAGATACGGAAGAGGTGCATCCACCGCAGAACCTTTTTGGAGTCGCAACCCACGCTTTCCCATGTAAGTTTTTTTGTGATCCACCTTGGTGACTGAAGAGCGATCATCAGATCAGGAGGGTGGCTTCTTATAGGGGTGACTTGAGAACGACCACCGTAGTGGTGAGTCGCCGTGACCATATTCTATAAGGTGGTCCCACAAGGGTCTTTACTGGGTCCGCTACTCTTTTCAATCTCCATGCTCCTCCGTTAGGTCCTATTATCTCAAGGTATAATAACGTGGGCCACCACAGCTCTGCTGATGACACACAACTGTATTTATCAGTAGCGCCTGATGACCCCGACTCTCTTGATTCAGTGACACAATGTCTTACTTGTATTTCTGAGTGGATGAGTAGTCATTTTTTCAAACTAAATAAGGAGAAAACAGAAATTTTTGTGATTGGCAAAAATGGATATAATGAGGTTATTAGAAATAAACTTGAGCCATTAGGATTAAAAGTCAAGACGGAGGTAAAGAATTTAGGGTTAACTATTGACTCTGACCTGAATTTTAAAATCGCATATTAATCAGATCACTAGGACAGCATTTTTTCACTTAAGGAATATAGCAAAAATTAGACCTCTTATAACTTTGCAAGATGCTGACAAATGAGTTCACGTTTTTGTTTTTAGTTGACTAGATTACTGTAACGCACTCCTCTGAGGACCACTCAAAAAAGACATCACTCAGTTACAATGAGTATAGAATGGAGCTGTTAGAATGTTAACCAGGAAAAGAAAATCTGAGCACATCACCCCACTCTAAGCGTTGTTACACTGGGCATTGGTCGTGTCACGCAGGAGCGTTTAGGGAGCAGCTTAAAGACCCAACGAGCAGCGCGGAATCGCACATCAGGGGATGATGGCAGTGTACTAACCGCTCTCTCTTTTTTCCGACAGGAAAGACGAGAAAACGTAGCCTTGAATTCAACCGAAAACCCCAGCCAGCAGAACAAGCCACTTCCAGGTTCCTTTCTTCCCTCTGGTCCCCCATTGATGACGTCACCACATCCCAGCATTCCCTTTCCATTTCCATCCCCACAGCATAAAATGTCTGCTGATCATCATGTATTTGTCTGTTGTTGTATTTCATGACTGACCAGAATCCAAAACAAAACCGGTTCATACAATACACAGGGACGGATTCCCCAACACGTAAAGATTGTGTTTTGTGGTTCTTTTACAGTATACAGTTAGGCCCATAAATATTTGGACAGAGACAACGTTTTTCTAATTTTGGTTCTCTACATTACCACAATGAATTTTAAATGAAACAACTCAGATGCAGTTGAAGTGCAGACTTTCAGCTTTAATTCAGTGGGTTGAACAAAACGATTGAATAAAAATGTGAGACAACTAAAGCATTTTTTTAACACAATTCCTTCATTTCAGGGGCTCAAAAGTAATTGGACAAATTAAATAACTGGAAATAAAATGCTCATTTCTAATACTTGGTTGAAAACCC
>JANRMT010027041.1:15278030-15292326 GCA_026402145.1 Polypterus bichir lapradei | reverse complement strand
AGATAGATAGATAGATAGATAGATAGATAGATAGATAGATAGATAGAATATATATTACTTGTTGTTATATACATTATCTTAAAAACATTTTTTGCTGGTAAACTGGATGGTAGTGAGACCCGCTGTGTTATATGGGCTGGAGGCGGTGGCACTGACCAGAAAGCAGGAGACAGAGCTGGAGGTGGCAGAGTTAAAGATGTTAAGATTTGCATTGGGTGTGACGAGGATGGACAGGATTAGAAATGAAGACATTAGAGGGTCAGCTCAGGTTGGGAGACAAAGTCAGAGAGGTGAGATTGTGTTGGTTTGGACATGTGCAGAGGAGAGATGCTGGGTATATTGGGAGAAGGGTGCTAAGGATAGAGCTGCCAGGAAAGAGGAGAAGAGGAAGACCTAAGAGAAGTTTTATGGATGTGGTGAGAGAGGACATGCAGGTGACAGGGGTGACGGAACAAGATGATGAGGACAGGAAGAGATGGAAGAAGATGATCATCTGTGATGACCCCTAACTGGAGCAGCCAAAAGAAGAAGTGCCTATAAAAAGTATTCATATTTTGTTATTATACAACGCTGAACCACAATGATTTATTTTTGACACTGCTCAGCAGCACAAGCCTACTTAATGTCAAAGTGACAAAAGATCTCTGCAAAGTGATCTAAAGTATAAAGCACAGAATAACTGATCTAACAAATATTGACCCCTTCAAGTCAGTATTTAGTAGATGGCACCCATGACGGCCTTTAGTCTGTGTTCACAGGTTTCTCGATTCTTCTCTGCTAAACTGCTCGAGTTCTGTCAGGTTACGTGGTGATCACTGAGTGAACTGCCTTCTTCAAGTCCAGCCACAAATTCTCCATTGAACTGAGATCTGAACTCTGACTCAAACATTATAGGACATTCAAAGCCATCGTTTTGCAACTTTGCCATTATACTTAAGCTATTTGTCTTGGAAAAATAAAAATATTCTCTGTAAGTTCATGTTTCAGGCAAACTGCATCAGGTTTCCCACTGGGACTTCTCCGTATTTTGCTACCTGAATTTTTAACTCACAAGCCATTCAGGGCCTGCTGTAGAGAAGCATCTCCACAACCTGATGCGGCCACCACCATTCTTCATAGTAGGAATGATGTGTTTTGATAATGAGCAGTGTGCAAACATGGCACAGGCCAACTAACTTTGGTGTCCTCAAACCTTCTTCAGCTTAATTCAGTGTTTCCAATGCACCTTCTGACAAGATGATCTCTGCATTTTTTTTTTCCTTTGCAGATTCCTTAAAGATGTGAATGGTGAAGAACCCGGATAACAGTTGCTGTCTACACTGTCACTGAAATCTTCGCAAGTGGAGCTTGTCACTCCTTTAGAATTCTCAAAAGGTCTCTTGGTGGCCTCATCTACCCTTCTGTTCTCAGCTTTCAAATCCCAGCTGAAGACTCACAACTTCAGTTTAGCACACCCTGACTAGAGCTGCTGATTAACTGTGCAGACTGCACCTCTGTTGTTAGTCATTAGCACTAAACAGAGGTGGGTAGAGTAGCCAAAAAATGTACTCAAGTAAATGTGGTGTTACTTCAAAATAATATTACTCAAGTAGAAGTAAAAAGTAGTCATCCAAAAAACTACTCAAGTAAGAATAAAAAAGTATTTGGTGAAAAGACTACTCAAGTACTGATCAAAATAAATGATTTATTTTTTAGAAATGTTGTAATAAGATAGACAAAAATATATAATAATGGGTTCACCGACAAAAGCGCGATAGACATATGCGCCCCGACAAAACCGCGACGGACAAATGAACGCTGACAAACCCGCTAACTGGTTTTCGACAAAATCGCCACAACAAAATCGCGCGAGAGGCCAAGAGAGTGGGACGCGTACGTGCGCTAGGTTATAATGCAGTCAGAAGAAATCAATTGAATAATACGTTACACTTAGTTAACTGACCCCATGGATATTACTAAGTCACAGAAAGGAAAACAACAACTTCTGTATAAAGGATATCGATATAGACACGACAAGATAAATCAAGATGGATCGTCTTCGTGGGGGTGCGTTAAAAGAGAGTGTGCCGGCAGACTTAAGAAGAAAACAGACGGGACGTTACAAACAAGTACTGAACACATGCACGCTCCAGATACCGCAAAAAATGAAAGCGACGTCTTGCTGCAATTCTTCCTACATATGCAGGGCATGATCTAAAGCACTATCTGCGTGCCGTGTCTCAGAATATTCACTTCTAAAATAAACATTATTATATATGATTTAAACTAGTAATTCATATTTAATGAAACTTTTGAACACTTTGTAAGTAGAAGATTTTGTGATTTTATATCATTTTTCTTGTCGACGCGATTTTGTGGGCGCGATTTTGACGTCGCGTTTTAATGGCCGCTATTTTGTCGGCGCGCATATGTCTATCGTGCAAATGTCGGGTCACTTAATAATGTGCAAATTCTCCTACTTCCAAATAATAAAATAAAAAATGAGTAAAAATAAATAACATCTTTACAAAGTAAAGATGCACAAATAACACAAAATTCCAAATCTCAGTTTTTCACAACAAAGCTTTTGAAGCCGATACTCACAGTAGGTAACATGTCTGTCTGAACAGTGCAAACTACTTACAGTGACAAGATATCCTGTACACTGACAGTATGATACTGCATATTCACAAATATGCAGCTGATAGAAAATAACATTAGAACAAGGCAGTTTCTGCACGTCCAAGAAGTCTTGCTTTACCTCGACTGTCTGTGTCTGTGTGTGTTTAGTTAAAACGTACTTGTTCTTCACTCAGTGAAGTGATGGTTAAGCTTCAGCAGGAACTGGCTCTCATTTTTCATGTGTTCTTTCTTTCCCTGTCCGCTGTCTGTGAGGAGTTTGTGCCGCGATGCCGCCACAGTTTGTGTGTGGTCATGTGACTGCATGGCTACGTCTGATTTGTGAAACGGAGTCTTGTGATGATTGTTGCTACGTCTGATTGGTGAAACAGTCATGCAGTAGATCCACTGCTCTCTGGGAAAAATATAGCGTATATAATAGAAAAAAAGTAACGAGTCAAGTGTTGCCCAATGTAGCGGAGTAAGAGCAGCGTTTCTTCTTTACAAATGTACTCAAGTAAAAGTAAAAAGTACGGTGCAGTAAAACTACTCTTAGAAGTACAATTTTTTTAAAAAGTTACTCTAGTAAATGTAACAGTGTAAATGTAGCTCGTTACTACCCACCTCTGGCACTAAAACATAACTGATATTATATTTATAATTTGTTACTAACTCACACCTAATCTGTTTCTCATCTCGGTATCCTCATATGGCACTCGGTGCCATTGCCCTACTGCCAAGTTGTTTGCCTGCCTATGGGAAAGTCATCTCTGATAAAGGAGGACTGAAATCATTGGGTAGGAGGGTCCTTTCATCTGATTGGTCGGTCCAGCACTGACTCAAGTGTAGAATGGCCAATAGGGTATGGTGGCAGGTCTTCAGGACTCTGAACAAATCGGAATCCTCTTATGTGATATCGTCTACTCTTGCATTTTCCTCTGTACCTTTACTATTACTCAAGTACCATTATAATGTACTGAGGATTACTTGTGTTCTGTGTGTTGTGTTGTATTGACCCCCTGACACCCACTGCATGCCTAACCTACCTGGAAAGGGGTTTCTCTTCGAACTGCCTTTCCCGAGGTTTCTTTAATTTTTTTCCCCGACTAGGGTTTTTTTGGGGGAGTTTTTCCTCATCTTCTTAGAGAGTCAAGGCTGGGGCAGGGGGGCTATCAAATGTTAGGGCCTGTTAAAGCCCACTGTGGCACTCCTTGTGTGATTTTTGGGTGACACAAAAATAAATTGCATTGTATTATATCTTCTTCAGTGTTTGTGGATGACCTGCTATAGTAGATTTGTTCCGTTATCACTCCATTTCTTCATGTGTGATTTTGTGCTGTACAAAAATAAATTGTATTGTATTGTATAATACAGCAGTACTCACACGACAGGCAGGCACGAGACAGTCCTTACAGGTTCGACGATCCAGGATAGAAACGATATTCCACAGGTGGTACTGCAGACGAGACAGACGGGTGAACACAAATCCAAAACAACAGGACTTCTTTACTGCTTAGCCAGCTCCCTTTTAAGATTCCCACCAGCCCCTCTTGTCCCCAGCAGCCCCTGCATTCTCCTCAAACGTCCAATCAGGGCAATAACCTCGGGGCAGCTGAGAAATGGAGTCCTGCTGCTACGTGCTTACCAGTGCATATCAGGAACACCCCACAAGACCTGTCATTTTGGAGATGCCCTGACTCACTCGTCTAGCCATCACAATTTAGTTCTTGTCAGAGTCGCTCAGATCTTTATGTTTGTCCGTTTTTATGTCACCTTCAAGAACCGACTGCTCATTCACTTGCTGCCTAACAGATGCCACCCCTTGGCAGATGCCATTATAATGTAATTACAATGTAATTCACATCACCTGTCAGTGGTTTTTAGCACTGTGGCTCATCGGCATATTTTAAATTGTTTTGTTAACAGGACACATATTAACAGAATTTGATTCCCTTTGACATTTTCTGTCATTTTAAACGGATTACATTCCCTACACCCCTTAGGAACTGTGGAAGAAAAGAAGCCGAAGTATTTTTTAACAAAACAAGATCTTGAAGAGCATTAATGCTGATCCAGAACTTGAAGTTCTCCATACCAGTAAATGCAATCCCCAGCTTTTTTGGAAATCTCCCCCCAATCCACACTCTTGCCCTTCCATCAATTAACTATTTTAGTGCGGAAATTCTTTTCCAAAAAACAGTTTTCTGAAAAGCACACAATGAACTGGTTTCACACATAAAACGTCTGTTGCTACTTCCTGTGGCTGCTGTTGGCGCCTTTTCGGCTTCTCTGGCAGCAGTGGCTACAGTGGCCAGCAGGAATGCACGGTGGGCCGGCTACCTCTCTGTCTTCGTACAGCAGGTGGGCAACGGTGGCAGTCACAGTGTGACGCAATATGGTTTGTACCACTTGTCATCATAAGTGGTGGTCCTCCTAGGCAAATGCTGCTGTAGGCGCAACAGCTACGCGATCGGGTTCATCACCAAGATCAGCTGGGGACCGATAGGCCGATGCTGGTACAGTCATATGAAAAGGTTTGGGAACCCCTCTTAATTCTTTGGATTTTTGTTTCTCATTGGCTGAGCTTTCCTTTTAATATCTGACATGCCGTATGGAAACAGTAGGACTTCAGCAGTGACATTAAGTTTATTGGATTAACAGAAAATATGCAATATGCATCATAACAGAATTAGACAGGTGCATAAATGTGGGCACCCCAACAGAGATATGACATCAATACTTAGTTGAGCCTCCTTTTGCTCCTTTGAGCCTCTAGACGCTGTCCTCCTATAGCCTCTGATGAGTGTCTGGACTCTGGATGGAGGTATTTCTGACCATTCTTCATACAAAATCTCTCCAGTTCAGTTCAATTTGATGGCTGCTGAGCCTGGACAGCCTGCTTCAAATCATCCCATAGATTTCCGATGATATTCAAGTCAGGGGACTGTGACGGCCATTCCAGAACATTGTACTTCTCCCTCTGCATGAACGCCTTTGTAGATTTTGAACTGTGTTTTGGGTCATTGTCTTGTTGGACTATCCAACCCCTGCGTAACTTCAACTTTGTAACTGATGCTTGAACATTATCCTGAAGAATTTGTTGATAATGGGTTGAATTTATGCAACCCTCGACTTTAACAAGGGCCCCAGTCCCTGAAGTAGCCACACAGCCCCACAGCCCCACAGCATGATGGGACCTCCACCAAATTTCACAGTAGGTAGCAGGTGTTTTTCTTGGAATGCGGTGTTCTTCTTCCGCCATGCAAAGCACTTTTTGTTTTGACCAAATAACTCCATTTTTGTCTCATCAGTCCAAAGCACTTTGTTCCAAAACAAATCTGGCTTGTCTAAATGAGCATTTGAGTACAACAAGCGACTCTGTTTGTGGCGTGAGTGCAGAAAGGGCTTCTTTCTCATCACCCTGCCATACAGATGTTCTTTGTGCAAATTGTGCTGATTTGTAGAACGATGTACAGATACACCATCTGCAGCGAGATGTTCTTGCAGGTCTTTGGAGGTGATCTGTGGGTTGTCTGTAACCATTCTCACAATCCTGTCATATGCCGCTCCTGTATTGTTCTTGGCCTGCCAGACCTGAGGTTTAACAGCAACTGTGCCTGTGGCCTTCCATTTCCTGATTCCATTCCTTACACTTGAAACTGACAGTTTAAACCTCTGAGATCACTTTTTGTAGCCTTCACCTAAACCAGGAGACTCAACAATCTTTGTTTTCAGATCTGTTGAGAGTTGCTTTGAGGATCCCATGCTGTCTGCCACTCTTCAGAGGACAGTCAAAGGGAAGCACAACTTGCAATTGACCACCTTAAATACCTTTTACCACTCATGATTGGACACTCCTGTCTATGAAGTTCAGGGCTTAACGAGCTCATCCAACCAATTTGGTGTTGCAGGTAATCAGCATTGAGCAGTGACAGGCATTCAAATCAGCACAATGACAAGGGGACCCACATTTGTGCACAGCCACGTTTTCACATTTGATTTAATTTCATATAACTAAATACTGCATCACTAAAAATCTTTGTTCGGAAAACACCGCAGTACTCAGATGTTCCAAGGAAATGAAAGACACACCACTGGTATCTTTTGTGTTGACAGGAGAGTCAATTATTATGCAGGCTGAGAGGGGTTCCCAAACTTTTTCATATGACTGTACCTCACTTTTGCTTTTGACACCCATCTCCAGATCACTTGTATCAAACTCAGAGTCCAAAAAGTCCGAAGCAGCGATAATACGTAAGACATTCATGGGGTATTTTGCTTTAGTGTCGCCTGATGTCACTGCCATTCTAGAGGCTGTTTGCTCTTCACTATTCATTCACTAGCAGGGAATCGAGGTGAACTCAACAAAGCTACATAACGTGCCTTCAAGCAAAGAGAGTCAAACTAAAATGTAAGGGTGAGTTTTGTTGCAGTTTACAGCTGATTACTGTCCTCTACCCCTGAATTTCAACAAAAGCCAACATCAACCCTGAAAGAGTTAATGTCAACTGCTTACTTCATAACAACAAGAGTTTGGTTTTAGTGGACTAAAAAACCCAGCCGAGATTCTCACCGCTTTTGACGGTGACAGGGATCCTCAGGAACGCACCCAGCCTTGGCCCAACTCTCACACACTCCCTCACAGAGACAAAAAAGCAACCGGTAATAAAACAGAAATGGAAGACTGTGTTAAAGAATAATAAATGAAATATAACAATGCACAATACAACAATCTCACCCTAGTTTCCTTCATGGAGATATACAAAAAAGCACAAATTCACCAATAACTAACAAAAACCCCAAACGGCGAAGTCCATGAAAATGGCAACTGATGAAATGATGGAGGTAGACAGTCCAGAGATCAGCAGGCTGTATGTGAATGTAAAGATCAGTCCTAACTGTATTTCCAGATGAGAGGGTGACGTGTGAATAGGATCAGGAGCGCGCCTTTCTTCGCAGGACGACAACAAATCCTCAGACAGTCCTCATGCAGCAGGAAGACACCAGACGGTCCATACACACACACACAGGAGACAATCCCGGACAAAACAAGAACCCACAGGCATTAAAACGGGTAGGCAAATAGACTGGCAACTCAAGACATGAAACAACAAAAGCCTTCCCCCTTCCTCAGTATAACTTGTGCTCAGCAGCCACTGCACCCTCAGCAGATGACCAATCAGAGCCATTGCAGGGACTTCTGGGAGTTGAAGTTTTCATTACCCAGTCGCACCACTACAACCAAAAACGGAAACTTTTTCCACGTTGACGTGAAGTGTACAATGTGTGAAGACTTTAGTCCAAATATCAAATACACACGTGCGCTTTTATTCAAGAATATAACCAAAGAAAAAAAAAATGTGATTCGATAATACCGCATAGTTATTTATCTTACTTGCTATTATTTCGCGTCTCTGAGTGTGAGTGGTGCGAGTTGGGTGCATTCCTGGAATCCCCACCCAAAAAAATAAACAAATCACCCTCCCTATGGCGGTGTGAATCTGACCACTACAAGTATCTTCCAAAACTGGTTCAAGGAAGGACAATCGATGAACTGGCGACAGGGATTAAAACAGGAAGGCAAACGGACTGGCAACTCAAGACGTGAAACTACAAAAGCCTTCCCCCTTCCTCAGTATAACTTGTGCCCTGCACCCTCAACAGACGACCAATCAGAGCCATGGCAGGGACTGCTGGGAGTTGAAGTTTTCATTCCCCAGTAGCACCACTACAAGGTTACGTCTGCTGACCCTTAGTTAGCAAACATTTATCAGTTGTATTGCTTACAGAGATCATTACTTGTCTTATTAGTAACTGCCTAACCCTTGAGACGCCAAATTATGGATTTGATTACAACTTAAAGAAAATAACGAGTAGGAAACTATTTAATAATACAGGAAGCCCACATCATTACTTGATGTTAAACAACTACATATATTTTGCTAATGATAGGATTTAACTTGTCGAGAGGTTTACTTACCTTGGCAGTGACATTCATGTCACTGGTGACTCCTCCTGTGAAGTCAATAGATGGATTGGGCGAGCATGAGGGGTCATGAGGTCACTGGAAAGGGCTGTGTGGCGCTCCTGATATCTGCAAAAGGACGAAGGTCCAAGTCTTTAGAGTCCTGGTGCTTCCTGTCTTGCTATATGGTTGCGAGACATGGACACAATCCAGTGACCTAAGATGAAGGCTGGACTCCTTCATGTGTGTCTCTTAAGAGAATCCTTGGGTACCGCTGGTTTGACTTTGTGTCACTCATGTAGTCCCGAATGAGGCACATCACCTGCATTGTGAGGGAGCGACAGTTGCAGCACTACTGCCATGTGGTGTGTTTCCCGAGGGTGATCCGGCTCGTGAGATCCTCATTGTTGGGGACCCGAGTGGCTGGACCAGGCCAAGGGATCGCTCACGTAACACCTGGCTGCGGCAGATAGAGGGTCATTTCCGGAAGGTGGGACTGGATCACGTGTCTGCCTGGGGGGTTGCCAACCGGGATCCCGAGTTGTTTCGTCATGTAGTGGGTGTGGCAACGTGCTGTACCAGAGCAGGCTCCCCAACTTGACTTGACTTGACTTAGGATTTAAAGTTAACAGAGCAGAATACAAACCCTGAATAGCCATACCTAAACTGAGCATATGAGGGGGTTACCCAAAAATAACCGGAATCTGTACCTGCCGCACAATCTTGACTTAGCTGAAGAGAACTCAAGTCAAGTCATGCTTATTTTACATAGCACAGTAGCACAGCTCCGCCCACGTAGTAGCAAAACAGGACAGCAAGGAGCATAGACATAGAATTACTAGACGCCGCATGACCAGCAGCATCTACGTCAACGTCGCCGCCATATTGCGAGTGGCACAGCTGTGGAGTGAAGTAGTGGATAAAGATGCCTTACGCATGTGCTGCTTGGGATTGTACAAACCGCTGTACGCTCCAAACCAGATCCTGGGGAATTACATTTCATAGGCAAGGCTGAACAATTGTTTTGGTTAGATCTGGCCATTAGAAAATCCCGTTTTATAATCTGAACTTTAGCTACGCCAGGCTAAGCTAGCAAAGCTATAAAAAACATACATTTGATTCCAGTCTGTAACAGCCGGTGTAGTTTATGATACTTGTAAAGGTTAGCTTTGTTTTTTTTTTTATTCAGTTTTATTCTCTCAGCTGCGTTCACAATCCCAAACCTACCCAACAACCACCCCCCCACACCCCCCCACCACATTTGCCACTACTGTTTTCACATAGACATAGATGAGCTATAACAGAGGTAACCTGTCCTTTGTATGTAAGAGCCAGTCATAATCTGAAGTTTACCTCTGTTATAGCACGTCAATGTGAAAACAGCAGTCTCAAATGCGGGTATGATCGTGAATGCGGCTGAGAGAATAAACAAAAAAACAATAAAATAAAAAAATAAAATAGTAAGAATAAATGCAGCTCACTTCTCAAAACGGACTCGTCTGGGATCAAACCCGTGATTTAGATTACCAGTCAATAGCTGATACCGTTTCCCCCACCAAAGTGCTCATAATAAATGCGTGTCAATGTCGCACCCTAACGCAGGTTGTTTTTCTGCAGTTATATTCTTGAACTAGCAAAATATCCGCGCTTCGCAGCGGCGAAGTACTGCATTAAAATTTTTATTAAGAAGAAAATTAAACATTTTTAAACTGAGGGAAAATATACCAATAATTATTTGTTAAGGATCTCTTTGTATACCACATTGTCAGTTCGGCCCTCCGGTTGTAATATGACCAAGCTGTGCGCTGAGCTTACTCTTGAGCATGCAACGTACAGTTGGCCATGTGAACAGTAATCTTGTCTCAAATCTCACAGCTTGGATTGCTGCTGTCACAATCGGTTTGAGTTTCATGGTTTGTTTCAATTACGACAGTATTTGCAGGACTTGTGTTGAAGAGACATTCGGCATCTGTCATGCGTTGTAAGCATACAACCGGTTTCATCGATAACTTCACATCCAGCTTTTGAGAGTTTAAACATTCATAAACATCAAAGTGTGCACTACTGAAATCGTCACCTGTGAATCTAAGATGTTTAAGAGGCATTGGCAGTTGTCGAAAGGTGTAAAATATTTGGCCATTTCGGTACACTTGAAAGCGACAACCGAACAATTCAGCGGCAGCCATCAACTCACATGCAGAACCATAGGTGAAGGGCTTAAGCATTTCACTCTTCTAGTGCTCCTGTGTAGTATAATTATCTCCTGTACCGTCATCAGTCCACACCTTGAACCTGTCCCAGTCATTCAATACATAAGACACAATGTTCCTCCGGATATCAAGAGTGAGCCTGATATGGCCGTGCAATATGTAACAAAGAGAATGGAAAAGGCAGGTGCCATCTCCGGGCATGGAAACCACTTGGTAAGTGACAGTTCTTTGATCGATGGTGATCACCTCGGTAGACATGTTAATGGTGGGTACGGTTGGAATGATAAAGGAAATGGGTACCTGAACAATGTAAAGTAAGTCTAAAATACCTACACAATAACTATAATTGTAATAAACAAACAATAAAACAACGGATAAGCCCAGGATTAAATTAAAAGGCTGTAGTTATCAGCAGGAAGACGTGAATCCCGTGGCGAAGCAAGGAATGGAATGTAGAGACCGGAGCGACGGACAACCTTATATAGGCAGGCAGCCAACAACGTGTGAGGCATTGGGATGGGGGACCCAACGCCACCTCACACAGTGACTGAGCTGCAGGCTATGGACGTATATATGTACATAAGTAGGATTCAGTTAGCATTGGGAACCCGCGTACCAAATTTCTTGAAGATGGGCCCATAAGTAACAAAGACTGCTGAAAAGTTCAATATGGCGGCCGACAGTGGCATCATACCACTGAAATAAGTACGTACATTGGTTTTGATTAGTGCAGGGAAGCCGCCTACCAAATTTCGTGAAGATGGGGCCATAAATAAGAAAGTTCAACATGGCGGACGTTGTCGACCTTTATCGACCGTTATGACCGTTACATGTAGAATTTTGAAATGAAACCTGCGTAACTTTTGTAAGTAAGCTGTAAGGAATAAGCCTGCCAAATTTCAGCCTTCTACCTACACGGGAAGTTGGAGAATTAGTGATGAGTCAGTGAGTGAGTGAGTGAGTCAGTCAGTGAGGTCTTTGCCGTTTATTAGTATAGATAGAAGCGTACTTGTTCTGTTATATTTGTACTTTTGTGAAAGTGTTTCTTTGATATTTGGACTTCAGGCTTCACACCTTATACACATGTCGTAGATTTAAGAAGGACAGTCCTTGGGTGTGTGTGGGAACTGTTAACATTTGAATCTGATGATTGTATATAGCACGGGACTAACCTGTCTGTACTATTCTGTCCTCTGCATCTCCTGGAGTTGAAAAGAGATACCAACATGCAGCAACATGTGGACACTGGCCAAGATCGGAAAAAAAAAAAAAATAAACGAAGTCACGTCATGACTACAACCGCAACAACGTTTTCAGAAATGTACAATACAGGTCATAAAATGAATTTTTCCAAATGTCATGTATATCTAAGTCTCTCTTTTTTTGTCAGAGAGGCTTTGACATTATGGATCAGAAGCCGCATACTAATTCAGCGTGAGCAGGAACACTCAAAACTGAATAAAAAACTGAATAAAAAAAATCTTATCCACAGTCATTCTTAGTCACGCACAACACTCACATCCACGTCCACAGTTTTCCCAGTCTCGTTCACGCACAAGATCTGACATGGTTTTCAAATAAAGATGGGGTGTAACAAAACAAGTTTGTACCTACCACGTCTTTATTTGAAAAAGGCATCACTTGTGGAAGCTTGAACATGAGAGAATAAAACCGAAAGAAACAAAAAAAATCGACAAGTACTATAAATTTACAGATGAAAATCAAATGTATGTTTTTATTGTATGTTATAAACAATAAGAGTAGCTCACTACTCAAAATGGTAAATTTGGGAAGCAGCTGATATCAAAACTGCGACCTCTTGATTGAAAGGCAGCAGTTCTTAGCATTGCACCACACAAGCTGCCATATCAACCGCCTTCCGTAACCTGCTTTCTTTTTTCTTCGTTTAAATTCTTGAATAAAAGTGCACTTGTTTTGTTATACTTGTACCTTTTGTGAAAGTGTTTATTTCATATTTGTATTTCAGGTTCCACACATTATACATTTCATGTCTTCATTTTGTCAATTATTAGTAATACATGAAAAACGTTTCTGTGTTAACAACGTTTTTACAGAGATTGTTGATGACACTGAACACACATGAAATGTATGTATTCTAAATAACGATATACTTTTTTACCCTATAAAGCTCCAGCACTTCACTCGAAGATAAACACTGAGCACTGAGAAACTTCTTTGCAAATTGAACTGGGGGGATGGAATAGCCGGTTGCTTGCTGCTTGTCCTAATCGGCACATTTACAGGACAAAAGACGCTGAGGGAGAGGTGCGAACGGATTTAAAGTGGGCCGGATTTTCGAGTTTTCTCATAGGCTCTGGTAATTCTAGTGTTAAAAGTTAGTGGGGGTGGAGCATAGTTGCCTATAGGTCCCTAATGTTAATGTCCCCTTTGGGTGCCTAATGTTAAAAATGTAAATCCGTTTTGTGTCACGATAATAGAAAAGGGTACTATTCGTCCGTGCCGTCCGTTTAGTACACAAGTGCCATTGAAAGTGTTTTTTCTTTTTTGTAAGAAGCCTAATATGATCATATTTGTGTCCCATGTAAGCTCACAGTAAATACAAGTTTTTAATACGTCTGGATCTTACCTTTATAACTGTGGATGTAGCTTAAAACTTATAATTTGAAGCCCTTCTCCTTTGTAGTTCCTGACGTTTGGCACAATATTTGAATATTAAGTCAGGGCAGTTCTTGAAGCGTTCAGGTGAAAAGCGCCATAGCTACTCCATTTTCACATCAGCACCAAAAGTGAAGCAGCTGGCTGAAGTGGAATCCGAAGGAAAGTGTGCATACAGCAGGGGTGGCCAACTCCAATCCCGGAGAGCCACACTAGCTACGTGTTTTCATTCTAATTATTTTCTTGATTAGTGACTAGTTTTTGCTACTGATGAACTATATTTAATTTATTTGCTACTTAAGACTCAGACCCTTTAAATCAGGGCTGAGCAACTCCGATCCTGGGCAGAAGTTGGGAGCATGAGCTGATTGCGCATTGCCGCACCCATCACACAACGAACCACCTGGATTGGGACCCGAGTGCAGTGGATGACACCTCAGCCCGTGGTTTTGAAACCTTAATTGCTTATTTTAGTTTTAAACCGCTGTAGTTATTGTTTTTACTGCTCCATATGAGCAATAAAATGCAAATGACAAAGGAACCAGCAGTTCTACATCTAGTTTGTCTCCACTTCCGTCCGTGTGTATTCATCATTTGCTATTTAGTTTAATGAAGTATTCAGAAGGAAACTGAAGAGAAAGTAAAGAACTTCAAATTATTTGAATGATACATGAATCATTAGAAAGAAAAAAAAAAGAATCTATGATTTAAGAATGAACTGTTAAAACACTAACAACCAATAAATGAAATAAGATCAGTTATTGGGGAGGACTGACTTCTAATTAAGCAACGGGGTTGGAACAAAAATCTGCAGCCACTCCAGGTTTGGAGTTGGCCATTGAGAAAGAAAAACTTAAAACATTAACTTGCATTCCTTTATGAGGAA
>JANRMT010027041.1:15224043-15240800 GCA_026402145.1 Polypterus bichir lapradei | reverse complement strand
GATGGGCTCCAGGTGCTTCCTGAGGAGCCTCCGCCGACACACCCCCGTGTGGCGGAAGCACCAGCTGTGTAGCCGGAAGTCCTCCGGGTGTTCCTGCTCCTCTTCCCCCCAGCACTTCCTGGTGTGGCGGAAGTGCTGAGGTCCAGGGCTCCCAAGGCATTGGGGCGCCCCCTGGCGGTGACCACGGGCCCCTACAGGGTTGGGCTTCCAAGCCCTCTACCTGTGGCCCCAACACAACCAGGGCGGTCGCCCCCTCATGGTCTGGAGGAGGCACAAGCCCTCCTCCGGTCCTCCTGGGCGTCCCGGCTGGGTACCACCCTCAGCCGTCCACCACAATAGATAGATAGATAGATAGATAGATATGAAAGGCACTATATAACAGATAGATAGATAGATAGATAGATAGATAGATAGATAGATAGATAGATAGATAGATAGATAGATAGATAGATAGATAGATACTTTATTAATCCCAAGGGGAAATTCACATACTCCAGCAGCAGCATACTGATAAAAAACAATATTAAATTAAAGAGTGATAACAATGCAGGTTTAAATAGATGCAAGTATACATATAAATGACCGCTCTGTTTCCAACTGTGTGACACAAATGGTGACTGTGGAACCAGCTTGTAGGTGAACTAACTTATTACGTTGCCGGTCAAAATTCGCATCACATATTGCATGTCCAACGGGGAAAAATACAAAATGGCCTCGCGAAGTACAAAGTTTTCCTAAAAGTGAAGCGGAGCTTCACCGTGTGCTCTTCTCAGCGGGGGTGCAGCATAATGTTCTCCACGGCTTCTCCAGACCCTTTCACATCAGTCACATGTGCTGAGGGTGAACCTGCTCTCATCTGTGAAAAGCACAGGGTGCCAGTGGTGGACCTGCCAGTTCTGGTATTCTATCGCAAATGCCAAGCAAGCTCCAAGGTGCCCACTAGAGGACGTCGGGCCCTCAGGCCACCCTCATGAGGTCTGTTTCTGATTGTTTGCTCAGAGACATTCACACCAGTGGCCTGCCTGCCTGCTGGAGGTCATTTTGTAGGCTCTGCCAGTGTTCATCCTGTTCCTCTTTGCCCAAAGGAGCAGATACTGGTGGGTCCTGCTGATGGGTTAAGGACCTTCTACGAGGGGCCCTGTCCAGCTCTCCTTGAGTAACTGCCTGTGTGTCTCCTGGAATCTTCTCCATGCCCTTGAGACTGTGCTGGGAGACACAGCAAACCTTCTGTCAATGCCATGTATTGATGTGCCTGCCATCCTAGAGAAGCTGGACTACCTGTGCCACCTCTGTAGGGTCCAGATATGGCCTCCTGCTACCAGTAGTGACACAGAGCATAGCCAAATGCAAAACAAGTGACAAAACAGATGAGGAGGGAAAAATGTCAGTGGCCTCCTTCCACCTGTGAAACCATTCATTCCTGTTTTGGGGGGCATCTCATTGTTGCCCCTCTAGTGCCCCCCTCTAGTGTTCATTTCATTAAACTGATTAACAAGCCCCTCTGCTACTGAACTGACCTGATCAACAGCCCACAAGTGTCATTGACTTGATGCTACACTCTCATTTAAAAAGTTGTCCTTTCATTTTTTGATCAGTATATTATCACATTTATCCAAAACAGATTTAGTTCCTACCAGAAGAACCTCTGTTTAAAAAAAAATAGCAGACAGCCATGATTTAACTTCCTGCAGACCGTCAGAGAGGGATGAAGATGGAAGAGTTGGATAATCAGGCTTAGTAGCCAGATAGAGCTGGGGTGAGGGGGGTCATTAGAATAACAGTGAAACTGAATATCAAATTTCCTAAAGATTATGACGAAGGGGCAGAAGATAAATAATTAACAGAAGGGGATACAAGGCACTCCAGCCACCGTAACTGCACCACTGCACTCTGATCACAATCCAGGTGGTTCGGAGTGTGGTGGGTGTGGCAACACACAACCTCAACCTGTCACACTTGTTCCCAAATAGACCCCAAGACTGTTTTTCTCGAAAATATGTTGACTTCTTTTGTAAGTTGCTTTGGATAAAAGCATCTGCTAATCATAGAAATCTCAATATTGGTAAACCCAACTTTGTGTACTTCGTGCTGTGCGTTCTCCATTTGTTTATCCCACAACCTGTCTGGTGTCACGCGTGCACGTCAAAGAGGTCACCTTCTGGGCTCATCCGAGGTGAGCAATACCACCCTGAGACACAAGGGGCCACTGTTGCTAATGGTGTCATCTCTTTTTCTGCCCATAATTCCAAGAAGATGCCCAGTGAGGGCAGCTGACTCCACCCCTTTCCCGGTCAGATGACTATCCTGTAGCTCCGAGTTAGTGACTCATCTGAACTGACCTCTCAGACGGACATCTCTTTTATTGAGAAGAGGCCCTGCAGCCTTATCATTACTGTGCTCATCTGTGCCAGCGACTGCCATTTCTTTTGCCCCTGATAATAAGAGATGACCCAGTTGGCACCCAACATTTATTCTTTGGACCCGTTTTGTGTGTTAGGTTAATCTAAGAGACTCATCAGTTTCATAATGTCTGGCTCACTTGGGCCCATTGAAGATGTGAAGAGACAGCACAAGAGCGCCCTCTCCTGTTTTAATACTTTTCATCAGCAAATTTTCATAAATCAGTTTTTTAAACCTATGAACAGCCAGATTTGTTTTTTTTTTTTTTAAACATCTGTCGTTTTCTGACCATCAAATTGGATTTTGAATTTCAGGGCTAAATTAATGACAGATTAAGGAAATTTTAATGGATCTGCGGAGTCAAAGCGGCTGGTCGAGTGGCGCCTGCAAATTTCGTACTCTAATGAATTGCCTTCTTTAAAAACCGGCTACATGAACGAAGCAGATCTGAGAGCTGGCAATTTATTTTGCAGACACCGACCCCATTCCACAAATGTTATCCTTAATTTGCTGTGTCAGTTCATCGGAAGGCATAATGAGTAGTGAGCTATACAATATTAAGAACAAGCGAGAAGGCCTGCAACCCGTTTTTTTTTTTTTTCCTCCCGAAAAAGCACTCACATTAACTGTAATGCTTCTAGCGCTTTAAGATGTAAAATAAATAATTCACCGCAAAATCTGAAGCTGCTTGGATGATAGTAAAAGGAACAATAAGGTAATCCAATTAAATGTCCTGACAGCTTAGCTCAGTACTTTACATTTTGTAAAGCATATGGTGAGCATCAAGAGGATTGACAGTCGACGGGGCATTGAAGAAAGCAGAATGGCTTACAGGCTCTTCTTACTGTGGGACTTGGTGACATATTGTAAGATGGACTGGCACCCCATCCAGGATTGTCTCCTATCTCGCACAAGATGCTGTCGGAATAGGCTCCAATCCTCAGATATCCTGAACTGGGTTTTATGCAGACGCCAAAGGCCCTAATTTCAATCACTTCTGACTGTGATGGCTTTCCACCTCACTTTCTGTGTAAATGTCATGCATCAGCTGGAATGTATGTGTGTTTTTATGTCTTGTGAAGTATAGCAGCCCGGACACACACAGGCAGACACTGGTTTAGCCATCACCCACGTTTATTTACACTATTTACAACTATTTATAAAAGCTAAGTGCACCGCCACCAAACCCCCCAAAGTCTAGGCTCTCAATAGCCACTTCCTTCACAAAGTCCAGGCTCTCACTAGCCACTTTCTTCACACAAAACACACGGGCCTCTCCTCGCCTCGCCTCGCCTCCACTGCCACAACCTTCTTGTCGTCCTCCTCCTCCTCCTCCTCCTCCTCACCCAACTCCAGCCTTGATTGCACGGCGGCGGCTCCTTAAGTAGGTAGCTGATTGGTGACCACACCCAGCCACCTGCCACAGTCTGCACAGCCCAACTATGCAGTCGTCACTGTGGTAGAAATTTAAACCATGTAAATAATCAAGCTGAAGAACCAACAACAACAGTTATTTCTCTAGCACGTTTTCATACAAATGAGGTAGCTCAGAGTGCTTTACAAGATGAAGATTGAACAAGATTAGGCAATGGTAAGTAACAAAGAATAAAGTATGGTCTAAATGCCAGGAGGAGAGATAAGAACAAACAAACAAATAAAAAAAAGGAGGAAAAAAAAAAAAAATCTGGAGGGGTCCCGAGACCACCCAGCCCCCACTGGCCATTCTACCTAACATCAATGATCTCAATCAGTCCTCATGGTGTTCAGGCTTCACGTGGAAGAATTTGGTGATGAAGGTCATGTGGATATCTGGCCTTGCATCCATCAATGTAGGGACTGCATGGTGCCCTGATCAGGCGGTGGTGGCACAGATCGCCACCACAGAAAATCGGAAAAAGCACAGCAGAGAAAGTAGGGGTGAGTACGGATTGTGGAGTCATGATAAAAAAAAATAATTCTCAATGTATACACAGAATATCAGGGTTACACTAAAATGAAGTTATGAGAAGGCCATTCATCCATTATCCAACCCGCTGAATCCGAACACAGGGTCACAGGGGTCTGCTGGAGCCAATCCCAGCCAACACAGGGCACAAGGCCAACCCACCGCAGGACACACACAAACACACCCACACACCAAGCACACAGTAGGGCCAATTTAGAATCACCAATCCACCTAACCTGCATGTCTTTGGACTGTGGGAGGAAACCCACGCAGACACGGGGAGAACATGCAAACTCCACGCAGGGAGGACCCGGGAAGCGAACCCAGGTCTCCTAACTGCGAGGCAGCAGCGCCACCGTGCCGCCCTATGAGAAGGCCATGTTAAAGTAATTAGTCTTTATCAGTTTTTTAAAGTGCTCCACCGTATCAGCCTGGCAAATTTCTATCGGTCGGCTATTCCGGATTTTAGGTGCCTAACAGCAGAAGGCCGCCTCACCACTTCTTTTAAGTTTAGCTCTTGGAATTCTGTGCAGACCCTCATTTGAAGATCTAAGGTTACGATTTGGAGTGTAAGGTGACAGGCATTTTGAAATGTAGGATGGCGCAGATGATTGACGGCTTTGTGAACCATCAGCAGGATTTTAAAGACAATTCTAAATGGCACAGGTAACCAGTGTAACGACGCTCAGACTGGTGTGATGTGCTCGGATTTTCTTTTCCTAGTTAAGATTGTGGCAGCTGCATTCTGCACTCGTTGTAACCAATTGATGTCTTTCTTGGGTGGTCCTGAGAGGAGTGCGTTACAGTAATCTAGTCGACTGGTGGTTTGAGTCCTACCTATTTATTCAGATCCTACCACCAGGCAAACATGGAAGGGCCCCTCCAGGATCAGTGTTGGGCCCTCTCCTCTTCTCCCTACATACCTCCACCTTGGGCCCTATCATCCAGTCCTGTGGTTTCTGTTATAGGTGCTATGCTAATAATTGGTGTTGCTGGGTCTCATGGGACCATGCCCATCTAATCAGATTAGTAGACCCATCCAATAATATTCTTTCATATAAAATATATATGCATATTTGTAGATTCACAGAGAAATGAATAGTGGATTTTTTTGATTGCTAGGCGCCCTTCAAGTGAGTAAGATGACATACTGTACTCTAACTGGTTAATCTGCGTGGACAGTAACTCAACATTAGCTTTGGTAAGATGTTGTGCATGTGTCCAAAGTCACCACTGTGGACCATTATTAATTACAAAGCACAGCTAATCAATTTCAGAAAATAGGTAATGTAAGGGAAGGGCGGTAGCCCAACCCGGCTGGAGCGCCCAAGACATGGAAGAAGGGGGGAAGTCATCAACTTCAGGGCACTGCCTCCCACTGAACATTAGTTGGTAGCTCCCCTTGGTTGCAGCGGTGTCCTGGATTTCCACAGAGCATCATGGGACTTGGAGTTATTTACCTCAGCCCTTTTGGGTGCCAGGGGTGCTGCATGGACTGAGGATCCCTATAGTATGGAGTTTCCACCTCACCTAGAAGTGCTGACCACATGTGCAGAAGATCACAAACACCTCCGGGACAGATAGAATAAAAGGTGCTGCTTACCTCACAAGGATGAGCCAGAGTCGGGATAAGGAGGAGGAGGAAGAGGAGAAGGAGAAGGCTAGCAAGGAGAAGCGGAGGAGATAGTGACCTGGAAATGAAGGAAGAAAAGAGTTGTGCTTGTGCTGTACTAGTGATTATTTTGTGTACTTGTGGCTACAGAGGTGGGAAATGCTTATCACGAAGAGTTTCCCATGAATAAAAGACTCCTTTGCCTTTTTAACTTGTGTCTATACGTATTGTGTTGGGTGTTTGGGGAGCTAGAGTGCCCCCTGGTGTCCACAATATTGGAAAATGCTGGATGGTTCCCCTACTCCTTAAACGCATGGGCTACCTGATATCTGACGGGAAGATCCTCATACTGACAACAGAGTTTAGCTACCAAGCAGTAAGTACGAGGAAGATGCCATACAGAATATGAACTGAATAACATGTGCCAAGTTCAATCAAAGTGGATTAACAAAAGGTGTCACCCATTTCCGGTTAACAGCCCACGCCGACGGTCCTCTCACCTCTCATTGGTGTGAACATCTGGGCAAGTGCAATTCTTACCAAGTCGTACTGAACAGATGTTGAGGGAGCTCCGTATGGGACACATTTTTTATTCTGATCTCAGGGAAAACATGGGGGTTGGTGGCAGGATTGGCACTCCAGGCACTGTAAAAAAAAAAAAACTAACACTGTCCCAGTGCGGTGCTGAGGTGTCACCCATTGCAGGGTTGCACTCGGGTACCAATCCAGGTGGTTCATCGTGTGGTGGGTGTGGCAACGTGCTGTAATCAGCTCATGCTCCCAACCTCTTCCTCCTCCTCCTCCACCTCCTCCTCTTCCTATGCTTTGCTACATATGGGCGTGGTGTCCTGCAAAAGCCACGTTGTCTGTCTTGCTTTACACATACGTGCTGTCTGGCTTGGTGATGCACTGTTCTGATGTTGAGTGTCTTTACCATTTGATTAATATTCTAAAACTTGCAGCATGTTGATTGGCCGGTCTTATTGTTTTTTTTGATGGCTTCTTTTTAATGCTGTTCTTCAGTTAGCTCAGTTGTGTTATGTCGTGTGGCTAAGCAGTAGAGTAAATGAATAAATAATGAAATAGCCAGCTCAGTCTCTGTGGGTGGGTGTGCTCATGTGGCTGCGTAACGTTGGTGGGGTAGTATAGACAGAGCACATCTGCACGTGAGGGTATGGTCTGTCTTGATTGCTCCAAGGCAGTGCACCCATGGAGTCATATAAGGGGGAGCCGGTATGAGACAGGAAAATAGAATGAAAGAACAGGAAAAGAATGGAGACAGAAGGTAAAAGGTGGAAAGAAGCAGGCAGAAGCGAGAAAGAGAGAAGGCAGTCAGGCAGGAGGAAGTCCCTTGGGAAGTGTGTGGCCGACACTCAGGGGCTGAAGGAGACCACACCAGCTGAGCGACCAGGGAGCTGGAGTACAGGGCTGCTCGATGTAGCGACTCACCATATAAGTCAGAGAGAAAGGCAGCAGGAGCTGCATGGGAAACGGAAGGCTTGTTGTGGCATCCCGCCGGGGAGCCAAGGACTGTGGGGACGTGAGCCTGGCAGTGGGAGTCGGAGGTTCAGTGTGGTGCCCTTGCCAGGGCCACTGATGGCTACAGGGGCCTGAACCTAGGAGCGAGATGTTTCGCCGTGGTATCCTGCTAGGAACCATGGGCTGCTGGGAAATGAACCTGGTGGAGAAGGTTGGCCTCACTGTCGGTTAGGCATCTCCAAGGTCCCGATTGGGGGGTAAGCTGAAGAGATGTCTACTTTAAAGGGACGCACCGGGGAAGTGATTTTAATGGACAGCTTTCTTCTTGGGATTTTTAACCACTGTGGTCCATGGCCGGCCATTTATCCTGGCCAATACCCCCAGGTCACCAGAGGGAGCTCTCCCTGCAACATGGAGATGCCCCGGGTTCCAGCAGAGCATCATGGACTTTGTAGTTTTTATAAACAGCCCTGCTGGATACCATGGGGACCACCAGGAGTCGCTGTAGGGAGGCTTGGGGAGTGCTACGTACCCTATAACCCAGAAGTACGTGCTGGTCACATGAGCAGTAGGAATGACGTGCTTCCGGGGTGAAGAAAAGGACTTTGTATCTGACCCGGAAGTGATAGGGAATTTCATGGACTGTATGGTGGATTCACTTCCGGGTCAGGAGATATAAAAGGACGATGGGAAACCCAGACGAGTGAGCTGAGCTGGGAGGAAGGGTGGCTAAGTGTCTGGGAGAGGAGGATTGTGGATTAATTAAAGTATTGTAGGAGTAGTGTGGATTGGTGGGTGCTGGGTGCACATAATTATTATAATAAAAATAATAAATATTGGACTTTTACCTGGTGTTTGGCGTGGTACCTGAGAGTTCAAGGGAGCAATAGCGCCCCCTACTGCTACACCTTGTTTTAATGAACTATAGGTTGGACTTGTTTTAAACCTCCTCATTTTGCACTGTTTTTAGGATTATTTTTTATTGACAATGATGATACACTACACTATTTGGGCACTTTTTTATTGATTGATTTTAATAAAAGAACTTGTTCACTTTTGCAACTAGCCCTTGGCTGGATACATTTGTCCTCATCTGCGCGGCTCATCTGGATTACGGTATCTTTGGTGGTGGGTTCAAGAGGCTCCCAACGAAGAGTGAGCGCATGGAGCTGACCTGTCTGCGTGAGCAGACTGCTCTGTGGATGTGCACTTGTCTGCTGCCCAACTGGCACCGACCTCCCATTACAAATCATCTCTTCCAACTAGTTCTTGATTGATTAGAGCATTGGCATGGCTGCTGTTCATGTCTCTCTATTATAAAAGAACATGTTGAGATGAGACGAGACTATTGCCAAGAGATTTTTTCAAGTCCCACCCTCCTCTCCACCATTTCCGGTTAATGACCCACGCCGACGGTCCTCTCACCTCTCATTGGTGTGAATGCTTTTGACAGACACAGATCCTGCTCTCTCAAAACTTGTAAATTTTTACATTTTCCTCACTTTAAGGTCGCAATAAAAGAAGACGTATTATGTCCAAATCTTAATGAAGAATTTCATCCCAAAGGGTTATCAACAGAAGAAATGAGTACACGGGCAATCCTAGCACTGAGAAACAATGAAGTCAAACGAATTAACGTGAAAATTGTCGATCAGTTACACAGCAAATTGGTTAAATGCGTATCAGTAGACTACGCTGAAACAGTTGGTGGTGATGGTGCAGAAGATGAAAACATCAACTTACAACATCACGAAGAATATCTACAACCGTTAACACCATCTGGTCTTCCATTGGCTGAATTACTGTTGAAAGAAGGATGTATCGTAATGTTATTGCGTAATTGATGTCTGAGTGATGGGCTATGCAATAGGACAAGATTAGTTGTATTCAAAATTGGTCAAACAATTCTGACGTGTCAAATTCTAACAGGCGACAAGAAAGGTAATGTAGTACAATAGACATTAACATCAGACACCAAAGGAGATCTTGATATGCCGTTCGTATTAAAACGTTAACAGTTTCCCGTTAGAATAGCTTTTGCTATGACAATTAACAAATCACAGGGACAAAACATTCGAAAAAGTTGGTTTATTTAATAGAGAAAAAGAAATGGAATTCACTTATGGTCAGTTATACTGTACGTTGTGTTGTCACGATGAAAGTCCAAACACGCAATCAAAATTCAAAGTGATATTGACGACAAGTTAATTCCAAATATTGTTTTTACTCAAGTTTTACAGTAAAAGTGTAAGTTTAAAAAGTATTTGCATTTTAATTTGAAAGCCAAACAGAACGAAAACGTATAACGCAACGAATACCTCTAACGCAACATGAAACATAATTTTCTTTCAATTTATTACGTTTTTCTATTTTTTACTATGGTTAATTACTCGCTGTAATGTAAAATAGTTAGTTCTATTAAGCAACATGTAACAATTTCCATGAAAATAACAATCTGTTTAAATTGTACACCCGCTTCCCCATACGTGAGCGGCAGAGCCGTGAAGTGACTAGCGCATAGTGCCTGCAAGGGGGTTGTGAGCGAAGCGAGCAGGGGGCAGAGCCCCCAAGTAATCTTTTAAAAAAGCGCAATTCATAATTCATGACAATACCACGAAAGTGCGAAATGCGATGTAGTGTGATGCGGAAATTAGCAGGACCTCTTCTAGAAAAGTACCCAAATTGCAAGTATCCAGGATATGCAGGATGTCATAACTCACGTTGATGCCATGTCAGCCATTTATCATTTGCGATACATATTTTTGTGCATTACTATGGCCTACAAATAAAATGTGAGTTTCAGTGTTTGGACAGGAAGTGTGAAATTAACATAGAGGTATCATCATGAAATCCCTTACCGGTTTCCAGGTTAGAGATGAAAAATTCACTTTTCTTTCCTTCCGATTGGAAAAGTCGCTGATGATATCTTCGTAGTCTGAATGCAATGTCTTTTTCTATAGGTAGGAGAAGCCAACCCAGCGACTAATAGGCTCTACCTATTTTAGGAAGGGATTATACTGGTGACATTTTTCAGGCAGTGAAGGTAGACTATGGAATGTTTTCAAAGACGTACATGTACGGAATTTGACCGTGAAGAGGGATTTTAAAAGGGTTCCTCTTAGAAGCCTCTCAAATAGATGTGTGAAAAACTATTTGCCCCCTTCCTGATTTCTTATTCTTTTGCATGTTTGTCACACAAAGTGTTTCTGATCATCAAACACATGTAACCTTTAGTCAAATATAACACAAGTAAACACAAAATGCAGTTTTTAAATGATGGTTTTTATTATTTAGGGAGAAAAAAAATCCAAACCTACATGGCCCTGTGTGAAAAAGTAATTGCCCCCTTGTTAAAAAATAACCTAACTGTGGTGTATCACACCTGAGTTCAATTTCCGTAGCCACCCCCAGGCCTGATTACTGCCACACCTGTTTCAATCATGAAATCACTTAAATAGGAGCTGCCTGACACAGAGAAGTAGACCAAAAGCACCTCAAAAGCTAGACATCATGCCAAGATCCAAAGAAATTCAGGAACAAATGAGAACAGAAGTAATTGAGATCTATCAATCTGGTAAAGGTTATAAAGCCATTTCTAAAGCTTTGGGACTCCAGCGAACCACAGTGAGAGCCATTATCCACAAATGGCAAAAACATGGAACAGTGGTGAACCTTCCCAGGAGTGGCCGGCCGACCAAAATTACCCCAAGAGCGCAGAGACGACTCATCCGAGAGGTCACAAAAGACCCCAGGACAACGTCTAAAGAACTGCAGGCCTCACTTGCCTCAATTAAGGTCAGTGTTCATGACTCCACCATAAGAAAGAGACTGGGCAAAAACGGCCTGCATGGCAGATTTCCAAGACGCAAACCACTGTTAAGCAAAAAGAACATTAGGGTTCGTCTCAATTTTGCTAAGAAACATCTCAATGATTGCCAAGACTTTTTGGAAAATACCTTGTGGACTGATGAGACAAAAGTTGAACTTTTTGGAAGGCAAATGTCCCGTTACATCTGGCGTAAAAGGAACACAGCATTTCAGAAAAAGAACATCATACCAACAGTAAAATATGGTGGTGGTAGTGTGATGGTCTGGGGTTGTTTTGCTGCTTCAGGACCTGGAAGGCTTGCTGTGATAGATGGAACCATGAATTCTACTGTCTACCAAAAAATCCTGAAGGAGAATGTCCGGCCATCTGTTCGTCAACTCAAGCTGAAGCGATCTTGGGTGCTGCAACAGGACAATGACCCAAAACACACCAGCAAATCCACCTCTGAATGGCTGAAGAAAAACTTAATGAAGACTTTGGAGTGGCTTGATTGCAGTTATTGCTGCTAAGGGTGGCCCAACCAGTTATTAGGTTCAGGGGGCAATTACTTTTTCACACAGGGCCATGTAGGTTTGGATTTTTTTTCTCCCTAAATAATAAAAACCATCATTTAAAAACTGCATTTTGTGTTTACTTGTGTTATATTTGACTAATGGTTACATGTGTTTGATGATCAGAGACATTTTGTGTGACAAACATGCAAAAGAATAAGAAATCAGGAAGGGGGCAAATAGTTTTTCACACCACTGTATATACTGGAGAATATAACTTGACAAATCCGCTCATACGGGACATGCAGACCTCAAAAGCCCCACCAGTGGCTGCAGGTTTTCATTCTCAACCTTTTCCTAATTAGTGACCTGTTTTTGCTGCTAATTAACTACATTTTATTTGACTCGCTCTTGAAGACTCAGACCCCTTAACTGTGTCTTTTTCCTTAATTAGCAGCCAAACAATCATGAGATACAAAACAAGACCAGCAAACTTTTCCATCTGAAAATAAAAAAAAAAAGATGAGGGTCTTATGAATGTTGATCTGCTCAGGTCCCCCAAAACATTTTGACAGAAAAGAGAAAATCAACAATTTCAGAAATGTCTGCTATTGCACAATGAGAGCAGCAACAAGCAATGGAATTACAGAACGGGTTTAATTAACAACAAGAATCAGGGCCTAATGAAGCAACTTGTTGGAGTTTGAGGCCCTGACTTAGGTGGTCTTCTGTTGGCTCCCTCACTTCACGTTTCATTTCTGTTTGGGTGCCATTTAAGGAAAGAAATGAAGCAATTCAGGGGTGAACAGTGAAGAAATTCAGGGGAATAAATCTTAAAAAAACAAGTCCATCAAAATTAATTCAAAAGAAGTTAATTAGCAGTTGTCACACACAACGATTAAGGGGCAGCTAAAGGAAACTACAAGACAGGGGACTAAGACAACGTATTAACACCTCTCACTTTATTTTAACATGAAAAACGAACAGCAAAATCCCATGGCACCTTGAATTTGTTTCATCCAGACGTCCAAGCCGCTCCCGTATTATGAATTCACCTCCGGTCACTTACAGATGACATCACCACTGTCCCAAGATCCTCCATGGCATCCTCCCAGCATTCCTACTTCTGTCCCCTATCTCATAAATTCATCTGTGTCACCACCGTTCTTTGTCAATTTGTACTTTACAAACCTGACCGTTATTGAGAATTCTCTCAACCTTTTACTCTGGTTTACTGGATACGGGGACGGAATCCCCAACCCTTAATCTGTGTGTCTGTGTTCACTAATTAAGAAAAGGGTTAGAATGAAAACCTGCAGCCACTGGTGTGGCCCTCCAGGACCGGAGTTGGGGACCCCTGGTTTAGAAGATGGGACAGGTAGTATTATTACAGCAAATGTATTGGTGTCCATACCAACATCTAATTTTAGATAAGAGGGTGCCCTGAAGGCATCCTATTACTTATGTAATATTTATGGAATGAAAAAAGTTATCCAATACCAACTAAGTGGCAAAGTGTGAAAAAGTGGCTTTGAGGATCTCCTGCCATTCTTCTCGGCAGATCCTCTCAAGCTCTGTCAGGTTGGATGGAGACCGCCAGTGGACAGCGACTCGCGGGCGTCACAAGAGGTGTTTGATTGGATTGGATTTAAGTCTGATCTTTAGCTGGGCCTGTGGTATAGCGCAGGGGTCGCCAGCTCCGGTCCTGGAGGGCCTAACCAGTGGCTGCAGGTTTTCATTCTAACCCTTTGCTTAATGAGTGACCTGTTTTTGCAGCTAATTAACTTCTTTTGAACTCATTTTAATTGACTTATTCTTGAAGACTCAGACCTCATCATTGTTTCTTTTTCCTTAATTAGCAGCCAAACAATAATGAGATACAAAGTGAGCCAAAACGACTGGTGTCCATCATACAACATCTGAAAATAAAGAAAGGTGAAGGTCTCAGGAATGTCAATCTGTTCAGGTCTGCAAAACATTTTAACAGTACACTTAGAAAAGAGAAAATCAACCATTTCGGAAATGCACCACAAGAGCAGCAACAAACCACAAAATTAAAGAACAGGTTTAATTATATGACAAGAATTGGCACCTCATTAAGCACCTGGTTGGAGTGAAATTTGCTGGAGTTTGAGGCCCTGACTTAGTTGGTCTTCTGTTGGTTCACTCATTTCACATTTCATTTCTGTTTGGGTGCTGTTTAAGGAAAGAAATGAAGTAATTCAGAGGAACAAATCTTAAAGAAACAAAATTGAAAGTTAATTAGCAGCACAAACAGGGCACTCATTAAAAAAAGGATTAGAATGAAAACCTGCAGCCACGGTGGTCCTCCAGGACCGGACTTGGCGACCCCTGATATAGAGGGTCTACGGCTCAGATGAAAGGCCAGTTTTTTTTAAATAGATAATCGCCGGACTCACAGTTTAGAGAGGGGACATAGTAGTGTGGCCGGAACAGTTCCCGGGTGCTTCGTGATGCGGTTGGTCCTCGCCTATGTGCATAGGTGAGGAATCGTCTGCATCCGTAATTGATGCCGGGAAGGGCTAATCGCCACACCTGAACCACGTCCCCATAATCTACAGTACAAGCACGAGTGTGGGAAGGAGAAAATGGAAAAAAAAATAAAATGAACGGAGGTTACAGGAGAAGAAACGCAGCTGAAAGCGAGGGAGTGCGTGAGAGAGAGAGAGAGAGAGTGCAGACTTGCTGATGTTTGCAGGAAGCTGGGAGAGGAAAGCCTGTTGTGGCGAAATCTTAGAAAAAACAAGCAGAGTCTTCAGAAAGGCAGTCAGAATTTAAGACTTTATTGCACAGCATAGAAAACAATTGCAAAGCACATAAAGCCTGTCTCAATTCATGAAGTGACCCCGAATATATTACAATTCTTATCTCCAAATGCCCCCCTTTTCCAGACTAGTTTCCCATCATCTACTGTATAGAGGTTGTTCCCACTCAGCACCTCTACCCATAACAATCACTTGATGCTCCAGACCTTCTCAGAACAATATTCATGCCCCTGAAGACATCCCCATAGCAGTCTTCTTCCCGATAAACCTTCTCATAACAATGTTTTTGCTGGTAGGACATATTTGCCATCTGGCGATAAGCATCACCTGATTACCCCTCCTTTCATTCTCACAGCCTAATCCTGAGCTGTTAAGATCGATGGCCTTTCAGTTGTTAATCAATTTTAAACTTAACAATTAAGATGAGATCAGAAGGCCGAGCTGGGAAAGATGTGCAGCAGGTTAGGGTGATAAAGGATAAAAACGGAAACGTACTCACAAGCGAGGAGAGTGTGTTGAGCAGATGGAAAAAGTACTTTGAGAGGTTGATGAATGAAGAGAACAAGAAAGAGAAGAGGTTGGAAGATGGGGAGATAGTGAATCAGGAAGTGCAATGGATTAGCAAGGAGGAAGTAAGGACAGCTATGAAGAGGATGAAGAATGGAAAAGCTGTTGGTCCAGATGACATACCTGTGGAGGCATGGAGGTGTTTAGGAGAGATGGCAGTGGTGTTTTTAACCAGATTATTTAATGGAATCTTGGAAAGTGAGAGGATGCCTGAGGAGTGGAGAAGAAGTGTACTGATGCCGACTGCAGTAACTACAGGGGGATAAAATTGATGAGCCACAGCATGAAGTTATGGGAAAGAGTAGTGGAAGCTCAGTTAAGAAGTGAGGTGATGATTAGTGAGCAGCAGGATGATTTCATGCCAAGAAAGAGCACCACAGATGGGATGTTTACTCTGAGGGTGTTAATGAAGAAGTACAGAGAAGACCAGAAGGAGTTGCATTGCGTCTTTGTGGACCTGGAGAAAGCAAATGACAGGGTGACTCGAGAGGAGCTGTGGTAGTGTATGAGGAAGTCGGGAGTGGCAGAGAAGTACGTAAGAGCTGTACAGGATATGTACGAGGGAAGTGTGACAGTGGTGAGGTCTGTGGTAGGAGTAACGGAGGTGGAATTATGTCAGGGATCGGCTCTGAGCCCTTTCTTATTTGAAATGGTGATGGACAGGCTGACAGATGAGATTAGGCAGGAGTCCCTTTGGACTGTGATGTTTGCTGATGACATTGTGATCTGTAGTGAGAGTAGGGAGCAGATTGAGGAGACCCTGGAGAGGTGGAGATTTGCTCTAGAGAAGAGAGGAATGAAGGTCAGTAGGACCACCAAGACAGAATACATGTGTGTGAATGAGAGGGAGGTCAGTGGAATGGTGAGGATGAAGTGAGTAGAGTTGACGAAGGTGGAGGAGTTTAAATACTTGGGATCAACAGTACAGAGTAATAGGGATTGTGGAAGAGAAGGTGAAGAAGAGAGTGCAGGCAGGGTGGAGTGGGTGGAGAAGAGTGTCAGGAGTGATTTGTGACAGACGGGTATCAGCAAGAGTGAAAGGGAAGGTCTACAGGATGGTAGTGAGACCAGCTGTGTTATATGGGTTGGAGACGGTGGCACAGGAGACAGAGCTGGAGGTGGCAGAGTTAAAGATATTAAGATTTGCATTGGGTGTGACAAGGATGGACAGGATTAGAAATGAGGACACTAGAGGGTCAGCTCAGCTGGGACGGTTGGGAGACAAAGTCAGAGAGGTGAGATTGTGTTGGTTTGGACATGTGCAGAGGAGAGATGCTAAGGATAGAGCTGCCAGGCAAGAGGAAAAGAGGAAGGCCTAAGAGAAGATTTATGGATGTGTTGCGAAAGGACATGAAGGTGATGAGTGTAACAGAACAAGATGCAGAGGACAGAAAGATATGGGAGAAAATGATTCACTGTGGTGACTCCTAACAGGAGCAGCCGAAAGAAGAAGAAGAAATGATTACTTGTTGCACTAGCATCCTGTAAGGCTAAGGCTAACATAATAGGCGACTGTGCCAGTGAGCGGGCAGTGCACAGCTTCACTGATAAGGGCCAAGCTGTGAACAACCGTGACACAGTGCTACACACTTGAGAGAAAGAAGGAAAAAGACAAGCCTTTAACAATTGCTTCTTTAAGCTCACTCAT
>JANRMT010027041.1:15198282-15214031 GCA_026402145.1 Polypterus bichir lapradei | reverse complement strand
CTTACAGATGACGTCACCACCGTGACCACCCAAGATCCTCCATGGCATCCTACTTCCGTTCCTCATCTCATAAATTCGTCCGTGTCACCACCGTTCTTTGTCAATTTGTACTTTACAAACCTGACCGTTAATGAGAATTCTCTCAACCTTTTACTCTGGTTTACAGTATACGGGGACGGAATCCCCAACTCTTAATCTCTGTGTCTGTGTTCACTAATTAAGAAAAGGGTTAGAATGAAAACCTGCAGCCACTGCAGTTGGGGACCCCTGGTTTAGAAAATGGGACAGGTGGATTACGGCAACATGAATTAGACGATCTGCAAGTCTCCAACTTTAAAGCCTTACAATATCTACGTACTTCTGACATATCACCTATGTCCATATATTCAATCTCTTTTTGCTGTTCGGTTATTTCACAGAGTAATAATTTCCGTTTCTTAGAAATCGCCTTAGTTAATGGGTGAGCCTCTCTGGCAGGGTCCTAAATTGGTTTGAATCCTACCTGGCAGGTAGAAAATTCTTTGTTAGTTGTGGTAATCACAACTCAAAGACACATGATATCCTATATGGTGTTCCACAAGGCTCTATCCTGGGTCCGCTGCTCTTCTCAATCTACATGCTTCCGTTAGGTCAGATTATCTCAGGGCACAACGTGAGATACCACAGCCATGCTGATGACACACAGCTGTACTTATCAATAGCACCTGACGACTCCGACTCTCTCGATTCACTAACATAATGTCTTACTGGTATTTCTGAATGGATGAATAGTAATTTTCTCAAGCTAAATAAAGTGAAAACTGAAATTTTAGTGATTGGCAATAATGGATTCAATGAGGTTATCAGAAATAAACTTGATGCATTAGGATTAAAAGTCAAGACGGAAGTAAAAAACTTAGGGGTAACTGTTGACTGTAACCTGAATTTTAAATTGCATATTCATCAGACCACTAGGACAGCATTTTTTCACTTAAGAAACATAGCAAAAATTAGACCTCTTATATCATTGAAAGATGCTGAGTTATTAATTCACGCATTTGTTTTCAGTCGACTAGATTACTGTAATGCACTCCTCTCAGGACCACCAAAAAAAGACATAAATCATTTCCATCAAGTGCAGAATGAAGCTGCTAGAATCCTAACTAGGAAAAGAAAATCCAAACACATTTCTCCAGTTTTGATGTCACTACACTGGTTACCTGTGTCTTTCAGAATTGACTTTAAAATTCTGCTTATGGTTTATAAAGCCTTAAATAATCTGCTCCATCTTATATATTGGAATGTCTGATACCCTACATTCCAAATCATTAACTCAGATCCTCAAATGAGTGTCTCCTTAGAATTCCAAAAGCAAAACTTAAAAGAAGTGGTGAGGCGGATGGCCTTCTGCTGTAATGCACCTAAAATCTGGAATAGCCTTCTGTTTCTTTTTCCAGTTTCTTTGTGGTGGCGGCCTGCACCATCACCACCTACTCAAAGCACCATGATGCTCCAACATTGATGGACTAAAAGCTAGAATTCTACATGACCATCATCATCAAGTCCTTCCGTGAGAACCCTAAATACAAAGAGGACTGTTTCATTTATGTAAGGTAGAATGCCCAGAGGGGACTGGGCAGTCTCATGGTCTGGATGGTCTGGAATCCCTGCAGATTTTATTTTTTTCTCCAGCCGTCTGGAGTTTTTTTTTTGTTTTGTTTTTTCTGTCCTCTCTGGCCATCGGACCTTACTCTTATTCTATGTTAATTAATGTTGACCTATTTTATTTTCTTACTGTGCCTTTTATTTTTCTATTCTTCATTATGTAAAGCACTTTGAGCTACATTTTCTGTATGAAAATGTGCTATATAAATAAATGTTGTTGTTTGTTTGTGCTAATGCGATCTTTACATTCTTTTTTTGATACTTTCGACTTTTACTACTTTCATATTCTTTAACTTGCTCTTCATGTTGCTTTATTGTAGTATTTCCCTCTACTTACCCTTTACCTGTTTTCCCTCAAGGGTAAGTGTACTCATCAAGTTCGTTATCGGGTTGGTCTACTGTTGCACTTTAAAATGAACACACACATACACAGCTATACGCATCGTGGGAAACAGGCCGGACACAGACACGCAGACATCATTTTGTCACCCAACACACGTTTATTTACACTGTTTACAAAGGTGGAAAACACACACAACCCAGTGCCACTGCACCAATCACCCCGAAGTCCAGGCCTCTCTTCAAAATGCCTTTACTCTTCAGGCCACCTCTTTCCTCCCCTCCCGAGCTCTGTCCTCTTCCACCCGACTCCAAACCCGAATGGAGGGAGGCGGCCCCTTTTATACACACCCGGATATGCTCTAGGTCCCTCCCGGCAATCTTCCACCAGCACTCCCCAGTGTGGCGGAAGTACCGGCTGTGCCTCCGGAAGCACTCCGGGTGTCCCTGATCCTCTTCCCCCCAGCACCCAGGGCTCCATAGGCATCGGGGTGCCCCCTGGCAGTGACCACGGGCCCCTACAGGGTTGAGCTTCAAAGTTCTGTACCCGTGGCCCCAAAAGCCACCAGGGCAGTTGCCCCCTCGTGGTCTGGAGGAGGCGCAGGCCCTTCTCCGGTCCTCCTGGGCGTCCCGGCTGGGTAACAGCCCCAGCCACTCGCCACAGCATACACACAGACCCTAACCATAACAGTGCCCCATGAATGACACACGCACATTGAAAAAACCTTTAGCACTTTAAACCACACAGTTGCTTTAGGAATAACACAGCCTGTCACTCAGCACTTCAAGAGACTTACTTATTATCAGCACAAACAACATACAATATTTTAATGATATCTCAGACCTAAATATTACTTTTGGTCTACAAGAATACATTTAAACATACAAAGACTCAGCACTCTTGACTATAGGGCTATTTATCAGCCAAGAATACCTTCTTTACGTACTGCTCCCTACTATTGGGTGGAGCTCTCACTCGCAGCCTTAATAAACCTCGCAGCACAGAGGTAAATGCAAATCTCTGGCTGCACTAGATGCTCAAAGAAATCTAACTTATTATTTCAATCACTCTATTAAGACAAAGCATAGAAAGTTAAAAGCAGCATGGTATTTATTACAAGAATAATAATAATACCACTGGAATAAAGAATAATAGAAAACAGGTACTGATAGGAAAGTCTGAATATATATAGTCTTTAAAAAAAGCTTACAAAAAAAAGTAGAGATGACAAGGATGAATGTCCCAGGGAGGCGTTTGATTTAGCAATCGATGTTCATGATGCTTTTCTGACAACCAGTGACGTCTTTGTCCGTTCTTCTTCCTCCCTCCTTCCTTACTTCCTTACTTCCTTACTTCCCTACTTCCCTACTCACTCCTCAGACGAGGTACAATTCTAAAATTGTACCAGGGGTTTTTTGCAAGATGTGGCTGTCAATATGAGGAATTAATTCACTGTCCGTTTTCCCAAACAATAAAATCTTTTATGTTCTCTGAGGTGTCTGCAGATCTTCCTTTCCCAGGCTGTAAAATAATTAGATGTCCATCCATAAAGTATCAATATCCTTAGGTATCGGCTCAGTCTTCCTTTCCCAGGCTGTAATACCAATTTAGCACTATGCTGTGAACAACCGTTATAAAAGCGAGGTGCAAGGGAAGAGGATATGCCTTTTTATTATAATGCCTTCTACATTTGAATTCATCTTGTTGGGATTGAGCAAAATATAATAAAAATATAGAGAATAATTTGTAGATTTTATACACCTTAGCACATGTGTATCGCGCCAACGTTTTTGAACGTCTCTATGAAGTCTTTTATTTCTGACCCCGATTGGACCTACGAGCTTTTCAATTTCATTTGGTCCGGGCTGATTATTACTTTCCTTATTTTCAGAAATTGCACATAGATTATTATTGTTCTTTTTTGCCTTCTTTTCTCTCCAATGCTTTCGTGTCTCTTTTCGACGCGCTGCTCTTTCTTCTTCGCTTAGTCGTTGACGTGCCATCTAGAATGTGTAACATTTTTAAGAGCTGAGAGCACGTGAAGTGTGTCAGCCAAAAGCATTCACAACTACTGAGAGGTTAGATGTCCGTGATCTTGTTTTAAATTGGTTGTTCTCACGGGACGTCAAAGTGTCTTTCCAAGAAGGTCACGTCTCGACCCAAGATTTTTTTATATAATAGAGAGGTATTAAAAATAGATTTTCGAGGGGTTTTTAAGATCATAAAAAAATTACAAATCCTAAGCAGTCTAACAATGTCAAACCGCATCTGGGCGGCCGGAGAGGTGGTGCCATGCACAAGATAGGCCTATGAGGAGAACAGGCACACGCCGTCACTGCTCATGCTTACCACGCGGTGAGGGACCATTACTTCGTCAATATAAATCCTTTCTTCCTCTGTGACAGTTTTATGGGTTTATTTACAGAGGTATAAACTTAATAGAATAATTTGTGAAGAATTAGTGCCCTGGGTTTGTTTCCTGTCTTGCACCCTGTGTTGGCCGGGACTGGCTCCTGCAGACCCCCGTGACCCTGTAGTTAGGATATAGCAGGTTGGATAATGGATGGATGGAGTGAATGAGTCTAAGAAAAACCATAAGAAATTTCGCGCTTGGACCGCAAAATTTTAAAACCGTTTCTTAGCGAGCACCTATGGACCAAGGGTAACCTACAGTCCAAATTTCAAGTCCCAAGTCCTCATGGTTCAGGAGATTCCATGAAGAGTGAGTCAGAAGTATGTGGATTTTATATATATTTATATATATACAGTGGGTATAGAAAAGAAGCCCCGCTTCGAAATATTCCCATTTATTTGCTTTACAGCCTTAAATAAACACACAAACCAATATTTTTTCCCACTTTTACTTACTCAATGCAATCTCTAACATCCAAGTGAAAGATATCGCAGCTACAGTTCTGAAGAATTTTAAAAAATAAAAAACAAGAAATACTGAGATGAATAAAGCATCACCCCCCCCCCCTCCTAAACTCACTCAGGTGTCAGTGCCCACCATTTCCATTGCAGACCCTGGTTTCTGGCTTCCTATCACCTGTGATCAGTTGTAATGAGTGGGATTAGTGAAGCTGTTCCTGGAGCATTCATTCCCTCTGCTTGGTGGTGCAACTGACAGCAAACAACTGACTATGGGTGGCAGGCCACCTTCAAAAGATCTCGGGGATAGAGTTGTGGACAGACATAAGGCAGGGGATGGATACAAGAAAATCTCAAAGGCTTTATCAATCCCAAGGAGCACAGTAAAGTCATAATAATGAAGTGGCAATTTGTCCTTCCAAACTGGATGGAAGAGCAAGAAGGAAACTGGTAAGAGAGGCTACCGAGAAGCTAATGGCCACTTTGAAGGATTTACAGGATTTTATAGCAAAGAGTAATGGTGTGCATGTGACAACAATTTCACAAGCGCTCCACGAGTGTGACTTGTTCAGGAGGGTCGCAAGGAAAAAGCCACTTCTCAAGAAAGGCCACATGAAGGCTCGTTTGAGCTTTGCCAGAATGCACCGTGACGACTCTGATGCCAAGTGGAAAAAGGGCTTATGGTCAGATGAGACCAAAATCCAACTATTTGGCCTCAATACCAAACGGTACACCAATGCAGCTTACCATCCACAGCGCACCATACCTACAGTAAACTAAACTACAGTAAAGCATGGAGGTGGCAGCATCCTGTTGTGGGGGTGTTTCTCTGCCGCAGGGCCTCATTAGGGTAGAAGAAAAATGGATGGTGTGAAATCCCATCAAATTCTTGAGAAAAACCTGCTACCCTCTGCCAGAAAGTTGAGGATGGGCAGAATGTTCACCTTTCAACACGACAACGACCCGAAGCACACAGCAAAATTGACCACACAGTGGCTGAAGGAGAAGAAAGTGAATGTCCTCGTGTGTCCCAGTCAGTGCCCAGACCTAAATCACACTAAAAGTCTGTGGAAAGACTTGAAGATAGCAGACCACCAACGCTCACCATCCAATTTGACCAAACTTGAACAGTTAAACTGTAAAGAAGAGTGGGGGGCAAATATTGAGTGGGCACAGTCTAGATGTGCAAAGCTGATAGAGAAGAATCTCAACAGACTCAAGGCTGGCATTAAAGCAAAAGGGGGTTTAACAAAATGACATTGACATGGGGGGGTGATCCTTTATTAATCTCAGTAGGTCTTGTTTTTGATTTTTTATAATACTAGGGGTCTCAGCCCCCTGCTCGCTTTGCTCGCCCACCCCCGGGTTTTGTTTGCCGGATATACAATTAAAAAAGATTTGTAAGCTTCATGAGAATTGTTACATATGCATTATTTTCATTTTTATTTTAAAACTTTTGTAAAAACAATACTTTATTTCTGGCCTCAGGCGTGGTCACATCTCTTTCTCGCAGGACGTATAACGCTGCTCGCGTTGTGAATGGGGCGCGGCTGAACACACGCTAAGGAGATGCTGTCGGATCATCTGCTGTGTTTCTGTTGCTGGCGAGCTGCCTGTACTGCTTGTCGGCTGCCCGATCATTTCAAAGCCTGTACAGCAGCTGTCCTTTTTTTGCATTTGGCATCTCTGTCGCTCGCGTTGTGATGGGGGGGGGGGGAGGGTTAGTTTGGCTGAACGCACGCTAAGGAGAAGCAGTCTGATCATCTGCAGGCTTTCTGCTGCTGGCGAGCTGTGTGTTTTGCTTGTCGCATGTCGTTGTTTTAAGAGCTGGGAGCACATGAAGCGTGTCTACCAACAGCAATCCAACAGCTGCTAGGTTAGATGTCCGTGGACTTGTTTTAAATGATGGCTCACTGCCTTGTCTTGCATGACGTTGTAAAAACAATACTTTCCTTTATTTCTGGCCCCGGGCGTGGTGAAATCTCTTTCTCATGACGTATAACGCTGCTCGCGTTGTAAAGGGTGGGGCAGCTGAACGCATGCTAAGGAGGCGTCAACTGCTGTCTTTCTGCTGCTGTTGTGCCGCTATCAGTCTTCCATGCTGTACTCCTCCCTCACTCAATCGGAGCTAACAGTCACTTAAAACAAAAAAGGCTTCAACCTGGCTGGGACGCTACAATACTCTGAAATTTTACTGCTTTCATATTCTGTACCTTTCTCTGCATGTCTCTCGCGCCATCGTTTGTTTGAGCCTTTCGAATTCCACTGCTTTCATAATCTCTTATCTGCCTTTTTTTCTCTCCAACGCTTTTTGCTCTCTTTTCCCCACGCTGCTCTTTCTTCTTTGCTTAGTCGTTGACGTTTCATCTCGAACGTATTGTCCTTATACACTTTATATGTGCTGAGAGCACAGGATCTGTGTGTGCTACGTGCCTTTACACGACTGAGTGTTATTTGATATTGTTTGTATGTCGCGGGTCTTTTAAATGTCTTCCGAGAACTTCCGAGAATAACACGTATCATCGCCCTGGTTTCCCTTTCCAGGATTTTCCTTAATAATAGAGAGATTTCTGAACTGTACCTATGATATCTTTCACTTGGATGTTATCGGTTGCATTGAGTAAGTGAAGCTGGGAAGCAATATTTTCTGTGTGTGTTTTCATTTAAGGCTGTAGAAAGCAAAGAAATGGAAGTATTTCGAAGGGGGGGGTTCTTTTCTATACCCACTGTATATATAGATTAGCAGCCAAACAATAACGAGACACAAAACGATCCACCACATGACCAGCTCACCTGTGGCCATCACACAATATCTGAAAATAAAGAGAGGTGAAGGTCTTGGTACGTTTGATCTCTCAGGTCACCAAAACATTTTGACAATGTTCTTAGAAAAAAACCAGAAAAATCAACCAAATTGGAAATGTCTGCTGTGGCAGAATGAGAGCAGCAACGAGCAATGGAATTAAATAACAGGGTTTAATTAACAGCAAGAATTGGCTTCTCATTAAGAGATTGGTGGGAGTGAAATTGGTTGGAGTTTGAAAATCCCAGTTTAGCTGCTCATCTGTTGGCTCGTTTCATATCTCATTTCTGTCTGAATGTCATTTAATGAAGAAAGGAATCAATTCAGAGGACTGCATCCTTAAAAACAGGGCTATTAATATGAAGGAAAAGAAGTTAATTAGCAGTGAAAACTGGTCACTGATTGGGAAAAGGGTGAGAATGAAAACCAGCAGCCACTGCGGCCCTCCAGGCCCGGAGTTGGACACCCCTGCAAAGTTTACAGTGTAGTGAGCAGGGCTGGCTTGGCATCAAGCAAGACTGTGGTCAATTAAGTGACTCTAACCGTCCATTTGAGTGGGCCGATTTAACTAGGAGGCTGTTAGTTCTTCACACAGTGGCAGTGTTTTTGGGACAGCTTTGTTCACATAGTGTCAGGCTGTGCATCATCACGAGAGCAGGTGCTGTGGTTGCCATGACGGCACAAGCCAAACCCCATAAACACTGTCAGCCTGGGCTGGGCCAGCTCATTCTGCAGGGGGGCATGGCACAGGGTACGTTCTTAAGGATTCTTGGTGAAGAATGGGATGTATTGCCAGCTGTTTTTCTCAAAGTAAACTAGACAGCCAGAAAACAAAGGTACTTGTGCCAAAAGGAGGATTGTGGGCAACATAGTGCAGCAAGTGAGAGAGAGAGAGAGAGAGAGAGAGAGAGATGGACTTGGAGATGCCAGTCTGGATGCCAATGCTAACCTGACTCTCTTCCTTGTAAGCACCACCGATGCCCGTGACGTTATAATTGCTGCTTCTCCTGCAGGTCTCCTTTTTTGCTTTCATAATTGTTGTTGTTTTTCTCTTTCACGTCATGAGTTGAATTTGTGGCTGAAGTGAAAGTAAAATTCGCAAAGACCAGAGAGATGTAGTCAAAGCAGAATCCTTTAAGAAGTAACTGGAGGAGATACTGGGACAGCTTAGCCATTAGCTAAACAAATGAGTGACAAGTGGGCTGAATGGTCTCCCTTCATTTGTCAGATATCTTCTAAAGAGTGTTAGGTGATCAGCAGCTCTAATTGGTTTAGCTTAACATTATTGGGGGTTTTCAGACCCCTTCGTTGTTGTCACATTTTCCTCTGTTGCAGCCTTGTGCTTAAATCAATTTAAATTCCTTTGTTTCCCTCATCAAGTGACACTCAGCATCTCAGAATTTCAACATGAAATCAGGATGGACATTGTTGAAAAAATATTAAAAATAAGACACTGAAATCTCACATTGATACAAATATTCTGACTCTTTCCTCAGTACTTAGTTGAAGCCCCTCTGGGGTCTTTGTGCGTGTTTCCTTAAGAGGCATTAGCTCTCCGGAAATGTGTTCTTTTGAAATTGCGGCACATTAAGTAACTAAACAATATAGTAATATGACAGAAAAGGCGATAATACTCCCATCGTGATTACGGTGGTACAAGAATCACATGAGAAAGAATATACTTTAGCTTTAGCTTACATTTACTGAAGGTTGACGCGGTTACAGACGGGAAGCATATGACAAAGTCACAAACGTAACTTCAACTTTAAATGTCAAATACAAACAAACTTCAACTTTAAATGTCAAATACAAACACTTTGAACTAAAAGGTGAATGTTTAGGGGGTTCGTCAGTCTCTTTGTTGCACATCACAACACCACACACCTGCAATTCATGGAGGCAAAGTCCTCTGTGAGGTCATCACGTGGCAACCTCTCTGAAGGTCTGAGCTGAAGACCATCTCGCGCCATGGAGGAGCTCCAGTTTGGAAAAACTGGCAACTGGGAGGGCTGTTGCGATCTGGAGGGCAACCCAAAGATATGAACCATATGCCAAGTGATGTGTTTCCTTTATAAATGAAATACATGAAGGCCTAATAATAATAATAATAAAAAATGCTACTACTACTACCACCTAGTAGTAGTAGTAGTGGTAGCAGTATTAATAATAATGAATACTACTACTACTACTGCTACTGCTACTGCTACTACTACTACTAATAATAATAATTAAAAAAAATTAATAATGAATACTGCTCCTAGTAGTACTACTATTACTACTAATAATAATAATAATAAAAATACTACTACTAATACCACTGCTACTAGTAATAATGATAATAATAAATACTACTACTACTAATAATAATAATAATAGTAATAATAATAATGAACACTACTACTAGTACTAATAATAATAATAATAATAATAAATACTACTACTAGTAGTACTACTACTATTATTACTACTACTACTGCTACAACTAATAATAATTAAAATAAAAATACTACTACTAATACTACTGCTACTGGTAATAATAATAATAAATACTACTACTACTACTAAGAACAATAATAATAATAGTAATAATAATAATGAATACCACTACTAGTAGTACTACTATTACTACTACTGCTACAACTAATAATAAAAATAAAAATACTAATACTAATACTACTGCTACTGGTAATAATAACAAAAATAAATACTACTACTACTACTACTAATTATAATAATAATAATAATAATAATAATAATAATAATAATAATAATAATAATAATAATACTAGTAGTAGTACTACAACTACTACTGCTACAACTAATAATAAAAATAAAAATCCTACAACAAATAATAAAAATAATAATAATAATAATGAATACTACTACTAGTAGTGCTACTATTACTACTACTGCTACAACTAATAATAATAAAAATACTACTACTAATACTACTGCTACTAGTATTAATGATAATAATAAATACTACTACTACTACTACTACTACTAATAATAATAATAATAATAATAATAATAATAACAATAATAATAATAATAATAATTAATGAATACTAGTAGTAGTACTATTACTACTACTGCTACAAATAATAATAATGATAATAAACCTACTTCCATTACTACTGAAAGTGCTTAATAAACGTACTTAATGTAGTAAATTCCAGGTCCAAATGAAGCTGAATGTTTATAAAATGAACCCGTCACTGTACCACATACACTTATGAATTCACCTAAACTTCATTTTGTCTTTCAGCGACAGCAGACCACAATAAGGTCTTCACTAAATCGGCGATGTCAACTGCCAATCAAATGAAGTTAATCTGAGCCGATTGCTTCTTTTGTATGCTTGCACAATTCAGCCAATCACTGACTAGTAAACCAGGGAGACTGAGTGTGCTGGTCACATTTATAAGCTGCTGATGTTTTGAAACAACTAAGCTTATTGTCAGATTGTCAGAATATTTTGACAATAATGGCCGTGATCCAGAAAGTGACAGTCAGTTAGATGATGTGGAACCTGTAGGCTCTGGTACTGATGAGGATAGCAGCCCCAGATGACAGCACTACATGGACATTCTGCCAGCCACTGAGAGCAAACAGTCACAAACTACCAAATGTGTTGTGTGCGACAAGCATGGACAGTGCAAAGAAATGCGTTAAATTTGGGGCATATGAGCTTCTAAGCCTCTGCAAGGTGCCATGCATCTAGGACTATCATTCAAAAGACTTTTAGTCAAGTTGCTGGTGAAAATAAAGTCATTTACAGTTGTTTTACATTTTTCACAGAGTTCTTGTTGATAAGAACTGTTGGTTTCTAATACATTTCTTTACATGTTTTATGAGTTTTGATTAGAGCTTATTTTCTATAATATATGGATAGACCAATGTTGTAATGTCCTAGTAATAAATGGTCCAGGAGTCAATGTGTTAATGTTTGCAGTACACAATGCAATACATACTGTAGTGTCTGTTATATGCTATTTAGTATGACATTCATAAAAGCAGTGTTAATATTTATGATGTGCCATCTGTTGGAATGACAAATGCAATGCATATCCTCTGTTATATGCCATATGGTATGGAATTCATGAAAACAGTGTTAACGTTTATGATGCACCATCTGTTGGAATGATGAATGCAATGCATGTGTCTCACATGCCATTTGGTATGGGATTCAGAAAAGCAGTGTTAAAGTTTGCAATGCACCGTCTGTTCGAATGATAAATGCAGTGCATACTGTATGTCTTTGTTATATGCCATTTGGTATGGGATTTGTAAAAGCAGGATTAATGTGGGTGAAGTGCCATCTGTTGGAATGATAAATGCAGTGCGTTTTATTGCTACAAATGGTTGTGAAACGCCATCTCTTGGAATAACAGACACTAATCCTTATAATAAAGTAGACAGTGAGCTTTAAGGATCTATCTTTCATATTACCGCCATATTACACTATCAGTGGACACTTTGTTCTCTATCAATGCTGAGCAAATGATGTGCACCTTCACTTTTTAATTAGTTGTGCTGGAGAAGAGAAATTCGACAAGCTCAATGACTGTAGCCATGAGTTAACAGCCAAGTTTCATTCTGAACAGTTTAATGAATCTAATGCTTAATGTTATTCGCTTGGAGCCTCTCACTTCTTGTTTTCACCTCTTCAAACAGGAAGGCCAGCTATGAACCCAGGACTAATTAAGCTAAAGGGAGTTTCTTCTTGCTCAGTCGAGCAGGCAGGTCTCTTTGATTTCTATCACGGTAACAGCACCGGTGCTCTCTGTCTTTTAGTCCTCTCGACATAGACATTAATTGGCAAATCCAATTTGAAAATAGGATGAGTGATGGACTGGACACACCGTATCGCTAGTGCAGTCAGGATCAGGATGCTCTTTTATTAATAAAAGTTTTATTAATGGAACTTAATGGATCTTTACTGGATTTTGTGGCTCCTCATTGAACCATTGCTTGACCAAGCACCATTTCATTCTGGGAAATTTTCAAAGCGTATGACGTTGGTTCTTTTTGCATTGAAAAAAACGAAATGAAATGAAATCTTTAATGTATGGTATGATAGGCTACCTAACAGGACACTTGACAGATTAATAAAATCTGCACTTATAGTCTGTGTGACTGAGGCCTTCCAAAATCACGAGCCGTTGGTATTTCACAAATCTGTTACTGTCAATCCATGGTTATTTACTGTACAGAGCCTGCTACAGATCAAAATATATAAAGGGCCTTTCTTGAACCTTCATGTGGATATGTCTTTTGGGAACCAAAAGTGGTTCCCCTATGGCAGGGGTGGGTAGTGTTGGTCCTGGAGGGCTGCAGTGGCAGCAGGTTTTTGCTCCAACTCAGTTTCTTAATGAGAAGTCAATTATTGCTCAAGTGACATTTTTCTGCTACATTTTAGTGGTCTCACTTGTTAAGGTTCCTCACCCTTAATTGCTTATTTCAGCCTTTAACAGCTGCATTCATGATGTTAATGGCTCCTTATTAGCAATAAAGAGGCTAATGACAAAGGAGCCAGCAGTTCTCCATCTAACTTGTTTCCATTGACACCTGTGTGTGTTCATCATGCACTATTTGGTTTAATAAAACACTTAAAAGAAAAGTGTGACAGACTGATAACGATCCGCTGTAGGCTTCACATCATTTGGATGATATCCTTGGAAAGGAACAAAATCCACAATATAGGAGCCACACATTGCAAACTAACAAGCCATAAAATTAAATAAGTTGTAAGATTGGCAATGGTTTGTGTTATCGTGATATTCCTCTCTACTTACCCTTTACCTGTTTTCTTCAGGGATAAGTGTGCTCATCAGGGGCCTCAAGTATAAACAGTGCGTACGCACAAAAATGTTGCGTAAGTACGTTTCCACGTTCAAATCGCGATGTATAAAACCTAAACTTGGCGTAAAGCCAGGCACATTTCCACGGTAGCTCATACCCTGGCATACGCCAAGTTCTCTGCTCGGTTTTGCAGACTGGCGGCACCCAGCATCAAAGCAGTGCTACTGTTCCTATGTGGTTATCCTTTCTTTGTTAGATCCACATCCCTGACGCAGCTTTATAAATACACTGAAATTAACAGCATATTGTTTATCAGTTTAATGCATCTTATTGTAATTAACCAGTAACAATATAATGGTCCACGGAATGGTCAAACTATTCCAAATACCATAGCTGCTTTAGCGTTGTTACTCTCACTGCAACTTCTTCTTCTTCTTCTTCTTCTTCTTCTTCTTCTTCTTCTTTCAGCTGCTCCCGTTAGGGGTTGCCACAGCGGATCATCTTTTTCCATATTACTCTCACTGCACCACTCTGAGTATTTATATCATTGTATCTGAGTGTGAATCAAAGATCTACAGAAGCTGAGAAAGAGAATTCTCGGTATACAGCATCAAGCATACTCTGCCTCAGCCATGCACACAGTCTATTTGAACTGCTCTCATACGGCAAACGTTTCAGAGACTTTCCTGTACGGACCTTGTGGTTCAGAAACAGTTTCATCCCAAGAACTATAAACGCACTCAATCAGTCCATCAAGTGCTCCTTGAAGAACGCTTTGTACTTATAAGTACAATTACCTCACTGTAAACTTGCACTACAGTTATAATATTACACAACTTGCGCCACTTTATAAAGCACGTATTTACATATGATGACGATATCATTTTTAAGATGAAATGCAGCAAAATATGTTGATTATATTATATAGATAAAACTTTAAATTCATTTAATCTACATTGTTAATAATTAAACACGGTGTCTCAGCGCTAGCGAGGAGCTGGTGCCCCGTTGTTCCTACCTCATGCTGTACTCTTGCTGGTGCTGGTGCGACACTGGATGGATAGAATAATTTAACACATACTATGAAGATATTTCAATGTTCCTTAAAAGTTTTGAAGAATTGGCATTCTAAGCTTACAGATGGCTTAACGTCTATCACAGAGCTGATTGTATGGCAACTGGGTATTTGGAGAAAGAAAAGTAAGGACAGGAATTGGAGGTTAGTAAGCTTGAAAGAGACAGTACTGCTGCAGTAAATTATTTCATCGAAGGTCGTGCACGGCAAAGCAAGCATCTTGCATGAGACATGAACAATCACTGCGCCACCGTGTTCCCATGTTTAATAACCTGCTTTAACTCCTATCATCATGAAAAAGATATCACGTATACATCTCATTATTTAAATTAGTGTGGAAAATTTCAGGCCATTTGGACAATAGGAAGTGGGTTAAATATTAATTACAAGATTTGTACCAGACAACAAACAGGTGATATTAAAAGAAGCATGGTGAAATAAACAAACATTACACCGTTAATAATTTCTAGGAAGTTAAACAACTAATTTACAATTTATAATTTCGTTTTGCTATCAATCTGAATGTGTTGTTGCTCTGCACAGAAAACATCCCCACCTATCACTTGTACACTACACTGGTTCTGGTTTTCGCAGCATTTTGGTTTTCTACTTCCTTAGAAGGCTGGCGAACTTCAACATCTGTAATAAGATGCTGCAGATGTTCTATCAGACGGTTGTGGTGAGCGCCCTCTTCTACGTGGTGATGTGCTGGGGAGGCAGCATAAAGAAGAGGGACACCTCACACCTGGACAAACTGGTGAGGAAGGCAGGCTCTATTGTAGGCACGGAGCTGGACAGTTTGACATCTGTGGCAGAGCGACGGGCGCTGAGCAGGCACCTGTCAATCATGGAGAATCCACTGAACAGGATCATCTCCAGACAGAGGAGCAGCTTCAGCCACAGACTGCTGTCACCGTCCTGCTCCACTGACAGACTGAGGAGACCCCACACTATGCGACTCTTCAATTCCAGCCGGGGGGGTAAACGTTAACATTATACAAGATTTTTCTGTTACACCCATCTTGCATTCTCCATTTTTATCACTCTTTAATTTAATATTGTTTATTGCTGGAGTATGTGAATTTCCCTTTGGGGATTAATAAAGTATCTATCCTATCTATCTATCTATCTATCTATCTATCTATCTATCTATCTATCTATCTATCTATCTATCTATCTATCTATCTATCTATCTATCTATCTATCTATCT
>JANRMT010027041.1:15175679-15194589 GCA_026402145.1 Polypterus bichir lapradei | reverse complement strand
TAGATAGATAGATAGATAGATAGATAGATAGATACTTTATTAATCCCCAAGGGGAAATTCACATACTCCAGCAGCAGCATACTGATTAAAACAATATTAATTAAAGAGTGATAAAATTGCAGGGTGGAGAGTGCAAGACGGGTGTAACAGTCTATAATCTTGTATAATGTTAACATTTACCCCCCCGGGTGGAACTGAAGAGTCACATAGTGTGGGGTCTCCTCAGTCTGTCAGTACAGCAGGACGGTGACAGCAGTCTGTCACTGAAGCTGCTCCTCTGTCTGGAGATGATCCTGTTCGGTGGATTCTCCATGATTGACAGGAGCCTGCTCAGCGCCCGTCGCTCTGCCACGGATGTCAAACTGTCCAGCTCTGTGCCTACAATAGAGCCTGCCTTCCTCACCAGTTTGTCCAGGCGTGAGGCGTCCCTCTTCTTTATGCTGCCTCCCCGGCACACCACCGCGTAGAAGAGAGCGCTCGTCTGATGTCAGATGTCTGATAGAACATCTGCAGCATCTTATTGCAGATGTTGAAGGACGCCAGCCTTCTAAGGAAGTATAGTCGGTTCTGTCCTTTCTTGCACAGAACATCAGTATTGGCAGTCCAGTCCAATTTATCATCCAGCTGCACTCCCAGGTATTTATAGGTCTACACCCTCTGCACAGTCACCTCTGATGATCACGGGGTCCATGAGGGACCTGGTCCTCCTAAAATCCACCACCAGCTCCTTGGTTTTGCTGGTGTTCAGGTGTAAGTGGTTTGAGTCGCACCATTTAACAAAGTCCTTGATTAGGTTCCTATACTCCTCCTCCTGCCCACTCCTGATGCAGCCCACGACAGCAGTGTCGTCAGCGAACTTTTGCACGTGGCAGGACTCCGTGTTGTATTGGAAGTCCATTGTATGTTGGCTGAACAGGACCGGAGAAAGTACAGTCCACTGCGGTGCTCCTGTGCCGCTGACCACAATGTCAGACCTGCAGTTCCTGAGACGCACATACTGAGGTCTGTCTGTAAGATAGTCCACGATCCATGCCACCAGGTCTGAATCTACTCCCATCTCTGTCAGCTTATCCCTGAGGAGCAGAGGTTGGATGGTGTTGAAGATTTCTGAAGGATTCTGGGATATTCAGGTAGTTGTGGGTGAGTTTCACAGTTGATCAGAAAGTTGCTGGTATTAACAAAGGCTGATGAAGCACAAAACACAACTGTCCAGATCAGTCTGGAGTTAAAAGAGTAAGTAAAAATGGGGGCTTTTATTATTCTAAAACTGTCTTTGAAATATTGAAGGAGGCCAAATGAAGCTACAAGTGGTCACCATTGTAGACACTCACTTATTAACCAAAAGCTCGACCTCTGCTGTCTTTGAGAGAACTGCACAGTGGCAGATGCTGGAGGACTGTTGGGGAATCCGAGCTCATTGAGTTTCTCCAACTGTTATGAAGACTTTTATTTTAAAGGGTGGAAGTGATCTCATCATATAAATAACATAACCATTGTGCTTTGCCCGGGCCAGCTCAGTCCAAGCTGGGGACTCACCTGAGCTGGTGATGGACTCTGCTTTGGTATCTCAGGCCAGGAGAGCGCAGATCCAAATGTTAGCAAAAACACCTGGGGGCGCTCAGCATTAGCACAGAATTAAAAAGGCACGTTTGAGGTTTATGGAAATGTCTACTGGTGTCAGAAATTGCATTTCAGACAATCAAAACACCCGCACATCCTGAGTTCTCTTACTCCAATTTGGGCTCAGAGTTGAGTGCAAGGATGTGCCAGCTCATCAGGTACAAAGAAGGTGCCGATCTGTCACGAATTTTGAAGTGCATTCACTAATGGAAGGGCTGACTGATCTCTGAGAAAGTCTGAGTTTAATTTGAAAAACATCACAAGACATTTTGCTCTCTCTTGTGTTTGGTACTGCTAAAGAGTGCTAGTCTGTCAAAACAGATGAGGAGTATCAGAAGATACAGACGAATTTGAGATACCACCGGAGAAAAAGTCAAAAGTTTAAAGAGCTACACTGGCCAGAATAAATAATGCATACAACTCATCAGGCATTGGCATCCATCACAGCAGATATTTGGAGAACATGTGCCACCTCACTGCCCGCCAGTCTTGTGGAGTTAAGGGTTGTCACGGGGCTACGCTCCACACTCACAGATTAACAAGTAAGGAAAGTGGATTCTTCTGAATTAAACGGCCTTATGTCATCAGCAGAAAGACAGAGACAGAGCTAGGAAAAGCACTATATAAAAGACAGACAGATAGATAGATATGAAAGGTGCTATATAATAGATAGATAGATATGAAAGGCGTTATATAATAGATAGATAGATAGATAGATAGATATGAAAGGTGCTATATAATAGATAGATATGAAAGGCACTATATGATAGATAGATAGATAGATAGATAGATAGATAGATAGATAGATAGATAGATATGAAAGGCGCTATATAATAGATAGATATGAAAGGCACTATATAATAGATAGATAGATATGAAAGGTGCTATAGATAGATAGATAGATAGATAGATATGAAAGGTGCTATAGATAGATAGATAGATAGATAGATATGAAAGGTGCTATATAATAGATAGATATATATGAAAGGCGCTATATAATAGATCGATAGATATGAAAAGCGCTATATAATAGAAAGATATGAAAGGCACTATATAATAGATAGATAGATATGAAAGGTGCTATATAATAGATAGATAGATAGATATGAAAGGCGCTATATAATAGATAGATAGATATGAAAAGCTCTATATAATAGAAAGATATGAAAGGCACTATATAATAGATAGATAGATATGAAAGGTGCTATATAATAGATAGATAGATAGATATGAAAGGTGCTATATAATAGATAGATAGATATGAAAGGCACTATATGATAGATAGATAGATAGATAGATAGATAGATAGATAGATAGATATGAAAGGTGCTACATAATAGATAGATAGATAGATAGATAGATAGATAGATAGATAGATAGATAGATATGAAAGGTGCTATATAATAGATAGATAGATACAGTAGATAGCCCACCCCTTTGCCTCCTTCAAACCTGTCCATGGGCACTGCCACCCCCATGCCTGTGTGTGATCCCCCCACTGCTCTGGCATCTGTGCCTTTCTTGACTGAACTCTCCTCTCAACCCAAAAAGATTTTTGCATTTCAGTCCCACCCTGGGGTCACCTAAGGCCACAATGGTCAGACATCTGACTGGCCCAGTGCTTCACTTACAGTGTTGTGGGTCACACCACAGCCTGTTCTCGCTGAGCTTCATCTGTCAGCCTTTATTTGTGTTACTTAATCACAACTGTATGTACAACCTGAGCCATATGAAAGTACATGATTCACAAGGACAATCCCATCTTCATACAAACCTGGCACCCTTGATGTGTTTCAGATGGGTACAGTGATTACCACCAGCTTCTGTTACTTACCTGGCTATTCCTCGATCCTCTGCCTCTTTTCTAACCTTTTTTTATATTTATATTTATACAGGTGAATGTGTCTGTTTTGATGTTTCATGATGTTCACATTTCTCGTTTATGTCTGTTTTATTCATTTTTTTAAGTTTACGTTTATGTCTGTGTATATTTTTTATATGCTATGTGTTTTGAGGATGGTCCCCAAAGAGATGGGACCACCTGCTTATAAGCCCTAATAAAGGCTAAAGGAGACACAGAGTCCTTTGTGGTTCATTGAATGCACTGGGTTGGTGAGTTTCTGCCATGATTATTCTGTGCTTTTGTGAAATTAGTTTTTTTGCCCTTCTGCTCTCCTTTCAACTTCACTGTCTGGATGTGTGTATTGGGGCTGCTTTGCCTTGGATTGCCTTTGACTTTGCAGGCGACAACTGCTGTGACTTTTGTGCTTTTGGGGACCTTACTATTTTCAGAGAATATTTTTATGTGACAATAAATCTTTTTTTTCTAATGAATCTATATTTTCCCTTTGTGTGACTAACTGGGGTTGGACAGATTTCCCCCTTTAGTGGACATTTTGATTCATTTTGGGTGTTTAGGAACACAACAGTATGCATGTGCATATGTAATCTGTTGCACATTGCAAAATGGAAGCATTTGCGTCTGTAATTGAAGTTTAATTGAAAACTGACTTTTTATATTGTTGGTTGTCCCAGGGAATGATAGGTTCAAACAAAGATATATTTTAGGCTGCTAACCTGGCTGTCCTCATTTACTTGATGGTGTGAACAAAACAATGCTCGATGGCATGAAATTAAACAAAACCAGTTGCCACCAGAATAACTTGCCTAGAAAGACAATGGCTCTTCTGTTCTTCATCAGTTGATTGCAGAGCTCCTTTGCTGTGGTCGCTGTGATGCCTCATTGCAGGAGGTGTTCTTTTTTTTTTTGGCCCAGGGATCAGAAGGGGCGGAGTCAAGCTGCACTCATTGGGTGGTTTCTCTGCACTGTGGAGGAAGACAAAGACAAGACAGTTAGCGGGTCTTAGGCTGGGGTGGTACCACATACCTAGGAGGAATTCGAAGGGTGAACATCTGATGCGTATGCATGACATTCTTATGGACACTAACACTTAGGTTAGATTTAGTACTGACACTCAAATTTGTTTTGCAGGTGTTTATGGAACATGAAACTCACTGAAAACGAACTTTGAGAGGTTGCATGGGTTTCTTGGGTTTTGAAAATGAGAAAATCCTGCACCCTAAAGCCTCATTCATACTTTAATGTTTGGGCTGGCATCCCGATCAGGACAGGGCATGGTTCATTATCTGGCCAGGAGGCGAATATAATTAAGGAACAGGGAGAGAAGTTGTTTTCAGAGTAATGGCCTCCCCTACATGTTAGATAGTAAGCTAGATAGTAGGGTAATGATGGGAGTTATAGTCCGGTGGTGGAACCTGGATGGGGTCTGTTGGGACTGACAGCAAGAGCTGTTAGGATTTATAATCCTTACTTCATAAGACTTCTGACTGACCCGGAAGTACTTCCGTTTGACCATACCCTGGCGCCGGAAGTACTCCCAGGTCCAACAGAAAAGGAGTCACTCTGCCATACCCAGGTGAGATGGAGCTGCGAGTGAACTCAGGTAACACTCAAAGGAATTGAAGGGAGTGAAATTTAAAATTGTGGTGGTGGGAAATGCTTCATTGTGTAAGAGTTTTGCACAAGAAATCCCTTTCTTCTTTGGAAAACTCCTGTCTCTGTGGTTGGGTTTGGGGAGCTGCAGTGCCCCTTGGTGAGCACACCTTGTTCTTTTCTGCAGTTGTGTAGTGCATATAACCCATAACACACCATTACAACCAGTTCTGTTTGTGCATCTAATTCACTTCACCATGAAGGACTGCAGGAGGACACACTAAAATGATCAACGGTACACATTACCATGTTTTTTTTTTCCCACAGGAAAATGCATTGTATGGAAAGTCGCTGCTGCCAAAGCCCACCCACTCTGTACGCTGTTACCTAGCAACCACCCTATCCTAGTTGAAGTTATGCAAACTTGAGTGATGTTTCATTTTGTTCCCCTCTTAGTGATCTTTATTTAAAAACTAAATGACAATGAAGATGCAGAAGGAATTAATACATGAAAGCTCTGGAAGCGTTCTTCTTGTTGGGAATGGCATTAATCTTGATGGAAGCATAAGAAGCTTTATTTTGCTATTAATTAATCTATTTATGTATGTACGTATGTATGTATGTATTGTGATGGACGGCCGGCATTTCAGTCCGGCCAGGATGTCCCTCAACAGAAGAAAGCAGCCTTTTCAGGGCACTACATCGCCCGGGATGCTAGATGGCAGTTCCCCTGGATGGAAATGGTTCCTTGGATTCCCGCAGGGCAGCTTGGGACATGGAGTCCATCTCTTCAGCCCTTTTGGGTGCCGTGGGTGCCACCTGGGGGAGCTCACCATGAACCCGGGGACTATTATGGTTATGCTAACCAGGAAGTACTTCGGGGTCACGAGGACGGAAGCCCGCAGTACTTCCGGGACACTTGAGAAAGGACGATGTGGAGTTTGACCAGGAGAAGGAGTACTTCTGAGTCATGGACTTTAAAAGGACTGTGGGAAACCCAGCAGATGGAGCCAGAGTTGGGTGGTAGAGGAATGGAGCTGCTGGGAGTGGAGGATTGTATTATTTGATTTTGTATTATTGATTATTGATTTATTAAGGAGAATTGTGGAGTGTGCTGTGCTTTGTGCACTTTATTCAAAAGAATTATTAAAAATATTATTAGTGCTTTTAAACGTGTGTCCTGGACGTCTCCCTGGTGGGTTCAATGGGGTAACAGCGACCCCTAGCGTCCACAGTATGTATGTATGTATGTATGTATTGTAACACTAGAGGGCACTGTCGCTCTTCTAACCCGACAGACAAATGCTCAGGACACCAGGTAAAATTACTCAGAAGAGTTTTAATTCGTAATCTTCTTATTAATATTGTGCCAAGCACCACAGCCACCCTATACAAGTAAATAAATTATAACAATAAAGCACACAAATTTCTCCTCCACACCTCCCAGCAAGCTCTGTCCTCTACCTCCCAACAACAGTCCTTCCGTTCTTCCTCTCACGTGACTTGCCAGCACTTCCGGGTCAAATGGAGGACTTCAGTTTTCTTCAGCCTGGAAGTACTTCAGGGCTTCCGTCCCCGTGACTTGGGAGTACTTCCGGGCTAAACGGAAAAGTAAAAATTCCCTGGTCTCCCTGTAGAGTTTCTTGGAGGCTCCCACGGTACCCAGCAGGGCTGTGAAGCCGAACTCCATATCCCATGGTGGGAATCTGGGGCACTGCTAAGTTGCAGGGAAGCCGCAATCTAGCATCCTGGGGGAGGCAGTGTCCCAAATGAGCTGCCTATCCCCATCCTTCCACTCTTTGCGTGTCCCGGCTGGGTTGAGCTGCCGGCCGTCCATCACAGTATGTATGAGGAGCAAATCGTTTTGCTCCTCATTACTCTGGACACTTCAGATGTTAATGAGCGGCCCTGACGCATATGCAGTTTGTCCATGCAATGTTAGACTTCGTTCTGAATGAATGAGACAGACCTGCCATTGTTGAACTCCCCACATTCGTGTGTGTTTGGCTTTTCCAGCACTTTGCTCCTTCATATCCATTTTATGTTCTTTCCATGTTTTAAAGGTTGTTAACTATTGTTTTGTAAATTTGGTTTAGGAAAAATGTAACGTCCGTTCAAAAGGCTCACAGAAGATTTGTTTAGAAGATACAATGCCCGATGCACAAGAATCCCACCATGAAGAACTAGACTACCTGAAACCTCCTATGAAAGAGGCCTGGACTGAGAAATTAGAAGACCCCGATCCAGAAGCAGTGTCCGACCTCATTCTAGAAACGCTAGAAGATCAGAAACCTAAAAGTGACATCAAACTGTTGGAAAAAAAAGTTGAATCTGTGGACGAGTTCCTCGCAAACTACTGCTTAGGCTATCCTGTTGGCAATGGAGGTTTCGGGATCGTCTACTCCTCAAGCCGGAAATCAGATGACTTGCCGGTAAGTGATTTCTGATCCATAACCATTCAGGAAGATTTAATAGCAGCCTGCTTTCTGTTTTGCAGCTTGTATTGTGTGTGATGTTAAAAGGATAATGGCGAGCAGCAACCAGACTGGGTCTGATTTCTCATCCCTTTCATGAAATAAAATGAAATGGGGGCGTCACACAGCAGTCATAAAAAGAAACGGGGGGCGTCGCATACACTGTAAAAAATACTGCGTTAAAATTACTTAAAAAAAATAAGGCAACAAATTACAAGCAATATTTTTGAGTAGATTTAATATATTGCACTATTGAGTAAACTTAATTTATTAATTAACTCAAATTTACCTAAAATAAATGAGTTTGATTAAATATAAGTAGTGGCAAAAATGGGTTCATTTTACTCCGATTTTCATTTGAATTAAAGTACTCAAAAAAAGTGAGTATGCAACGGTGGACAGTAATGACTTAACAAATACATGCTAAAAATCCATATATCTTTATTTATTTGAACATACAGAGATAGTCACAACAATGGAGTTATATTTTCAAAGGAAAATTAAATCAAATGTCTGAGGATAATTTTTACTGAATTACTGACATTCAAATGTCAATGAAAATTGTCTTTTCTTTTTTTAAACTTTCTTCAAAAAGTATATCTCAATCAAATAATGTCCTAGGAATGAGTGGTAAACGGGAAGGAAACAGAGAGTGAAAGCGAAAGTGAAACACTTTCTGCATTTACGCCAACACGTCCTCTTAAATGAATGGCCACCTTTTCACTACTTTTCAGTATGCGATAGCGAAAATCCTGAAATACATTAGGAAATCAAACATCGCTAAATAAATCACAGTGTTAAAAATTAACCAGAAAATACATGGCCTATGTAGAACACGAATTAAGTAAGAGGTCAAATAATACCGTGACGGTTAGGCAAACGTCATTACATGTTGTTTACAGGTCGTAGTTTAGGACAAACGCCACATCGTTCTCAAACTTATCTCAAAGTGTCATTTTCTTTTTCTGTGTAAAATAAAAGTTTTAAACGATAAAAAAAAAAAAAAAACATATGAACATACGTAACTATCCGAGAAATGTGCTTGCTTTTTAAAGCAAACCAACGAGGTAAGTTGTTAGAAAGACGCTGCCTTGCCCGCCATGTTTCCCACATGAAGGGAAAGTTTTCGTGAAAACAACAAATGCTTACATCTGTAACTATATGAAATGAAATACTAGTTATTCATTACGGAATTAGTATGCTTTATACTTACACATTCGTAGTAAAATAGCTCTTATTATGGATAAGCGTTACAGCTGAATGCGTTGTTGTAAAGACCAAGAAATCGATCTAATGACACGGCACTTCCTCTAACATTTCGATGTGAGAGGAAGTGCCCTGTCATTAAATTTAACTTAACTTAAATGTGTTCAATTCACAGTATATTTTTTTTTACATAGAATAGGTTATAAAAAATGTTTACATTTTAAGAAAATTAATAAGTTAACATTATTCTTAATTTTTTTATTGAATTAGAATTAAAATAATCAAGAAAAAGGGTAAAACCGATTTTTATTAATTAAGGTAATGATTATTTTGCGTATAGTTAGCTATTTTTTATTATTATTTTTCACACATGCAAGATTTATTTTTTACAGTGTAGATAGAAATAGACTCTCCTCTGACTCCCCTTCAGCGTTCACAGGGCTTAAAATTCAGATATCCCGATCAAATATAGCAATTCCCACAAATTCTAAGATTTAGTGTAAGAATTCCTTGCACATATTTATTTCTTACTTATGACAGAAATTTTCAACGACTTTTTTTTAAATTTCTGTTTTGATTTATTGCTTATGTAACTGGTCTCCACCACACGCGCCATACTGCTGCGTCCTGGCCTTTGGATTCGGTTAACCCTCAAAGCTTCTGCGTTATGATTTATATGCAACGTGCCGTACAAACCGCCACGAAAGAATACTGCAAACACCCTTTAGTTCTTGATGTTTTCTCTTTTTTTATGAATGGTCTGAAATATTAAACAGAGAACATAAAAAGTGACAATTCAAGCTCTGTGATTCCTCCTCCTCTCACAGTAACACAATGAATATTGGGCAATCTAAATTGCAACGACATACATGACCATGCATAGCTCAATATACAAAAGAAAAAAAAAAAAATAACATACCTGAAACATTAAACTGAGAACACAAAAGTGACAATTCAAGCTCTGTGATTCCTCCTATTAACAAAAGAAAACCACGCGGAAAGGCTGTTGAACGCTCACATTAACACATAACCGAAATTAATAGAAAAGTATTCAAAACATTTCAAAAAAACAACTGTATACAACAAAGATCATATTACAATTACTGTCGTACTAGCCGATGCCCGCCGTAGCATACGGCGGTGTAAGGATAGGAACGGAAAACGGTAAGAAAGGAATTCAGAAATCAAGAAGAAAGAAATACTTTTTGAAAGACGCAGTTGTGAATAGAGTTTTGCTGGAGTCGAAAGATCTAACCGTAGAAAAAGCCACGTACAACAATAGTTTTATTGCACGTATCTTGGACTTCCTGGAAATGTGGACGGTAATACGATCATTTTGCCTACACTTACGTTGTCATTTTCAGCGTTTGCTTGCAGTGTGTCTGTATTCAGACATTGTATTGTTCCACGCGCAGATCTTGTTGATGTAATCTGAGATAGTTGAGACACGCACCCTCTGTTTTAACATACGCATCTACGACGTACAGTTGGAATAGTTTGCCGCTGGAGTGCAAAATACTAAATGTATCCCTCATTGATAATCTGTACACGTAAAATTGGCATTGAGTAAGCCTTATTCACTTGGTGGTTCTTTTATCGGGAACATGTTGTAAATCTTTGTGCCAGCCAATGTCTCCGTAAGGGAATAAAAGTGGGTAAACCATAGGATCGCAATTCATATTGAGCGTGGAAATCTGTTTACAGGAGTTGCCTCTGGGATAGATGCAAATGTCCCTTTCGACAAGGGGGACATCCATCTTCTCTGATGAAAATCGCTGCAACATCGGTGTGACATGTCGGGGTATTGTATCGTCGTAAATCCTGCCCAGCAGGGTTTTCCTTGAAAACCATTTGTACAGATGCTGTTGGATTGGACTGAGCGATTTCATGCATGTGTTTGTATGATTTAGCGAAGGGGTTGATGGTTCTGAGCATGGAATCTAGCTGGAGAAGTAAATTTTCGCTGCACGCAGAGTTTGCTTTATTTTGTAAGCGTACTTCAGTAGCGTGCGCTGTGTCAAAAACATACAACTGTCCATATCCTGGAGAGGTAGAAGTGTTAACGTATAGTGGAGAGATTGGGTGATAAATTTGCCCGTGTATTTTAAAACAGTCTGGTCCGTGGCCAGGAGGTTGAGTTATCTGTGCACCCATGGAAGCAGACGCTAGAGAAGAGTTTTATTCTCGAATGTGTTCACGATTATTTTTAGGTTCTGATGTTTGCTGTGTAAGAAGCTGTTGTAAAGACACAGGTGGCTCCCGCAAAGGAGGTAAAGCTACTTTACCGTTGTGGCAGCACCTCGAGTATTTGTTGGATGTATTACGCTCAGCAGGCCAGTATAGTGCATGACAGTGTTTGTACTGCTGGTCTGGAGTCCCAATGTTGTACTCTTGGACGGGAAGACAGGAATGAGGTGAAGAAGTACCTGTGGTAACGGGAAGAGGATTGTGTGTATGTCTGCTGAGACTGTGTTGGTGGACTGCGTGTCGGGTGCGTGTGAGTAGGGACCGGTTTTGAAGTGGAGCTGCAGGCAGCGTGGGGAAGGGTTTGGAAGAGGACGAGTAGGAATCGAGAAATGCCGTGTCGGCTGCGTGTGGGCGGGACCAATTTTGAAGTGGAAGCAGGACGAACCAGAAGAGAAATATATATAAGAGATACAAAAAAAATTAACTCAAACAATTTAAAATAATTTCATAAATTTTACCATACAGAGAATAACAGCTTGCTTACCTCCTCTCACAGTAACACAATGAATACTGGGAGTGGCTCGCATGGGTGATGTCAAATAACACAACTAACAGAGGAAGGAAATATAACAGGACCACAACAGGAAAACATACAACACGATGAATGTTATCAGGGTTTGGTGAAGCTCCAAACAACTAAACTTTTTTATTTTATACATCTGTTACTCTTAGGAATGAATTCTTTATTCATTCATGTTTTGTTCAGGTGCCTGTTTCTCAAAAACTAGCAGTTTTAGTGAGTAACAGATAAGATAACAAGGGATGTAAGAACCAGTGAGTTTTGTCGGCATTTCCTGAAGGCCCCCTGTTATTCCAACATTTACTTAATGCTGATGCTGCTCCCAGTTTGGAACTTTATTGTGAGTGATGCCCCAGGGGATGAGCCATTTTGAGGTGATATGTGTCCTCACTCTCTAAAGTTTGCGTGTTCTACCACTTCATGGTGTAACCACCAGGGGTTGTCTCTGAGCCCCAAACCGCAGACACAGTAAAGCCCAGCACACATGAAGGTGATATTTATTAAACCTTAGCATCCTTCCCAAAATCACCTTTCCAAAGACCAGTCGCAATACCCACAAATAAAGCAAATTTGTCCTCCCGTTGAGTGTTGCCCGCTGCCTCCCGACTCTGACTCATCTGATGTGAGGCGGCGGACTTCTTTTCAAGTCGGACCCAGGAAAGCTTCCAGTGCCACACCGTGTCTTCCTGGATGCAATTCTGGGCTATACAGAAAATGGGGGGCGGGGGGGGTGGGGGTCCTTCCTGACAGCGCCCTCTATCAGCACCCTAGGGACTTCTGGATTCCCAAGCACTACTGCGGGTTTCCCAACTGGGCTGCCACATGAGGACCACTGCCACCCGCCATATGGGAAGGATGGAACTGCTCCCAACTCCCAACTTCCTGCTGGTCCAAGCATCATATTAGTCCAGCCGGGCACAAAGTTATTTCTTTGTCCTGCTGACCAATTCATCTGTAATTTTGTTCCATCTGGGTAAGAAACTGTCTTCCTCCCCAGCCGGGATGCCGCTTCTCCTCCTATTAATGGCTGAGCTGTTGTTGCTTCTCCACACTTCCATTTCACAATAAAAGCAGAGACAGCTGATTGGGGCAGATCTAGCAGAGCAGAAATTTGACATTTTGACCTGTGGCAAAGGTGTCATCCTATGACAGTGGTACCTTTAAGTTAGACTGAGCTCTTCAGTACAATCCAATGCTTGCCAATGGAGATTTCGTGCCTTTCTCCAAGATATACTTGGCTTTTCGGTAATCCTCACAATTGCCAGATCTGAAAGTAGATATTTCAGGGGCCTTGGATGCAATCTCACCAACTATGGAAAAACAACCCTAATAGAGTCCAGCTGCAGTCAGGACAGTTTTAGGCCTCGGACAGCGACCTGAGACTTTCTGAGGCCCGTAAGATGACACCCCTGTCAGCAGCATCTCTTTTGACTCCACCCAATTTCCACACAACAACCCCTGTGTTAGCGGTACACTTTTGTGCTAAATGTACTGTTATAGTAATGGTGGCAGACTAAACGTGTGTGCAAAAAATCTCTCTAATATATAAAAAAATCCTGGGACGAGACAAAAATTTTTCAAGAGGTTTTTTTCCAAGTCCTGTGAGATGACACTTTGGCCATGAGATTTTTTCAAGTCCCGCCCTCCTCTCAACCATTTCCGGTTAATGGCCCACACCCACCATCCTCTCACCTCTCATTGGTGTGAATGCTTTTGTCAGACACACTTCCTGATCTCTCAGCTCTTATAAATTTTAACGTTTTCCTCACTTTAAGTTCCCAATAAAATAAGACTTATTATGTCCAAATCTTATTGAAGAATTTCATCACGAAGGGTTATCAACAAAAGAAATGCATACACGGGCAATCCTATCATCGAGAAACGATTAGGTCAAACGAATTAACATGAAAATTGTCGATCAGTTACATGGCAAATTGGTTATATGTGTATCAATAGACTATGATGAAACGGTGGTGATGGTGCGGAAGATGAAAACATTAACTTACAATATCATGAAGAATATCTACAACCATTAACACAGTCAGGTCTTCCACCGCACGAATTACTGTAGAAAGAAGGATTTATCCAAAAAAGGTAATGTAGTACATCTTCAGGGGATAACATTAGACACCAAAGGAGATCTTGATATGGCATTCGTATTAAAACGTTAACAGTGTACCATTAGAATAGCAAAGACAATTAACGAATCACAGGGACAAACATTCAAAAAAGAGAGAAAGAAGCAAAATTCAGTCACGGGCAGTTATAAGTAGCGTTGTCACGATTAAAGTCCAAACACAGAATCAAAATTCAATGTGATATTAATGAAAAGTTAATTCAAACTGTTGTTTTTACTGAAGTTTTCCAGTAAAAGAGTAAGTTTAAAAAGTATTTGCGTGTTAATTTCAAAGGCAAACAGAACAAAATCATATTAAAGAACGAAAAGCTCTAATGCAAAATGAAACACAATTTACTTTCAAATTATTACATTTTACTATTTTTTCCATCCATCCATTATCCAGCCCGTTATATCCTAACTACAGGGTCACGGGGGTCTGCTGGAGCCAATCCCAGCCAACACAGGAAACAAATCCCAGGCAGGGCGCCAGCCCACAGACACACACACTAGGGACAATTTAGGATCGTCAATGCACCTAACCTGCATGTCTTTGGACTGTGAGAGGAAACCCATGCAGACACGGGGAGAACATGCAAACTCCACACAGGGAGGATCTGGGAAGTGAACCCGGGTCTCCTAACTGCGAGGCAGCAGCGCTACCACTGCACCACCGTGGCACCTTTTACTATTTTTTAATATGGTTAATTACTCACTGTAATGTAAAATAGTTTGTTCTATTAGGCATATGTAACAATTCCCATGAAAATAACAATTGTACATCCGCATCCCCATACGCAAGCGGCAGAACTGTAAAGAGGCTAATTCGTAGTGAATGCCCGGCAGAGTCCCCTAGTATTCATTATAAATAAAAATTCCACTCCTATCTCACCACATGCTCCATTCATTGCTTGAAGTAGATTTTCCTGTGCGTAAGGGTTTCGGTCGTATACTTTCCATCTCCATGCCGAGAAAAACTCCTCAATAAGGTTCAAAAAGGGAGAGTATGGTGGAAGAAATACATTCATAAAATGCTGCTCATTGTGAAACCAATCGCGTATTCTTGGACCACGGTGAAAGCTCACATTGTCCCAAATGATAACATACATGGGATGCTCTGCCTGCTCGCGATTTCTCTGCTCAAGCAAAGCATCCCGTAGACCATCCAGGAATGTTACTAGAAGTTCGGTGTTGTATGGCCCAACAGTAACATGACTGTGGAGAACCCCATAGCTGCTGATGGCAGCACAGATAGTTACATTTCCACCACGCTGGCCAGGCAGTTCAATAATGGCACGTTGACCTATGACGTTGCGACCTCTTCTTCTCCTTTGGACTGTGGGAAAAAACCCACGCAGACACGGGGAGAACAAGCAAACTCCACACCGGGAGAATCTGGGAAGTGAACCCAGGTCTCCTAACTGCGAGGCAGCAGCACTATCCACTGCACCACCGTGGCGCCCTTTACTATTTTTTAATATGGTTAATTACTCTCTGTAATGTAAAATAGTTTGTTCTATTAGGCATATGTAGCAATTCCCATGAAAATAACAATTGTACATCCGCATCCCCATACGTAAGCGGCAGAACTGTAAAGAGGCTAGTGTGTAGTGAATGCCCGGCAGAGTCCCCTAGTATTCATTATAAATAAAAAAAAAAGCTTCACCAGGATAAACTGTCGTGCTAATGTAAGAAACGTCTCTTCGTACTCGCAGCGAGGTCACGAGCCATCATCCACAATGGGTACGCACAGCTGCTCGGCTAACAGAGAAGGTCTTAGCTGGGCGACTCAAATGACTACTTTATGCGTCTTTGTGCATCTGAGCGCGTCGTTCCTCTGGAGCATAAACTCCACCACAATTAGTGCATCGTTAATATAAATATAAAAATTTTGTACACCAGTAATAATGATATAACACAGAGAGGACCACAAAGACAGGCCTCTCAAGAACTCCCAAACGTCTGTCTGACTGACTGTTTACCCAAATTATATGATTTATTTGATTGAGAGTCTATAAGAATATGGAGTGTTAATCGTAGCTGAGTGCAGCATATCATTTTTTCTTCTTCGTCTTCTTCTTTAGCATTTACCATTTTCTATGGGGTCAGCCTTCAGTGTAGATCCTTAGCCACAGAGCCGCTACTCCGTTGAGTGCAGCATATAACTGACATATTAAAAAGTGCAGTCGCGTGAAGGAGACGTGGCAAACAAAGATATAAAGCGTATACTATAAAATACAAAATGTTAAGATTTTTTGTTCAATTTATTTCTAATATATGACACCAAAACAACCGCTTCGGATGCAGAACTGAGAGACCTCGATAGTTTATAAGTTTAATAAATGCTGAATACACATTTGAGTGCAGGAACTAAAGGGAATTGAAGTCATCTTTAGGGGCGTGTAATAAAGACGTCAAGTCACCAGTCAAAATGCGACACCATCCTCTGTGGTCGCTCTGCTTTTTATATGGTGAAGATCGAAAGGGGCGGAGCTTCTTTCAGTTTGACGCCCACACTGTGATGGAGGAAGAAGGAGACAAGTCTATTAGTGGCAGCGCCCCCTCTCGTCCCGGGGTGGTACTGCTTGATTTTAATCCTACTATTTATTTTTTATATTTTCTATTTCTCTTGTGTTCTGTGTTGTCCTTTTATGTTGCACTAATACCATCAAGACAAATTCCCAGTACACATTAGCGCACCTGGCCAATAAAGTGAATTCTGATTTGGATTAATGCAGCTGTAAAATAATGAAACTCAATAATTTGGAGGGGTGTCCACATACTTTTGGCCACTGTGTGTATTTACATGGAAATCCAATGAACAATATCTCTCTATTATAATAAAAAAAATCTTGAGAAGAGAGACGACACGTGACTTTCTCAGAGAGAAACTTTCACGTCCCGTAAGACAAGACTTTTGTGCCAAGAGATTTAACCACAGCTGGGGCCGTGGGGAAATAAAACACAAAGAGTGGATGACAAAGTAGAACATCATAAAGAATTCAAAAACGTTGGCACGATACACATGCAGAGCAGATTAGAGATAATGAAAGTACGAAAAATCGAAAGTCTCTAAAAAAGGATAGTAAAGATCGCATTAGCGCTAACAAACTTAACTCCTTAGGGACAAGCTGACAGAGATGGGAGTAGACTCACACCTGGCAGTATGGATCGTGGACTATCTTACAGACAGACCTCAGTATGTGCGTCTCGGGGACTGCAGGTCTGACATTGTGGTCAGCAGCACAGGAGCGCCGCAGGGGACTGTACTTTCTCCAGTCCTGTTCAGCCAACATACATCAGACTTCCAATACAACTCGGAGTCCTGCCACGTGCAAAAGTTTGCTAAAGACACTGCTATCGTGGGCTGCGTCAGGAGTGGGCAGGAGGAGGAGTATAGGAACCTAATCAAGGACTCAAACCACCTACAACTGAACACCAGCAAAACCAAGGAGCTGGTGGTGGATTTTAGGAGACCCAGGCCCCTCATGGACCCCGTGATCATCAGAGGTGACTGTGCAGAGGGTGCAGACCTATAAATACCTGGGAGTGCAGCTGGATGATAAATTGGACTGGACTGCCAATACTGATGCTCTGTGCAAGAGAGGACAGAGCCGACTATACTTCATTAGAAGACTGGCATCCTTCAACATCTGCAATAAGATGCTGCAGATGTTCTATCAGACGGTTGTGGCGAGCGCCCTCTTCTACACGATGGTGTGGTGGGGAGGCAGCATAAAGAAGAGGGACGCCTCACGCCTGGACAAACTTGTTAAGAAGGCAGGCTCTATTGTAGGAGTAAAGTTGGACAGTTTGACATCCGTGGCAGAGTGACGGGCGCTGAGCAGGCTCCTGTCAATCATGGAGAATCCACTGCATCCACTGAACAGGATCATCTCCAGGCAGAGGAGCAGCTTCAGCGACAGACTGCTGTCACCGTCCTGCTCCGCTGACAGGCTGAGGAGACCCCACACTATGCAACTCTTCAGTTCCACCCGGGGGAGTAAATGCTAACCTTACTCAAAGTTATTGTCTGCTTTTACATGCATTTTTATTACTCTTTAATTTAATATTGTTTTTTTGTATCAGTATACTGGTGCTGGATTATGTGAATTTCCCCTTGAGATTAATAAAGTATCTATCTATCTATCTATAGTACCTTTCACATCTATATTTCTGTCTGTCTATCTATTATATAGTGCCTTTCATATCTATCTATCTATCTATCTATCTATCAAACGGAAATTATTACTCGGTGAAATAATGGAACAGCGAAAAAGAGATCGAATATATTGTTCGGATTTAAACTTGTAGATCGTCTAATTTGTGTTGCCATCAGGGAAATGTAGTGTTTCTTCCCAATGAAGAGGCGTATCCGTGAGAATTAAAAAAATTTGTTGTTTGGTGAAAGTGAAATCCCGCAAAAGAAAATTTCAAGCCCCACGAGACAAGACTTTATGCAAAGAGATTTGGAAAATTCCTGCCCGAACCTAAAATATTTACAACCACACACAGGGTAAAATCATTTCTCATTTGTGTGAATGCTATTGTCATACACAGTTCATGTAGAGCAGGGGTGTCAAACTCCAGTCCTGGAGGGCCGCAGTGGCTGCAGGTTTTCATTCTAACCATCTTCTTAATTCGTAACCAGTTTTTGATGCTAATTAACTTCTTTAGCCTTAGCTTTAATTAGCTTGACTCAGGCCCCTTAGTTGTTTTTTTCCTTAATTAGCAGCCGGACAGTAATGAGACATAAAACAAGCAGGACATGACCAGCTCACCTGTACCCGTCTGAAATCTGAAAATAAAGATGAACGTCTCAGTAAGGTTGATCCCTCAGGTTACCAAAACATTTTAGGAGTTCTTAGAAAAAAACAGAATATCAACAGTTGCTGTGGCAAAAAGAGAGCAGCAACAAGCCATGGAATTGAATAGCGGGTTTAAATAACAGGAAGAATCAGCTTCTCATCAAGGAACTGGTTGGAGTTTGAAGCCCCAATTTAGCTGGTCATCTGTTGGCTCGTTTCACATCTCATTTCTGTTTGGCTGTCATTTAATGAAGAAAAGAAATCAATTCAGAAGACTTAATCCTTAAAAACAGGGCTATTAAAATAGAAGGAAAAGAAGTTAATTAGCAGTGAAAACTGGAGACTGATTAGGAAAAGGGTTAGAAAGAAAACCTGCACCCACTGCCGCCCTCCAGGCCTGGAGTTTGACACCAGTGGTGTAGAGAGAAAGAAACGATATTCACTTATGGGCAGTTATATGTTGCA
>JANRMT010027041.1:15148461-15163749 GCA_026402145.1 Polypterus bichir lapradei | reverse complement strand
GTGTGACAACACTAGCTATTAGTACATTTGTTTTGTGTTTAATACCACGAGTCATCTCACAAATGGGACGTTTTTTGTTGTTGGTGACGCAGATGACTTGTGCACAAAGATATCAACGTGCACGTGTGTAACATTTAAGAGGACAGATGCGTTCACCTTACAGTTTGATACGAGTCACTTGTAAGTATGAATGTGAACCATCAAGACGGGCAAATCCAAGCCGAGCACAAATTCAGAACAGAGTATTGAGGCATGTAATGTGGACATAGCGTCGTAAGTAGGCCCAATTATTTTAAGTAAGTAAAATAATTTGAAATCCATCCATCCATTTATCCATTATCCAACCCGCCATATCCTAACTACAGGGTCACAGGGGCCTGCTGGAGCCAATCCCAGCCAACACAGGGCGCAAGGCAGGAAACAAACCCTGGGCAGGGCGCCAGCCCACCACAGATTTCAAAAATATCCATCAAAGATTTGTCACATTTTTTCAAAATGTTTTCAAAAACTGTCAAAACATTGTGAGGTTTCTGAACTCATGACACGCCAAAGCACAATTACCATATCTATAGAGGACTGCTTGTCCATCGCAGTGGCAACCACAGGTTCACAGCACCAGAGCAGAGCGCTGCGGAAACAACTCTGAGCCAATTTAGATGACGCTATGAGCGCCTGTCGCCGATGGGTGATGCAAGGAACATTATAAATGCAGGGAACAGTATTACTTGGCCACTGACCTGGTCCCGACCCTGCCTGTTTGCTGTGCCTTTCCCATAAAAATGGGAAATGCTAAGGAAGAAGATGAAGAAGAAAAAATATGCTATGCTGTACTACGCTACGATTTACATTTACACTTAAAGACTCTCAATTGAATAAATCATATCATTTGGGCAAACAGTCAAAATATGCAAAACGAGCTCTTTAGAGTCCTGTCTTTGTGCTCCTCTCTGTGTTATATCATTATTACTGGTGTACAGAATTTTAATATTTATATTAACAATGCATTAAATGTGGGGAGTTTATCCTCCAGAGGAATGACGCGCTCGCCCTCAGAAGCACAAAGAGGTATAAAGTAGTCATTTGAGTCACCCAGCTAAGACCTTCTCTGTTAGTCGAGCAGCAGATGATGGCTCGCGACCTCACAGCGAGTACGAAGAGACGTTTATTACATTAGCAAGACCGTTTATCCTGGTGAAGCTTTTTTTTTATTTATAATGAATACTAGGAGACTCTGCCCCCTGCTCGCTTTGCTTGCCAATCCCGGGCATTCACTACGCACTAGCCTCTTCTGCCGCTCGCATATGGGGATGCGGATGTACAATTTAAACAGATTGTTATTTTCATGGGAATTTTTACATATGCCTAATAGAACAAACTTTTACATTACAGCGAGTAATTAACCATATTAAAAAACAGTAAAACGTAATCATTTGAAAGTAAATTGTGTTTCATGTTGCGTTGGAGGTATTCGCTGTGTAATACGATTTTTTTCCATTTGGCTTTGAAATTAACACGCAAATACTTTTTAAACTTTTACTGGAAAACTTGAGTAAAAACAACTGTTTGAATTAACTTTTCGTCGATATCACATTGAATTTTGAGTCTGTGTTTGGACTTTCATCATGACAACGCTACGTATTACTTCCCGTGATTGAATTTTGTTTCTTTCTCTCTATTAAATAAATCGACTTTTTCGAATGTTTGTCCCTGTGATTTGTTATTTGTCTTTGCTATTCTAACGGGAAACTGTTAACGTTTTAATACGAATGGCATATCCAGATCTTCTTTGGTGTCTAATTTTATCCCCTGAAGATGTACTGCATTACCTTTCTTGAATACATCCTTCTTTCTACAGTAATTTGTGCGGAGGAAGTCCGGACAGTGTAAACGGTTGCAGATATTCTTTATGCTATTGTAAGTTGATGTTTTCTTTTTCCATCACCACCAACTGTTCCAGCATAGTCTATTAATATGCATTTAGCCAATTTGGAGTGTAACCAATCATTAATTTTTGGCATTAATTCGTTTGACTTCATCGTTTCTCAGTGTTAGGAGTTTATGCTCCAGAGGAATGACACGCTCGCCCTCAGAGGCACGAAGAGGTATAAAGTAGTCGTTTGAGTCCCCCAGCTAAGACCTTCTCTGTTAGCCGAGCGGCTTTGCGTACCTATTGCAGATGATGGTTCGCCACCTCGCATCGAGTACGAAGAAACGTTATTATATTAGCATGACCGTTTATCCTGGTGAAGCCTTTTTTTTTATTTATAATAAATATTTTTTTGCACACACGTTCAGTTTGCCACCATTACTATAACAGTACATTTAGTACAAAAGTGTACCGCTAACATAGGGGTGGGGGCGTGGGAAGTGGGTGGAGTCAAAAGAGATGTGGCTGACGGGGGCATCAGAATGTCTCAAGTAGCTGAATCTGTCCGAGGCCTAAAACTGTCCTGACTGCAGCAGGACTCTATTGCAAAAATGAGGCTGGGTTTCAATCCTTTAGCAAAACCAGCTTTATAACCAGGCCACGACCCTGCCTGATTGCTGTGTCTGTGTATAATGAGAGCGGTAGATCCCGTTACAATAAATAACTGTGCTGTTCCTGTTTCAAGCTGAATAAAGCTGTTTTTGCTAATGTACTGAGACTCAGCCTCATGTTTTGAGGTGCAAGACCGTGACTCACACGTTACAATATTTTTGTTCTTTATTTCGTCTTATACAATTTCTTGTATTAGGAATTTGTTAGTTTTCGCATACCCCTTGGGGTCAGAGCACAGGGTCAGCCATTTTACAGCGCCCCTGGAGCAATTGAAGGTTAAGGGCCTTGCTCAAGGGCCCAGCAGAGTACGATCTCTTTTGGCAGTGACGGGGATTCAAACTGGCAACCTTCAGGATATCAGTGCAGATCCTTAGCCTCAGAGCCACCACTCCGCCCCTTACGCAATATGCATAGACCTCTACTACAGCATCCTGATAATAAACGGTCCAACAGTCAATGTTAATAACACACTTAAATGTCCCAAAATATCTCAAAAGCCTCACAAGAGGAGGGTAACCGTAAACCTCGGCTTGTGCACAGATTGGCCAGCAAAGAATACTTTAACAAAAATCTTGATTGAAGAAAGGGCCCGAGTTGCCCCGACAGCTTGCATATTGTAATCTTTTTAGTTAGCCAATAAAAGGTGTCATTTTGCTTGACTTCTCATTACATCCATACTGGCGAACACGATACAACACCCTAGTACTAACAAAGATATCAAAATAATACAAAGAAGAGCTGAATAGGGGTGACAACGAGTTGCCTAAGATGCAATTCTGAAACAAACAAATTCCCAAAACACCATCCAGAAACCTGAATCCTTTAACACTTTGAAAGTGAGGAACGAGTTAAGCCATATGTCATCGAGCCCTGTCAAGATGCGACGTACGAGAGAATTCGTATCTCAGTATACAGTCAGCCTCCCATCTATACAAGATCTGTCCTTGTCACGCTGCCTTAGGTTTGCTTCTAGGACAGTCGGAGAGCGGACTGTTCATAATTATGCTATTTGGCAAACGCTACCATATTATGTGGTGCAAGACAGCCAGACTCAGTAGGAGTTGATTCTACAATAAAATAAAAATAAAAATAATAATAAAAACCATCACCTGAAAGCGGATAGTAGACGTCACGTAGTTTATGTGTACCAAATTTCAGGTCAATAGGTGAAACGGTTTGTGAACCACAGGTGATTTAAAATCCTGGACAGACAAACGAACAGCCACGGTAGCGTATTATATAAGAAGATATGAAAAACGTTATGTTTTCAACAATTCCTGCCTCGCATTTCATCCTACATTTACACAGATCATTGTAGAAACAGAACGCAAATGTGTTCCAAATAACAATATATTATTTACCCTCTACAATTCCAGGCACTTCACATGCAGATAAACACACTTGAGATGGGAGAGGTTTTTGCCCAAGTGGAGCTCCATCAGTTTGGGAGGAATGATGGGATAGCAGGCTGCTTACTGCTTGTGCTGATCGACAAATTTACAATACAAAAGACGCTAATAAAAAGGTGCAAAGGGATTTAAGGTGGGCTGGGATTACGAGATTTTTCGTAGGCTTCAGGGATTCTTGTGTTAACTAGCTGTATTTCTAAAACAATGGTGTGCTTAGCCTTCTCAAAGTACACAGTGTCCTTGACTAAAGTTTTTAAGCTTAGCAGCAAGATATTGGTGCTTTGCAGCTGCAAAGAGAAAAATAATAAAATAGGCAGACGCAGGTTTTTATGATCTAACCTTTACTGTACTCACGTGCATTAGGATATAATACTTATTTTCATATATATTTATAATTCTCTTTGAATATATGTAAATCATCAACTTTAAGAATATTCTTTTCTACACCGCCATCCTAGTCAGACTACCTAAGACAGAAGTCGAGATGATCTGCTTTTGTGATTATGGGGTTTAGGCTCAAGGTGCCCCAAAATTCTAACCTTGTGTGGCACTGCTACAGAAATGCCACCTGATTTGCTTTTGTCTCCTAGCCATCCTCAGTGTCAACCCTGTGGCTACCTATGCGCCTTTAATATGGTGGGGGGGGGGTATAGGGAAAGAAATCAGGCACATTGGGCAGACGGTCGTGAAGAAGACCTTTTGGGCGTGTCCTGTTGCTGTGGTTTCCCAGGGTTTTCATGGAGAAAGGACACCACGATACAGTAAAAAAAAGGCAAGAAAAGAAGGAAAAAGAAAAGAGAAAAGGTGTTCCACACATACTGAAAAACGACAAATGTTGACTACCCACGGCCAGCCTGCTTACGGAGGTGGCCACCACGAAGACTTTGCCAGCCGACCCACTCTAAAGTATAAATAGATGAGACAGTCTGGAGAAATTAAAGTGGGAGAGGTAAGAGTGATCCTTGCTTATCTGGGGTAGCACGTTTGGAGACTCTGGGGGGGAAAAGAGAACAAGGAAAAATGGACTAACGTTATTATAAATGTCTGGAAGCTGCCTGGATTTTGGGGTTTGTCTGGGGTGAAGGGTGTCTTTTTTTTTCTTTTAAGTTATTTACATACTGTATGACCAGCTGTGTTATATGGGTTGGAGACGGTGGCACTGACCAGAAAGCAGGAGACAGAGCTGGAGGTGGCAGAGTTAAAGATGCTAAGATTGGCATTGGGTGTGACGAGGATGGACAGGATTAGAAATGAGGACATTAGAGGGTCAGCTCAGGTTGGATGGTTGGGAGACAAAGTCAGAGAGGTGAGATTGCGTTGGTTTGGACATGTGAAGAGGAGAGATGCTGGGTATATTGGGAGAAGGATGTTAAGGATAGAGCTGACAGGGGGGAGGAAAAGAGGAAGGCCTAAGCAAAGGTTTATGTATGTGGTGAGAGAGAACATGCAGGTGATTGGTGTGACAGAACAAGATACAGAGGACTTGAAGATATGGAACAAGATGATCCGATGTAGTGACCCCTCACGGGAGCAGCCGCAAGAAGACAAGAAGAAGAAGATTTGTGGGGATGTGTGGGAGGGAGGTGCGTTCACGAATTTGGTTGTTGCCATTTATGTTTGTATTCTTTTTTTATTTGTATACTAGGGTGATGCGCCCCCTGCTCACTTTGCTCACCAACCCCCCCGTCTCGCCAGCGCTATGCGCCGTTATGAAGTGGGGGGCTGAACGCACGCTAAAGAGATAAGGACGCTCCTCTGAAACCCCCTCTTAAGCGGTGATACAATGGGAAACAAATAGTTTTTTTTTACCTCCTCTTTGCTCCATCAGCTGCTGGCTTGCTGCTGCTGCCGTGCCGCATGATCTGCATCTCGCCCAGGGCTTTGAACATTTAAAAGCCTGTACAGCAGCTGTCCTTTTGTCTCCCCCAGTCATCCTCAAACACTATTCGATCTCTTTTCACTGTTCTGTTATTTCATGAGTAATATTTTCTGTTTCTTTGCGTTAATGTGATTGTTACTCTCATTTTTTGAGACTTTCAAATTTTCCTACTTCCATCATCTCTAACCTGCTCTGTATGGGTATCATGCCATTGTTTTTTAATTCTTTTGCGATGTTCTACTTTGTCTTTTTCCGGACCCAAATTTTTAGGAGATGAGAGCACAGGAAGTGTGTCCGCCAAAAGTATTTCAGCAACTGAGATGCTAGATGCCCGTGGTCATGTTTGAAAATGGTTGTAAATAGCGCGTGACTTGACCGTCTCACAGGACGTGAAAGTGTCTGTCTGTCTGTCTCTCTTCAAAAGATCACGTCTCATCACAAGACAAAAAGTCTCGTCTCATCCCAAGATTTTTTATTTTTTTATTTTAATTAACTTTTTATTGATAACAAAATGATAGAATATAATATGTAACAAACTAAAGATGACAAAATTTATTGGCTTGGTCAACATTGGTAACAGCACTTCAGAGAGTTAAACTGGGGCAGTGTTCATTCTGCTAGGCATACACAAAGTAATTTGGAATTTATTTAAGTTTCTACCCATCGCACAGCTCATACTTACGAGATGTGTACAGACCATGGCAGCGCTCAAAATAAGACCAGAATAAAAATGAACTTCGTAACAGTCACAAACAGGCAAAATCATTTGATCTGCAGATAGGCAATATAAAATGTCATACATTCCCTCCAGATCAAAACGATGAGATATGAACCATTTTCACTTTCATTACTTGACTGTTGTCACACCTTCAAAATGGTTACTAGTTTCCATTTTAGCTGAACTTTGCTTTAGAGAAATCCATTTCTGGATGTTGTTCCATAAACTTTTTAAGAATATCTTGTTTTATCTGTTCATCTGAAGTGCGTAAACCCATAGATTTCTGCCTCTGATCATACATCATTTTTTCTACCATGCTTCAGGTTTCTCCATCCAAATCAGATAACAGAATTTTCTGGACAAATCTTCTTGGTGTTCAGCTCAGGGTCAGTGGCTACCAGCTTTCCATTTTATTTATCTTTTCTAAATGTATAGGGTGGTCCAGATCTGATTATGCAATTTTCATTAGGTTATAACTTACATAGAAAACCACCCAAAAAATCCTGGACCATCGAGCAGTGTGCGAACTGACGACATGAAGAATCATCTTCACGCCGAACTTCGCCCCGCTGAAATCAAAGTCATCCAGACGATGTGGATCTGCATAATTAGATCTGGACCACCCTGTATTGTAGTAGCCTTGCCATCTTCAATAAGCCATGAGCTTTCTTCTACTTTCACATCGTTGTACATGTCACTGTCAATTACTGGAGGGTGTCCCTTTAAACCCACTTTTAAGTATTGCCTCTGGAGGTCAACCACCACGTCTTTACCTCTCAGTCTGAACCGCTCATCAAACGGAATAACGATGTCAACTTCAGAAAGGGTTTGCGTCCATCTGTAATTTGGTAAATCAGCACCATTTCCTGAGGTTGGTTTCATTTTTTCTTTATCCTTTTCATCTTCCTCACCTTCTGAATCAGACCCTTTATTATCAACTTCACTGGTTCTATCTTCTGTGCTAGCAGTACTATTTTCTGTTTTCTTCTTCTTTTCAATCGCTGATTGTAATCTCTCTGCTTCTTCATCTGTCAACTCTTTTGTTCTCGGTTCTTCTTTATCATGCTTACTGTTCTTTTCAGCAGCACGTTTGGCTGCTCTTTCAGCCTTTTCACATGCCTCTCTTTCCACTTGAGCTGCTTTATTTTTTTTTATAATAGAGAGTGTGGCACGCGGCTGGGGGTGGTACCCAGCCGGGACGCCCAGGAGGAACGGAGGAGGGCTTGTGCCTCCTCCAGACCACGAGGGAGTGACCGCCCTGATTGCTTTGGGGACCACGGGTAGATAGCATTGAAGCGCAGCCCTGTAGGGGCCCGTGGTCACCGCCAGGGGGTGCCCCAATGCCTACAGAGCCCTGGACCTCAGCACTTCTGCCACACCCCGAAGTGCTGAGGGGAAGAGATTCGGGGACACCTGGAGTGCTTCCGGGTATGCAGCCGGCACTTCTGCCACACTGGGGAGTGCCGGTGGAAGATTGCCGGGAAGCACCTGGAGCACATTCGGGTGACTATAAAAGGGGCCGCCTCCCTTCATTCAAGGCTGGAGTCGGGTGAAGAGAAGGACAGAGCTTGGTGGTGGAGAGGAGTGGAGGTGGTCTGAAGAGCGAGGCATTTGAGTGTGAGGCCTGGGGGAGTCTTGGGGGTTTGTGTGTGCACTTATTACTGTAAATATTAGGACTATAAATAAACGTGTGGTGGTGCTTAAACATGTCTACCTGTCTGTGTCCGGGGCTCGTTCCACAAGAGATAAGATTATTTTAATACAGTTATTTTCACCTTGTCTCCTTCTCTGTGGCCCGACATTTGCACGATAGACATATGAGCGCCGACAAAATAGCGCCGATTAAAACGCGGCGTCAAAATCTCGCTGACAAAATCGCGAAAGTTTCATTAAATATGAATTACTAGTTTAAAGCAAATATAATAATGTTTATTTTATAAGTCAATATTATGAGACGCGGCATGCCATCAGCACGGCACGCAGATAGTCCTTAAGATCACGCCCTGCATATATAGGAAGAATTGCACCAAGACGTCTTGATAGTTGAGCGTATTTAGACTTGCTGGCTGCCTGACTGCTGGTAATTCCGCTTTGTATACGACGCGTTATGCCAACCCTCGACTGAGTTATTTGTTCGCGGCATGCCATCAGCAGTTATAACAGTTATAACCTAGCACATAATGTGTACATAATGTGTACATAATGTGCACATACGCGTCCCACTCTCTTGGCCTCTCTCGCGATTTTGTCGGTGCGCATTTGTCGAAAACCAGTTAGCGGGTTTGTCGGCGCTGATTTGTCCATCGCGGTCTTGTCGGGGCTCATATGTCTATCGCACTTTTGTCGGTGAACCCTCATGGTTATCGTGCTGAGATTGTGTAAGTTATATTATTTATCACATCAGTATATGCAGGAAGAGGTCCGAGGACGGTTTGAGGTTGACCTGCCATCCGACTCACATACCGATGTACAGTGGAACCTCGGGTCCTGAACGTCTCTGAGCACGTACAAATCGGGTTACGACCAAAAAGTTCACCAAACTTTTGCATCTGTTCACGACCACTCACTCGGGTGACAAACAAGCCAGTTTACCTTCCAGTTCGTATGCGTCGATGATTTCCGCACGTGTTCAGTCTCTCCCTGTGCAGCGAGCGAGCAAGCGAGAGCGAGAGAGAGAGAGAGAGAGAGTGTGTGAGAGAGATAGAGCACCAGGCTTATTTTCCTCCAGTTCCTCCTCACTTCCTTCATGCCAGAACTCGACTCATGCAAGGTTAGTTTTCTTGGTTGTTTATGGTTAGTTTTTGCATAAATTACGGATTTTTCAAATGTTCATTTTTTTCCCTGTGCTTAAAACTCATAAAAAAAGTGTTTACAGCGAGCGTTTCGTAAGGCTGTAGTGTGAACTCTTGCAATGTTAGTTTTTTTTGTTCAAGGTTTTCTCAGTGTTATTCAATGTTTTTACATTTAGTTTACTATTACACTGTGCATTCTATGGTATAGTTAACTATTTTTGTGCTTAAAAATCTTTAAAAAAATATATTTACATACAGCTCGTACGGTCCAGAACAGATTAATTGTATTTACATACAATCCTATGGGGGAAATTACTTCAGGTCACGACTAAATCGGGTTGCGACCAGAGTTTTGGAACGAATTACGGTCGTGACCCGAGGTTCCACTGTATACCGATATCGGCCAGGAAAGGTCGAAGTGTTGTACTTGTCCTGTTATTTCTTTCACACCCCCTAAGCTCTGTCCACAATGCAGCAACTGTCACACGTGTCAACGGGAATGTGGGAGTCAGTAAGCCTTACTCTCTGGTAACCCACAAGAACACAAAGGGGCACATCGATCATGTGGGTCGGCCCCCCTCTTTTATACGCAAGCAATAGGAAACAAAACACATTATAGATAAAATGCACCAAGAAACACACTGTGACTGTCCTGAGTGTGACATCAGGCTCAAAATGTGTCACACAAAGGATTTGTACTCAATGTGCATCAGCACAGCAGTGGACACTGGACACACTTTTCCTACTGTATTCATGTTGAAGGTTTGATATTTACATGAAATTGCAATGTTTTAGCCTGTTTTTAGGGTGGCAAACATATCACTATGAACAGTAATTGGCCCTTGGTGCCCTTCTACCCTCACAGACCTAAATTGAACTACAGTGGCTTGCAAAAGTATTCGGCCCCCTTGAACTTTTCCACATTTTGTCACATTACAGCCACAAACATGAATCAATTTCATTGGAATTCCACGTGAAAGACCAATACAAAGTGGTGCACACGTGAGAAGTGGAACGAAAATCATACATGATTCCAAACATTTTTTACAAATAAATAACTGCAAAGTGGGGTGTGCGTAATTCTTCATCCCCCTTTGGTCTGAGTGCAGTCAGTTGCCCATAGACATTGCCTGATGAGTGCTAATGACTAAATAGAGTGCACCTGTGTGTAATCTAATGTCAGTACAAATACAGCTGCTCTGTGACGGACTCAGAGGTTGTCTAAGAGAATATTGGGAGCAACAACACCATGAAGTCCAAAGAAAACACCAGACAGGTCAGGGATAAAGTTATTGAGAAATTTAAAGCAGGCTTAGGCTACAAAAAGATTTCCAAAGCCTTGAACATCCCACGGAGCACTGTTCAAGCGATCATTCAGAAATGGAAGGAGTATGGCACAACTGTAAACCTACCAAGACAAGGCCGTCCACCTAAACTCACAGGCCGAACAAGGAGAGCGCTGATCAGAAATGCAGCCAAGAGGCCCATGATGACTCTGGACGAGCTGCAGAGATCTACAGCTCAGGTGGGGGAATCTGTCCTTAGGATAACTATTAGTCGTGCACTGCACAAAGTTGGCCTTTATGGAAGGGTGGCAAGAAGAAAGCCATTGTTAACAGAAAACCATAAGAAGTCCCGTTTGCAGTTTGCCACAAGCCATGTGGGGGACACAGCAAACATGTGGAAGAAGGTGCTCTGGTCAGATGAGACCAAAATTGAACTTTTTGGCCAAAATGCAAAACGCTATGTGTGGCGGAAAACTAACACTGCACATCACTCTGAACACACCATCCCGACTGTCAAATATGGTGGTGGCAGCATCATGCTCTGGGGGTGCTTCTCTTCAGCAGGGACAGGGAAGCTGGTCAGAGTTGATGGGAAGATGGATGGAGCCAAATACAGGGCAATCTTGGAAGAAAACCTCTTGGAGTCTGCAAAAGACTTGAGACTGGATCGGAGGTTCACCTTCCAGCAGGACAACGACCCTAAACATAAAGCCAGAGCAACAATGGAATGGTTTAAAACCAAACATATCCATGTGTTAGAATGGCCCAGTCAAAGTCCAGATCTAAATCCAATCGAGAATCTGTGGCAAGATCTGAAAACTGCTGTTCACAAACGCTGTCCATCTACTCTGACTGAGCTGGAGCTGTTTTGCAAAGAAGAATGGGCAAGGATTTCAGTCTCTAGATGTGCAAAGCTGGTAGAGACATACCCTAAAAGACTGGCAGCTGTAATTGCAGCAAAAGGTGGTTCTACAAAGTATTGACTCAGGGGGCTGAATAATTACGCACACCCCACTTTTCAGTTATTTATCTGTAAAAAATGTTTGGAATCATGTATGATTTTCGTTCCACTTCTCAAGTGTACACCACTTTGTATTGGTCTTTCACGTGGAATTCCAATGAAATTGATTCATGTTTGTGGCTGTAATGTGACAAAATGTGGAAAAGTTCAAGGGGGCCGAATACTTTTGCAAGCCACTGTAATAAAGGGTCTAATCTCAGTATCAGCTGTTCTTTTTATGTTTTGTGTTTACCATTATTTCTCTTTCTACAGGAGAAAGACACAGAACCCGTACCCCTTGAAGTGGAGCTAATGAGGCGCGTCTGCAGGGCTCCCACTTGCCCGGGTATAATCCAGCTGCTAGACTGGTTTGTGGGACCCTCTGTAGTAATCCTAGTCCTAGAGCGCCCCCTGTACTGTACGGACCTGCAAGTATACATCAAATCAAAACCCGGGGGCCTGAACGAATCCAAAGCCCGGCGGATCTTCCGCCAGGTGGTGGAAGTCATGTGGCACTGCCAATCCAGGGGTGTCTTCCACAACGATCTGAAAGCAGAGAACATCCTGATACAGCGGAAGAGCAAGCAAATCAAGCTCATCGACTTCGGCTGCGGGTTCATCCTGCAAGATGAGGCCTACAAGAAGCTGAGGGGTAAGTCCTTGGCCGTCACGTGACGGTGCTCGCCGTACTAACGCAACGGACCCTGATTGGCACATGTGTCCACACCTTCACAGGCACTGTCCAGAACTTTCCGCCGGAGGTCTTCCGGAAGAAGTGCTACAAGGCTGTGCCAGCAACATCGTGGTCCCTGGGCCTGCTGCTTTTTAACATGCTTTGTGGGGAAAAACCCTTTGTTTCCAAGAAGGAAATCCTTCAGGGCATTTTCCAGTACAAGCGCTTCATTTCACGAGGTACGAGGGCGCCATCTAGCGTCTCTCTCTTAATAAACCGGCACCCACCTGCTCATTCTCACCATTTTCTGCTCCTCAGACTGCAAAATCCTGATTGAGCATTGCCTGTCGCCATCCGCCGACAGAAGGCCAACCTTGGAGGAGATCCTCAGTCACCCCTGGATGAGTACGAGCGCACCCGGGTCTGGTAGCCTGATGAGGTGACTAGTACACCGAGGTGACCCTCACGTGTATCCTTTATGTCTTTCAGAGAGGAAGTCCTTGCTGGCTCCGGTGATCTTCAGGAAGTTGCAGCGCTTTTGTGAGGGAGCTTGAGACTGGCTAATTATGGGATGTTTCAGTAACGGTCATCTGGTCCAAGGTGACCGCGGATAAGAAGATTGTTGGCTGTCTGTGGTGAGCAGCTCTCAGACTGCGACAGCTTGAGGCGCTTTCATGGGGAAGCAGCTGGAAGACACAAGGTATGGCCTGCACGTTGCCAGTTCACGTCAAGTCAGATGTGGATGCCTTGAGGAGCAGTTGTTCCAATCTTGACATATCCAGCCTGCTGCTCAGATTTCTGTCTTCTCCATTCATGCTTCTTGTTTCGTGAGGGTCACTGAGCATTGCATAAACGGGCATGAGCTCTGGGCGCAGCTCCTTTCCCCTTCGTAGTCTGTAACAAAATACAACACTGTTAGCCCCGGAGAAGGTTGTAAGCCGCACTTCTCGTGCATGATGGGGGAGGTCAGGGAGCACAGGGACCTCGGCAAGGAGCTTCACAAAGCAGTAATTATTATACACACTCAGTGGCCACTTTATTAGGTACACCTTGCTAGTCCCGAGTTGGACCCCCTTTTGCTGTACTTCTTCATGGCTATGATTCAACAATATGCTGGAAACATTCCTCAGGGACTTTGGTCCATAATTGACGTGATAGCATCACACAGTTGCTGCAGATTTGTTGGCTGCACAGATCAGCACAGATACTGGGACCACAAATCCCATCAGGCAGCAGGAGTGCACTACAGGTAATGAAGGATATTGTGAACTCTGTGCACAAAGTTTCCAACCGGCCAAAGCGCAATCTCAAAGACCACGGGGTACGTTATTCTATATATACTGTACTGTATACACTTGCTGGCCACTTTATTAGGTACACCTTGCTAGTACCAAGTTGGACCCCCTATGCCTTCAGATCTGCCATAATTATTCATGGTATCAATTTAACATGATGCTGGAAATGATCCATGATGTGAATCTCCTGTTCCACCACATCCCACAGGTGCTCTACTGGACTGAGATCTGGTGACTGTGGAGGCCATTTGAGTCCAGTGAACACCTTGTCATGTTTGAGATGATCTGATCTTTGTGACATGGCGGGTTATCCTGCTGGAAGCAGCCATCAGTAGATCGGGGACACTGCGGTCACAAAGGCATGGACATGGTCAGCAGCAATACTCAGGTAAGCTGTGACATTTAAGTGATGCTCAGCTGGTACTAAGGGGGCCAAAGTGTGCCAAGAAAATATCCACCACACCATCACACCACCGCCAACCTGAACCGTTGACACAAAGCAGGATGGATCCCTGATTTCATGTTGTTGATACCAAATTCTGAGCCTGCCATCCAAATGTCGCAGCACAAATTGAGACTTGTCAGACCAGGTGACGTTTTTCCAAACTTCTATTGTCCAATTTTGGTGAGCCCGTGTGAATTGTAGCCTCAGCTGCCTGTTTATAGCTGACAGGAGTGTCACCCGGTGTGGTCTCCTGCTGCTGTAGCCCACCTGCTTCAAGGTTTGACATGTTGTGTGTTCAGAGCTGCTCTTCTGAACACCTCGGTTGTAACGAGTGCTTATTTGAGTTCCTGTTACCTTTCTATCAGCTCACACCAGTCTGGCCATTCTCCTCTGACCTCTTGGCATTTTCACCCAGAGATCTGCTGCTCACTGATATTTTTCCCTTTTTCTGACCATCCTTTGTAAACCCTATAGATGGTTGTGCATGAAAATCCCAGTAGACCAGCAGATTCTGAAATACTCAGAGCAGCCCGTCTGGCAGCAACAACCATGCCACATTCAAATTCACTTCAGTCCAATTTCTTCCCCATTCTGATGCTTGGTTTGAACTTCAGATGTTCTTCTTGACAAGGTCTACAGGCCAAAATGCATTGAGTTGTTACCATGTGATTGGCTGGTTTGGTATTTGTGTTAACAAGCAGGTGTACCGAATTAAGTGTCTGTGGAGTGTATATACCCCGGCTATAAATTGGGGAATTCACAATAAATGTTATGTACATAAACAGCCACTAGGTGGCAGTGAATTTTTCAAAATCCATGGGTAGAAGAGCCTATAATAAGTGTAGTGTGAGTAATCAGCCACTAGATGGCAATGTATACCCTACGGCTATACTGTAGAAAGAGGAACACAATAAGTGTAATGTACATAAGCAGCTACTAGATGGCAATGTATACCCTACAGCTATACTGTAAATAGAGGAACACAATAAGTGTAATGTACATAAGCAGCCACTAGATGTCAATGTATACCCTACGGCTATACTGTAGATAGAGGAACACAGTAAGTGTAATGTACATAAACAGCCACAAACCTACCATAAGTATGATACGAATAAGCAGCCACTAGATGGCAACGTATATCCTACGGCTATATTGTAGATAGGGGAACACAGTAAGTGTAATGTACATAAGCAGCCACTAGATGTCAATGTATACCCTACAGCTATACTGTAGATAGAGGAACACAATAAGT
>JANRMT010027041.1:15137886-15148451 GCA_026402145.1 Polypterus bichir lapradei | reverse complement strand
TAGAGGAACACAATAAGTGTAATGTACATAAGCAGCCACTAGATGGCTGTATGCCTTCTAAAGCTGTGGGTAAACAAACCTACCATAAGTATGATGTGTGTAATCAGCCACTAGATGGCATTGTGCCTCCTAAAGTTATAGATATGATGTAATAGTAAGTGTGATGAGGACAAATAGCCAATGACTCCACAGGTTCATAAGTCATAACTGAGTCCAGTCCAGTTCTTACATGTGTGTGCTAATCAACATACAGCACGTCATCACTCTCCGACACCATAATTAAATAAAAAGTGAGTAGAACAACCTTACCTTGAACCTTCTGTGTTCCTTACTGAAAATTGTCACAACACATTTTTCATAACTTGGCAGCAAAAAATTATATAAGAAATGTGGTACAGCATTCTCTTATACAGTATGTTCATAAAGTCCTCTTTGTCACGTGTACTTGTTACAAATTAGCCCAGTCTGCTTTGTTTTGTTTTATAGTTCTTAAAAACATTGCCCTCCTATTTGTTTATTTTTTTTTTTTAAGTTCACGTATCAGAGAATGTTAGTACTTGGTGCTTTGATTGGCACATGCAAGTGAGAAAAAGGACGGCAGTAACCTACAGAGCCATTGCCTGTTTGTCTTCATTACAGTTACCAGTAGCACAACTACAGTATGTACAACCTGAGGGGGCGCACTGCCACTTGTGACGATGCGGGTTCACTCTTTGCTCCCATTCAGCTGCTGGGAGTTCTGAACCCGACACCGTCAGTAATGTCACCGATGAGCTAGACAGTGAGGCACAACAATGAAGCAAGGGGATGGCGCAAAAAGTGCAAAGGTGTTTTTATTAAAACCAACAAAACAAAACAGTGTTCAAATAAATAGTGCAGTGCTTTAAAAATCTTCAAATAAATCTCTATTACAAAAAATAAAAATCCTGGAAGGGAGACTAGGGAGATGAGATGTGATCTTCTAGGAAGACATTTTGATGTCCGCGCAAGAGACACTTTAACGTCACGCGAGACAAGGCAGTGAGACCACATTTAAAACAAGCTCAAGGACATCTAGCCTAGCAGTTATTGGAATGCCTTTGACAGACAGACATCATGTGCTCCCTGCTCTTAAAACAAAGACAAGCGACAAGCAGAACACGCAGCTCACCAGCAGCAGAAAGACAGCAGATGATCCGACGGCATCTCTTTAGCATGCGTTCAGCCGCCCCCCACCCTTCACAACACGAGCAGCGTTATACGTCCTGCAAGAAAGATGTAACCACACCCGGGGCTGGAAATAAAGGACAAGTATTGTTTTTACAAAAGTTTTAAAGTAAAAGTGAAAATAATGCATACATAACAATTCCCATGAAAATAACAATCTCTTTAAATTGTATATCCGGTAAACCAAACCCGGGGGTAGGCAAGCAAATCGAGCAGGGGGCGGAGCCCCCTAGTAATCCATAAAAACGAGTGATAGGTGGAGGTTAAAAAAAACAATAAATAAATGAGCTTAAAACAATGGCTGGAAGCTGTCCCTTTAAAAAGCACAAAGCCCGGTGCCTTTCTTCTACTGGTGACTCCCCTGCTTCTCGCGTCCAGGCTATGCACCAGCTGACCTTCTCTCTGCCTTCTCCTGCTGATACGTTCGTCTTGCTGATCCCTGGCTCCGGTAGGCTTCACTAAACCGTGACTTGGGCTCCCCAGCGACCAGGGTGCTCATGCTGGGGCTTTCACATCCCAAGTCCTGACTCCCGCTGCCTTAAGCAGCGAGCCATCCTTCTTGCGGTCGCTCCCGCTCTTCATAAAATGCCCAGCAGGAGCGACCACAATCGACTGCTCCTCGGGTGCCGGCCAAACACCCAGGCTTTACTGCTCAGCTGCTCTTGAGCCTGCGCTCACTCGTTTTCTCACTCTTGCACCGGTTTTCCTCTCCCTGCTTCCTGCTGCCTTCTTCTGCAACCTCCGTTCCTTCCCTTTCCTTCCCTTTTTCATTTTCCTGATAGCCGCCTCACGCTTCTATTTATTATGGGGACGTGGATCAGATGTGGCAATTAGCAGCTCCCAGGAACAATTACGGATGCGGAACGACTCCTCACCTGTGTACCTGAGCGAGGATCGCCCGTATCACAAATTCCCTGGGAACCAATCCGCCACACACACCATGCCCCCTTTCTAAGCCGTGAAGGCAGCGATTATTTATTTTTAAAAAATGCCCTTCTTGACATGAGCTGTGGACCCACTACACCACGCCACCTAGTGGCTGCTCACCCACGTTGCACTTATTTTGGGTTCCCTTATTTCCAGTCTGAGGAGGTAAATTATCATCTAGTAGCTGATTAGTCACAATAATAATAATAATAACTAGAGGGCTTTGCCCCCTGCTCGCTCCGGATACACACTTTTAAGATTTATATTTTCTTTGAATTGTTGCTATTTCATTAGTTTCACTTTTATTTCAGAACTATTGTAAAAAACAATATTTGGAATCTTTCGAGTCCCAATGTGCTGAATTTTTTAAATGAGCTCCGTGAGACGTGTTTAATGACTTTGTACCGTAATTCAGGACAGGTTTCTCTGTTTGGAATTTCAGCACAGACAAAACGATCTTCATCATCATCAGCAGTTATTTTTTTTTTGCAAAGTAACAAATAAATGCATGTGAGGTAAACTACGTTTTTGAAATTCTCTTGATTTAAACTTCAAAGCCTTACAACGTTTACATACTTCTGACATATCACCTGTGTCCATATATTCGATCTCTATTCACCTTTTCGTTATTTCTCCGAGTAATAATTTCTCTTTCTTTGCGCTAATGCAATGTTTACTTGTTTTTCTTGACCCTGTCGTTTTTTTCTGCTTTCATATTTTGTATCTTGCTCCGCATGTGTTTCTACAAGTCTTTTGAATTCCAGGTTTCATTATCTCTAACCTGCTCTGCATGCGTTTGGCCCCCTTGTTTTTGAACCTCTTTATGACGTTTTACTTTGTTTTCTACTCTTTGTCTTTTATTTCTGACCAGTGGCGTAGCGTGGGTGTCAGCCGCCCCCTTATTTAGGTATTTCAATTTAAAAGATTAAAATATACAGTAATTCTTTGCCGCCCCCTAAAAGTGCCGCCCGGGGCGGGCCGGCCCTGCCTCCCCTGCCGCCCCCGCTACGCTACGCCACTGTTTCTGACCTCGCTTTATCCTGCTTTTGTTTCAATGACACCTGGGGCCTCATGTATAACTCCGTGCGTAGAATTCGCACTATAAAATGGCGTAAGCACAAAAGCCGAAATGTGCTTATGCACAGAAAAATCTAGATGCAAGAATCTGTGCGTCCTCCAACTTCCACGTTGTTCCGCTAGATAAATCCCGGTCAGTGTGAAAAGTAATGCTTGTGCACGCGCCTGTTGTCCCGCCCCGTCTCCTCCCAGAATTACGCCTCTTTGAATATGCAAATCAATATAAATCGCCCTTAAGCTCAGCGTTCTGTGAAAAGACAATGGGAAAAGCACGGGGGAAAATATAAGAATTTCAGCAAATACCAAGTGGAGGCAAAGGAAAAATGTACTATTTGTTGGTCTAAACAGTGGTATAAACAACAAAAGGAAGTTGATCGAGTGGCATAGCGTGTCAGAGAAACTCGAAAGCTCAAGTTCATAAAGTCGCACAGTGCCCGACATAAAAAAGAAGTCACATATCAAAGTCACCGTGAAGAGGTGAGTCGTAGCCCACCGTCTGAGTGTCATATAAAAGCTTATTAGGGTACAGACAAAAAAAAATAGGCACACAGTGAGAAAAAGCACGAAATTTTAACTTTAATCTCGAAATTTCCACTTTCATCACATAGTTTATTTTGTCATTAAAATAGAACATCATAAACTTCATCTTAAAATCATTTAATTTACTAGTTTCTCAAATCCCATCGTAACTAAAGTAGCACATTAAATGCTTTGTTTTGTATTTGATCTTCTATGTGCTCTGTGTGTGTGAATCACTACGTGCTTCTTAAACCGACTTTCTCTTCCTCCAACTGGACACAGAATCCATTACATTCGTGATATTACAGCTCTCTGAATAATTAAAATACTGAGAAGTATACGTGATATCATTTTCATGATGATAGGAGTTAAAGCATGTTATTAAACACGTGAACACGGTGGCGCAGTGATTGTTCATGTCTCATGCAAGATGCTTGCTGCGCTCTGCACGACCTTTGATGAAATAATTTATTGTAGCAGTACCGTCTCTTTCAAACGTACTAACCTCCAATTCCTGTCCTTACTTTTCTTTCCCCAAATACCCAATCGCCACACAATCAGCTCTGTAATAGATGTTAAGCCATCTGTAAGCTTACAATGACAATTCTTCAAAACTTTTAAGGAACATTGAAATATCTTCGTAGTACGTGTTTAATTATTCTATCCGTCTATCCTTCCAGTGTCGCGCCAGCCTCAGCAAATATACAGCGCGAGGCAGGAACAACACGTGAACTTGCTAGTGCTGCGGCACCGTGTCCTCACATGTTTAATTATTAACAATACAGATTATTTAAATGAAGTTAAAGTTTTATCTGTATAATATAATAAACATATTTTGCTGCATTTCATCTTAAAAATGATATGGTCATCATATGTAAATACGCGCTTTATAAAGTGGCGCAGGTTCTGTAATATTATAACTGTAGTGCAAGTTTACAGTGAGGTGATTGTATTTATAAGTACTAACAGTTCTACAAGGAGCAATTGATGGACTGATTGACTGTTTGTGAACCACGAGGTCCGTACAGGAAAGGCTTTGAAACGTTTTGCTGTGGCTGAGACAGCGTGTCCTTGATGCTGTATACCGATAATTCTCTTTCCGATCAGCTGCTGCAGTGATTCACACTCAGATACAGTGATATAAATACTCCGAGTGGTGCAGTGAGAGTAACATGGAAAAAGATGATCCGCTGTGGCAACTCCTAACGGGAGCAGCTGAAAGAAGAAGAAGAAGAAGGAGAAGTGAGAGGAACAACGCTAAAGCAGTTATGGTATTTGGAATACTATGGCTATTCCCTGGACCATTATATTGTTACAAGTTAATTACAATCAGATGCATTACACTAATAAACAATATGCGGTTAGTTTCAGTGTATTTATAAAGCCGCTTCAGGAAAATAAAAGAGTAACCACACAGGAACAGTAGCACTGCTTTGACGCTGGGTGCCGCCAGTCTGCAAAACCGAGTCGAGAACTTGCGTACGACAGGGTATGAGGTACCATGGAAAAGTGCGTGGCTTTACGCCAAGTGTGGGTTTTATACATCGCGATTTGAACATGGAAACGTTCATACGCAACATTTCTGTGCGTATGCACCGTTTCTACATGAGGCCCCTGGTCTGTGGTGATTATTTTCCCTTTTTCGAATAATAATTTCTGTTTGTTTGCAATCCTGTGATCTTTACTTTCTTGTTTTTATACTTTCTAATGTTCCTACTTTCATATTCTTTAACTTTCTCCACATGTGTATCACGCCAACGTTTTATTTTTTTAGCCTTTCGAATTCCACTGCTTTCATAATCTCTAACCTGCTCTGCGTGTGTACAGGCAGTCCCCGGGTTACGTACGAGGTAGGGACTGTAGGTTTGTACTTAAGTTGAATTTGTATGTAAGTCGGAACAGGTACATAAATTTAATAAACGCTATTGTTGACCGACTGTAACCAAGTGCTCTGCCAATGAATGATGGAGTGTCACCTCTCTCAGACTTTTTATTATTTCTACTTTATTTTTAATGGTGATGGTTTTTCTCTTCTTTACTTTATCACCAGCACTTGCATCAGATTTGTGTTTCAGAGACATTCTTGAAGGGTGAAGACAAAAGGTTAAGATGAGCTCTTCTGTACAGCACTGTCCACACTATCACAGCAGGAAGGCACCCGTCGTCAACACGTCTGGTGTACTGATGAGAGACCTCCTGCTATGTACGTAACAGTACAAGTGGGTTTGCTATTGAGAATGAATGGGGGCAGCCAGCCCACCTCACAGTCACCTCCAGTATGGTATGCTGCCTGCAGCGTCCGCCCACCGAGAACGAACACGGTGCGGCCAAAGGCGGGTAGTGAATCGCCCACCACCACCACCCCCATTCAACAAGAAGCCATCCGATGCACACTACAATGCTACCCGCGCCGCCCCGTTCACCTTCAATGGCCTCCGTTCAGCCACAACCGGGTCACTGCTTGCAGCATCACCAGCCACCCACCGAGAAGCAACGGGGCAGCTGTGTGTGGTTGGCGGGCAGTAAAACCGCTTTCCACTGGTATCCGCCCGAAAGACACTACACTGCGTGGGCAGTGAAATCGTTCCCCCCCCCCAACCCCCCCCCCCCAGCCTCCGTCCTGCAGCGTTCCCAGGCCGAAGATGACGGAGCAGCAGTTACTGAGGCACATGCCTCGCTGCTGTGGCCCCCGTTCGTATGTCCGTAACCTGGGGACTACCTGTATAGTGCCAACGTCCAGACTGGAACTGCTTTATTTTCAGTTCCACTTGTTCCGGGCTGATAATTACTTTCCTTATTTTCTGAATTTGCACCTCGATTATTCTTTTTCTTTCTTGTCTCTCCAACGCTTTTGAGTCTCTTTTCTCCACGCTGCTTTCTTCTTCTCTGAAAAAAGTTTAACCTCCATTCAACTTAAAATAAAAAAGTTAATGATTCACACTGAATATTTTCAATCCTAACCAATATACAGTAATTCTTTTTATCTTATTGAACCCACAATTTTGAAGTTGAAGCAAATTATTTAGAGTGATTTGTGTAATTCACTTGTTTTATACCGAAGTAAATCTATTTTTTAAGTTGTTACAATTTAAAATGGTTTATTCGTCGTAACCTGTTTTTATGCTATTAGAAATATTATGAACATAACACATTCCAATGCTGTACTTTTTACATTTATTTAAAAATCTAGTGCAAATACACAAGCATTTTGCAGTGGAAATCTTAAATATACAACAAAAAATTATTAAACGTTTCTACAGCTTTCTTGAAAGTATGTTTTATTAAGGGTTCTTATACTTAAAATTAACAAGTATAACAATTAACAAGTATTAACAACCCTAACCCTAACCCTAACAGTTGAGAAACAGGGTTACTTACCAGAAATCCTCCGTTATAAAAGTCTGCTGCTGAAAATGACCAGACCTGGATAGCCATGTCCACTCTACTCAGGAAAGTCTTCTTCTCTTTTGGCAGTTGGAAAGCCAGCACACTGGAAAGTTCGACTGGAAGAAAATACAAAGGGCCCTCAAACACAGCACACGAACAACCTAAAATATTAGGTTAGCTGAAATAGGATTTTTATGTTTATTCTCGGCGGCACGGTGGCGCAGTGGGTAGCGCTGCTGCCTCGCAGTAAGGAGACCTGGGTTCGCTTGCGTGGAGTTTGCTTGTTCTCCCCGTGTCTGCGTGGGTTTCCTCCCACAGTCCAAAGACATGCAGGTTAGGTGCATTGGTGATCCTAAACTGCCCCTGGTTTGAGTGTGTGTGTGCCCTGCGGTGGGCTGGCACCCTGCCCGGGGTTTGTTTCCTGCCTTGCACCCTGGGATTGGCTCCAGCAGACCTCCGTGACCCTGTAGTTAGGATATAGTGGGTTGGATAATGGATGGATGAACAATTTGGTTTGATTGAGATCTGAAACCAAATATTTCAAGCTACAACACTAAATGACTAATCTTAAGTTGCCTGAAAGAGAAAATTGACGTTGAATGAACAACATTAAGTGCGGTGGGTTGGCACCCTACCCGAGGTTTGTTTCCTGCCTTGCACCCTGTGTTGGCTGGGATTGGCTCCAGCAGACCCCAGTGACCCTGTAGTTAGGATATAGCGGGTTGGATAATGGATGGATGGATGGATTAACAACATAAATTTTATACTTTTTTCAGTGTTCGCTTTGTTGTCTACATTTCATTTATAACGTATTGTCGTTATATGCTTTATACGCGCTGAGAGCCCTGGATCTGTGTGTGCCCAAAGCCAAAACACGACTGAGTGTGTTGCTGCCCGTGCTCTTAATTATTTGTAAGTAGGCCGTGTCTTGCAAGAATCTCGTGTTCTACGTCATCGCGAGACAGTCCTGAGTCCATCTCTTGGCACTGAGTCTCATGTTTACAGTCCCCACGAGTCTCTTTAGTCTCGCGGGTCTTTTAAGTGTCTTTCATGATCTTAACGTGAAGATCACGTCTCGTCGCCCTACTGTTTCTCTCCAGGATTTTTTTTATAATAGAGAGATAATGAATTTATTGTTGGTTCTTCTACACTCCAAAGGTGTGCCATGATTTTGCGGCTGTTTATGTACATCACAATACCTGTGGATTCCCTTATCTCTGTCCTAAGGAAGCACAAAGCCATTGCACTTATGTGGCATTACATGGCCATTGCTTTAATGTTGGGTCACTTACCCAGAGCCATCCATGCTAACTCTCCTAAATTCAAACTACTAACACCACCCCTCCATGAATGTCAGGTACATACCCTGAAGTAGGAGCTAAAAGAAAGTACCGTGAACGACCTACCACCAATTACAAATGGCCTGGGTTCCTGCAGGGGACGGAGTGGTGGCTCTGAGGCTAAGGATCTGCGCTGGTATCTCGAAGGTTGTCGGTTCGAATCACCGTAACTGCCAAAAGAGATCCTACTCTGCTGGGCCCTTAACCTTCAATTGCTCCAGGGGCGCTGTACAACAAACTAACAAATTCCTAATACGAGAAATCGTATAAGGCAAAATAAAGAACAAAAAAAAAAATGTTGCAAAAGTTCATGAGCTTCTAAAGCGTTCCTGGTTTCTGAAATAAAAGTTTCTGCAGGGGGGAAAGTGCCTGTTGATTATTCACCCACATTGCACTTGGTGTTAATTCAGCTATCTGCAGCCTCTGCAGCCTTTACCTATTGACATCCCCTGAACCAATTCACAGTCAGAGGAAGTGTTCACTGCCCTCTAGTGGTTGCTCTCTTACATTGCACTTTTTGTCAGTCCATAGGAGCAGCCATTTGGTGATTCACCCACATCACACTTACTGTTAGTTCATATCTGCAGCCCTTAGGGTTACACAGCCCTCTAGTGGCCGATTTCTCACAGTGCCCTTATTAATTAGTTCATCTATGTACCTAAAGCAAGTGTCAGAAATCAAAGTCAACAGGACAAGCAAAAATCTTAAACCGTGAATTCAAAAAATGAGAAAGATATCTTAAGAAGCACAAAGAGGTTTGGCATGTCCGCAGTTACGGATAATTAAAGGTCATTGGGGGTGACAGTGACCTTTTATCCCCTCGTCCCGATGACATCAAGCTCTGGTACATCTTTTTGGACAGCTGCCAAGACAGTGAATGAACAAATTGCAGCACTCATGAAAAATAACGAGAGGATGCAATTGATTTTTAAGCACCTTCACTATGTTCCAAAATGAAAAACAAATGTAGAAAACATAATCTTAATGTTTAAAAAAAACCCAAATGGGAGCAAGAAAATAAAAAAAAAATCTTAGAAAGACTAGAAAAAAATAAACATAAAAGGACTTTATAACACTTAAGAAATACACTGCCATCTAATGGCTGATTACTCACACAGCACCTACTGTGGACACTCTTATCTAAGGCCTTGGGAGATATAGTGCCATCTAATGGCTGATTACTCGGAGCAATTTTTGTTGGTTTTTCTACCCACAGCCTTGAGAAGTCAAGCAAAATAACACCTTTTATTGGCTAAATGAACACGTTACAATATGCAAACATTTGAGGCCGCTTGGGCCCCTTCTTCATTATCCGCAGCCTTGGAAAAATAAATAGCCATCTAGTGGATGTTTATGAAAACTACATTTTCTGTGGATTCCCCTATCTGTGCAATTTCTAACTAAAAACCTGCGATATCTAGGACGTCGGCCACGTAAAGACCACAACATTAAGGAACACCCGCAACTTCAGTCAGGAAACACTTTCTGATGTCTGTCTCAAAAATGTCTACTTCTGATAATCCTCTCACATCCCTGTTCGTAACCATAATGTGTACCAGCTATCATCAACAACCTCCTTAATGGAGCAGGGCTCTGGAGGTCTGCACCTGAACTTTAATTGGCACAGAATGGGCATTTCATGACTGGCGTTGTGGATGTTGTGATATTGTGGTAGTTACCTGACTCACGTTACACTCTGTTGCTATCTGCTTAGGATGCTTAGATTAGCCATCTAGTGGCTGATTATTCACACTACACTTATTGTAGGCTTTTCTACACACAGACTTTGAGGATGCATAGCCATCTAGTGGTTGTTCATGTACATAACGCTTATTCTGAATTCACTTATCTAAAGCCTTAAGATGTATATTGCCATCTAGTGGATTATTACTCACACTACACTCAGCAGTTGAAGAAGCATAGCCATCTAGTTGCTTATGTACGTATATAACACTTACTGTGAATTCTATACTTTTAGGAGGTATATTGGTATATATATCTAGTGGCTGATTAATCACACCGCACCTAATGTTGGTTCTTCTACCTACAGCCTTTGAAGGGTATAGATAGATAGATAGATAGATAGATAGATAGATAGATAGATAGATA
>JANRMT010027041.1:15086334-15115250 GCA_026402145.1 Polypterus bichir lapradei | reverse complement strand
TACTATTATATAGTGCCTTTCATATCTACAGTATCTATTATATAGTGTCTTTCATATCTATCTATCTATCTATCTATCTATCTATCTATCTATGTGGGGGATATGCAGGGGGATCCGGTCAGTACGCCCCTGCTGCATATGCTCCGGGGAAGCAACCGTGGACAACTCAATACCTCCCCCGGGACGCTTGGTGGCAGCCTGCCTGGCCAGCGGTGATGCCTCGACCTCCCGCAGGGCTCCATGGAAGATGGAGTCCTCAACAGACCGGTTGGGAGCTGGGGTGGCCGCCAGAGGGTGCTGCATAGATTCCACAGCCCAGCTGGACAACTTTTCAGCCCCACCTGGAAGTGCAATTGGAACCAGGTGGTCAAGCACCTGGAACGCTTCTGGGTGGGCTATAAAAGGGGCCAGCCACCACCGCTCAGTGGCCAGAGTCGGGAGGAGAGGACAAAGCTTCAAGAGAGGAGTGGTGGTGCCAGAAGGGCGTGTTACTTGGTGGTTTGCTTTTGTTTGGTGCTTTAATTGGGACTGTGTTGTGACTGGGGGGTTCACGGGGAAGACGTGCCCTCCAGCTGAAGAAAATACATTTTTGTGTTCATTTTACACGTGCCTCAGTGTGAGTCTGTGCCGGGTCGGGTGCCTATATAGCGCCAGTTATCACAATAGATAGATATGAAAGGCACTATATAATCGATAGATATGAAAGGCATTGTATAATAGATAGATAGATATGAAAGGCACTATTAGATAGATAGACAGATAGATAGATATAAAAGGCACTGTATAATAGATAGATAGATAGTGTAATTGACAGCCGGGTCCCATGCCCCGTCGGGATGACCCTACTGTATATTCTCAGGGGAAGCAGCCATGGACTTCTCACTACCTCCCCCGGGACACTTGGTGGCAGCCTCCCTGGTTGATGATGCCTCAGTTTCCCGCAGGGTTTTCAAAGTTCTCCCCAACCTTGTGGGGACCCAGGATGGCCGCCAGGGGGCGAGACAGAGATAATTAAGCCCAGCTGGTTTAATCATCGGGCCCACACGGGAGTGCAATTGGGAACAGGTGAACAAGCAACAGGAGCACTCCCGGGAGGGCCATAAAAGGAGCCAGCAACCACCACTCTGGGCCAGAATCGGGAGGAAGAGGACGAGGTTGCCTCAGAGGAGTGGTGGTGCCAGCGGAAGGACTGCTGTGTGTAAAGTAAGGTGCTTTGGGACTGTGTTGGGCCTGTGGGACACGGGGAAGACGTGCGCCCACGGGTGAAGAGAAAATAAAAAGATTTCTGTTCAATTTATATGTGCCTCAGTGTGAATCTGTGCCGGGTCGGGCGTTTTATATAGCGCCTTATTCACAATAGATAGATATGAAAGGCACTGTATAATAGATAGATGGATATGAAAGGCACTATATGATAGATAGATATGAAAGGCACTGTATAATAGATAGATATAAAAGGCACAAATACTGTAGATAGACAGGTAATGAAAGACCCTGTGTACTACAGATAGACAGACAGACTGGCTGCATTACTAGTGGGTTGCCATTACATGACATCAGCTGTGTGTGTGTGTTGCACTCCATGTGCTGCAAACAGGTTATCTAGATTCTCCCATCCTGGCATTCCTCTATTGTAATCAGACATGGCACATTTCTGAAATGCCACATCTTTTTGGCATCATGGACACATAATATTAGAGGTGACGTACATGCAGGACTCCAACCAACCAATTAATCTCCCTTATGCTGCTCCTTGCTGTGAAGCTTCAGCTGGCTAGAAAATTAAGTCACTCATATGGAAAATAGATGATGCTGCTCACTTTTGATAGCATAAATGCCTGTCTGTATCATCCTTGGGGACAGGGCAGCCAGAAATAGACATATGTCCCAGGCTTCTCCAGATCAGAGCACTTCATTTGTTTTTGTGCCCTTTCAGTCTTCTGCTTCTTCTCTTTAGGATCCCAGATGCCGTGCCTAACAGTCATTTCATGTACGCAGACTTCACAGAAGACGAACGGCGCCTAACAGTCATTCTGTAGGTACATGCTGCCCTCTGCTGGTAACAGGTCGAAGTCACCGGCGTTTAAGGCAAAGCTTTAAAAAGTGCGACGCTTTAAACGAGAACTTTTGCAATTTTCAAATCAAAATAATTTCTTTACAGTCATGGTATATATTAAACATGCCACATAAATGACTTTCTGTTCTGTTCTTGCACTTTATAATGGGGATCTATGCATGGGCGCCGGCAGGGGGGTGCAAGTAGGTGCACGTGCACCCCCCTAGCTTTTGAAAAAAAAAGGAAATGGAGAAAAAAAATAAATCTTTCAATAATAAGAAAAAACGCGAAAAAATAGTTTTTATTTTAAATTTTTAAATTACAATTAGACGTTTACATTTTACAACTATACATAAACAATCATTCACTTTGTTTCTAAAAGAGCATCTCAAGCCTTCTTTTTTGTTGTCCAAACTTGTCTACAACTTTGTCGATAAATTTTGGACAATTATTTATTCTTTTTTTGTGTACACTAAGCATACATAATCCACTTAATCTATCGTCACTCATTGTAGATCGGTTCCAAGTTTTGACGCGCCGTAATGTGCTAAAAGATCTTTCAATACTGCAGGTTGTTGCAGGAATTACACGTGCACCTACTTGCACCCCCCTGCCGGCGCCCATGTGCACCCCCCTGAATTAAATCCTGGCGGCGGTAATGGATCTATGAAACCCAATCTTCATACATGAGCCTTAAAACTTACCAAATACCTCATATTTAAAGCTGCAAAGGTTGCATGTTAGAGGACACGATGATGCATCCTTGCGATCATGGAAGGAAACTAGAAATAATAATTTAATCACAGATTCTCTCAAAGTAAGGATACGTCACTTGATGGTTTGTGTGCTTAAGCGGCCATCGTGGGTGGAGTTATGGGATCACAACGCGCCCATTGTGCGGGTCAGTCGCAGTAAACCTGAGATAAGAGCAGCAGGCACCTCAAGACTTGACCACATAGTATGGGAGTTAGGCCCGGTTCATACTTCATGTGACACGACGCAACCTCCAGCGGACTCCATGTGTTTTACTGTTTAAACTTGGGTGCTTACTTTATGTAAATCTGGAAGATTCCACCAGGTGGCAGTGCGAGATATCATCACGGTGAGAACAGGTTCGGCTTTGCTGTGTTGAGAATTAGCTGAAACATCCATTAAATTCCGAGGACACCTTGCCGCAGTATCTCTGAAAAAGATGGATGTTTAATGATTAAATCCATCAATCCAGGGGTGCGCCCATTCCAGCAAGCATCGGCAGCGAGCCAGAAACAATCATGTCTTTGGAAGGAAACCGAAGCACAGTGTGGAAACCCACCGGGAAAACATGCAAACTCCAGGCAGAGAACAAATGGACGGGACTCCCTGCGAGACAGCAGCGCTACCCCTCAGCCACCATGTGTAATTTTTAACAGTATTGTTTAAATGAAGTTAATGACTTATCTGTAAAATGCAATATGCATTTCATCATGAAAATGATACCAGGTATAAATCTAAGGATTCTAAATATGCAGAGAGTTGGAATATCATAAACGTGATGTGTTCTGTGCGGCAATGGCTGCTTTCAGTTCAGGAGGAAGCCCCAGAGGCTCGTAGCGATTAACAACTTGGTCGGTTTTAAGATGACGTTTACGACGTTCTACTTTAATGACAAAATAAACTACGTGATTAAGTGGACATTTCGAGATTAAAGCCGAAATTTCCTCTTAAATCACAAAATAGACCTTTTCACTGTGTTCCTAACTTTTTTTTTCTTTGTGGCTGAAATACACTGCCGTGCATTATGTTGCTATTGTGAAGGTGCAAAAAAAAAAAAAAAAAAGATGGCACAAAAGATGGTATATGAGACTTTTAAAATGTATCGTGTCATTACGATCGGGTATATGCGACGCTTGAATATGAAAGCACCACGAATGCATTTGTATGTCGGCATTTTGCTTCACCACATCGAACCATTCTTTAAACGTCGAAGCGCGCACATCGATTCCGTAGGATCTGCATAGCGGCTTTCTGGCACATGTAGATAGTAAACTGAGACTCTGACGTCACTGTACAAAAATCTGAGCACGCCGTTTGTTGCGTCATCACGCTCACAGGTTATGCGTGAGGGTGCGCACGTGTTGTTTTTCTGCATCTGATACGCGGAAAACGCTGTATTTTCAGGAGTCTGCACGCACCCGCATTTATTCAATTGTTTGTTGACTTTGTGTGCATCTGTTTGATGTAAGTTACGCTTTGCTGTTTATTTTATTAGAAGTGATTTTCTGCAAGTAATGGTAAAGCTCGTAACGTTGTTTTACTAACAAGTTCAGACAACCCTTTATGTCAAAGTGTGTTCAGTTTAACGTTCAAAACTGTATAAGTACATTCAGAAATGTTGCTTCTTTATTAATATATAGGAGCTTCAAGAAAACATACGTGGTAATAGTTGCTTAAGTTGTGATTTGTCTGAGTCTGTACAGCGTTAACTTATTTCCAAAGTTTTATTTAGTGCCTTTTGTCAACGACAGCACGTCATAGCGCACTGTTAATTTCTGCTGCCATCTACTGACCTTTTTGGGCATTACCTGTTTAGCGTTCTCTGAGCCTTTATTTTGTGAGCTATTTTATGTTATTTTATTTGTTCTGTTTCAGAAACCACACATAAATATTTGTCTGCAAATAAACATTAAGTTCTACAAAGCCATTGAAACTATTCTTTCCTTTGCAACGTTCGGCAGTTAATTGAGTTCTTTCTACCTTAATTCTGGTCTGCCTCATCCTTCTTATCGAGGATTAGGATTTGGTGCCACAGACACACACCAGTTTGACGCACACACTGTTTAACAGTCACGTTCCAACTTTTAGCACACTAAGATGTGAAGAGGTAGGGGAAGTGATGGCGAAGGTGGCAGGGATGAGAACGGCACTCGTACACATGCGCCACACCACCGCCCTGCTGCCGAGAGTTGATTCTACAATAAAATAAAATAGAGTAATAAAAATCATCACCACAAAAGCTGATAGTAGACGTCAAGTATGTGTACCAGATTTCAGGTCAATAGTTCAAATGGTCTGCTGTGGGCTGGCGCCCTGCCCGGGGGTTGTTTCCTGCCTTGCGCCCTGTGTTGGCTGGGATTGGCTCCAGCAGACCCCCATGACCCTGTAGATAGGATATAGTGGGTTGAATAATGGATGGATGGATAGTTCAAATGGTTTGTGAGCTAAAGGAGATTTAAAATCCTGGACAGACAAACGGACAGACACAGCAGTGTATTATATTTAGAAGATCACAACGTTTTTTTGCCCCAGCCCCCCCCAAATCATCAATTGGCCAGATATAACTGGTGGGTCTCTAATCACTTCTTAAATATGTTAAGGGAGTCAGCAGTTCGGATGGAGGTGGGCAGCCTGTTCTACCAACTAGAAAACCACATAATCTGGACTGAGACTTGATACCGGAGCGGCACGGTGGCACAGTAGGTAGCGCTGCAGCATCGTAGTAAGGAGACCTGGGTTCACTTCCCTCCGTGCGTGGAGTTTGCCTGTTCTCCCCGTGTCTGCGTGGGTTTCCTCTGGGTGCTCCAGTTTCCTCCCACAGTCCAAAGACATGCAGGTTAGGCGCATTGGCGATCCTAAATTGTCCCTAGTGTGTGCTTGGTGTGAGTGTGTGTGCCCTGCGGTGGGCTGGCACCCTGCCTGGGGTTTGTTCCTACCTCCAGCAGACCCTCGTGACCCTGTAGTTAGGATATAGCGGGTTGGATAATGGATGGATGGACTTGATACCAAGCCGAGGTGGCATTGCCACACCCCATTCACTGGCAGACCTGAGTGGGCAAGAAAGAGCATGGTGCCTCACCACTGTCTCCATATACCCAATGGTGGTGACCCATTGACTACTCTGTAGGTAGGCATCAGGGATTTCATCTGTGGTGGAAATTTAACATCTTATTAAAGATGCACAAACCAGTGTGTTTTTTTTTTCGTGCCAATCCCAAGCCCGGATAAATGGGGAGGGTTACGTCAGGAAGGGCATCAGTGTAAAATTTTGCCAAATCAATATGCAGACAACAATTTTGGATGATCCGCTGTCGCAACTCCTAATGGGAGCAGCCGAAAGAAGAAGATTAAAGAAAGAAACGTATCCTCTAACAGGACAAATCAGTTATCAGGGAGGAGCAAAGCTGTTCATGGTATCTTTTAATTAGTCCTCGGCAAAATACCTTGGAGGGAGTCGCCTGTTCCAGCCTGGTCGGAATGGTCAGAAAAGCAAAGAATAGAGGTTCATTTTATAAACTATTCAATTTATATCCAGTGTCAATCAATGCAAACTTTTACTCTGGTTGGTTCATTGATTTACACCCAAATGACTTATCTCTATATAAAATCTTCATTTGGATCTTGATCTTTGTTTGTCCGCGAATGAATTAGAAGAAGAAGCACTAGATGGCAGTAGAGAGACAGCTAAAACATAGGCATTACATTAAGAATCTCCTCCAGGCTTATACTACTGAAGACTATAGTACGCCAGTCACACCTCAAAACACAGACATTTAAACTAAACAAATTGTTGTGATTTAAATTAACTAACGAGATCTTCATTTAGATCTTGAGATCTTTGTTTGTCCGCGAATTCCACACATGCGTAGACCACCTTCCAGTTTAGTACGTTGTTGTTACTCACAGATGTCAACAATGTGCTGGAATAACGAAAGGGGTGGTGGACAGTGTTACGCTGGTTAGCTCCTGAGGCCTGGTTCGAGAATGAGATTGCCGAAGATAAAAGGTACGTGCCAATGTAACATATGAATGAAAGAAAGACAGTGGGTAAAATGAATGACAACGTAACAGCACGTTCAGGAAGTTATTATTGTTACGTTGTAGCCGGCGAGTGCTGCGCGTCTCACAGTTGTACCGTGGCTTGCTCACATGTCAGTGAAGTGATCCCTATTTATGCTTTAAAGAGCCTGGATACCTATGTGTCCACCTTTTATAACCATTGCTCCGTGTATATTGCCTTACTCTTTGGATTGCCACAAAGCAACCTGCGAGATTGGAAAAAGGTTGAGAAGACATCGTGAGAGGAAACGATAGCATCGTGAAAACGAGACGGACTGTGAACGGACAGAAGCAGAAATGCTCCTACACCACCACATAATTACGATTCAGACAGTGATTCCGAGTAGGCCGATCCTATCAAATCAATATCCAAGGGTTTTCTTTTGTAATTTTGTTTCCTTTATAAAAAATCATAATGCTGTGCGACGAAGGGCCCAGTTCACGACTGGCAGCCGCGTTTAAACAGGGAGCCCTTCACAGACAACTTGAACACGTGCAACGTAGTTGGGCGCACATGGCTAGTAGAAAATAAAAGTCTATTATATGATATTCTGGCTCTTCTTATACCTTTTGAGTTGAAACACCGGCCCTTGAAATTTCTGTGCATATAACAAGCGTCCATTCTGGTTGTTTACAGGACGTCTGCTGATTTCTTAAATCTTTCAGTTCATGTTGCTGTTCACTTGGTTTCCTGATATTCCTGAAAATGTTTCTCACATTTATTAACCCTTTATGCTATTTGTTTAAGATGAATGTTGAGTTACCTTAAAATTATTCTTCCATAGGAGTCCATTGAGCCCCATTGCAAGATGCAAGAACAGACAAAGTATTGTGGACCACCAGGGGGCGCACACGCCACCCAAACACCCAACACGACAGACACAGACACAAGTGTCATAAAACAGAAGGCTTTTATTCCGTGGGAAACATTTTCCAGTCGTTTCCCACGAGCACCAATCACAGTACAGTACAGGAAAACAGTACACAGCTCTTCGTCTTTCTTTCTTTCTTTCTTTCTTTCTTTCTTTCTTTCTTTCTTCACCTCAACTCCTCCACAGGCAAGCTTTGTCTCTCTTCCTCCCGACTCTGGCTCATCTCATTGAGGCCGCTGGCTCCTTTTTCAAGCCGCACTCCAGGTAGCTCATTAGGGAGGTCTGGAATTGCTCTCAGGTGTGGCTGAAGCCCAAAGTAGGGTTCTGCAGCTCCCACAGCTCCCCCTGGTGGCATCCACAGAGCCCAACAGGGATGTACTGACAAATAGTAATTCCCATATAGCCCTGTGGGAATCCGAGGAGCTGTTGCAATCCGGGGGATTGGGGGTGGGAGGCTGCCAGATACCAGGTTGGGGAAGACAGTGCCCTTCAAAAGCCATCTCACCCTCTCCCTCCTTTAAGGAGGCACCCTAGCCAGGTAAAAATGCCAGCCGTCCCTCACAGTATTTTTCAAATTTCTAAAAAACCCCTCGAGGTTGCTGGATATCACGGCCAGCCTGTACACTGGTACTGTGAGTGCTGTGACGAGTGGAGGCAGACCCTCTGTACAAGGTTGATTCTGGGGTCCATCAGCGGTGTGTTCTGCTCCTACTCTGTTCAATGCCTGCATGGTCTGGGTGTTGGGCAAGGTCGGGGGGGACCAGCGACTGTGGGGTATCTGTTGGTGAAGAAAGATTCACAGATCTCGACTTTGCTGACGATGCTGTGAACTTCGCGGAGTCAATGGAGGCTCTGATCCTCGTCATTGAGACCTCGTCATTGAGAGGTTTACTTACCTGGGCAGTGACATTAACGTCTCCGGTGACTCTTCCTATGAAGTCAAACCAACCTGAACCTGAACCTAAAAAAAGTTTCACTTTAGAACAGTTTTATATAACAAATTGATGCATGCCATGGTTATGAAGAAATAACTTTGACCTGAAAATGACCAAACGTGCCCTTCAATAGGTGTGCTTGAGGAGCAGGTTGTAGCTTTGTAGTGCTTTTGTGGGTCTTTGTGTCATTTCCATCTCTTCTTGCTCATGTTGACGTGAAAAGCATAAATCAGCAAAAAGCAGAAAAACAACAAAGCAAACCATCTGGTGACGTACTGAAAAGTGAAAGCATCAGGATAACGAAAAGGGTGAAAAGTAATCGGATTAAAGACATGGAGAAGTCAAATATATGAAATGAACAGTCAAGAAAAGGGCACCCATCGGCAGGGAGATCAAACGTGAGTTAATTACCAGTGACCTTAACAGGGTCGTCTGGAATAAATGCGCCAACATTTGAATCTTCTTCTTCTTTCAGCTGCTCCCATTAGGAGTCGCCACAGCAGATCATCTTCTTCCATATCTTCAAGTCCTCATCATCTTGCTCTGTCACCCCCCCATCACCTGCATCTCCTCTCTCACCACATCCATAAACCTTCTCTTAGGCCTTCCCCTTCCCTGGCAGCTCTATCCTTAGCACCCTTCTCCCAGTATACCCAGCATCTCTCCTCTGCACATGTCCAAACCAACGCAATCTCGCCTCTCTGACTTTGTCTTCCACCTGAGTTGACCCTCTAATGTCCTCATTTCTAATCCTGTCCATCCTTGTCACACCCAATGCAAATCTTAACACCTTTAGCTCTGCCACCTCCAGCTCTGTCTCCTGTGCCACCGTCTCCAACCCATATAACACAGCTGCTCTCACTACCGTCCTGTAGACCTTCCCTTTCACTCTTGCTGATACTCGTCTGTCACAAATCACTCCTGACACTCTTCTCCACCCACTCCACCCTGCCTGCACTCTCTTCTTCACTTCTCTTCCATAATCCCCATTACTCTGTACTGTTGATCCCAAGTATTTAAACTCGTCCACCTTCACCAACTCTACTCCTTGCATCCTCACCATTCCTCTGACCTCCCTCTCATTCACACACATGTATTCTGTCTTGGTGGTCCTACTGACCTTCATTCCTCTCCTCTCTAGAGCAGATCTCCACCTCTCCAGGGTCTCCTCACCCTCCTCCCCACTCTCACTACAGATCACAATGTCATCAGCAAACTCCTGCCTAATTTCATCTGTCACCCTATCCATCACCATTACAAATAAGAACTGGCTTAGAGCCGATCCCTGATGTAATCCCACCTCCAACTTGAATGCTTCCTTGAAATGACAGGAAATTTAGGCAGAAGGTCTCATTTTAATTAGTAGGTGAGCGGCCCACAGAGGGGTATGGTGCCCCAAATTTGAAATGTACCTTCGATTGCCTTGTTTGATGTGGGCAGCTTGGCTTCATCACACAGTCCAGGTCTGTGCAGAGAGATCCCAACATATCAAGGGATGTTTGTGTTTGGTGTTTGGTCGTGTTTTACTACTGCAGACCACCCTGCACCTCCTTGTTTCACGTTTACGGGTAACACCGGTCTAAAGATGTCTGTTCATCATGATTTTCTAGATGTGTGATAGTCCGGTGGAGAAGATAGTCATTGAAATGAACTGTTATGCTGAGCGGTGTCACTAATCCATTTACTTGCCACAGTCGCTGGCAGCCTGGCGCTGCAGATGACACGTGGGTGCTATTCAGTCTATGCTGATACTGCAAGGTGTTGTGGGTAAACCCACCCTGAGATGCTACTGATCCACAGAGCACTTGTTGCAGACACCCATTTTCAGCAATGTTATAAGTCAGCCAGTCGGTCAGTTAGTCATTATCCAACCCGCCAGGGTCACGGGGGGTCTGCTGGAGCCAATCCTAGGCAACACAGGGTGCAAGGCAGGAAACAAACCCCGGGCAGAGCGACAGGGCACACATACACACAATAGGGACAATTTAGGATTGCCAATGCACCTAACCTGCACGCCTTTGGACTGTGGGAGGAAACCGGAGCACCCGGAGGAAACCTACACAGAAACGGGGAGAACATGCAAACTTCACGCAGGGAGGACCTGGGAAGCGAACCCAGGTCTCCTAACTGCGAGGCAGCAGCGCTATCCACTGCACCACCGTGCTGCCCCAAAGTGTGAATCATTACCTTAATTATTTTAAGTTGAATGGAGGTTATACTTTTTTCAGTGGATTGTATTGAGGATTATTTGTGTTCTGTTCTGTGTATTGTATTGTATTGACCCCCTGACACCCACTGCACGCCCAGCCTACCCGGAAAGGGGTCTCTCTTTGAACTGCCTTTCCTAAGGTTTCTTCTAATTTTTTTTTTCCTTACAAGGGTTTTTTTGGGAGTTTTTCCTTGTCTTCTTAGAGAGTCAAGGCTGGGGGTCTATCAAAATGCAGGGCCTGTTAATGTCCATTGCAGCCCTCCTTGTGTGATTTGGGGCTACACAAAATAAATTGTGTTGTGTTTTATTGTATGTTGCTAATCAACACTTGTGGTATCTCTGAGCAAAGCAAAAATGGTAAAAAAAATGAAAAATTGAGATGTAACAAAACACAATGCAATTGTCAGAGTCATTTAAAGCCTCCACTAAGCCCTATAGGCACGTATTTATTTTATTAAATATTTTTAGCTTGTCTTGCACATTTAATTTGAGTGACGAGTTGGCAAGGCCTCTCTGAATTGCTTCACCCAGCTGGTATGACCCGCACACGACCTATGGGTGTGAGCGTATTTATTTCAAAGTACATTTTTGCTTGTATTAAATACTTGTGTAATTCTTCTTCACATTTGGCTCTTGTTTCTTACTTATTTTTTTAGGTGTTGAAGTTGAGTGACAGCGTGAGGGGTGCCGCCTGTGGAGAGTTTTTGTTAAAACTGTGATATAATTTAAATGGCTCATGTAATGACTGCTAGACTCTGGGAATAGAAGATTATTTTTAACAACAGTAGTTAAAGCGGCACTTTACTCAATTTAATGCTCCTTTCTGCTGGCCACTTGTGTGAGGGCTGATTGAACTGTAACGAGACTGTCCCCGTTTCTCTTTCAGGGAGGCAGACATGGGAATGCCATGCAGGTGTTTGTGAGCGGCGTACGTCGGCGCATGTGAACCTGCAGTTGGACCGCCGTACTCTTCAGTGTTCTGTCACAGCGAGTGCAAGTACCTCATACGTGTCGTCATGTAGGCCAGCAGGGAGCGCATACCCTGTGGTCTGTTTGTGTGCCAGTGGAGTGGCGGGACACTGGACGGTAAAAATGGCAGCGTCCTTTGGATGAGACGTAAAAATGAGGTTCTGACTTTTTGTTGTCATAAAGATCCCCAGGCATCCTTCATAAACAGTACGGTGTATCCCTATGCCCACTCACGGCATAGACCTTCTTCTTCTTCTTCTTTCGGCTGCTCCTGTTACGGGTCGCCACAACAGATCATCTTCTTCCATATCTTCCTGTCCTCTGTATCTTGTTCTGTCACCCTATCACCAGCATGTCCTCTCTCACCACATCCATAAACCTTCGCTTAGGCCTCCCTCTTCTCCTCTTTCCTGGCAGCTCTATCCTTAGCATCCTTCTCCCAATATACCCATCATCTCTCCTCTGCACATGTCCAAACCAACATAATCTCGCCTCTCTGACTTTGTCTCCCAACCGTCCCACCTGAGCTGACCCTCTAATGTCCTCATTTCTAATCCTGTCCATCCTCGTCACACCCAATGCAAATCTTAACATCTTTAACTGTGCCACCTCCAGCTCTGTCTCCTGTGCCACCGTCTCCAACCCATATAACACAGCTGGTCTCACTACCGTCCTGTAGACCTTCATTGTCACTCTTGCTGATACTCGTCTGTCACAAATCACTCCTGACACTCTTCTCTACCCACTCCACCCTGCCTGTACTCTCTTCTTCACCTTCTCTTCCACAATCCCCATTACTCTGTACTGTTGACTCCAAGTATTTAAACTCATCCACCTTCGCCAACTCTACTCCCTTCATCCTCACCATTCCACTGACCTTCCTCTCATTCACACACATGTATTCTGTCTTGGTGGTCCTACTGACTTTCATTCCTCTCCTCTCTAGAGCAGATCTCCACTTCTCCAAGGTCTCCTCAATCTGCTCTCTACTATCGCTACAGATCACAATGTCATCAGCAAACATCATAGTCCATGGGGACTCCTGTCTAATCTCGTCTGTCACCCTGTCCATCACCATTGCAAATAAGAAAGGGCTCAGAGCCGATCCCTGATATCATCCCACCTCTGTCACTCCCACCGCAGACCTCACCACAGTCACACTTCCCTCGTCCATATCCTGTACAACTCTTATGTACTTCTCTGCCACTCCCGATTTCCTCATATGATACCACAGCTCCTCTCTTATCACCCTGTCATGTGCTTTCTTCAGATCCACAAAGACACAATGCGACTCCTTCTGGCCTTCTCTAAAATTCTCCATCAACATTCTCAGAGCAAAAATCCCATCTGTGGTGCTCTTTCTTGGCACAAAACCATCCTGCTGCTCACTAATCATCACCTCACTTCTTAACTGAGCTTCCGCTACTCTTTCCCATAACTTCATGCTGTGGCTTATCAATTTTATTCCCCCTGTAGTTACTGCAGTCCTGCACATCCCTCTTATTCTTAAATATTGGCACCAGTACACTTCTTCTCCACTCCTCAGGCATCCTCTCACTTTCCAAGATTCCATTGAACAATCTGGTTAAAAACTGCACTGCCATCTCTCCTAAACTTCCTCCATGCTTCCACAGGTATGTCATCTGGACCAACAGTCTTTCCATTCTTCATCTTCTTCATAGGTGTCCTTACTTCCTCCTTACTTCCTGATTCACTGTCTTAACATCATCCAACCTCTTCTCTCTCTCATTCTCTTCATTCATCAGCTTCTCAAAGTACTCTTTCCATCTGCTCAACACACTCTTCTCGCTTGTGAGCACATCTTTCCCAGCTCAGTCCCTCTCTGTAGCCCACCGGTCCTTTTCTCCCTCCTTAGTGTCCAACCTCTCATACAACTCATCATACACCTTTTCTTTAGCCTTCGCCACCTCTCTCTTCACCTTGCCCCTTATCTCCTTGTACTCTTGTCTACTTTCTGCATCTCTATGACTATCCCACTTCTTCTTTGCCATCCTCTTCCTCTGTATACTCTCCTGTATTTCCTGATTCCACCACCAGGTTTCCTTTTCCTCCTTCCACCTTCCAGATGTCACACCAAGCACCCTTCTTGCTGTCACCCTTACTACATCTGCTGTAGTTTCCCAGCTATCTGTTAACTGTTCATTGCCACCCAGTGCCTGTCTCACCTTCTCCCTAAACTCAACCTTGCAGTCTTCCTTTTTCAACTTCCACCATTTGATCCTTGGCTCTGCCCTCACTCTCTTCCTCTTCTTGATCTCCAACATCATCCTACAGACCACCATCCTATGCTGCTTAACTACACTTTCCCCTGCCATCACTCCTTCAGATTGACTCTTCTGCATAAGATGTAATCTACCTGTGGTCATCTTCCTCCACTCTTGTACGTCACTCTATGTTCCTCCCTCTTCTTAAAATATGTATTCACCACAGCCATGTCCATCCTTTTGGCAAAATCCACTGTCCTCTGACCTTCTTCATTCCTCTCCTTGATACCATACCTACCCATCACCTCCTCGTCTCCACTGTTCCCTTCACCAACATGCCCATTGAAAACCACTTTCAGTCCCTTGGGTACACTGTTCATCACTTCATCCAACTCACTCCAAAAATCTGCCCCCCTAATCATCCCCTGTCTCTAGTTGGCTATCTATCTCTCACCCCCTCAACACGTAATAAATCATGTGTGGTGAGCCACTGGCGTAAAAATGGCTACTGTCACATCATCCGGGTGGGTTCTGTACATCAGTGACGTGCGGTGAGGTTCATGGCTGGTAACTCCTTCAGAGTGAGATTTACAAATATGTGAACCCCAAGGCGTCGCTTATTCACTATTCAGTTGGCACATTGACTGCTGGTTATGTTTCATATCTCATCAACATTCTTTATACACACATCGTTAAGGCGCATAATAAGATAAAAAAGAATGTTACATTTATAGCGGCGCATTTGCTCCTCTCACTCCACGTGTCCTAAATTTGTTATTCCACAACTCATACTCATACAATAGAAATGAAAGTTTAGAGTGGTGTACAAAAAAAAATGGATTTCAGTGTTGGCCTTAATTGAAATTTTAGTTGTTTTTGAAAGCTTTTAATTCTGATGCTTCATTCAATCTTAATGCAGACTGTTCATCAAAAGGATAACAAAAAACAACAAAAGAATATTTTATTTAAGGTCAAAATTTAGTTTTTAAGTATTGGATTCTTTTTTTCTTAGTCTGGTCCCATTTTTTATAAAACTGAAAACCGTTCATGGTCTTACCCTTATTTGTAAATGAAGTCCATGCGCCTCCTTCTCCACGAAAATCTCTGTCACTTTCTTGTTTGGGCGCTTTTGCTAAGATTTTAAGAAGTGTTTTTTCAATGTTGATTGATGAAAACCGCCCACACTTTTTTATATAACACAAGTAAACAGAAAATGCAGTTTTTAAATGATGGTTTTTATTATTTAGGGAAAAAAAAATCCAAACCTACATGGCCCTGTGTGAAAAAGTAATTGCCCCCTGAACCTAATAACTGGTTGGGCCACCCTTAGCAGCAATAACTGCAATCAAGCATTTGCGATAACTTGCAATGAGTCTTTTACAGCGCTCTGGAGGAATTTTGGCCCACTCATCTTTGCAGAATTGTTGTAATTCAGCTTTATTTGAGGGTTTTCTAGCATGAACCGCCTTTTTAAGGTCATGCCATAGCATCTCAATTGGATTCAGGTCAGGACTTTGACTAGGCCACTCCAAAGTCTTCATTTTGTTTTTCTTCAGCCATTCAGAGGTGGATTTGCTGGTGTATTTTGGGTCATTGTCCTGTTGCAGCACCCAAGATCGCTTCAGCTTGAGTTGACGAACAGATGGCCGGACATTCTCCTTCAGGATTTTTTGGTAGACAGTAGAATTCATGGTTCCATCTATCACAGCAAGCCTTCCAGGTCCTGAAGCAGCAAAACAACCCCAGACCATCACACTACCACCACCATATATTACTGTTGGTATGATGTTCTTTTTCTGAAATGCTGTGTTCCTTTTACGCCAGATGTAACGGGACATTTGCCTTCCAAAAAGTTCAACTTTTGTCTCATCAGTCCACAAGGTATTTTCCCAAAAGTCTTGGCAATCATTGAGATGTTTCTTAGCAAAATTGAGACGAGCCCTAATGTTCTTTTTGCTTAACAGTGGTTTGCGTCTTGGAAATCTGCCATGCAGATGCATGCAGGTTTTTGCCCAGTCTCTTTCTTATGGTGGAGTCATGAACACTGACCTTAATTGAGGCAAGTGAGGCCTGCAGTTCTTTAGACGTTGTCCTGGGGTCTTTTGTGACCTCTCGGATGAGTCGTCTCTGCGCTCTTGGGGTAATTTTGGTCGGCTGGCCACTCCTGGGAAGGTTCACCACTGTTCCATGTTTTTGCCATTTGTGGATAATGGCTCTCACTTGGTTCGCTGGAGTCCCAAAGCTTTAGAAATGGCTTTATAACCTTTACCAGACTGATAGCCCCCATGGTATCCAGCAGGGCTGTGAATAAAGACTCCAATGTCCATAATGCCCTGTTGGTCTTCGGGGCACCTCCATACTGCAGGGAGGGCTCCACCTGGCAGCGTGGGGGTATTGGCCGGGATGAACAGCCGGCCACACATCACAACACGCATATATTTTGCGACAGCTACAAATCACATCATTTGTGATTCAAATTCTCCTGAATATCTGGACTGAAAGAAGGGTCTGAATGTCAGGTGAAATAGACACCTTCCTGAGCAGACGATTTCTCAGCTGTTTTTTAAAGGAATGGAGTCAGCTGATCTCTTTATTAATTTCGGGAGGTCTGGGCACTACACAGCTGAAGGCCCTGCTGTCACCCACATAGTGCAGGTTAGTGTAGGGCACAACAAGATGGGCAGAATCAGAGGAGCTTAGTGGGTGAACAGGAGCAGCGTGATGGAGGAGGTCAATGTGAGGCCATTTAAAGCTTTGTAGGTTATTAGTAGAATTTTAGATTCAGTCCTGTAAGACACAGGGAGCCAGTGGAGCAGGATGGATGTGATGTGCTCGCTGTTGCTGGTTTGGTAAGGACTCTTACAGCAGAGTGTTGAATCAGCTGGAGCTGTGATATAAGATCTGAAGGGACACCTGCCAGTAGGGAGTCACAACAATCGAGGTGAGATGTGATAAAAGCAGGGACAAGTGTTTCAGCCTTAGAAAAGGAGAGGAACGAGCAAACACAGGATATGTGACAGAGGTGGAAGTAAGAAGGTTTATTAATGTGGTTTATGAGAAAGGGAGGAATCCAAAAGATTCCTTGCATCGGAAGAAGGTATGTTGAGATCACCGTCAAGAGTGACTGAGAAAAGCTATTTTCTTAAGTAACGCTTTAGTGCCAATCTACAGGAGTTCAGTTTTGTTGCAATTTAATTTTAAAGAGTTCTGCTCCATCCAAGTTTTAATTTCACTGAGGCAGGTTGTGAGCTGAGAAAACATTGAAATAGAGCTGTGTATCATCGGCATAAAAATGATAAGCCAGTCCATCGCTACGAATGATATGGCCGAGGAAGCAGACAGATACAGAAGAGCAGAGGGCCGAGGGCTGAGCTCTGAGGGACTCCTTGTGTGACCGGCGCTGAGCTGGACCTGCTGTGACTGAGACTAACAAACTCCTGCCTGTCACTCTGATGGGAACTTAAACCACTGGAGGACAATGCCAGAGACACCCAGCATGTTCTCCATTCTGGACAATCAAACATCATGACTTGCAAAACAGGTCAACATAATTGAGTAAGCCAGCGCTTCTCAACCTTTAAGTATTTGTGACCTGAGTTTTCCTAAGTTTTAATCGCACTCCCCTAACTTTTTTTGAAACCCTAGTAAAATGTATTCCTATATTTTTTGTTTTATTATACCTACTTAACTTTTATCGACATTTATCTAACTCTATATTTATTTTTCTAGCATCAGAATGTAGTTTAAGTTGATTTGTTTTGGTTTCAATAGATGTGTTTTTTCCTATTTTCGATTCTTGTTTTCTTTTTTTCACATCTTCGCGCCCCCTTTTTTGTTACTTCTAGGGGGCGCACCCCACAGGTTGAGGACCGCTGGATTAAGCATCAATTGGGGACTCTCTGAGAACAAGTGTTGCAGGACAAGGTGAGAAAATTGATCTCCACAAGCGAAGAGTTCCAAGCAAAATATAAGTGAGCTCAAAGTCACATGATTTACAACACCCTAACGGCTCATATCGGTTCAATCACTTCTTGAAAACGCTAAAGGAATCAGAGTTTCAAACTGAGGTGGATGTACAGTGCCCTCCATATTGTTTGAGACAAAGAAACATTTTTAATTCGATTTGCTCCTCTGCTCCGCAGTTTAAAATTACTAATCAAACAATTGAAGCGTAATTAACATGCGCATCACAGACTTCCGTTTAAGGGGATTCGCAGACATTTTGGGGACGCCATCTAGAAATGACAACGCTTTTGATGTGTACTTCAGTCATGTCTGAATTCTTTGAATTGTAATTTAAAATTGTGAAGCAGAAATCAAAGCAAAAATGCGTCTTAGTGTCAAACATTATGGAGGGCACCATACAATGCTGATGAAAAGAGCGGAGACTTCCGGAAATCAGTCTCAAGAAATCGCCATTCTGCCTGTCTGCTGACCGTCCCTCCTCTTACCTCTCCGCTCACAAGATGGTGGAACGATCTTCCTTGATCTGCTCGCACTGCGCCCCATCTACTTGTGTTTAGGTGTGTTCTGAAAACGCACCTTCGGATCTGCTTAGCTTCTCTCCAACAGGACAGCTGCTTGACTTTGACGTATGATTGTGTAGCGGCCGCTTTTTTATCTTGTTCTCTGTTGTTTTCAAGCTTGCACCTTCATTTTTAGAATTATTATAACTTGCTTTGTATGTCACCTTGGATAAAGGTGTCTGCTTAATAAATAAATAACTGGAAAAGCATTATATGGATAGTTAGAAAAGGCAATACATCCATCCATCCATTTTCCATACATAAAAATTCCATATTTAAATTAAACAGGAATTTTATAAATGATACAGACGAAAAGTGCTATAAAGATACTGGAAATTACTAGAAAAGTCACTTTAAGTTCAGTAGATGGATAAAGAGAAGGCGTTTAAGGAACACGAGAAAATAAATTGACAGCTCATTGTTTGGCTTCCAGTGTTCCAAATCTCTAGACATTCTAGACAGACAGGATGATTCACATTGTTAGATGCTGACTCACACAGTGATCATCCGACATTTTTTGAAGTATTTTTGACTGCATTGCATGTGTGTAGTTCGCTGCATTGATGAGGGAAAATTTACTTTGAAACAAGAGTTTCCAAACTTTTTTCAGCCGCAGACCCCTTTACCAAAAACTTTTAAAACCGTCGACCCCCTAGTCATTTACTTTACTTACTCAAATTAATAAACTTGTACAGTACTCGATATTAAACATTTCACTAGATATCAAACTTTTCATTTTAATTACTTGTAATTAATGATTGAAAAAAATAAAAGGACTACAGAATATGGCATTATCTTGTGCAACATTTAATATCGAAACCTGCACTAACGAAAATTAAAGCAAAAAAATACGAGCAGAGTTTTTTTTTACATTTTTGACATTTATGAAATAAATATGTAAATTCAAAATAAGTACAAATAGTCCAAGCTGTACTGTCTGCATTTCTTTTTTGGTTCAGTTATATTATTATCTGAAGAAATAAAAACTTTTATTAACAAAAACAATTTAAACAGCCCCTGTGATAAAAAAAAATCAATAAAGTACGTACTTACTTGAAACAGAAGATTTTTGTTCAAACTCGAATAAACTGTGTCCTCTGATTTTCTTTTTCATAGTACTGCTCCTCAATAAATAATTATATTCAAAGTTCAAATCACAAATAAGTACATGTCACATCAAACGAACCAGTTTATAGTGTTTTATGAAAGCCTGACCGTACAAGACTGATCGATTCTGCTAATATCGAATATCCGTCGTCTCATCCCACCACGAGCAACTGCGGACATGCAACGGCTTTTCATGTCCACACTTGATTTGATACGTTCGATACGACAATGCACAGACATGTTTGTGCTACATGTATTTTCATGTATTCTTACGTGTGACTCTTTTAATGACACATTTTACCTTTTCGTTCGCAAGTTTGGTATGTAATGTGTTTTTATCAAAAAAGTGTTTTTTTAAATTATTTTACTTCTTCATTAGGTACCTATTGGAATCATAGATTCCAAAGTTCAGCTGCCTTGAAATATTTGCTGGAGGAGAACAAAGAAAAACTGAAACCCAGCGCTCACCTATCCACACGCCCAGCGTGGGTTGATATTTTTCAATTAAATGATATTGACTCTTAAAGTCTCAAGATCAATATTGTGAATCTCTAATCCTGATTAATTACCACATGCACTTCACAAGGGGTCATCCTCGGATCAATAAAGCATCTACCTATCTATCTATCTATCTATCATATAGTGCCTTTATCTATCTATCTATCTATCTATCTATCATATAGTGCCTTTCATATCTATCTATCTATCTGTTATATAGTGCCTTTCACATCTATCTATCATAACACAATTTATATTAATAGAATGAATATGGCCTGTCATTCTCTAACTGTTTACTCCAGACCAGGGCTATGGGGGGGTGCCGGAGCCTATCCCACCTGCCATTGGGTACAAGGCAGGAGCAAACTCTGGACAGGGTGCCCATCCATTACAGGGCAAACACAACAAACACACACTATGGCCAAGTTACCTTTGCCAGTTCACCTAACCTGCGCATCTTTGGACTGTGGGAGGAAACTTACACAACCTTAGTGATAAAATGCAAACTCCATGCAGGAAGGATGCAAAGGTAGCAAAGGATGAACATAGAAATGTAATAACAATATTTTTAACTTTTACGTGTTCATAAAGATTTAGTTATTCATGAATGCACTTAAAGTGATCCCCTTAGCACACTAACATTAACAAAGAAAAATATTCCCACATTTGCATTTTCTATTATATTCTGCCCTTCTGTTTTATCGAGAAAGATTTTGTTATATTAGCTTAACATTTAGTTAAGTTTCAAATTTGTATTTAGAAAAAATAATGGTGACATTTTTACACTTTTTTTGCCTCTACGAATGCAAGGCAGGAAGAAAACCTGGACAGTGCGAGAGCCCATCATATGATGAACACACAACACACCCACCCACAAGGCGCCAATTTAACATCAATCATTCCACCTAACCTGCATGTCTTTGAACTGAGAGAGGAAACAGGAGCACAATACAAGTTCAACAATGTAAAATTAAACAGAAACATGATATTTTATTACACTAGAAACTGTTACTAATGCAATTAAAGTACTTTTAAATCCACTAAACTTGCAAAATTATTAATATACTAGCAAAATACCCGCGCTTCACAGCGAAGAAGTAGTGTGCTAAAGAAGTAATGAAAAAGAAAAGGAAACATTTTAATAATAACGTAACATGATTGACAATGTAATTGTTTTGTCATTGTCATGAGTGTTGCTGGCATATGTACATGTATACTGTATGCTGTTACAATATATATATATATATATATATATATATATATATATATATATATATATATATACATACACACACACATATAAACATATATATACATATACACACACATATATATATATACACATATACATCCACATATATATACATATATATAATCCTTTAGGTGAGTGTATATATCTACATATATATATACTGTATATAGCAAAATCCCCACGCCTCGCAGCGACGAAGTACTGCTTTTAAATTTTTATTATGAAGAAAAGAAAACCTTTTTAAACTGAGGGAAAATATACCAATAACTATCTGTTAAGGATCTCTTTGTATAGCACGTTGTCAGTTCAGCACTCCGGTTGTAATATGACCAAGCTGTGCACTGAGCTTACTCTTGAGAATGCAACGTATAGTTGTCCAGGAGAAAACCAATGTTGCCTCAAATCAATGGCAACCTTTTGTAGGGTCTGTCCCTGAGACTTATTACTTGTCATTGCGAAGCAGAGCCTTACTGGAAATTGGAGGCACTTGAATTGAAATGGGAGATCAGAGGGTATAACGGGGATGCGAGGAATACATTGAGTGTGGAGAAACTCTAGAGACAGCGTGTGTATTAACTTGTGGATTTTTCTGTGAGTATTTGGTGGCAGCGTCACAAAGTCGCTTCCGCAAGACCGCGTTAGCTGTGGAGCTCAGCTCGGAGCATATTCTTTTCCTACCTTGTCAATTGTGTAAAGCGTTTTTTGAACAGGTTTGATGCATGGAAGTGATCACTTGTACTGAGTTCAGTCAGTTGACGTGGGCTGCTCTCTTGTGTGATGTTGCGATGTCCACGGCTTTATTTAATGTTAGCTAAGACCCGGCACTTAAAAGTTTCTCGCTACAGCAATTTTAACTCTGTTACAAAGTGATCCAAAGTCTCATTTATACCTCGTGTCTTCTCATTAAACTTGTATCTTGCGAATAAAGTATTCGTCGAAGGCATGACAAACGGCAGCGGGAGCGTTTCTATAAATTTAATTTAAACTTACGGTTTACACCGTGCTTTGTTTCCACAGTAGCTGCACTTATGAATATGCTTGTATGGGTTTTTTCTTCAGCGCTCTTTGGAGCTCTTCCTTGTTTTCTACTTACTGCATTCACAGTCAGTTCACGTGATTACGTGGGAGGCGTGATGATGTGACACGCAACTCCGCCCCCCACGGCCATCGACCTGCAGTCCATTACAGTATATGGAGAAAAATAGGTTCCAGTTATGACCATTACGCGTAGAATTTCGAAATGAAACCTGCCCAACTTTTGTAAGTAAGCTGTAAGGAATGATCCTGCCAAATTTCATCCTTCTACCTACACGGGAAGTTGGAGAATTAGGGATGAGTGAGTGAGTGAGTGAGTCAGCTACATGTCTTTCAAATTGCATGGACAGAGAGTGTTAAAAAATATAAAAAAAGCTCTCTTTAAAGCTCGCTTAGACTACTATTCTACAATAACAGATAGCAATAATAAAAATCCTCGGGTACTGTTTAGTACAGTTGCTAAATTATCAAATGGAAATTCAGATCTACAGTACAAAATACCAACAGATATTAACTGTACGGACTTTATGAACTTCTTCAATGAGAAAATTAAAAATATAAGATCCCAGATCTCAGCATCACAGTACAAACTGCCTATTAGCTTAGCAGACCCTGCCTCACATTGCATTCATCACTTTAGTAATTTTAATCCTGTAACTGAGCAGGAAGTCTTAACTTTCATTTCTAAAATGAAACCCACTACTTGTTCCCTAGATCCAGTGCAAACAGAACTAGTAAAAAGTGCAATGGATGTTCTTGCAGCGCCTATTCTAAACATTATCAATAGTTCATTATTGCATAACACAGTACCTGATGCACTAAAAGTGTCTGTCATTGAACCATTAGTTAAAAAGTCAGACCTAGACACACACATACTAAATTTATACTATAAATAATTATAGACCTATTTCAAATTGACCCTTTCTGTCTGAAATACTAGGAAAAGTAGTCACCAATCATCTTCAGTCACACCTTACGCATTACAATTTATTTGAGAAATTCCAGTCTGGTTTCCGCACTGGTCATAGTACAGAAATGGCACTGATGCAGGTTGTAAACAACATTCTGATATCCTCTGATGAAGGAAACTCCACTGTAATTATGTTGTTGGACTTAAGTGCAGCATTTGACACCATTGGCCATTCTATTTTACTGCACAGGCTAGAAAATGGTGGTGGGCTTACAGGCCCCGTGCTCGCCTGGTTTAGTTCTTATTTATCAAATCACTTCCAATATGTACAGAAATGTGCTGACAGGACTCCATCATTATACACAAAAGTTCAATATGGTGTCTCGCAGGGCTCTGTTTTCACTTTATAGGCTTCCACTGGGGTCTCTCATTAGGAAGCATAATGTTAATTTTCATTTGTATGCCGATGACACCCAGTTATACCTTTCATTTAGATAAAATGAAGTTTCTCCAATGTTGTCTTTAATTAGTTGTGTTAGTGAATTAAAGGAGTGGATGGATGAGAACTACTTGTCTTTAAACACAGATAAAACAGAGATGTTAATTGTTGGAGGGAATGACGCTGATCACAACAATATTTTGTCATTATTTAACTTAGTTGGAATCACCTTTAATTTTACTGAATCAGCCCGCAATCTCTGCGTTATCTTTGAGTCTAGCGGGTCATTTAAAGTGCACATTACAAAGTTGTCCAAATCAGGTTTCTTCCATCTTAAAAATGTTAGGAAATTAAGGCGCTTTCTAAATAAACAGGATTCTGAGAAATCAATTCATGCATTTATTTCTAGTAGGATTGACTACTGCAATGTGGTGTGCACTGGATGTTCAAACTGTTCTTTATACAGCCTCCAGTTAATCCAAAATGCTGCTGCAAGAATTATTAGAAGAACAAGAAAATACAAACACATAACTCCAGTTCTTAAATCCTTACACTGGCTCCCGGTTAAGTTTAGGACAGATTTCAAAATCCTGCTTTTAACATATAAAGCATTAAATATCTGAGGTCTGGCTTACTGTCTGAACTTATCATGACTTACAAACCTGAGCGCACATTAAGATCTCAAGATGCCGTTCTGCTGATGATTCCAAGAATTAATAAAATAACGGTGGGAGGTCGAGCTTTTAGTTACAGGGCCCCAAAACTGTGGGGTGGCCTGCCTGCTACTATAAGAGATGTCCCTTCGGTCTCACCTTTCAAATCTCACGACTTCAGTTTAGCACACCCTGACTAGAGCTGCTGATTAACTGTACAGACTGCATCTCTGTTGTTAGTCATTAGCACTAAAACATAAGTAACATGATCGTTATAATTTGTTACTAACCCTCACCTCTTCTGTTTCTCTTCTTGGTACTCAAATGTGGCACTTGGTGCCACGGCCAACCTGCCAAGTCAGGGTAAAGTCATCCCTGATGGAGGATCGCAGGAATCGTGAGAAAGAGGGGTCCTTTCATCGGATCAGCGCTATTTCAGATGTGGAATGGCCAAATGGGGGAGGCAGCTTGATGGCCGAGGTCTCCAGGACTTTAAACAAATCCAAATCATATTATGGGATATCATCTACTGTTAAATTCTAGATAGATAGATAGATACTTTATTAATCCCAAGGGGAAATTCACATAATCCAGCAGCAATATACTGATACAAAAAACAATATTAAATTAAATAGTAATAAAAATGCATGTAAAAGTAGATAATAACTTTGAGTAATGTTAGCATTTACTCCCCCGGGTGGAATTGAAGAGTCGCATAGTGTGGGGGAGGAACGATCTCCTCAGTCTGTCAGTGGAGCAGGACAGTGACAAAAGTCTGTCGCTGAAGCTACTCCTCTGCCTGGAGATGACACTGTTCAGCGGATGCAGTGGATTCTTCATGATTGACAGGAGTTTGCTTAATGCCCGTCGCTCTGCCACAGATGTTAAACTGTCCAACTTTACTCCTACAATAGAGCCTGCCGTACCTCTAAAAATTTTTATTTTTATATTGTATTGAGGATTTGTACTGTTCTATGTATTGTACTGTATTTTATTGACCCCCTTCTTTTTGACGCCCACTGTACGTTCAACCTACCTGAAAGGGGAGCTGTCAAGAGGCAGGGACTGTTAAAGCCCATTGCGGCAGTTCTTATGTGATTTTGGGCTATACAAAAATAAATTGTATTGTATTGTATTGTATTGTCTCTGTCAAACGTACCAAACTGAGTGCGATACCCATTCATAGATCCAGCTTTTTGGAGCCTCGGCACACCTGCCATAAAGGTTCTCTACACTAAACGTACACCTGGGACCCCTTTGCTGCAAGGCAACAGCGCAACCTCCATGCCACTGTGCCCCCACATGTTTAATACACACTTTAATGCATTTCATCATGAATATGATATCAAGTATTTATATTAGCATTCTAAAGTGGCAGTTCTCAACCTGTGGAGTGCAAAGTAACAAAAAAGGGGGCGCAAAGATGTGAAAAAAGAAAACAAGAATCAAAAATATGAAAAATACATCTATTGAAACCAAAACAAATTACTTAAACTACATTCTGATACTAGAAAAATAAATATAGAGTTAGATAAATGTCGATAAAAGTTAAGTAGGTATAAAAAAACTTGTAGCCGTGTATCGGCAGCAAAAAATATAGGAATACATTTTATTAGGGTTTCAAAAAAACGTTAGGGGGGCGCAATTAAAACTGTTATGAAAACTCGGGTCGCAAATACTTAAAGGTTTAGAAACGCTGTTCTAAATGTTCAGAGAGCAGGAATATCATAAAGTGAATGTATTCTGTGTGGCGATCCTCAATTTAAGAAGCACGTAGCGATTAACAGCTGGGTCAGGGACAGAGACGGCCTTAGGAGTGTGCGGGGTGGGCCTACGGCTGACCAATCCCACGCTGGGCCGGTTACGTCAAACGTTGTTACCGGTATGTGTGGACTGTATAAACTTGCACGCAAATTTAATAAAAATAATGTTAACATACACCGGATTTTCTCATTACAGTATTCAGCTAAATTTTTGCAAGATAACATGCAGACTTTATCAAAATTTAACTGGAGAATATAACTTGACAAATCCGCTCGAACGAGACATGCAGACCTCAAAAGCGGGGCCCCCTTATGTCAAGGCCTGGGGCGGTCGCCCCATTTGCCACCCCCAAACACCGGTCTTGGTCGGGGAACACTTAACACAAAGCATTTAATGTGCTACATTACTAATGATGGGGTTTGAGAAAAAAATTACTAAATTAAACATTGATTTTAAGATGAAGTTTACGACATTCTGCTTTATTGACAAAATAAACTTATACGGCTCTTCTGTTGCCTTACAGGCTCTGAAATCGAGACGTGTGCCCTGAGCAGCTACTGGATGTGACCTTTACATCCCAGTCACGTACAGTAATTGGGAATCAGCTACTGGTTTCTGGCAGATAGAACTGGTTTGAGGGGGATTTGCCTTTGTATGACCCTGTAGTTAGGATATAGCAGGTTGGATAATGGATGGATGGATGGATGGATGCAACTTCCATATAAAACACAGTTAACTCTGTGAATAATGGCTTGTTACTAGAAAGAGTTCTTGACGGGTTTCTTTGCTTTTTTGTTTTTCATTTTTATCCCTTCAGGCTGCAGCCAAGGTGTCAAGTTGAAGGCATCGCCCTTTTAATTTGGGCTCTTTCTCCATTAGACAGGTCTGGTTGATCATGAATCGTAGTGAATATTTAAGAACAAAGAAAAGGAAATCCAGTTATTTTTGCTTTATACAATTTGACATTTTCTGTGTCGAGATTGCACTTTTTCCCCATGTCCATGTAGGTTATTTTTCCTGGAGAAACTCCTTATTTCCTCCAGCATCTCCAAAAACGTGCAGATTTGGTAAACTGATCATCCCAAACCAGCCTCTGAGAGTGTGGTGCTGTGTGTGAATTGGAAACCCGATCAGGGTTGCTTCCCAACTTTTGGCTGATGATCCTGTTATACAAAAATTGTGGGTGGCACTGTGGTAGTGCTGCTGCCTCACAGTAAGGAGACCTGGGTTCTCTTCACGGGTCCTCCCTGCGTGGAGTTTGCATGTTTTCCCCGTGTCTGCGTAGGTTTCCTCCGGGTGCTCTGGTTTCCTCCCACAGTCCAAACACATGCAGGTTAGGTGTCTTGGCGATCCTAAACTGTCCCTAGTATGTCCTTGGTGTGTGTGCCCTGCAGTGAGCTGGTGCCCTGCCTGGGGGTTGTTTCCTGCCTTGCACCCTGTGCTGGCTGGGATTGGCTCCAGCAGACCCCCACAATCTTGTGTTAGAATGTAGTGGGTTAGACAATGACTGACTGACTGTATTTCATTATAATATAGACGTTGGCACAATGGGTGTTCCAGTTAGTCCTTAGTTTATCTAAGGGACCTTGAGGGGCACTTGGCATATTCTATGAGAGTCCATTCACTGGACTCTTGACTAATCGGTATACTACAGTATGTCAGCTGATGCATTTCAAGGGAGGCACCTCTTCTTCAGTGCAGGGCATACTTAAATTAGAAAACAAATCAAAGGAAAAAAGTAAACATTAAACACAACTCCTTATTGGCTTAGCATCTACAACAATGGAGAGAGTGGCCTGCCTATTGTTCAGACTCAGCTGCACCTTATAATCGGGCCCTTCTTTATGCCAATTCATCACAAGCAGAGCTGTCTAAACAAAAGTGAAGTGGCATCAGTAGGTAAAATACAAAGGGGTGTCTAGAAACCAAACTAGAATGAAGGTTTAAAAAGTACAGACAGGCACAGCTTACCTCACCAATATGATGGATAGGAATTCATACACAACAACTCCAAAAGCTGTGCCAATGGTGTGTGACATCAGCACAGTTTCAAGAGATGGGTTAAAGCTGAGTGACAATACACAGAGAGTCAAGAGTGGCATCTTAGTGACACTGGAGATATCAGGAGCAGAGTGGAATACCAAGGTGACAAAAGGCAGGTCTGTTTTTTCTACCAGAACAAGATTAAATTTAAAAATGAGGCCAATGAACGGCCAACAAACTCGATAACAAGAATGAGTAACAATTGCCAGCTCACAAAAACTCAAAAACAAGCCTCATTTCTAAAACTAGGCCTCAAGGCTCCAGGTACAGCATAGAAGCAAATCACCCTGGCCTGGGAGAAGGGTCTTGATAAGAGAGGGGACCAAAGGCCCGATGGTCACTCTGGCTAGGCTCCTGAAGGATGTGTGTGGAGATGACAGAAACTTCTAGAAAAGACAGTCACCACTGCACCGTTCCACTAATCCACAAGTGAAGTGAGGGGCACACCGTGCTGGAAAAATCAGCGCTTCCTTTTGGATGAGAAGTAACAACGACTCTGAGTGCTCATCAAAGAGCCCTTGGGAAACTTTCTTAAGTGCCTTTCCTATCTATCTATCTATCTATCTATCTATCTATCTATCTATCTATCTATCTATCTATCTATCTATCTA